>OX421917.1:1200000-2400000 GCA_949128165.1 Lathronympha strigana
CTCGAAAGCGATGAGAGACTAGTGTCCGGCCTTAGTGACGCGGTAGTTGAAGCGGATATATATGCAAATGTACAAATATTCAACGTGAAACATTGCCCGGTGCTCATATCTGTGGGAGCTTGGACTTGACACCATGCCCGGCGCTTGTGTGTGCATACCGCTGGACCCTCGCCAATGAGACCGTATGCGTTTTACGAAGAGAGTGGAGGAGAGGAAGTGGTGGAAGGTAGCCGGTCATCAAACCTGCAAAAACGCCGTCAATACAACTTCCTAACAATGTAAACAAACCGCCATATTGATCGCTATAACCTAACTTTTATGTTTTTAAAGAAATCTTCAAAATTAAGTTATTTATCTTACGTTTTGTATGTTGCAATAATACGACCATATCAGTAGTGAATGACTTCAGTGGTGTATGATGACTTGATGAGGTAGTGTGAAAATATAAGGAGAAACAGTTCCAAAACATGTGATACCTTTTGTTTACATCGTTTGTAAGTTCTATTTTACGTGTTACGTGTCTCTTGTTTTCTTGAAGTCTATGAACATAAAAATACTCTCAATAATGTTGATTAAAATCTTCTAAACTTAAGGACCCTTTTTCTATTCCAACCAACCTATAGTGCTTCTTTATCAAAAACACACCCACTATTTGTAAATCCAATAGCACTCCGATACCGCCACTTGTATCTGCGTTGCTTTTTTGTTATGTAAATAGTAATTTCTCTCCGAGCGTGGGTTGTGGTATTTTAATGGGGCGGTCGGATCGCGGACGAGTTTTCGATCTACCTGCCCGGTCAAACCTAGTCGTATTCCAACGGCAGGAGATTAGAATGCTTCAGACCAGTTTGTCTGCACATTCTAGATTTAAAATGTGATTGGAGAACATACTGGTTCTTCTTCTGGCCTTCGTTTCGATTGACAATCTGCAATACTACGTTCTTCAGAAATGTTGTTGTCTTACTAAACTTATCTTATACGTATTTTGACTATTAATTCGGCCGGACTGGCTTTGCCTGTCATTTTCTAATCCAAAAAATTAAAAAAGACTCCGATTTTTGCGGGAACACGTCGAACGTATGGCTATTCGTACGTTACGTACAAATAGCTATGCCAGATTAACGTCAGTCCATAATGATTATGATTGTTAACCAGAAATGTGGCATTCGCGATTCAATTAGAATACTTGGTCTATGCGTATCTCAGAAGCACGATGTATAACTTATGGCCGATATAAATTATTATTAGATAGTTGCATCTGATCCAATATTATTTAGATCTGATACGTAAGAGCCGGCGACTAATTAGAGCTCATAATAAACTTGTAGGCTAGCAAGTTTCCCCCCTTTAAGGTCGACCGAGGATCTCTCTTTATCTCTTGAAAGGGATCTGCAATTAATTGGCCTTTCTTTCACCACAGAATAAGTAATAGTACTAAAGTACAGAAGCTTCTCTTTCCTACATTTGCCGTTAAGCTTATCAAGTATGCAAACGTCAAGATGACATTAACATACATTAGGGTTGTCACCATACTGTCTGGTGTGTATTTATTTTATATCTTTACATATTTATTATTTTGACGGCCTCCTAGCCTAGTTGGTAGTGACCCTGCCTACGAAGCAGGAGGTCCCTGGTTCGAATCCTGGTCAGGGCATTTATTTGTGTGTTTATCACGAATATTTGTTCCTGAGTTATGGATGTTTTCTATGTTTTTAAGTAAGTATTTATATGTATATGTATATGTCTGTTATATATATCGTCGCCAGTACCCACAATATTGAGCTTACCGTGGGACTAGGTCGATTTGTGTAAGATTGTCCCATATATTTATTTATTTATAGGAAATATTGCAATATTTGCAATGCATATCAGTATTTTCTTATGTGCGATCATTTTGAGAAAAGCTCGATTACACTATTTCTTAAATTCTTCAAATAGATACAAGTATTTAAAGTATTTAAGAAAAGTCGACATCTCTTATTACTTGATACTCTTGATAGCTTTCGACAATATCATGTACAATGTAGAGGCCATTTCTCAGCGGAAAGAGCAATTTCACAATGCGTGCTATCTTCATCACTTAGCACCGTTTTCGTTATTAAACGCATTTTTCGCGTTATTCCACCATTAATTGGAGAAAATCCGTCGAAACGGTTCATATCTTGTTTTGCTTCAAGTGTTTTAGTTACAAGCATCTTTTACTAACAAGGATACAAAAAACGCTACAAGCGAATTCGTTTTAGATTTAAACGGTCACTATTGGCCCGCTGTTTACTGTTTCCAGAAAATTGGATGTTCTGTTGTTATTGTGTTGTATATTGAAGGCTTTGTCCCAAATGTAAGTGAAACCTTAAATTGCTTCTTAAACTCTATTTTTACATTCATCAGTCTCTGCTATCCTGGTATCACAAATTAAACAGAATCGTGTAAAAGTTATAAAACAGTATCTGTTGCGCCTGCAAAATCCACTATTGTGCACAATCAGCTGTTTAACAAATAAAACCTTATGTTGAATACATTACAGTACTATATTCATTGTCAACAATGTTTGTAGCGACATGAGTTTGTACAAAGATGCTTATCTCATATCGCGATACGTTTTTGTAACCATTTCACTAGAATTGGTGTGAACGCTTTTCGGTCCGGTCAGTGACCTAACCTGATTTAATAGTTACTGTTTTTGCCATTATTATGATGTCACTTGTATAGGTATGCCGGGTGTCCGTTTTACAAGCCTAACAACACCGTTTTGGCATAAAAAGGTTATCTAAGATGCTCTCGTATGTGGGTGTTTGTCTCGTTTTTTGAGAGCTTGTTTGCTTGTATATGGAGACTGTAGTTTCAAAGTAGCGTAACTGTTTCATAATTGCGACGACTTAAGCCTTTTTAGATTTCAGTAGCCGATTGGTTGGCTAAAAAAAGCTGCCGGTCATTGTAGTGCCCATTTATTTTTGTATTTTTTAAAGTAAGTAGGTACAATCCTTTGACAAATAACGGTATTTTTTTACACAAGGAAGGAAAATGCCTGTTTAGGTATATACATTTGGCTCAAAGTTGTATTTTATATTTATAATTTTAATATGGCGGTATTAGGTGGCGTTAGAGCGTTGGTGGCTCAGCGGTTAAACGTGAGACTAAATCCGGAGGTCTCGGGTTGAAATCGTGCCGGCTCGTACCAATGAGTTTTTCGGAACTTATGTACGAAGTATCATTGGATATTTACCAATCGCTTTTCGGTGAACGAAAACATCGTGAGGAAACCGGACTAATCTCAAAAAGGCCTAGTTTACCCTCTGGGAAGGTCAGATGGCAGTCGCTTTTGTAAAACTAGCGAACGTCAAATCTTGGGATTAGTTGCCAAAGCGGACCCCAGGCTCCTTGAGCCGTGACATAAACCGAGAAACGCTAAGAAGAAGGAGATATTAGGCGGCGCAACCAACATTATATCTACCAAACATTATATTCCGCATAAATACTATCGCGAATAAATTAACCCAGCTACAAGCTAACCGAACGTTAGGATATGTTATGCAAACATGATCGATGATTACCAGTTCTCTGCTTTCACAATCCCCATGCAAATCCTAACGGAGGAGCACATCAAATTAGCATGCTGCTTCGCTTCATGATACACACCAAATCATCGGCACAACGTAACTTCGTAACTTATGTTACGACGTATTCAACATTTAAATACGGATGTAACTAAACGTACAGTGGTCATCACCAGGGCAATTGTAGACGCCTTGAAAATTGTGAAGTCTTCAGATATTTTATGGGCTAGTCTCGATTTTTTTGAAGTAATAGTACCATTAATAGTACCACAAGTCATAGTACCATGTCATTGTTTAAAGAAATGTATCTGATGTACTATCGCGTTAAAAATTGCATTGGCAGTTTATGAATGAATTAATGAATTTATTCATAAATTGCCCATGCACTTTTGAACGCGTGTTAAATACACACGCGTTCATAAGTGCATGTGCTAAGTACTTTTTTTGTAAGCTTAGGGACAAATGTGCTTGTTTTTAGTAAAAGATACCACTTTGTTAACGGCCTCCTAGCCTACTTGGTAGTGACGCTGCCTTCGAAGCAGGAGGTCCCGGGTTCGAATCCTGGTCAGGGCATTTATTTGTGTGTTTATCACGAATATTTGTTCCTGAGTTATTGATGTTTTCTATGTGTTTAAGTATTTATATGTATCTATCTATTATATATATCGTTCGTCTAGTACCCACAACACAAGCCCTTCTTGGGCTTACCGTGGGACTAGGTCGATTTGTGTAAGATTGTCCCGCAAATATTTATTTATTTATTTATTATTTATTTATTTGTTGATCCGATAAGATTAATTTCTAAAATATTAATAAATTAGTGCCTTAACGGATAGCGCCAAAGTGAGAGTGCTTAATACGATCACAAGTGGTAAACCCCAACATAAATGCCTTTACCTCCGGCTTCATAGAAAGGGTCTCGACTAGGTCTAGGGCACCATTAAACTTAAAAATACTGAATTTAATATAAATTCAACACATAATGTAGATATCAGTGGAGTGAAGACAGTTGAATAGCTAACCTTGCGATTTGAGATAAATTATAATGACTAAACACGTAAACTAGGCGGCTTCGAGATTACTAATGATAGTACTGGGTCATTGACAGGAGCCTTTTACCCACATTCCTCAGCAGATATGCATCTCTCTGCATTGACTACGTTGCCCTTTAGACCAGAGGTCGAAGTAGCCCCGTTTGACCGTATAAATCCACAGTGACACTATCCAAGCAATCTCATTGGTTCGTGTCACCTTTTAGTACTACGCTTTCTATCTTTGACCGTGTATCTGTAACTGCTTGTTATAATTGTTTTGGTACGTGTTTGCGATAAGAAAAACCTTCGTTTTTTTAATTAACTGTATTTACTTATGATGAATGAATGTTATGTCACTTTAGCAGTTGCGGAGCCTAAGACTATGGCGCTGATAGATAGGAGTTACGTTTGGCCCACTGTAATCAAATTTGTGTGTTGTCAATTTCGCATAAAACCTCTATTTACAACAAGTACTTAGTAATCATTTGTTTTGAGTCCATATAAAAAGCAGCCAAATAATCGGCAGCCCAATAATTCGTGTCCATTTTTTTGGTTGCGGATTATTGGGTTGCTGATTATTGTACTGCAAAAACTGTGGCTTCGGATTATTGGCCCGCTACCGAGCTTGTCCGACCCGATAAAAGGCAGCCCAATAATCGGCGACCCAATAATTGGCGACCACGATGTACATGGATTATTGGGCTGCCGATTATTGGCCCGCTTCGAGATTGCTCGACCCAAGAAAAGGCAACCCAATAATCGGCGACCCAATAATCCATGTACATCGTGGTCGCCAATTATTGGGTCGCGGATTATTGGGTTGCCTTTCGCGGGATGCGGATTAGTGGCACTCTTTGTTTTTAAGCAGAAACGCACCGCACTGGTATGGTCTGGTGGTCTGTAATATGGTAGAGAAATTCGGGGCCACGGGTGTGGTCTCAGTAGCTCAGTTGGAAGAGCGATGAGCTGGTATCTCAGAGTCGCGGGTTCGAGTCCCGCCCGAGGTCATACATTTTACCACTTTTCTTTCTGAGAAATACTTAATAAATTAATTTGCTTGTAAAGACGAAAACATAACTTAAGACAGCTCCTACCAATCTATCTCGCTTTCATATTTCAAGGTTTAAACAGCAAACCCAATATAATCATTATCAATAACAACGCATGTTCTGTCACACTCTAAAAGAGCATATTCTCTGTTCGATTGCTGTACAGTCAACCAATTGGAACCCTAGGCCACTCTAAGACTATGTCATAGTGATGCTATAAATCAGATTAAAAGAAATCTCTTACTGCTTGTCATTTTGAAATGGTTCTAGAGTGGCCTAGAGTTCCAATTGGTTGGCTGCACTTAAGACCTTTACACCGATCACGGAAGCCGAGACCAGTAATTTGCTCTCGAATGATGAATGGCGAGTTCCTCAGCTTGTTTTGGGTGTAATTGTTAGGACCAGAGCACTCGTTCAAATAGAAATGTAACCTCACTTTACTATTAGACTGTGTATTCAATTATGAACTTTACGACGCAGTTTTAAAGTTCGTTTTTCAATGATAAATTAGGATTGGATACAATGTTGTGAGCGACAGGGAGAATGGTCAATTGGTCATTGCTCCACAGCACGCGATCCGAGACAGTTAAAATTGTATTGAAATTAAATGTTTTTGCCGCTGTTTGGGAGCGGGTGTCCAGTCGGTACGAATTGTTTTGGTCCGCTATATGTACAATTCGGTTTGAAGTTTTTGCTGTTGCAAATTCTTTAAGCTCTTGGATTTTGATTAACACGTCGTGTACATGAATGACGCTTTATTTATAGTCTGTGGTATAGTGAATACCCATTGATTCTCTTTTTACTGCCATTCATACATTCCGGTAGCTATTTAGTCTTAAATTTATGAAAAGATTTTATATAGAAAAAGTGACCAAGGCTCCCGGTGAGCAGGGCTGGGATCGAACCAGCTTTTATGGAAAGATATTAAGCTAATAGCTCTAGTCGTGTTTATTAAGGGTCCGTATTCCTATAAAACACTCTTGTATTTAGTTTTTTTTTTGTGTGATTTAACTTCAATCATTAAATTCTCTATGTTAGATGGGCGTTTTTATTTATTTTTGTCGAAAAAAAAATGTTTTGTTAAATTGGAAATTTTTATATGTTTTCTACTCAAAATTGCGAGCTCTTTCAATCCTAGTAGGAGAAAAGGGGTCCTAAAATACATTACATTTTTCAAACTTACCATTGCGCTACCGCTATAGTTACAAAATCTATAAAAAATGGTGACGAAATGGAAAAACAATCTTCGGACCCTTTTACTCCTACTATGTCAAACAACGTTATCTCCATACGATTTTAAGCTAACATCCGTCATTTACATTATAATGACTATTTAAAACGAGAAATGTACAATGTTGATTTGTTTTTGCGAGCTTCGCGAATATTGGGAGCTCGCAAAAACAAATATACTTGGTAAATAATAAATATCTCGTTTTAAATAGTAATTATCACGTTATCTATTACCAGCTTTAAAGTGTTATTTTAAACGTCAAACTTCTTCAACTCATGACGTTTACTTAACATTAACACTTTCACAGTGCTATCAAAATTCAGGTAACTTAGCTTAGTCGGATTATGACGTAAAGCCTATAGCCTGATAAATTTTAAAAGAGTGGCATGGTGTACGTCTCAGCCATTTCATAGACCACGCCGTCCACGGCCCTCACTTTCGTCTATTACGTTTCGTCCTTAACCCTTACGCTCCGAACCGAACCCTCCCTCCTCTTTACCACACTCGATTAATTCTATTAGTACAACTCGACCGCGCGCGCCCTCGCTACCTATTACTGGACATAACAACTAGTATTGTGTAGTATTTCATTTTATAGTTTGAAATACTTTTCTCTGAATACGTTCAAGTTATAGCATCGATAATTATCGTTCTTCGCGGTCATTTCATGTATCTATTCATATTTTTGTAACGTTTATGTTCTTCGTTTAATACTTTCATAGTAAAGATTGCATAAATAATTTAATCATTTATACAACTTGCAATATATTTACCGCTCAATGGTTACAGTAAGGCAAACTTAAGAAGTCTTATTATAACCTTTTAAAACATGACAGAGAAAAGTTTTTGTGAAATTATACAATTTAAACTTTCTTGAATCATACTGACATTCATAATTTAAATGATGGTTAAAACTCACTTTATCAAAATAGGCGTGACTAGTTTCGATTGCATTGGGCAGTCACCGTCGGACAGAGTGATGCTGTCTGAACCGCGGAGGTGACAGCAGTCTGTCAGACGGTGACGATTTGAGCGTATTGTGATAAAAATACCTGAGATTTAACCGTTTTTTCAATAATAATGTCTGAAATTAATTGTTAATTTTTAAAATAGAAGTACACTACAGTACAGTAGTGTACTTAAGTAAGACGATAATCTTTACTTTGTGAGTGGCACTTTTATATTTTGTTTTAGTTGGCGTTAAAGTAGCTCAAGTGGTTAGTGAAGTGAAGTTTCGTGTGTTAAATTAGTTATTTGTTTGTCGAGTGTGTGGGGCTTCTTGATTTGGAATAACAAGTTATTGAAGTGAAATTTCTAAGGTACCTACACTTGTGTTAATTAAAAGTTTCGTCGGTTTGTTTAGCAATTGAGGGACAGATTGTCGATAATTTAGTTGTAAGATTGTAACTTCTTTCATTATTCATGGATTTCTAAATTCTAAATTAACTATAGGTCTAAAACTGAACTCGGGCGTTTAGTGAGAACATATTACTGGCGGGTTGGTGGTATTAAAAGTGTTTTGGTTTTCCTTTTTGTGGTAAAATTACTGCGCTTAATGAAAATTAAACCAAACCGGCAAGAATTAAGTTTTATAACGTTCCGCCTCTGGAAGCTTATATAGCTACAAAGCTAACCTTCCGACTCCTATTGTGTAGATTAGGTTAGGTTAGTTACACACTCTTTTTTACCATCTCTGATATGATGATATATTTCACGATCAATAAAACAATACACTGGCTAGTGCATAATGTTTTCAACCTAATCAAAAATAATTCAATGCACTTTGATGCAAAAATAATGCATTTTGCAAAAAAGTAATTTCCTGCTACTATTATTATAGGTACGGAGATGAATTCTCGAAGTGGAGCTTTTTTCGCATCATCAATGGTCTGTTTTACGTTTAACATGCCCTTACCACTTAAAACTGACTCTAATGTGTTAGGTATAAAGTAGAGTTTTGTTTGGTGGTGTGGTGGTAGATATTAGGTGTGTTGGGATGAGGGTCGGCCAAGGACGGCCATTGTGGGTTGTGGAAATCCGGCTGCGCCGTCGTCGGGCTAGTGTGGTGTGGTTTACTATACATACGTAAATACATATGTAACCGCGATGTTTGTTATGGGAACTTATTGATCCCATAGTTATTTCATAATGTACTTACGAGTATGTCACTGTTAATACTACAAATTAAAAACGCTTCAACCTTTTTTAATGTAATAAAAAGTGGCTATGGTAAACTCGCTAGAATTTCTACCGAAATTGAAATCTTCAATACTACCAACGAAAATACAGCTGGCGGAATAGCAAAGTAACATTATATTCGTTGTTAATATGGAATTCCGCAAAGTAACGCCTGATTCATTAAATTTCTCCAATAGTAGTTAGACTCGCTGGAAATATCTACTTTATTGGATAGTTCTGACGACTTAGACAAATCGGATGACATCTTTACCATTGTAATTCGTCAAACGGTACAGGTTGTAAGGGTAATGCTGTTTCGGCAGTTGGGTAAAAGTTAGGATAATTTAATTTCACTAAATTAACTTTTCATTCATTTCATTAGCTTCATTTTGTCATACTCATTATAGTACATTACTGCAGAGGGCTGCGAGGTTTATATCGGGTTACTCACTTTAATAAAGTCGAAAATTGAATATGCTTCTATTAACTCTTCCATATACAGTTGATATTATCACAAGTTTAATAAATAAGTCTTTTCATACATCCACATTTCCTGATGTCTGGAAGTTAGCAATTGTAAATCCATTACCTAAAATATCAAACCCAGCGACGCCTAAAGATCTTAGGCCGATCAGCATTCTACCATGTCTGTCTAAAATTATAGAGAAGGTTGTTTGCTCACAGCTAATGGCCTACCTTGAAACCAACAATATTTTGCCTGATGTTCAGTCAGGCTTCCGGAAAGGGCGTAGTACAACAACTGCTTTACTTGATGTCTCTGACAACATTTTGGATGCTCAAGATAAGGGTATGTGCACTGTTTTAGTGCTCCTTGATTTCTCAAGGGCATTTGATTGTTTAAATATAAATCTCCTTCTTTCCAAACTGAGCCACTACGGTTTTGACCAGAAAGCTGTAAAATGGTTTAAAAGCTATCTTTGTAATCGTTCTCAAAGGGTGAGAGTGCGTCTCGGTGATGGCTCTTCCACATTTTCAGAAAAGAGTGAGCTGACTAGAGGAGTGCCTCAAGGATCGGTGATCGGTCCGCTCCTCTTTATATTATATACTGCGGATGTAACTTCTCACATCATGCATTGTAGGTACCATATATATGCAGATGATTTGCAGGTATATATATCATGTAAGCCAAATGAAATTAACAGTGCCATATATAAACTTAATCATGATCTCACTAGAATATCAAACTGGGCTAATGCAAACTGCCTTATACTTAACCCCGATAAAACAAAATACCTTATTTTTGGCAGCAGGCAACAACTGGCTGGTGTTAATATTCTGGTGGATGTTATGCTGATGAATGAGTCTGTTGAGAGAGTGTATGAAGCACGTAATTTAGGCCTCATAATGGATAGTGCACTCCGCTATGAGAAACATACCGCTGAGGCAGTTCAGAGTTGCTTCTACAAACTTAAGGTGCTATATAAAATTCGGCCATATTTAAGTGAAAACCTGCGTATACAATTAATTGAATCACTAGTCCTGTCAAAATTGAACTATATGGATGTAGTTATTGGGTCAAGACTCCTCGCTAAAACAAAAAGGCTCATACAACGTGTTCAAAATGCTTGTGCTCGTTTTTGTTTTAATATTCCGTTGAGAGCCCATGTGACTCCCTTTCTTAACAGCCATGGGATCCTCAAAATGCAACACCGTCGTAAACTACATTTGGCTTGTCTGCTATTTGGTGTTCTGAAGTATAAAACTCCGGCTTATCTGTTTGATAAGCTATACTGCATTAAGCTCCGCGAACGTCGCCAATTTGGGATTAAACTGTTGACGCCACGCCACGCCACAGCCGCATTCCGAGGTAGTTTCCGTTATGTCTCCTCCAAATGTTGGAACAACGTGCCCCCACCAGTGAAGAGCCTGCAAAGTATTCACAGTTTTAAGTCTAAACTTAAACAGTTTATGCTCTGTCATCAGTTTAACCAGGAGACCCTCCGATTGGATACGAGTTGTCTGTAACACCACTTTTTTTTTAGCACCACTTCGTCACCTCTACCACGGTTTTTACTTGTTTTATGTTGTTTTTATGTTTATATGTACTTACCGCTAGGCTATGTTCTTTCCTCATTGTTGTGAGCGTTTATTTGTCCAGTTCTATATCCTTTATGCGTTTTAAAGTCACCCGCTATGTTAGTACTCGCCTTTCCTGTTTGCTGTACTATAAACGTTCTTAACGTGTAAGAATTAGTTGTAAATTCGTGTATAATTTGTGTTTTCAATGTAATCTTTCTTGCTTTCGTGTTTCATGTTTTTATATAGAGTGATGAGACGATGATAAAAATTGCCTTAATGCTTGTTGTATAATCTAATGTTATTTTTTGATTAACTGTATTATTTTTATTGTGTATTAACTATTTTAACTGTGTATTAACTGTATAAAATGAGATTTCTGAATGTATCATTTTTGTTCGTCTCTTCCTTTCTGTTTGTTTTTCTTTTGATTTGTTTTTATTTCAGTGTTTGTGTTACCTTTCGTGTTTTTTTCACCGGATGGGCTCATCGGAAGATCAGCGCTGGAAGTCGCCAGCATTATGCTGAGATGAGTCCATTTCGTGGCACTTCTTTAATCTTGGCAATTTTTTGTTAATTGTAATTGTACTGTATATTTTGTGTGTCCACGAATAAATTATTTCTATTCTATTCTATTCTAAAATAGGTCGAAATCTTAACTTAAGTGAGAAGCGCTCGCGGCGATTGCTCTGCTCTGTGCTGGAGTGTGTATAAATATTTGAAAAACCTACATTTTTATCTGACTAGATATTATGTGTGTTGATTTAGTATGTCGATTGTTTACACACGTTTGAATGTCTGTTTGTTTGTTCACAGATAGTGTTGTGCTCGTTGTGAAGTGCATCGATGATACGCTAGAAGCTCCGGGACGGGGGCGCCACGCTGCTCGGATTTATCATTTGTAAGTAATTCTTTGATACCGGCCACATTGGGTGCGTTGCGATTATGCTGCTCAGGGGCCATACCACGAAAATCGAACGATTGCGGATTTGTATCTCCATCTCTGTCACACTTGCATATTAGAGTGACAAGGAGGTTTTCCCGTCAATGCCAGTTTTCGATGTTCGTGGTAGGCGTCCTGTATGATACACAGAACTAGTACGATAACTGTCAAATGCCAACAGTTTGGAGCGGCCTTGAAATTGGCAGTGGATTTCTCAAATGTCGTAAGACTCGTAAGTCTAACCTAATTACG
The DNA here is from genome assembly GCA_949128165.1 of Lathronympha strigana. Taxonomy (NCBI): domain Eukaryota; kingdom Metazoa; phylum Arthropoda; class Insecta; order Lepidoptera; family Tortricidae; genus Lathronympha; species Lathronympha strigana. Next base: position 1,212,279 of record OX421917.1, read on the forward strand.
TGCCTCTTACGACGTTTTCGCGACTACCAAATTACAACGATGTATTTAATTTGGCTGTTTGGACGAATTGCATCAAAAGAGATCAGCAAAACGGCAAATAATCGTTATGACAATTGATCGTTAGAGATTATGATCATTAGGACAAAACAGTAAGGACAAGTGATTTTAGGAACAAACGATATTAGGGATGACGAGGGAAACTCGTTCATAACCCACCTAAATAAAATAAAGCTTTGTTTCTAACAGTTTGTCTTGTCTCACTGTATAATAACTACGAGTATGTTTTAGATAAATGTCTAATCTGAGTTAGGCTCTAAACAAATTGGAACAGGTCAGTAAACGTGGCGGTTTCGGCCGAAACTAAACCGTCTCAGTGGGATATGACAACATATCTAGATTTATACCCTGACATATTCATATGACAGAGCCTTGAAGCGGGCACAATTGACGGGTACCCTTATATTCAACCGGTTCACTGCTCGCGAGACGGCACCCCTCATCAAACCAGTTTTATTATCCTATGGTCTGCCCTGACCTAAAACCATGGGCATGACATGTGCTGTCAGTTTCATATTTATATAATATCTTAATGTATTTGAAAGTGAAAGATTAAAATTGAACTTATTAGAATAAAAATATACTTACATTTTCATTTGTAAGAAACTCTTTTAGGGCTACCCTTGGGGCATGGGTATTTTCCTATTCGATTTTTCGATTTTTTTTTTAAAGTAACAAATATGTTTGAATAGACTATACGATAGTTATTTTCATGTAGGTAACGTATATTTCTTTTCAGTAGTTTTCTAGAAAACACCGTGACAGAGTGGCCCTTTTCAGCGAAGACAGCCTTCCGAATGACCACTCTGTCACGACGTTTTAGTTAAATAATGCAGGTAAGTTCACGGTCACTAACCATAGAACTCACAATTATATTGTACTGATAAGATAAACTAACAATCTGGATATTTATCTCCTATGAAAAATCATAATAATTAAATAATAAATCGGCCATTTTTCAGCGCGGAGACAGATCAATATCGATAAAAAAGGAGAGCAGCCCGCATACCTATATTTCCCTTCTTATTTTGAAACTTATAAACTTAGTTCACTGTAAGGTGTCGAAGTCAATGAAATTTAGGTGTAACCCTTGTCTTCTTAAGGGTTAACAAATGGGAAATGTGCCACAGGACACTTAAAAAAAATTGTAGTGTCCATAAGCGTCTTTCTATCATATTTCTACCTCTAGTAAATTGGAATATACTTTATGTACATGTGCTAATCATTTTCATAGTAGGTACAGTCAACCAATTGGAACCCTAGGCCACTGTAGGACTATGTCATAGTGACGCTATAAATCAGACTGTAAGAAATCTCTTACTGCTTGTCATTTTGTACACTGTACAGTCAACCCTAAGCCATTCTAGAACCAAAATGACAAGTAGTAATGTCAAAATGACAAGCAGTAAGAGATTGCTTACAATCTGATTTACAGTGGCCCAGGGTTCCAATTGGTTGACTGTACGTCAAATACGATTAGAAACGGAAAGTACAGTCAGCCACACAGCTAAGAATACAGCCAAAGTGCCAAAAATATGTATCCAGGACTTAATTGCCTGAGCATTAAGGTCGTGTAATACATATTTATGCCACTTTGGCTGTATTCATAGCTGTGTGGTTGACTGTACACAACTCGCTCTACGTGTTAGCCCAAGTGTGAATCAAGGTTCGCAGCGACCGCGAAACTAAAACGAAACGTAATGAGTCACATACAAATTAAATACGTTCACAATACAAGACAAGTGTTCCTTTAAACGGTGATTCACGCAACCTTGTACGTTTTACTATATTAGTAAATACAGTTATCGAATACTGAATTAAAATATATGTATTGTATACGTCGTGTTTGATTGTGACTGAGTATTATGTAATGTGCAATTTTGCAGCGATGTAAGCGTTTTCACTTCAATTTTTGGGATAAGTTTTGCAGTAATTAAATATTACTGAACGACCCAAGAAATTGCCCCTTTCGGAAATTTACCGGAATTTCCGAAAGAGGCATGTAATTTCTTGGGTTTGCTTACGAGAACTGTAATTACTTGTTTAGTTTTAACATTTTTATAATATAGTGTGTTAATTATTTAACATTTAACTTAGATCTATAGGTACCAAAACTTGCTTCGCCGATCTCATGCAACTATTTCACCAGGGATTAATCTACGATATGATCAAAATCGCCTAGAAATCTCCATTAATGTGGAAGGAGGTTTCTTTTAGATTTATTTATATTGCTCCCAAAAACTTTCCTACATATCATTAGTGCAAATAAATCAGCTATGATGACAACACCAAATTAATGCGTATATTATGAAAACAGTTACAAAAACAACGTTTTACGCAATCCTCGCGCGAACCCATGATTAAACAGTACACCGAGTAAAAGAACACCGATTACATTGTATTAGACCGGCTTGAACGGAAAGCCTCCAAATCGGGCGGCGCGCGCGCACCGTTACGTAGTTGCCTTACGGCAAGGAATTTGTCGTGTTGGTGATGTGTACGATGGTTGCTAGGATTTTATTGATGGAAATAAATATAAGAGAAATCGTCTATTTTGCAATTTTAATGTGTAACAAAAACAAACGATGTAGCCTAGCTTATTACTTTACCGTACGTAATGTAATACTAATATTTAGGGGTTTTTTTTTAGTTTTTACAAATATACAAATGATCTCATACGGGTGGAAGCAAACCTTCTAAACAAGACGCTCGAGAGTCTGAAACATGGGGAACACGGCTTTATTGATATGAATTTAAGGTTGTGTACACATTTTTGTACGAATGATCGCAACGATATTTTAGAACTTAACTTGAATAGGTATATGGGTATAGGTACTCAGCGAGAAATCTCCGAAGACATGACGTATCCAGATAAATTATACTCTTTACCTAAGTATAGTTGTATTGTGTTAATCGAAGTACTTTTATCGTCTTCTATGAATCACTTGAAATTCTGATAACTTTTTCCAATTTCAAACCATTGTTCTAAGGTTACAGCCGTCGTAAAATGATTTATTTCATCATTTCCCTGCCACTGTATATGTTTATGGCATATCGCTGCGTATTCGCTTATCGTAAATATTTTATGTGTTTATAATTCGCACGGGGTACGTAAACGACTCTGAAGAATGCTTCATGGTGCTTGTGTAAGATATCTCTAGTAAAAGTATTATGGTGGTCGGGTTTATATTATTTTTACTTCTCATTTTAAACCACTTTGATACACCATCTCCCGTAGTAAACTTGTCAAAAGGCGCGACACTAGAGGTATTTAAATAACGTCAAGATAATAAATAAATAAATATTATGGGACAATCTTACACAAATCAACCTAGTCCCACAGTAAGCGCAATAAGGCTTGTGTGCTTGTGCTTGTGGGTACTAGACGAGGATATACGAGTATATAATATAAAGATACAGTCACAATGATTTAATGTCTGGGAACAACGTTATAAAATCACGGTAGTTGTTCCTTCGTCGATGTAGCTATTTTCGTCACTATTATGGTAACTGTATCGATCATGGGACATTTAAGAGCGAATTCGGACGAATTATTTTTGACGTCTCACCCATTCACCGTCCATTATCGGTGCGTTTTGTAACAAAGTGCAATAGCCGTCGTTGCTCGGGCGAAGTCGCCACTGCTCGGCCACCGAAGCCGTATCAAGTGCAAGGTGCGAGTGAGAGATAGTTATCGACGTGCTCACTTATACCTACTATATACTATTATATTCAAAATGATGTCCGTGATGCAAGTGACAGCCGTGACAAAATCACGGTGATATTTCACTGTGATTTTTTAGGAATTGGAACATCAGTCACGGCGTTTCCCCATCTCAACGCGACACTTCATACATTAAGCGCGACTTGACATATGGAATCGAAAATTGGCATTGACGGGAAAACTTCTTTGTCACTCAAATATGCAAATGTGACAGAGATGGAGATACAAATCCGCAATCGTTCGATTTTCGTGGCCGAGTAGTACAAAAGTTTAGGACACAACGTAGGTCACTAAATGTCCTTCAGGTTTAGCTCTAGTGTGTACTGGCCTTTAGGTATCCGGATAAATGACGTCGCGTGCGCCGACAATTTTGCGAGTCGCATGCAACGACGGGAGCAGTGTAATTGCCTTAATCCAGCTACGAGTTTGACTACACGATATATTTACGTAATAGTCGCGATTAAGTCCTTCAACGCTGGACGGGACATTCATCTCTCTGACACTTACATCTGCGTGCGTAATATGTATAAGAACACATTCAACTTATCACGTGATGTTCTGATACTCATCATCACCTATAAATTGCAAAAACGGGGCTAAATGTTTTATCGATTTCTAGGCTGTTGGCAAGTACGCGCATATGTTGGATATAGATTCTGATAACCATTGATCCACTTTCGTATCGGATCGTAATCATTGATTGCGATACAGATTGCACCGAATTACATATCACTCAGACATGTGCAACCAAATTACATATCATTGGTAGCCCGAGGGCCTGGTGATCATTACTATTTATTTGATTCCGACTATAATAATTGAGAGATATGCTGTAGAAAACGTAGTGTTTGAAACTTATGATCGTGTAACGGATGTAGCTATAAGCTCTGCAGTTGTCTTTATATTGTTTTTATTTGTGAAAAAAATATCTATTAAACACGATAGGTAGGTAGGTACACATCGATAGGTGTAAATATTAAAATTAATTTGAACTCTTCATTTTCCTAGCGTTTTCCCGGCTTATGCCACGTTTCATGTAGCGGCCTGGGTCCGCTTTGGCAACTAATCCCAAGTTTTGGCAATTTTGGCTAGTGGATAAAATGCGTTTTTTTTAAGAATAAAAAGCGCTTTCCGAGCTACTGAGGTGAAAACATCTATAATGCTTTGATCGTTATTTTAGTTACAAGAACCAAAACTTGAATGTATATCGTGTAATAATAAAGGTTGGTATATATATGCGTATTACGCGGGAAAAATCGCTTTTTTTTGGTAGGCTTGGTTAATTTGGTGTCATTTTTGTAGTGATATTTCTTTTAAAAATGTATTATAAAATACATATAAATGACCACAACAGCCCTGTTTAAGACAGTAAAAGAATACAAATATTATTATTTACGTAAAATCACACCGGAAAAATACCTACTAAATTCATCAGCGTTTTTAAAGGAATTAGGACCTCAAGTTAAACTGTCTGCCTGATCTAAATTGACCATTTTAGCTACTAGTTTAACGACAGGACTAATTGTCTGATCTCATCTTAAATTGCTCCTAGGCACGCGATATCTTAATATCTTTGCGGCTAATACGCTAGTTAATAAAGTAAATGTTTTATTATGTTGCTAAACATTACATTTTCACGTTACGTTTGAATGTGACGTCAAATTGTACGGTAAATAATGCTTGTTAAGTGGACCACCCCAAATGATATATCCGCACTTGATATAGCTATATCGTTTGTTCATCGTTAATTCACGTTTGTTCAGTAGGTTACATCGTTAGCATCCGATTATAACATTACACTATAGTCAATTACCACATCATTTATAGTACAAGTTTTCACACCCGTCAATTTTAAATAACTTGTTCGACGTTCGACACCTATACGTTTCCCGTTTCTATATTTCCCCGCTACCAATTATAAAAAAACGACGCATGTGCATGAAAGTTCCAGATACACATGCGGCTTCATTTTACTGGGTTTGCAATATAACGATGAAGGTTTGAGTGCAAAGCCCGTGCAGTTTTAATTGGTACTCGTAGAGACAAATATTGGTATGTGTGAAATTAAAGTAATTGTGTTACTGGGTCACGAAATCCTCTAACTTATTAATTGCTGTTGCATTTATTATTTACTGATGCTGCACTCAAAAATTCAGATTAACTTATTAAAATAAAGTATATTGTTCTATATTGCACACTTCAGACAGTTAAAATTTAGATGCAGATATAATTGCGCCGTGGTCGGGTGGCCTAGTGGTTAGGGCGTCTGCCGCGAAAGCAGGAGATCGCTGGTTCGATTCCAGCACTGAGGGCTTGGTAACTTGTTGTGTAGTATGTAGTATATGACATCTCTTTCAATTTATAATTTAGATGCAGATGTAAATGAGAAAATACATTACCTAAGTACTACCTATATTCGAAGTAACAACGGCGATCGTATCGCAAAAGATCCTTTTTGGCCAACCTTTCCGTAACCAAGGCAAGAATAAAAAAAACGCATACAAATTGACAGTTTTAAATTTACAAACCTCGGGTCTCAGGTCTTTGAATCGGGCATCGGATAATTAAAAAAAAAACAAATAAGTATACATCGATTGCCCTACATTTCCAGCTGTCTATTACCTTCACGAATTCGCGGCACCCTTATCTCAAAAGGCTACAAGTGGAAACATCGAACACCAATCAATTAACAATCCCATCTCGCGCAATCAAAGCTAAACAACACGATGATTCAACTGCGCTACCATCAGGAACCAATACATCCTATCTCCTATTGGTCCTATTCACTGATCAGATCTGAACCTTATTAGAACCAGCTAAGCTCTGTTCTAGATCGATGCTCGGTTTCTAACGAGTGGCTTAAGACATTTTGGTTTTGTTGTAGTGAGGTGATAATTCCAGGGCAACCGGATCGTGATATTACTCACTGATGATGCTCACGGAGCGAGCTGATTGACGATAAGTGGGGTCATGTGATTTGTGGAGAATATTGCTTGACTGGTTGCCTTTTGGACTTAAAAGGGCACCTGGTTTTTTAAGACTATTAGCTATAATCGTTATATATACCCATGTCTTATCTGCTGTGAAGTCGATCACACCAAATAATCGGCCCACAAATGGCATAGATAAGGCTTCTTGTGGCAAGGTCATGTTCAATTGTTCCGAAAGAAATGAACGTTGTCAAATACTTGTGTTCAAACACCAGTGCCAGAAGTCAATAAGCTAATTTGGTTTTCTTTTCTTAATTACCTGTATTGTAATTTGTACTGTAATCGGGCAGTCATCGTTGGATAGTCAGAGTGGTGTTGTCACCGCCGCTGCCTGGGCATCACTCCCGATGCAGGGATGTTGGGGGGCCCCCCGATGGGGGGGGGACTTAGTAGTAGATAAGTCCAATTGATAGGTGAGGGCACGTTGTTCGCAACAATTATGAGTTGCTTTGCATCCCTTTCAGACTTAAAATCTTCTCATCAAACCATTCACACCAATTAGTAATCATTTTAGCCTGTTTTAGTGCCATCTTCATGTCCGAGTTCAATGACTCCAACAAATTTTCCAACACAATTTTGTTTGATAACGTTTTAGCTAATACTCAAACAAAAAGCTACGTTGCACTATCATGTTTTTAATCCATATTGGTACCTAAATCGTTTATTTAGATGTGAGTAAAGAGGTGACTTCAATGTTTCCAATATCCCTGTCCTCTGTGACACATTGCTCCTTTGTGTCTTTGTGCATACGTTCATCGTGACTAATTCTCGAATCAAAGTCTGCCCGTCCGTCTGTTCAACGCTCGGGTGAACACAACAGGCCTAACGTTACTGTCTTGATATAGGTACTTAGGTACACCGAATACAGCTTGAGTAACACGACTTCGTGTTATTCCAGGTTTTAAAATACACGAGTGCCAAATTGAATCCAAATATTCCAGATCATTGCATCTACATAATCTTTCTGGTTTAGCCTATTGGTTGACTGGTAGAGAATGCCTTCACCCATTAAGTCAGCCAGTTGTATTTCAAATAAAGTTTCGATAAATCATTTTAACAGTTTTGTGCAATGAAGCAAACTAACCACGTCTAATCATACATAATACTCACAATAGTACGGCATTTTGGAGACATTTTTATTTAAAGATTTATATGAATTTTGGTTATGTTGTTATGTATATATTTTAATACTTTCTCGAGGAAAAAATTCTTGAGCTAGAGGCGTTTAGAATCGTTAAAAATGCCAGGAAAAGCCACTCTTCTAAAGTACTGTAACCTGTCGGCTATAAGAAAAGTGGCTATGAGCCATTCCTGAGCCTTCCGAACTATCTATCCGACCCACAGAGGCGTATCAATTATTGTCGTCACGGACTAATTCTCGAATTAAAGTTGTCTGCTTGTCCGTCTGTAGTTAAACGCTCGAACGGACGCTATTGTGGCTCGCCGAGTTACCCACGGTACCCTTAGGCTAAATATTATCACAGATTGTTTGTCTTATTTTAGACTAGCTGATGGCCGCGACTTCGTCCGCGGATTTTTTTAGCTTATAATCTGATAGGAGATCCCCTTAACGTGCCATTGGAGGTTGCATCTAAATCCATTCAGCCGTTTCCACATGATGCTCGACAGACATACAGACATAAAGACAAACAGAAAAAACAGGCAGACAGACAAACAGACAAAAAATCTAAAAATCATTGAAATGTGTTCATCAATTCTAAGAGTTCTTAACTCATTTTTTTATATGTATAGATAGATTGGGTATTTACCCTATATTTTTTATGTCTCGATTCCAATTTCTTGTAGTCCTAATGTATGTAGTTATTAACGAAAATAAAATCTGCAGAATTAGAGTAATTATTTGTTTATTACCAATTAATTGTCTACGAGATCAATTTCGTGCAGAAATCTTAAATTTCATATTTAACTAGTATTCATTGAATATGAAATTTAAAAGCCTCCATATTTACATTTACATATCCCTCAGTCTAAATTGAAATAATTTGTACAAGTTTACAATGTATAAATAAACGATGACATTTACAAAGTCATTGACCTCTTATTTATAAAACTAAGCACACCGCTTGTGTTTAAATTATATCTTTCTAGCCAGCTCATATCTCAACAATAGGCACAAAGATTTTTTACGCTCTACAAATATTATGGATTGTCATGTGAATTATTCTTCTCTACACATTCGACTCAATCTTCGTTCATCTGAGTCAACATCAAGGCCAATAACCGCAAGTATTCTGACCGCGTCCGGGCTCTCCAGAAAACCTCGTCTTCTATCAACGCTGCTTGCGTTGCTGCATCCTCTGGAGACACTCCTGGTCGCAGAGCAGCTTTCTTACTGGAATGTAAAAATAAAACATGCGTGAGTACGAAAAGAAACTGTACAGTCGGCATCAGATATGTCGGAGCTGTCGCGGTGCTAAATATATCTGAACATGCAGTTTAACGCTTTGACAATGGAGAACAATAAACATTTATTAATTTATGCTTTAATAATTGTACAGTATGGTAGCGCCTTCTCTCGCTTCTAGTTGAAAATAATCTGTAAAGATTATCTAGAAGGGCAGGACTAGACGTGAGTCTGAGCTGTAGGAGCGCGCGGAATGTACCTTAAGCGTTTCAGAATAGGAAAGGATTGCATATACTTAGGAAATTCGGACTCTGGTTGCTGTGGTCGGGTGGCCTAGGCGTCTCCCGCGAACCGAACCTTCTGTTTCGGTTTTGGCAACAAATCATGTTTCGGTCGGTCACTATAAAATTGTAATGCCAGCTATCAATTTTCGATGTCATAAATACAAATTTAATAGGTTCGAATTTCCAAGTTTAAACTCTTGTTTAAAATAAAAATAATTTACTGCCCACGTCGTTCGGAGATTGGCCTGTGGATATGTGGCACGTATTAGTCTGGTATAATGATTATCACGACAGTCGCGCGATAAAGACGCGTCTTATTCAAGCTCAACGCTTTATCTTGATATTTTCAAGTGGGAAACGCGACTTTAACATGCCCTCTGGTTGTCATATCTAACCCCGATAGTGTTCCTATGACACTTAATTGGCATGAATAAGTTTATACATATAAAATTAGATGAAGATATCGTATATCTATCAAGGGTCTACCCTTTTTAACCTTGTTAATTAATCCAACAGGGCACTTATTAAATAATTTTAGGAAAAAATTTGTTTGATCGGATTGATTGCAACTCTAACAGCTTTGACGACGAAATTGACAAAAAACATGGAGATTTCAGTAATGGAAGGAAACCAGTGGCAGTAATCTAATGACAACAAAGTCAGATAAAAACAATAACAAACCATTTAGAAACTATCTTCCACACCATTTCTAGTAACAGACGGTAAGATATAGGTCATTTAAATATGCCTACGTACATACCACAGATGCCACTTACAATATTGAGTTTGTAGATGAAGCAGATCAATTTAATCAAAAGGCCAAGATCTTTTCACCTAAGAATAAAAAAGAAGCTTGGATTACTTTAACAAAACATAAACAAGTAACTCACAGTGTTTTCACGAATTGATATCGAGCGTCACTTGTCATATCTGCCCGCCAATCACTGGCGCCAGAATTCAAATTCTTGTCCATATGTGTCGCAGGCGCATCACCCATCCTAAACATCTATTTTCACAATGTACACAGTAAAAGACAATTTCTAATAAATATTCACACTCAACCACGTCCGTTTCGCCTCAGCAAACTACTTTCACTGGAGAAATCAAATGGGATTTTTACTTACTGATAAATATGACGTCATGTCAGTGTCGTTCAGTGTTCAGTTTACTTTGTTTTAATGCAATTACATTAACAATAATGTCTTTAGTTTATTGCACTGGTTGATTGATAAGATACGAGTAAGTATTGGCTGTGACCTTATGACTTCAAGTCAATGTCATATTGTATAATATTGTAATATTTTTATCAGTAGTCTAGGTCAGTGCACTTTATTTATTTTAGTAACATAACAGCCTAATATCGTATTCGTATGATATCTTTGTTTTCAACCCTCGGTTCATTACAGTGAACCATTTTGCCATACTCTTTTCCTTGTTTTTATTACCCCAGAATATAGAAGTGCTCTTGATTATGTTAAAAAAAAACCGGCCAAGTGCGACTCAGGGTTCCGCACAAATGATACCCCCCTCACCCATTTATGACTTTAGGTACTTAGTATTTTTAAGTGGCGTGAAACCCTCAGTGTGCGGCGATTATGCGGCTTTCATGTACTTGTGCTACAAGCTTACTTTTCTTTGTACCAAATTTCGTGATTCGGGGTCATCGGGAAGTACCCAATTCAATACATTTTGATTCCCATTGCAAATGTATGAGAAATGTGACATAAACGGCCGTATCTTTTGATGAAGTTGACGTAGAGGTTGGATTTTTTCACAGCTTCAAGGGACCGCAGACCTGAGTATGTGATATTAATTTCAATTTGCTACCTTTACGCGTTCCCGTGATAAAGGGTCTTGACAGACAGACAGACAGACAGACAGACGGACGGATGGACGGACGGAACGGACATCAAAGTGATCCTGTAAGGGTTCCATTTTTTCCTTTTCATGTACGGAACCCTAATAACGATTCTATAAATTCAAGGTATTCTTCACATTTCCCTAATAATCCTATAAATAGACCAGGCAATCTGGGCCTATACCACGAAAATCGAATGATTGCGGATCTGTATCTCCGTCTCTGTCACACTTGCGTATTAGGGTGACAAAGAGGTTTCCCCGTCAATGCCAATTTTCGATGTACCTACGTGGTACAATCAATAGTATGAAGAGTCGCGACTTTTGACAAGTTATTCTAAGGGGGACATATGTTGGAATATCCTCTCAAAACTCGCTAGATCGTAATGGCTAAGCCACAGCCACACCGTCTGACCTAGCCATTAAATCTAACTAGCGCACCAACTTGCTGACATGCTTGTTAAACTTAACCTTGGCAATGACTGCAGATAACGACCTTTCTAAAATTAATAATCACTCACAACTCAGCTTGAACGAATTCTTATCTCTCAAATCAGAAGATGTATAATTGCTTGTACTTTACATTATTCTGAGATTCCACTTGATCGTTTTAAACCGGTTTGAAACAGATTGATTAGAGAGATTCGTTCAAATGATTGTGGAAACGCGTCGGGTGGAATGTCACGGTGTAGCCACGAAAGTAGCCAGTAACCTGTAGGTTTTATACATTTGCGATGTTTCGACCAGACTAGAAAATAATGAAAGTGGAAACAAGTTATGTTAGTTTTGTTTATAAGAAAGGGTCCTGAAGAATATAATGTAGGCTTGTGTCGGTCAGGAACTAAGAACTAAAAGGAATAACATCCCATCACGAACCGTAAGGAGCTAGTTCCTAGCCAAAAAGTTAAATCGGGCCTCGGTCTTTAGTTCCGTTCAGTTCAGACGGAACAAAAACCATTTAACGTTTATACGAATCATTAGTTCCGTGCTCTGTAGAGAGAGACTTAAACCCGCTAAACTCGGGTAGTCATTCCCAGACGTCAAAAACTCAAAATTCGAACTGAACTAAACGAACGAAAGACCTAAAAGAGGAGCGCTCCCTTCAAAGACCGAGCGGGCACAACTCTAATATAATGCTAGCTTACCACCAGGCTTCGTCCGTTTTGACAGGTCCCAGGGTGTGGTCCTTCTGCATATTGCGGGATGTTCGAAGGGTTTAAATGAACACCGGCTCCACGGATATCTTAAACACGTTATGAAACCTATAAATCCTGGACCAAGTTAATCGCATTCCAAGGGTTAAAGTTTTCCTCCAGGGCCAAAATACCTTTTTAGTAGCACACTAGCGTCCCAGTGTGCAAGCTGCCTAACGCAAGTAATAATAATTCTATGGACAGTTTGTCTGAATTAAACGATTTTTTTTAAATAATAAAATTAAATAAATATTGTAGGACAATCTTACACAAATCGCCCTAGCCCCACGGTAAACTCAGTAAGGCTTGTGTTGTACTAGAAGACTATATATATAAAAGAGATACATATAAAATAAATACTTAAATACATAGAAAAGATCTATAACTCAGGAACAAATATTGACCAGGATTCTAACCCGGGACCTCCTGCTTCGTAGACAGGGTCACTACCAACTAGGCTAGGAGGCCGTTAATATATACAATGAAAACTGACAAATACCTCAAAGGACGTGTGACCTTTCTGTATCTTCTTTCCGTAAATCTGTTCATATATTTTTACAAGAAGTACAATCTGTGTTAAATTGCTCTAACAACATCGACAAGGTAAACTGCGCTAATTGAAAACAGACCAACACAACAATACAAATGTTAGCGTAGTTTTTGTATGTCCGTCCGTCGCGGATGGTCGGAGGCGCCTAAACAGCGGAAGTGTAACGTTTGTAAATTGTAACAGTTGTATGGCTATTTGTCCACTTTACGTATTCACTCTGTTTTAAAATCACGATAGTCTGCAGCATTAGTAGCTGAACACAATCTTCTTGTAGTAGGAAAGTCAGATTAAAAACACCTCCCCCATTAAGATACGTCCGCTTCTTACTATATTATAACGTAAAATTTTAGTAATAAAGGGCATTACAACAGGAGCGTGGGTTTATAACATCACAAGGATGGTTTAAATGCCTAATTCTGTACCTAAGTATAGTTGCATTTACTATTTTATCTACACACATACCATACGAGCTCTAAGATGGGTTCAGGAACTTTAGGGAAATGGCGTGGCGATAGTAGGCGGGCGCGTCAAAATAAACCGCGTAATCAGGTAATTGCTTATTACAACTAAACTAAATTTTTTGTAGATAAAAGCTTTTACCAGATTTAAGAACTAGTTATTGCCCTAACTAAGCATCATGGTTATAAAGGATTACGACTACGACACGACGTTCTGTTCCAAAACATGTAAAAAAGGACCTATGTATGAAAAATAAAAGGATCGACGCTTTTGTTATAAATCATGCTTTTACACTTATTACTCTTATTAGTTATAGAGGAGAGGATTGATTGATTGATTTATTTATTCAGAACAATACATGATTGTGTATGAACTATATCATTAAATTTAAAACTAAGCATTAAACAATATATTAATATACATTTCTATAACCTAAAGGAGGAGGAGATACGGAGGTACAAATCAGCAATAGTTCGACTTTCGTGGTACAGGCCCCCTGGGCCAGGGGTGCGAGCGGGTCATCGCTACATTCGCTACTTACCGTAGGCCGTAGTCCTATAGCAAGCGGATCCGCATCAGTTTGAGGGCCTACGCTAGCTGACGCGGGTATACGGAGCGGGTGCACGTGGCGGGTGGATTTAGTATGGCGCACCCGCTCCGTGGGCCCGCTTCACTTAGCGCTGTTCATACAATTTCTTATTAGAAGGGCGTCCGTTCCGGGTAATCCGCGTCAGCAGCGTAGGCCTTTATAACCTCATTGGGTGTTCTCTCCTACAAATCGCATATTTAATATCTCCACCGATTCTCATGAAATTCACTTATCAGTTTCTATACTTGTAAAGATGTTCCTTGTTAATGCTGTATTTTTTTTTTGCGAATTCATGGATGCGATAACGTGTTACGCTCACGCATCCTTCTAGTGTTTATATTAGCAAACATTGTGTTTGCGGCATAAGTGTATCGACCGTTATTATTAGATGATTGGTCGTTTCGCGACGGACGCGGACATACATGTCCCGTCGAGTTCCGCCATGGCCGCGTTGATTCCGTTGATGAAGACACGACACATGTAAATTGTGTGCGTGTAATAAGTGTATGTTTGGCCGAGTAACTGTTGGAACTAATGTTCTATTTCCATTGAAATAACTTCAGGTAGCATGGCATAGCAGAAATAATACGCGAGTGACCCGTTTTCAAAATAATTTAATATATTCCAGTCTCGTGGGTTTTTTAACAACATTATTGTTTCATTTGTTACTTCCGCTACCATTTATTGTTAGAAATGGAAGCATTGAGAGGCCTCGTTTCTTTGAATGAATTGGATAAGTAATCAATTAATCTTTACTTCGCACATTAATCAATTGTTCATCCACAATTTTTTTTAATGAAATAATAGTCAAAGATGGACAATTGCAACACCTGTGGGTCACATGTGCGTTGCTGGCCTTTGAGATAGAACGGTCTTTCACTTTTATTTTATGCTTTATATGCATTCAGTCAAGATAGACCTGTAACGATTCCAGTCGGCAGTACAGTCAACCAATTGGAACCCTAGGCCACTCTGGGACTATGTCATAGTGACGCTATAAATCAGATTGTAAGAAATCCCACTCAATTGGTTGACTGGGTGTTCAGGCAAAAGTGCACGGGCAATTTATAGATGAATTCATTCATAAACTGCCCATGTAATTTTGAACGCGATAGTACGTCAATTAGAATTATTGAAATAGGTAATAATAGCAAATAGTTATTGAGTATGTTTCATATAAAGCTGTTTACAATTAAGTCTAACTAATGCGATCTTTGTACGTACACCTTCCATAAAATGTCGTTAGGTCAATACAAAACATGCATACTACACTCCTTTTAATCAACAGCCATAGTTTATAATTATCAATAGGTAATGTACCATTGCAAACAAAAACAAGGCGTATCCCTGTTTAGTAGTGACCGTTAGGTCCGTTAATAGATTTTATCTTCTCAGCGTTTTACAAATGTCATTGCTACACAACAAGTCATTGATTAAAAAGGTAAGCCAATTCTATTTTGAGTCACTAACACTCATAAACAGCTTGTATCTCTAACATAATAGCGCTTGTCAATGAATTTCACAATGTATTTATAAAAATGCCGGTGAAAGTCCGAGGCTTGGTTAGCAAATAAGTGGTTATTAAGCTTATATGACAAGTTTGCGTAACAAGGGTGGTATATATGCCGTATTATAGTTATAATAGGGCCCTTAAGACGCCCATGCAACCAATTTAAAAAAGTCGTAACTTTGTTACACAATATGTTTTTCGTTTGGTGAATTAATTTTCTTAATAATGCACATTCATTGATAGTTTAGAAAAGAATCAAATGATTTATATCGGCAATAAAGAAATGTCAAATTGGAAAAGGGGTGATATCCTCAGTGTCAATATCAAACAGTCTCTATAAATGTTTTGTTTGCCAGAGTATAAAGTGTGTGTCGTGGCACAATTCTATCAATTTGCGGTTTCCGTATTTAATCCTCCAAGAAGGTTAGCCAACTTCAACTGCCAATTTCCTTACTAAAAACGCTTAACTCCGGTGTTAATCTTTTATAAAGTATGGAATTTACCGCTTAATTCGGTTTTAGTAGTAGCATTTTTTCGAAATTATCCCAATGCACCTTATACATGATTAGAAAATGTGTCTAAACTTTGCAAGCCATTAGTATCAAATTGTTATTGTTGTTGCACACTTACACGAAATATTTATCCTTTCTAAATACCTTTATTTTCTTTATTTTAACTATAGACCGTTGTGAAAATAGATCTACTAATACTTACTAGTAGCACCAATATTGACCTACTGCTATATTGTAAACAATTTCCTCAAAATGCCCTCAATCTGCAAAATAGCAAGTATAGCAACCGCTTACTCAATGTCGGCAAGGTTGAGCGTTAATATCGGGTATTAGATAAGGCTATACTTAATCAAAATATATTACTCTGTCTTTGACCGTAGTTAGCTAATGGCTGGTGATTTCGATATGAAAATACTTAGCATTTACGTAAATACCATTCTCTGGACATCCTGGCGACATTCAAATTGGATTCTTTGGATTATTTCGATTGCAGTTTCGAAGACACCCGATAAAACCAAACACATAACAAGTACATGAAGAGGGTTGGTGGCCCAGCGGTAAGAGGCGACTTTCAATCCGAAGGCCACGGCTTCAAACCCCGGCTCTTACCAATGAGTGTTTCGGAACTTATGTACGAAAAATCATTTGATATTTACCTATCGCTTTTCGGTGAAAGAAAACATCGTGAGGAAACCGGACTAGTCCTAATACGGGCTAGTTTACCCTCTGGGATGGAAGGCAAGATGGCAGTCGCTCTCATAAACCTAGCGCCTACTCTAAATCGTAGGATTAGTCGCCAAAGCGGACCCCAGACTCTCTAAGCAGTGGTACACGCCGGGAAAAACGCTAGGAAGAAGATTCTGCAAGAAGATAGACTGTTGGTCGCTTGTATTGTCTTTAAATACTTGATGTCGGCGATGTAGCTAACATATCATATGGGTGGCTTTAATAAGTCTACTACATATGTCTCTATTATACCTAGGTGACGTCGAACAGTTGTCAAGAAACGAACATAACTCAACACAAAATATCGAGTACGGAGCTATCCATTATTTGTTTTCATCCCTATGATTTTCTCGTCACTTTCCGGGGACTCGGAAGTAATTTACGTTTTTTATTCAAATAAGCTCACTGCCCACGCGCAGCGAGTACCTAATTGTGGTTACATTTTTAGAAAAACCAATGTCATGAAAAAATATGACGTAAAGACCTTGGCCGAGTAGTGGTGTGTGACGCAGAACAATGGGACCAGCAATGGTGGCGAGAACACTTTTACACTAAATGGAAATGTTGACATTGATGCATCTGTTTCCGATTGAGCCATACTTTTACGTGTGCTTTATGTTTTAATGCAGACGAATGTGACTGTGAGGCGATTTTCAGAATTTTCTGACTATGTACTTGTAAAATTTGAAGCGTTGTCATTTAAAAAATTTACTACTGGCTACCACCCTACTACCCTAAAAATCACTGAATAAAAATTGATAGTACTTAATTTACCTATACTCTTAAAAGATGACCGCACACTTTTGCTAAGACTTGACTGCTGGTTGTAATTTTTACAAAATGTTGGAAAATGTCAGTACAGACTACAGAAAATGAATCGCCTTACTGACATAAGAATGAAGCTTTCAAACCCAAACAATGATCATTTTACGAGAAGCGCGAACAAACACCCAGAAACTACGTAACAATACTTAGCATTCTCCTCAGTAAAGACGTGACGAATTTACTAACGTTAACCACTAATTTATAAGCGAATAATTTTCCATTGTCATTGGCTATGCATTGACTGTTGTCTGGGCTGTCTGTTATTCACAACTGCTTGGCGTTGGTGTAATCTCCTATTGCTCATACTAGTTAACTTGTGGAGGGTTTCTGTTACAAAATAATTGGTACTTTGAAAGTAATATTTATTTTCGAAATATATACAGTAAGTGTAACTTACCTAACTACCTACCTCTACCTACCTTAAATCTAAAATAGGTCCATGAGGCATTGTACCTGGGATGCTGGCGGAATTTCCTCGTTGTATCGCAATGCTGATACGTTGTGCGAGGAAGCTACCAGCTCTTCGGTCACCAGTAACATCAACCAGACGTTTCGCGATTTCTACGAAAAACTTGCGTGCGCTGGGACCTCATGGACCAAGAGTTTCGACCCCTATTGGTACTTTTCAGGTTCGTTGTTAGGAAGTAAAGTTTTTCAGTGTTTACAAAGTTATGGCTTGACACTTCATTTACCGCTAAGGATTTTTCGTTCCGCTACGCCGTAGCCGATATGTATTTCCCGCTTTGTAGCGAAAATGACGCGTAGAGGCGTGACGACAACGTGTCGTCATAAGCGCTGAATGGACTAAAGATAGATGATGGATTTATGTAGCTTGACAAGGATTTGGATCCACGTGACATTTTGACTCGCTAAAATTGGAGCATTGGGGTAGTCTTGCCATCTATCCAGATTTTCTCCGATTTATCCTAGATTAGATTGGAGCCTTTCTGGGGAGCATCCCAGTGGTGATATTAAAGTTTTGGCGGACACTTTGTGATAGTAGTAATTTTATTTTAGCAGAAATAGGTTCAGGAAAAGCTTGAGTTCACTAAAGCATCCTCGTTATTGAACGCTTTAGTGAAATGAAGCTTTACTTTACACTTTTTTCTATTTAGACAAATGGCAGTGCAGTTTGGTTAAACAATTGCTTCAACAGATAAGTTTTTAAGTTAGTGTACTTGCTTGATGATCATTCTTCACTCCGTACGTTTTGACAGGTCTCGGTAATTGGTAAATGTAATGGTTATACAAATTGCGGTGGCGATCGCATTGTGTGACGCGTGCGCGTTCGCTACGCCTATTGTTTGCGATGTAATTACCGCCGGTGCAAGGCAGGGAATGCAGCGGTTCGGTAACTGCGAGATCGACATTAACATCAATAGACATCTAAACAGTCGCCATTAGATATATAGGAGCAGTCAAGGCGCTCACAAATATCTGAACACGTCTCTATTGTTAGGGCATTAGAGTGCTTGTTCAGATATTTTGAACACCTTTACGCTGCGCTATATCTGATGGCGACTGTACGTAGCATATCTGTAGTGTGAAATTAGATTGAGTCTTTTCAAGCGTAATTTAAAAGTGCTAGTAAGGAACCGCTTATTCAATTTACAGCTTACTTTGTTTATGAAATAGGAAGCAAATGAGCAGACGCATCGCCTGATAATCCCTGATCGCCTGATCGCCTGGGTCCGAACGTGACGTCCCTTAAGGCGGTCGAAGACCGAAGATTTATTCATTTATGGAATATGTTATCAGGTCCCGATGAAATCAGAGATTATTTGCAAAACCTATGTGAGGGAAGAACATGTTCAGTGGAAGAACTTAAGCCGAAAGGTGACTACAGATCTTTAAAGTTGTGTGTACCAGTTGGCTGTTACGAAAAATGTATGTCGGCGGAAGTTTGGCCCGAAAATGCGAGGGTGAGAAAATGGTTTTTTCGCAGACAAGCTATCCAAACCAAGGGTACAACCCAAGCTTAGTAAAGACAAGTCCATTTGCTTAATGTACCAAAATGTCAGGGGCCTTAATACAAAGTTGGCATATTTTAGACAGCGACTGTTAACTCTAGAGTGTGATATCGTTGCCATTTCGGAATCATGGTTGTCGGACTCGGTGGAAACCTCTGAGCTTGTTGGACTGGACTGGAGTATGCTGCGTCGGGATCGTGAAGACGGCCGCCGGGGCGGCGGTGTACTTGTAGCCGCACGGTCCGGTATCGCTCTGCGGCGTCGACGCGAGTTCGAAACTACGTCTGGAGAAGATTTGTGGGCTACCGTTGTTACGGAACACGGGACTTTCCATCTTTGTGTTGTTTATATTCCACCAAAAGCTACCGAGGACATGTATATGAGATTTTTTCAAAGTGTAGAGGCTATTATCGACTCGCTCACTGGATGTGTCGTGATTGTGGGGGACTTGAACCTTAATCCTAAATACACGGCTTCTAGTATTTTAAGTTACTTTAGTTACTTCACAACTGTTTGTAATCTGCAGGAGATGAATGAAATTGTGAATTCGCATGGAGGAGTGCTTGACACGGTGCTGATGCGAGAGGGTGCCTCCGGAATGTGTGTTGAGGTTGCGGAGGAAAATGGACTAGTCCCACATTCAGACGCCTATCACCCCCCGTTAGAAGTCTCAGTTCATTTATCGGGCGCCGCGAGTAATTTACGAAATATAGAACCTAGTAACATTAATAAAAACTGTGACTGGAACTTTGTAAAAGGAAACTACGAACTCCTTTACCAGTTGATGTCAGATGTCTCATGGGAGGAAATCCTCAAATGTCGTGACGTCAACGATGCTGTAGACAGGTTTTATCAACAAATATATTCCATTTTTAACTTGTGCATACCTAAAAAGTTGAGACCCCTAAAACCCTCCAGACGCTACCCAGTCTGGTTCACGGTAGACCTAATAGCGGATATTAAACGTAAAGCTTATTTGCATCGCGAATGGAAGCGTTCTGGTAATACTGAGGCGTATGCTCAATTCTCAAGTCTAAGATCTAATATTAAGTTGCGAACAGCAAATGCCTACAATGGCTATATTAAACGTATTCAAACTAGACTTACTAACGATCCGCGTGCTTTTTGGCAATATATTAGTAGTATAAAATCTAGAGGTGGTTTTGAATCGCAGGTTTCCTACAATGGAGCAAACTTTGAGGGGCAAAAGGCAGCTCAAGCTTTCGCAGACTACTTCTCGAGTGTCTTTTTGCCCGCCAATCCTCTTCTTGACGCTGATATGATCCTTAGAGAAGATCACGTGAATTCTGCTAGCTATGTTCATGTTAACAGAATTGATCTGAACGAGGTGAAAGCTGGCATAAAAAACCTTAAGCCCCACAGCTCTCCGGGTCCGGATCATGTCCCAGCATTCATTCTTAAAGGGTGTAAAGATGAATTATCTGCTCCGTTGCTGCATATTTTCAATTTGGCCTTGGAATCGGGAAAGTACCCATGTCAATGGAAAGTCACACGGGTGCGTCCCATTCCCAAAACAACAGACACGGTCAAGGTTGAAAATCATAGGCCAATTGCCATTCTTTCGGCTATTGCAAAGCTTTTCGAGACCATCTTGAAGAAGCACATATCTCCCCAGATCAAACCTTATCTTAGCGATGCGCAGCATGGTTTCCGGCCAAATCGTTCTGTGGAGACGAATCTTCTGACCTTGGTTAACTCGATATCTGAACTTTTAGATAAGGGAATGCAAGTTGATGTGTTGTACTTTGACTTTAAAAAAGCGTTTGATCGCGTAGATAATGACGTGCTCTTAGGTAAGTTGTCTCGCATTGGGTTTTCTCCTAGACTACTTAAATTTTTCGGCGATTATCTACGCGATCGGCGTCAGTACGTGCAACATGGATGCTTTATCTCTGAATCCTATCATACCCGTTCTGGAGTTAGCCAGGGTTCGATTCTGGGACCATTGCTGTTCGGCATCATGGTCAATGATCTGGCGTCTGTTTCTAAAAGTGCCAAATGCTTGCTCTATGCTGATGACTTGAAGCTGATGTATGGGGTGCATCAACTTTCAGATTCCGTATTGCTTCAGGAGGATGTTGATCGCCTATACAGGTGGAGCATTGATAACAAGCTCCTATTTAATATAGAAAAATGCTCCGTTATGACTTTTGGGCGTATTCATAACCCCCTCCTTGCTAGGTACACCCTAGGGACGGAACTGTTAGCTCGTACTGATGTTGTTAAGGACTTGGGTGTCGTCTTCGATTCACGCCTCACCTTTCATGACCACATTAAAGAGTTGGCTAAAAACTGCTTCCGAAGGTTGGGATTCGTGATTCGAAACTCGCGTGACTTCGACAGTCCAAAAGTTATTCATCTTTTGTTTACCGCCCTTGTTAGATGTAAACTCGAGACAGCTTCTATAGTATGGAACCCACATGAAGCTTCTTACGCTTTGTTGCTGGAGAAAATCCAAAAAGCATTTTTACGCTTCCTCTATAAAAAAAGATTTGGATATTATCCTTTTTTGTACCCAACAAAATTTTTATTAGGCGTTTTAGGTTATAATTCCCTTGAAGTGAGGCGTCGAAACATTTTACTAACCAGCGTCTGTAAAATATTGCGAGGGCAATCAGATTGCCCAGAATTAGTTGGTCAAGCGGTACGGCTTTTCGTTCCTTTTATACCAAAAATTTCTCTCCGTCCGCGCGCCCACCTATTGCTGGCGGCTCCGGCAGCGCGCACCGTATCGCGGAAACACTCTCCTCTTGTCAGAGCTCTTCACTGTATAAATGAGCTTCTCGCATTTGCACCAGATTTAGATGTTTTTGCTAGTGGTTGGCAATCGGTATGGCGAGAATGTATAAGGTACTGTGAGGCGATGGATAGAAGTAAATCTTCAGTAATTTATTGATAATTTAAGTTTTGTTAAAATTTGTAATACACAGTTACTTAGTTAAGACTGTTATGCTGTGTCATTATGTTGAAAATAAATAAAATAAAATAATAATCGACTATCGCCACCTATGGACACTTGCAACACTGGCCTTAAAACTTGATTTCGGAAAGTTGAAAACAAAATCAAATTCATATTAGTTTACATAGTGTTTAACCTATTGACTGGAGAGAAAATAATTTAGGTACCAATGGCATGTGAAATAAAAGTTCAATTGCCTTAAATCTGCTATCATTTTGTGTGAAAATTACTAAAACATTGAAGTCCTTTTGTACATAGAATTATGTACAGAATTTTCTACTGTCTCACCAAACCTATGTATGGCAAGTGACAACGGACAGTCAGCCAAAGAAATTCAGGCACTACCCCTGAGCTCCATCATTCGTCACATGGAGGTGGTCGAGCAAGCTCTTGAGTAGTGCGGTACTGGGAAATTACACAAAAGATCCCAATGAGTCGAAGTGTATCCGTTAGGGCCCCTTGACCTTAAATAAGATAAGATAAGACAACGGACAGTCACAATTTAGAAGGTGGCGTTCTCTAATTCTCTTCTTCGCTCTTTCCATTCAAGTAGCAATCGCGAGCCTAGCGCTCCGGAAACTGGAGTGATACACTGGCGTCGTCTATAACCAGAATACTGATGAACCGCTGTCATTTCATCGCACGTTCCACCGACTCCTTAACAAGCCTCTCTAGCACACCGCTAAAAGAATTACCTTCTAACGAGATTACGCCTTTCGCCATGGCCTTAGCTTCGGCCACAGGAATCATTAGCACATATACCGGGACTTTCTCTGAAAACGGTACATTGACTGTCTTTGTCTAGCTAGGGATTCTGATTGACAGTCACTATTGCTTTGAATTGTTTTTAACCCCAGCAGCGAGGATTGTCAAGTTTAACGGGTGTATCTATAAATGGGGCACAGTCTTTTGCAAATAAATGAACCTATGTTTTTTTTTAAGTCCGAATGACATTGGGATATTGATATTAAGCTCATTAGGTTGTTAGAAAACCGGACTGATCCCATAATTTTTCCTCTGGGTTGGAAGGTCAGAAGACACGACTGTCTTTAGCTTGGTAAAAGTGATCCTTCATCAGTCTTTCTTCATCAAAGTGATCAGGGTTCACAAGAAGTCAAAGTTCAAAGAAGATGTCGCTATTGGAATTTCGTTGTGGGTTCACAAAGTTTTAATTTAGAATGACTGATATTAGAGGACTATTTGATGGTATGAAGGCCGCAAAAATATGTGACACGGTTTCTTCGGTGTTAAATATTATTGAGGCCTTCAAGGCGTCAGATACTATTGTAGGTTACTTTAGATCCAAAGTAGATATAGGTAAAAGGAAAATGTAGATGACTTACGTGAGAGATACGAACAAGGAACAGTCGAATAGTTATATTAGCTTCCTCATGTTTGTTAAACAGGGACTTCAACTGCACATTCGACTGGTTAGTACTTCCGCAGTAAAGTTTAGAGTTTAGTTGTTTAGTGGCTGTTACACAAGTGTTTATTAGCGAGTTACAGCTTCCTTAGTTCAGTCAATAGGAAACTTTCGACAGCTAAATCCTTATAATCTTTTCTGAACTTTAGATTGGAGGAAAGAAAGACAAACCTGCATTTGGCATTTGTAAATGTACCTTTTTGTGTATGTGTTTTCGGTTAATCTAATACAAATTAAACTTTGTGAAGCCAATAGGTATTCTCGTTGTACTGTAATTTTGTACATGTGACTACAAAATTATAATATCAAACAAATTAAATTCCTAAATCCTGGTCTACTCCTGGCGATTTGAAAATCTATTATTTTTGAGTTTGTCAAGTTGAATTGGTGTAAAGTGTTTGTCATTTGTTAAACCATCGTAAGTCACCAAACAAATTCGAAGAGATAACGACTTCTTGATAAACAGCGGTTATCTACGATATCTGCCCTTAAATCATCTGTCACTCTCAATAGCAATCAACGGCGACGTAATGGAATCAATTTAAATGCAAATGCGACTAGTCGCGACAAGCGAACCGTCGCGATACTCAAAGTTCTAGAGGAGGTGTTACGATAGTTTTTTTATTTTTTTTATTGAGGAATAGGTACTTAAGCATTTGACCACAATGTCACCTGATGGTAAGTGCCTATGTAGTCTAGGATGGAGCATGCTTGCCTAAAAGATGTCTATGCACTCGCGATTTGAAAATATCTAAGTTATAGTGGGCAGGGAATATATTCGCAGGAAGAAAATTCCACTCCTTAGCTGTTCGCGTAGCAAAGAGACTACGTAAGGATGGAACGATTGTCCGCGTTTACTGAGTACATGGGTATATGTCAACTGGTTATATGGCAGTTGTTACGAATTTGAGTTTACAGGTCACCTAAGCGTTGCAGCTGATTACAAATAGTTGTTACAAATTTAGAGGTTAGGTTCACACCAAAGCGTTCAACTCACCATGAGCAGGTTTTTTATTATCTTTTGACTGTTTGGTTACATGGCAGGGTAAAATTGGAATCGGATAAAATTGTACATCTTTAGCAAGTTCGATTGACGGCGATTTCAGACTTGTTTTTTGATTTCAAGAAAAGTACTAAAGAATATATGAATTATCTAGTTCCTTTCATTCACGCAACAAGGGTGTTCGGGGTATTTAGGGCGCGTGCACACAGCCGATGCCAACGCGCAAAGGCTCTTTCGACAATTTAATGAAATTCAAAACCGAGCGGATGAACAAGGGTGCACTAACTATTAAGAAATTTCTTATTTCTGACTTGAAGATAATTTTCAACTATATTTATTGAACGATTTGATGAATTTGCCTAAATAGTAAATAGTGCTCCGAATTGGACGATAAAACACGTTTAATGAAAATAATACGCTTCGAGAATCGTTAGCCCCTAATCATGTTTAGATAGACCTTATACATTAAAATGAATCTTGCAACTTTCCCGCACAAATCATCCGAATCGGTCCAAAGAAGGTCTGTGTGTCAATCAATTTCACACTCGTCACGAACGGGCGTCACCACCAACAACTAAACTGCGTCGCGAAATAAGCTATTAGTATTGCAGAAATGTGATTAAATTTCTGACAGTAAAATGCTGAAATTTTTTATTTACTGCTAACTTACGTATTAGTTTTCTAATGTGTACTTTTTTATTTTCAAGGTAAGCATCTTCACAGTAATGGATATTGGAATACTCAATTGAGGTTATGTATTGATGAGAGGTGAGGTGTCGAAGAAACAAAGTAAAACATTACAAGTAATACAGTTGGAGCTACGCAAAAACTATCTGAATTTGAAACTCGATTATAAACTACTTGAAACTTAACGAACGTATTTAAGTTTTCGTGCAATCGTTCTTTTAAATGGTCTAAACTATTAAATCTGATTACTATTATTTCTGCCTATAGAATGTTGACCCCGTTAGTTCATTATCATTAACCTGCGTTTTAATATCTATTTTGAAATCTTTAATGTCGTTAGTAACCTGTAATTATTAATATTAATATAACTAGAATTGAATAACACGTTTCCCACAATTTACATTAATTTGTAGTGAAATATAACCGTTATATTTAAAATCAAGAAGGGCATAATAATTGACTTGAACTTTCTCTACTTTTCGGTTTTTTGGTACGTCTGATGAAATTTCTTGTGTTTTTTGCTATATCGATTGAATTATTTTTTAAGATATTTTAATTAATAAAACTCCTATAACTGTTTACTAAGAGTAAAAGTAATTGAAACTGAAAGTAATTGAAATAGATGAAGTTATAATCAGTTTTCATAGCCATGTTAAATTATTGCTGTTGACTGTGTGCGCGTCAAGCGTGCTGGCTGTTACGGGACACATTTAATTTTTGAAAGTTAGTCCAAATAATCTTATTATAAATTTGACGCCCGATGTTGTGCAATGACTGCAGAAGTTGGATGTTGCCTTATAGATTAAATACGATTAAATAATAATTTGAAAGGTGAAATTAAATCGTTAAAATTATCTGTAAGTACCTAGTGTACGAGTACAAAAGTTGAAATTTTCTGTACCTATTTTATCATAAATTTTTATTCATTGTGAAGCTACCCTTAGCAATAGCGATAGCAAAGTATTAATTATAAACATTTCTTTGATGTAATTGCAAGATGATTCCTATTCCAAACTGAATTAACTTTGTGCCCCGTTCGTCGACGGTTTCCATTTTCGGTAAATTAATGTCAATTTCAATTAATTTTTGTTCTGATTGAATTTTATTTGCCGTTGCGCGACCCAGAGAGATTTTATACAAGATACAACCCATTTATTTCGCAAAAATCTATACGTTATTACATTATTTATGGAATCCGCTTACTATCAAGCGGATACGTATTTTATCATAGGAATATAAGTTATGCGTATAAACGAAACTATAATGGATATACCACTCGGATTTGTAAAGTATATGGCGGAAATCAGAAACTACGACTAAAGTAGATAAATTATATATAACTGTCTCACGAGACAAGGGAGGGGGTATATTTCAAATCGGTTCACTACGTCACTCATGCCCTTTTTCACTTAGCCAACTTAAGTTATACCCGTTTTCACTACAGACAATGGTGTCATCCTTTCCTTGCTTGAGGTAGGTCGGGATGGAAGTCCGAGTAATTGTAAAGCACACGTGACATTGAATACAGACCCCGTTCACACGACCGCTGTTTGAAGTTTAAGCTATGAGTAACATGAGAGAGAAATGTACGGATAGTTACTAACGTTGTAGCTTGGAGTAAGGACTGTACTACACTTGTGACGTCCCTTCCTTGAGGCAGGTCGGGACCACATTCCGAGCGACCGCAGAGCAAACGTCACGAAAACAGATACGACTGTTTCCACTGTTGTATGCACGATTTTAGGCAGATTTCAATTAACACAAAAAAAATAGAAACTTGATAATCAAAAACATGACCAACAACTGACTCAGTTTTAAAACAAAAAATCATGAAAGAAAAACATAATATCCCTATACACTGAGTCCCTACTTATACTTTTGCTTTACTCATTCATCATGTGGCTGCAACCTCTTGCCCGATAGTTAATGACATAGGAGGCAAACGAGTAGACGAATTGCTTGTTCGTAAGCGACTACCGTCGCCGCTGGATGCTCCCAATTGGTAATGGACCAGGGTGCAAGTGTTTTGACAACCTTCCTTGGGCTTGAACCCTTTGAACGCCGGACGGCGAAGGATTGTGGCGTGCCCCGGACGCCAGGCGATCGAAGTCCCGCGTAATTAATTATTGCATTGACGAAGCTGTCGTCTGTAGCCGTCATTGGCGACCGTGGCAAAACTTTCCGACTACCACAGCCGACTATGGCGGTCAAAGGGATGGGAGTACGCTCTTTTCTTGAAGGCCGGATCTGTCAGAACTTCCGAAGATACCGCTGTCTGAACAGTTCACTCCACAGTTTAGTAGTTCATCCTACTTAGCAGTCTGGCAAACCGCGATCTTTGGAGCAGGCGCGCAATAAACCCGGTTTAGTATCCAGTATCCACAATAGTTGCAACATTTCGTTTATGCACTGCATTTGGCACGATGCCGCCAGGTGGCGAGCACGCTTCAAGCCGCGGGTATTGTATGTTTTCACACATTTTGATGACTTGATCTTAACATTTCCGCGTAGCTTTAAAAATGGGTCCTTTGGAGTCTTACGGAAGAAAATGTAATGTCATCGAAGACGAAGTGGCATATTGAACAAAAATCATATCAAGTCACACTGGTAATCTTTCTTTTTTCTGGTAATTTTTCGGTTGTAATATTTTATGAGGTGTGCAATAAAGAGTTATTGTATTGTATTGTATTGTAATCGAATTTAAACATCTTTGATGAATAGTGTGCCAATCGCAAAACAGTTTGTAAAAACCAAACAACAGAGGCACTAGAAATAACAACAGGAAGGTAATGTTATTGCTTTCCTCCCCAGTCCAGTGTTGATAACGACTATGAGTACATATTACGGACCTTTGCCGCCTAGTGCGATGACTTGCAACTTCGCCCGCCATCGCCAACCTATTTTTTCATTTCACCAGTCCAAAGGCTGCTTTGAGCGCCGCCGTCTCATTTTGCGGTACAATACTTTTACTTCGTCTTTGGTGGCAAAAACTAGACATCTTCTGGGATATAACGATGTTTTTAAGGTTTGCTCACACCAATCCGCTTTAATGCGTTCAATTTGTGTTGCATTTCATAAACTGCCCATGCAATTTGGAATGCGTGTGTATACAGGTAGCGGTAGTCATTCCTATATCATTAAAATAATCGGTTCAAAAATGAGAATAATCCATTTCAAAGTTGACAACGTAAGTGACATATTATATGTAGGGTCGTTAAGGGGCTGACAACACCTAATTCATGTTTTTTAAGCAGTGTTTTAAGATAAACTAGGTATTTTAATACTGCAAATTTTATGTTAAATAAATATTTTTTGATTTGATTTGAAAAAAATTATATGTTAAAATTTATCATATTTCGAAAATCCTAGACGGAGCCGATTTTTAATTTAACGAAATCGGCTCGATGGAGATCAATGCAAAGATTGGTCTTAATTCGCCTTTAAACGGTTATATGTCTTTATTTTTTTGACTTAGGCATTTGCAATTAAAATCACAAATCCATTATACTCATATCTAAAACTTGAACGAGCCACATTTCACAAATAGTGCACGTTTTTGTTTATTTTAATAGTTTTCGTGTTTTTTTCTTTCTCAAACCAGACCGGCCGGTGATAGTGCGATCTCGTTTACTCTGATACAAACAGTGTGCGATGATTTAGCTGTTGTCAGCCTCTTGATGAAATATTAAAACGCTAAAGCGCAATAAAACCTCGTTAGCCTGCTTATTCCTGAAATTACGCTTCCTTTGTCCGCGGGGCAGAACTAGGGCAATCGTTTGCACGTTGCAACAATGCCGTAATCAGGAAAGGGGATAATATGCCAGCTTCATAGCCACAGCCGCGGTCGGTAGCAACTGCTGCCGGCCATTTTCTGTTGTATTTTTTTATAGTAATTTTCCTTCCTGCAATCCGACTAATCCGGATTATGAACTGGCTGTTACAAATGTTACATAATATTTCATCTCTTTTTTTAACACGATAATTTCACGTAACACTATTCTTGTCACACTGTGTTATATAACATTTATAACATCCAGTGTGGGAGCACCATTATAATTTATCGTAGGTACCTATCCTGAGACCTTTGTACCAACCGAACTGGCGATTGACGTTTATTCCGTTCCCCGCAAAAATATGCAGCCTTTTTTGTGTAGAAAATGACAGACGATGTCCCTTTCCCTTCGTTTTGAATCCGGACCTGTTGGGGAAATCCTGATTTTCAGTTAAGGGCTAGACAAAAATCCGGACTTAAAATAAAATCCAGATTTCAGTGCGTTATACTCGTAAGTTATAACTATAACCTAAAATTTAACATATAAGATTTGATAAGACATATAAAGTAACACGGAGTAAACCTGAATTAAGTGTACTGTTACGTGAAATGTGTTATCATGTTATGGCAGTTGAAGTTACCATCTGCGATAAATACATTAATCTTGACGTTTTTAGGCTAAAGGTGGTTGTTGGTTTATGCTAAGGATTTTCAAATGAATCATTCAACTTTTACTTGACAACGTATCTTATAAGATTTTTATACCCTCTATTTGTATAGGTTTTGTAGATTTGTTTTTGCTCTATCTGGCGCAAGCGAGCCTGGAACTACCGATCGACTTAATTTTTAATTTACGAAGAGAAGGTTTAAGACAGTAGCGCCTCATCTAATTCATTGACAACCGACAACCTTTAGCCTGAAAACTTCACCGTTATGTAAGTTATCTGTAATGTTGCCGATATTTGGCTTTGAGAGATTACGTTAAGAGGAAGAACAATAATTAAGTACCTACCACATCTATACAAAGTAATGGTAAATTTCACGCTCTTGCACCTTTCAGACGTAATACTTAATAATGCGTGTCTAATTATACATTAGCGTGTATTCCGTAAGATGCGGAAAGGTAAACTACTTATGATTAATTGTGAATAAGCTATTTCGTGATTCAATGTCTATAATAGCTTGGTTGGCGACATTCTTAACTGTTATTAGAATCCATATATGATATGACATACTCGGACGTAATTAAAAGGGATTGTCTTTACAACTTAATTTACATTCAGGACTTGTGATAGTCATGCTCATGATGCACGCGGCTAACATGATATCGGAGAGACGTAAAAATATTAAAACGGTAAACCATACACAGCCGCTTGCCTCGCATTCTGCATGCCTCATCATTGGTTGAAGTGGCGATGGTGAACATTTACCACGTATGGATCAAAAATAGTAAACAACGCCAGCTACAAGAATGACGATTCACGCGGCGTTGTATGGTGTATCCTCTTAGTAATTTTAATATTCTCTGATGTTAGCCATGCCACTCTACTAAAGCTGTTAGTCGGCTGCTAGAATTTGCAATCCGGACAAATTAAAAAGATTTATCTGGATTAAATCCAAATCGCAGGCAGTATGGCGATCTGGTCAAGATCGATGCGTGTAGCCCTATAGTATATTGTGGATCCTTGGTCTGTGGCCGTATATTGGCTAAAATAATGATGCAGTGCTTTTTTTTGTAGTCAACTAATACATAGCAATGTATTGCCCAAAATATATGTATCACCTCATTTGAATGTTTTAATCTGCCAATACAAATTAATAGTACTCAGCCGGCCCGCTTTCAATTGCGCAACACGATTGACATTTGTCAAGTTAATTGCATTCTCAATCAATTCCTTAACCGTCCAAGGCCGCAAACATTTGCGTACACCGGTTCTCTTGTAGCTACAACATCGTTGATATAACAAACTAAGCATTTGTGAGCCTTATATCAAGGTGTTAAGACCTACCGTAGGTCAGTAAGAACGTAACAGCTATAATACCGTTGCCGTAGCTATAATACCTGAGCTAGCAATTCTGGATCATATTGCCTTGAGATAAAGTCTACCAAATGACAGTTGAATACGCCAAATAGCTGTTCCTATTATACTGACCGCAATCTGCATTCCGGAACCTGAAATCATCGTCGGTTAACCGCGCTGATGTTGGTGACAGTTTCACACTTGAAATAAATAAATAGTAGAATAGAATAGAATAGAATAGAATACTCTTTATTGCACACCTCGGTAGGTACATGAGAAAGAACAAAACATTTACAAGGTACAAACATTTGATTAACACAGAGAGAGATTAGTATAAGGTAATCGTTCTAGTACTCATCGCTGTACCGTCAACCAATGGAACCCTAGGGTCCCTAGGCCACTGTAGGACTATGTTATAGTGACGCTAAATTACATTGTAAGAAATCTCTTACTGCTTGTCATTTTGACATGGTTCGAGAGTGGCCTACAGTTCCAATTGGTTGACTGTACCAGTGTCCGTCATCCATTGAAGTCAATGGATGACGGACACTGGTACAGTAATAATAAGTATTAAAAGATAAAAATGTGGGTCTGAATAGCGAACAATTTTGCATTGATGATAGCTACAATCGATAAATGTTTCGTACGACATAGACTATAGAGCTACCAACACTATAAAACATTATAACCAATTAACGAAACGTCACACCAAGCTATATGAAAAGGCGTGCAAGGCGTCCTTTTTTTCGGCTGATTGGGTATTCAGTTATTTATTCTATATAGTTTGAATTGCCATTAATAAGATAAGATCATCCACAACCGCATTTAAACGACAAAAAGTGTTTATGCCTTTGATGCTTCATATCCAAATATCAAAATAAATATCTTATTTTTATGTTAGGACTATCAGTTAATATTTCAAAGTCCCAATAGTTGTCATTCCGTTTTGTACTGAGATGACATCTATTGGGACTGCCATGCCAGCAATAGCCCCTGACATTTACTTGTACAATCGGATTAACTAAGAAATTTTCTAATTTTGAGGAATTTCGATGTTGTGACCATATAAAACTATTTAACAAAAGTAAAAGACCCTTCTCCCAAAACACATGAAAATATTTTATGTTGATGTATTAATATCGTGATTCAAATAAATGTTTGTTTTCACATGCCGAGAACTCGGACGTTTACCTTATGACATTGTGACACACATCTATGGCACTGTTAGCAAACTATGTCTTGTACTATAGTCTGTACTTTCAGGTGTTAAAAAAAACGTAAACAAATAAAACCACGTGACTGGTG
The DNA here is from genome assembly GCA_949128165.1 of Lathronympha strigana. Taxonomy (NCBI): domain Eukaryota; kingdom Metazoa; phylum Arthropoda; class Insecta; order Lepidoptera; family Tortricidae; genus Lathronympha; species Lathronympha strigana. The sequence goes on from OX421917.1 coordinate 1,245,081, forward strand.
TTGGGCCAATGACATAGTTCCATATGATGACATTGAAATGACGGATACAAAATGTTGTAACCTCATTCGCTAAATTGCTGTCACGTGGTTTCGTTTGTTTTCATTTTTTTAATACCTAAAAGTACAGACTATAGGCGGATATTTTGGGTACTAAAATCCATACCTTAGGAGTATTTGTATTGTAACACTAATATAATCATGTACTATCGCGTTGAAAATTGCATGCAGGCAGTTTAATGAATGATTTCATTCATAAATTGCCCATGCACTTTTGAACGCGTGTGTACAGTCGCCATCAGATATATAAGAGCGTCCGAAGCGTTCAAAATATCTGAACAAGCACTCTAACGTCTTGACAATAGAGGCGTGTTCAGATATTTGTGAGCGCCTCAGACGCTCCGATATATCTGATGGCGACTGTACGAGTACGTATCAGATTGCCAGTATTTGAACCGTATGCAGAGTATGACATTTACTACAAAGTAGTCCAGAAAGCCGTTAAAATTCTGTTTTTTTTTTAAAATCAATGTATAAAGAATAGAATTTAATATTGTCTTCTGTTACCGCGATTGTTATTCATTGAAATTAAACACTTTAGAACGGATTAATCGCGTTTATTAACACCATGATCCTACGTTTCGAGCCCTTTACAGCACTCGTTTTCACAGGGTTAAGATGATGACTGAGAGAATGCGAATTCTCCCCGTCAATAGAATTTAGCCGTGCCACTTAAAACTGCATAGTACCTAAACATGAGTATGGTAAACTCAGTATAACAGAACAAGATTTTTTGTGTCACTGAAAAATAATGCGAGTTTACCCTAACCATACCCTACTCATGTTTTCAATCCAAAAAATGATTACACATGCTTAAATAAATGTTGTTAATTAGATTCAGCAACCCAAGTAAGCGGTTTTTTCCAATCCAACTCCCTAACAATATAAACAAACCGCCATATTGATCGTAATAACCTAACTTTTATGTTTTTAATGATTTATCTTAAGTTTTGTATGTTACAATAATACGACCATATCAGTAGTGAACGTCTTCAGTGGTGTTTGATGAGGTAGTGTGAAAATATAAGGAGAAACAGTGACGAAACATGTGATACCTTTTGTTTACATAGTTTGTAAGTTCTATTGACTTGATTCAGAATGTTCAGATCACGAATATGTGATCGCCAACATCCTCCGATTCTTCCTCAGGGAAATCGGTAATGTATCGCGATCCGTAACCGTTCCGATCTCTACACCGACCCCATCATTTACTCCACTATTGATTGACGCCCGTTATTCTCACAACATCCTATTGTAACCGGCGTGTAATTATAAAAGCTACCTTTATTCGTATGTGGTAAGGTCCACTATCGCGCGTGAGAAGACATCAGTTAATCGGGTTAACCCAATTTTATTTATTAGGTGAATGGATTAGATTCACCTTTGAGTTGCGATCCCTTATCAAAATGGATACCTATCGTTTTCTCAGGGCCAGTTGCGTGCGCCAACGAGGGTTCGCCTACTTAGTAGCTAACTAGCTACCCAGAGTTAGGTAGCTTTAAATACCTAAGGGCCACTTGGACTAAGCAGGGTAAGCCATGCGGAGTTAACCGCTTTTTTGTATGGAATTTGACAGCTTAACTCCAGGTGGCGATGGCGCAACATAGTTCAGGGGGGTAAGTACTACTACGAGTACTGTAGAAAAGTATAAAAAATCTATGAATTGAAAGAGATGTCATATAATCACAGAAAGGTGATCGAAGATCGAAGCAGCGACCTCCTGGTTTTGCGGCAGACGCTATAACCACTGGGCTACCCGATCACGGCAGCCAGAGTCCGAAATTTCCTAAGTATATGCATTACCTTTCTTATTTTAAAATTGTATAATGAATCTAGTTATAGTCTTGCAAGCAGATACTCCTCTTTTATTGTTATAAGCATGGTATCTATTACGACCCTTTTTGAGTTCGCCAATTGTGACGGACGGTAAACTACGGAACCCTACACTGAGCATTTCCTGATTCCCTTGGCCGGTTTTTTACTTAAACAATCGCCCTAATTTCTACCTGAACACCCCCAGCTGGTCTGATAAAGCCATCACACAAAACGACTAGTAAAGTCTGCCTGAACACACACATTAAGTTCTAAGTCAAGGCACGTCCCAAGGTCATATTGACATTAGCTCGGGACGTGTCGAGTGACCCGAAACATGTCACATAATGGATAGACGCAAACATTGGGACGAAAATAGAAAAGATGTCCATTATGGAAATAGGCAAACATTTTGGTTAAAAGTCAATGTTGAGAGTTATTTAAGATGAGATTTTGTTTGTGGTGTAAATAAGTTAAGTGGGTGACAATAGTGGAAGAAATATTGGGAAAGGTTACGAGAGTGGATGAAAAATAAGGTTGAAGGAGTTGGTATACGAATAAGTAGTATTAGACACTGCAGTGCCGTCCGATTTTTACTTTGAATTGAACTTAGCCGGAGATGTGTCTATAGTTATGTCAGCAAAATGGTTCAAAGCACCTTTGACTCTCATTTCAAGCTTTTGTATCAAGGACCTTAATTTAGCCTTCGATATTAACATCAGCATGGTTGGATTAGGTTCTCCCGCAAATCCCTCTGACTAGCAGAGGGATTTGCAGAAGAGAGATTATTCACCACAAAAAAAGGTGAGGTTACATGTGCTTGGCACGCAAGTTGTATCGTGCTCGGGAGAGACGCCTGTCACTTATCTATGTGCTTACCATGAGGATTTCGATAGTGACTGCGGCGTTCGGGGTTATGTCTGTCCGGCTCGCTCTTACCAGAGTAATGGTAGATCACTATCGAGAACAGTTGCGTGCAACTCATTATATGCAAGTCGGCCGTTGAAAAGCGACATCACTCGCTATGCGATAACCGTGCAGTTTAATTTAAGCTACGTCAATAAAACGCCTAACCGCAGGGTGAGCGTTAACTTGGGCAAAAGCGTGCCTTTAATGGGGGTCAAAGGAACCATAACGGAGATATGGAGCATGCACGCCTCTTCGAACGTGCACTTGCATACTATTATGACGCTGAAATACGTTTTACACATTTTACACGATTTCTGGGACATGAGCTAAAATTCTAGCAAGTTAAAGAGTGTGGTAAATTTAGATGTCTTAGTTCCTACATCCTTTCTGGAAAGCTCATTAATTATAGTCGACGAGTACGTACAATAAATACTACAGTGGGACAATAAATACTAAGCGAAGATGGAAGCGTATCGTATTAACCCAAAATATCTGGTACACTAGATACTGCTAGTTCACTAACTCAGAAAAAAAATCGTTCATTCAAGAAAATAAACCCAATCTAACAAACTCTTCTTATCTGCGAAACTGTAAAGACAATTGTTGGCAAGAGCACACAACACACAAGAGAACGTCACTTTACCCTCTCATGCCCCAGTCACGCCAGTTGGGATATCAGGTACATTCATAACGATATTATCAAATTGGTCAATTTGTGTGACCTTCAATTTATTTATCGGTCATCCACACTGCTTGAACCAATGGTATAATATGTGAACCCTATTTTAATACGAAACGGTTTGCCCAACGGTCACAACTGAGTTGTTAGAGCCGATAACGTATAATCAAATTGTTTCTGACGGACTTGAGCTGTAGGTAAATACTTCCAGTTAGGTATTTTTCCATTCGACGAGACAGACAAGCATTTAAGCAAAAGAGGCTTTGAGAGAGATATGTTTGTAATGTTAACCTGTAATAACAAAAACGGCATTGTATTTTTGAATATTTATTCTCTAAATTGTTGAGATTTGAGAGTACTTGTACTACTTTCCTACTCTAGTTATTCTTCCGTTTCATACAATTTGACGCTGAATGCGGTGTGAGGGATGGATAAGAGACCTTACGACGGCCTTATAAATTTGTCAGAGTTTTTAATTTTTAACTTAGTCTACCTTCCATTAAATGACACAGACCAATTCTAGGCGGTGCTGTATTAAATAATCATGTTTGTATACATTCCCATCAACTCTGGCTTAATCGAGTATAATGAAGTATAATTGATAGATAAACAACGCTGATGATATCGGGTTCCACAAATGGAAATATAAGATTAACATACATTGTTATCAGCGGGCATTAATTGCAGTGATAAATAATTGTAGTGCAAACACGGAATTTGTATATTAGGTCAAAAAATCTATTGCTGAATATATGCTTCCCCCAGGGTCTCTACAACGATCACTTTGTCGTTACCAACATAAGAAAAGCATGAGAATTTGAGGGCACCATGGGACCCTCGCCAAGAACATTCATCTTGAAGAATCTCTTGTTCGTAAAAATAACTCGATCCAGCTTGCTTGACCAACCCGCATACGTAAGTAATTTAGTAAATTGGTGCCTAAATCTTCACTAGGGACCAATTTAGTAACCCGTCGTATGATTATTGATCACTGAAATGGGTACATTAACGCAAATACGTTTCGTGACGCAAATCCTGTGAGACCGCATCTTTAAATAAAGGTTGATATGATACACACTTTATGCGTATGCGGTATTACTCTGTCCTTGCGTCATGTAGTGCATTCTTTCGCCGTTTGTAAGAGCAAGCTAACATTATGAATTTTTAATATAAAAAGTGGTTCGGAATGCAATCACGAGATGGCCCGATGCGGTCCCTTACTGATTACCGACTACTGCTGTGAAACGTTCAGTACTCTATTGGAACTTGATGAAGTCTTTCGCCTTCTGCATTCGGGATAAACGGCCACCATTTCTCAAATACATCTGTAAACGCCAAGGCGTGGTGTGGTACTTTACTGAGCTATTACGTCGCGAAGTTCAATTAGTTGTACATACGTATGTATGTTGCTTGCGCTTGACATTGGCTTATTGGTCCCCCCGTTTCATTAATCACTCCCCCTCTAAATGGGGGGAAGTGTGCGCTGTTATGTTGCCCATTTGTTTTAAATGAATTATACGAAATAGAATGTATGACGATCGAAATAACGGATCGATAGTTCTATTTATACCGCGCATGTGTCAAGCGAGGATAAGACCAGTCAGTCATCGTAGCCTATGAATATCAGCTCCAGGGGTATTTACATACCGTATATGTTATAGAGAATTATTCACAGGTAACAAGCGTATATTTGATTGTGGTAAAGTTGTAATCATTATACCCAAACCCAAGTATTAACAAGTAGTAATGTCACAAAATAATCGTAGTTAATTTCCGACATTTTAAGTAAGTTACATTTTCCTTGGAATTGGGTGGTTTAAAAAAGAAATGTGTAAAGTATTCGAAATAAAATAACACTAATCATGGCTATGAAAAGCCGATGAAAATTAAAATTCCATACCTCTATAAATTTAACGAGGTTTAAAAAATCGCATATTTATGTTGAACTTCGTAATCTTTGTTTACGGTTAGTCTTCTTCACATGAGAATAATTACAACTGAAACACATGTTTTCTATACTTACGCACATTTTTGACCTTTATGCCCTGTAATAAAGGATATATTCCTTTGATTCAACGTTAAAGTCTAATACAAGTTTTATAACCCAGCTGCATAAACTCTCAGCTATTAATAATGTAATTCTCTATTATTACGTTATTTTATCATATGTATAATTTAATATTCAATTCGAATGGCTTTGTGATGAATGAATAAAGTATGGATAGCGTGAGCACGAATTACGGTTTTGACGCATAATGCTAGAATATTTATTACAAAGTTATATACCAATTGAGATATAATTCTTAAGATCATTTCTACGTCTATAACACAGTTACAGAGCTCATTCTGACAGCACAATACTATCCGTGCGAACTAAGAACATATAAGTATACGAAGACTAAGAATCAACATTCATTACAAGGCCGACTGGTTTCCACGCCACTATTCTCTCAAAAAAACTATGAATTCCTTCCAATATACAATAGCATAAAGTGTAAATTTTTGTCAGACTTTTATCCTTAACAGTCTTAAGTCAGTCAGTAATCGCCGCGCGTTTGCGAGCGGTCGTATCTTTTTTTGTGAAATCAAGAGTGTCTGCGAATTCTGCAACGTGACATTTTTTTGTTTTTATCTAGAACTTCCGCGAGAGGTCAAATGTACATGTCGAGATTTCTCGAGCGCTTCATTTGTTTCGTGATTTTAAGTGATTTCTTGAAACATTTTAGCCGTGCTGCGTTTTTATCGGATTTCTTCGCTGATAACAATGGTTTACAATCGATGATGTAACCAACGCCCAGTTTGATAAGGCTGCAGTGACATCACCATGAATCATCTTCTATAAAAATTTGAATGGTGTCTTTGTATTAACTTGTCTCCTTGAGTTTTGTTTTGTTCCTAAGTTTTAATGAGGCTATAAGTTTGAAGTCGGCAGCTTTAAACGCTTGGAAATAGACAAGTGATCTGTCTTGAGTCTTTAACGACCTTTTATAGCAACGTTGGGATTAAGTTTGCCAAATGGACAATCAAGTTGTAGCCACAAGGTATATTTAGGTGATGTTTTAATCAATTGTATGTATGTTGACTTTCGGACATTCCTTTCTATTGACGTACATGTTATGTTTTAGCACTAAGCACAAGCACAAATCATCATAAATATATGTGTTAGTGATTAACTTGCAATTCAACTCTTCTGTTTCAAATGTTCGACAAAAAAGTTCATATTCAGTGTTGGGAATTGGAATTCTGAAAGCCTACTGCGTACATCAGAAATTGTAAATTTCATACGTGCATTTCTTTTGAGTGAGCAAGTGCGAGGGTGATACCAGGGTGGTACAGTTTTTCCATGTTCGTGGTAATCCTTTTGACGTTCCTTTTTACCTCCTGTGTTAACAAATTTGTAAGAGAAAATTAGTTCTAAATAATAAGTATTCTCGCGTGACGTCAGACTGTAGCATCGCAATCGCATAGATCTGCGAATAGATCCGCGTTTGTTTACACTCGTTATCACTCTGTAACCGTGGGAGTATTAAACCACTCGCCGCGCTTCCGATGCTCGGCGAGCCGGTGGCTCAGGCGGACCAATGTTACTGTGACCATGACCTTGTCTATTGGCCTTTGGTACCTTCGGTATATAGATAGATACTAGCTTAAATCTTTTTTTTTAATCTTGACTAAATTCCTGATTTTATACCAAAATTGAGGAGCATTGAGTGGAAAGAAGAGATCCATTACGAACCTTTTCGTGTACATCTACGAGTATAAAATACATAAATACTATAGATATGTTATAAATTTACTAAAACGGGGCTTAATCGTGTATAAACTTTGAAAACAAACCTCCGACGTTTCAAGGGCGACATTGTCCCCGTGGTCCCGGATCAGTCAGTCGGTCCCGGTCAGTCTTTCTCCGGGACCACGGGGGCAATGTCGCCCTTGAAACGTCGGAGGTTTGTTTTCAAAGTTTATACACGATTAAGCCCCGTTTTAGTAAATTTATAATGTGTGAAAATCGTGAAAGTTTAAATAAGTGTTTTACTATAGATATGATTTTAGAAATCTATTTTTTATTCAATCAACTAAAAAATTTTGTTTTTCCCGTATTCCGAATGATCTGATAATACATCTGTCCCTAATCAAAGACCGCCACTGTACTGGCTCCCCTCGAACTTGAACTCGGTGACCAATTGCAACAGCACACCTGCGCAGACGTCGCCATCCGAGCGTAGCGTCCGTCACTTTCCTACTCTACGCATCAGACAGGGATAACCGAACTGGTTCCCCCATCGACTTAGTACTTAGTTGATCCGCAATCTCGTCCTACACGCACGTCTGAGGACTCGGGATTTTATGTCGCTTTAATGACTGTCGGCAGCTACTGTTAACGATTTACTGTTTCGGCAATTGTTGTGACTTTTGTAAAGTGATACTTGGTTCGTACTGGGCTTTGTAGTGTGTACTGTGAATTGCTGTAGGATATACGGCTTAATAAGTAGGGAGTTTTATGTTGACGATTTGCTGTTTCGGCAAATGTTGTGACTTTTGTATACTTGGTTCGTACTGGGCTTTGTAGTGTGTACTGTGAATTGCTGTAGGATATACGGCTTAATAAGTAGGGAGTTTTATGTTGACGATTTGCTGTTTCGGCAAATGTTGTGACTTTTGTATACTTGGTTCGTACTGGGCTTTGTAGTGTGTACTGTGAATTGCTGTAGGATATACGGCTTAATAAGTAGGGAGTTTTATGTTGACGATTTGCTGTTTCGGCAAATGTTGTGACTTTTGTATAGTGATACTTGGTTCGTACTGGGCTTTGTAGTGTGTACTGTGAATTGCTGTAGGATATACGGCTTAATAAGTAGGGAGTTTTATGTTGACGATTTGCTGTTTCGGCAAATGTTGTGACTTTTGTATAGTGATACTTGGTTCCTACTGGGTTTTGTAGTGTTTACTGTGTATTTGGTATGGTGAACTGTTGTAGGATATACGGCTTAATAAGTAGGGAGTTTTATATCGCTTTAATGACGGATCACTGTTTTGGCAAATGTTGTGACTTTTGTCAAGTGATACTTGGTTCCTACTGGGTTTTGTAATGTGTATCTGTGGGGTACTGTGCATTCGGTATGGTGAACTATTATGTGCATGTAAGATTTAAGGCTTAATATTTAAGTAGGGACTTTTATGTCGATTTAATCACTGTCTGTATGCTTTGACGATTTACTGTTTCGGCAAAATCGGCAAATATTGTGACTTTTGGAAAGTGACACTTGGTTCCTTTTATGTGTATTTGGTATGGTAAACAGTAACCTGTAAACAGTAATCTACGTAGTGGTGAGAAAGAGTTTACAGAGCTTGTAGAGATACGGTTGAATGGGTAGTTTTAGTTAGTTACTTTGTTGACGATTTACTGTTCCCGCAACTGTTGTGATTTTCGTGACGTGGGTGATGTTTGGTGGCACTATGTTGTCTTTGGTACGGTAAACTGCGATTAGTGTGTTGGTTAGAAGCGCTGTATATTACAGTCATTTCGCGAGAAATGTTTCGGAGAACTTATGTCCCCATTCTCAAGCGTAGAGTGCCTACTTAACTCATTTTTCAAATGCTACATCTCGAAATAATTGACCTGTTTTACGTGTCATTATCTTGAAAGTACAGTTGATGACATTCTTCGTTGATTGATTAAGCAAACATACTAACAACTCTAACAAGTCTGTGACGTACTTCATATTCGTAGTGTGCTTCTTCGATTAAAAACTACAAGTACTACAACTATCCATATAAAAGTGAACTTTGACTCAACGTGTCAAAGTAAATTGTGTGAACATGTGTGAACGATAAATGAACATGACTTCAGCGAGCTACGGCCGGAGACACAAGTGCAACGGGAAAATGCATCACGTGGTGCAGTATCTTAGGTGAAGTATTTGTTTAATCTGTCGTATTGCTTCTTTTTTTTATGTGATAGGGGGCAAACGAGCAAACGAATCGCCTGATGGTAAGCGATTAACGTCGTCCATGGACACCCGCAACACCAGAGGTGTCGCAAGTGCGTTGCCGGCCTTTAAGGTGGGAGTACGCTCTTTTCTTGAAGGTTTGAAGGTCGTATCGGTCCGGAAACACCGCTGGCGACAGTTCGTTCCACAGTTTAGCTGTGCGAGGCAGGAAGTTTCGGGAAAAGCGCACAGTTGAGGACTGCCAACCATCTAAATGGTGAGAGTGGAAATATCTATTATCTTATTAATTTTTTTTAATAACACTAAACAAAAATCAATAATCATTTATTCAATATATAAAATTACAAATTTAGTTTAGAAACATGTCAACAAACAAAACGTAGTCAATACACTATTTAATTACACTACGTAACCGTTACTCATGCCACCGCTTCCCATTGCTTCCGGTGCAAAAGTGCCCATAACGCTCGCGGCATTACCACGTTGAATATAAAATTGAAAAATATATAATTCAAATATACGAGTATAATTAAAAATATATAGTTCAATAAGTATATTATTTTTTTTAAACAGAAATTTATGAAAAAAGTAAATAACTTAATTGAGGTCACCGAGATCCGACCCTTGCGGAAGGGTTCCAATGATGCTGGTTGTGTTCCTCCTTTGAATGGCTATACCTATCCGTTGTGCGAGGAACGAGCCAGCTTTACGGTCCCGGTGATCTCAAACAATTTTTTTGATAAATCACCCACCAATTTACGGGTGCCTGAGCACCATGGTCCCAGGGTCTTGACAGCGACAGCCATAAATATGTGCTGATTCGCATATATTTTCTCGAAGTCATCATTGTACTTGCGGGTGGCGCAGGACCGGTCATTGTGGAAATCTTTGGGGGAGGCCTATGTAGACGGGAGCAGTGGACGTCTTTCAACTGAAATGATGATGATGATGATCATCATCTTAAGCCTGTAAAAACAAGTGCTGTAAAGGGCCTGAAACGAGGGGTCATAGTGTTAATAAAAGAGATTAATCCGTTCTACAGTGTTTAATTTCAATAAACAACAATCTCGGAAACAGAAGACAGTAATATATATTTTCATAAATAAGTTTATTTATTAAAATATATATTATTGTCTTCTGTTGGGTTCCTCCATAGTATTATAAAGAACAATTTTTTTTGTGCCAAAAAAAGGAAATTGAAACACACACACGCATTCTGTGTTTATTATTTGTGTGTTTACTTTATGTCGGTAACACGCAGATAAAATCGCTACCAGAATAGGGACAGCCTGTAAATTTATTCACGTATAACATCGTAAACCGCACTCCTGGCTCCTAGCTACATATCCTGCCATTTGTATAAGAACACTAAGTACAGGGTGTCTCGTTTTGACCTGACAGGTATCAGGCAGATACCGCAGATAACAGCGCTACCAGAATAGTGACAGCCTGTAAATTTATTCACGTCTTCGTCGTAAACCGAACTCCTGGTTTCCAGCTACATATTATGCCATTTATACAAGTATACCTATACTCGACTACAAACAGATGAATCTACTTTTGGATGTTATCAACTTATCAAGTTATCAAAATGTAATAAGGTGAAATAGAACCTACTATATTGTCGAAGAATGTAGGTACTACATATATTGTCTGTCACTGAGACTCCTGTGGCAGACTGCAACAGATACCAATGGAGAAGATTCGCCAAAGCAACCGTAAATAAAGCAGACGACTCATGACCATGACCACTCTGTCAAGAGTAAACGACATAGAAGAGACAAGAGATATTATCACCTGAAAATAATGGATAGGGTCGTGCGTGTGTCTCCAATTTGAAAGCGTTAATGCGATGTAGAACGCCTGGAAGTCATTGACGGGTTATTAGATAAGAATGCAGTAAATGGCTCTCTAAATTATCGCCGAAAATGATTTTGCCGAATATCACGTCCCAACGCCGAATTTCATTTCAACCAAACCTAATCTGTTACAATGACAATTTCTATATTTTTCGGAACACCGCGTATATAGTCCTTGACGGGATTCCAAACGGAACGACCGTGGAACTTCTCCGGAACAGGTTTCTTGGCGCCTCTTAGTTCTATAATCTAGCTGTATTCATTTTATTCACGCCCCGCAAGGTGGACTGATGACCTGGTGAAGGTCGCAGGAGTCCGCTGGATGCGGGTGGCGCAGGACCGGTCATTGTGGAAATCTTTGGGGGAGGCCTATGTCCAGCAGTGGACGTCTTTCGGCTGAAATGATGATGATGATGATGATGATGATTCATTTTATGTGAGGAACTAAATACATTTAACCTGACCATCGAACTTCATAAACTTAATAGTGTATAAAACAGAAAAATCTTTATAATGGTTATGCTATTGATATTGAAAATCTTGAATTTGAAAGTTGGTTTATTACGGATATGGCGCCAAGTGTTTTGATATACTACGTGTCAAGTTTGTTTTTAGTCCTCACAAGTATCCAAACATCTTAACACATAATATAAACTTTCGTAATTAGTACTTACCTACCTACTTAGTAACTTTTAAAATCTTCCTATCGTTTTCCCGGCTCATGTAAGGAGCCTGGGGTCCGCTTTGGCAACTAATCCCAATATTTGGCGTAGGCATTAGATTTACGGAAGCGACTGCCATCTGACCTTCCAACCCAGAGGGTAAACTAGGCCTTATTGGAATTCTTCCGGTTTCCTCACGTTTTCCTTCACCGAAATGCGATTGGTACGCATCAAATGATATCTACTTACGTAAGTTCCGAAAAGCTCATTGGTACGAGCCAGGATTTGAACCTTCGACCTTCGGATTGAAAGTCGGACACTTACCGCTGGGCCACCAAGTCTCCGTTCTCGTTGAAAAACTTTTAAAATGAAACACATAAATAGGAGTCAAACACACTTAGTTACCGTTTATATCTTGTTTACAACAATGATATAATATTTGTGTTTTTCCGTATCCTTAAGGTCGTCTGATGTACCCTTGAACTTCACCTTTACGACACGTTGGTAATGATCTAATGATTGCCTTTTACGTGAGCTTGGGCTGAGTTAGACATTCTTGAATGAAATAAACATTTCGATTGAGACTAAAAATACTAATTTGCTTATACTAGATTGCTTGAATAGCATAATTTAGTAATAAGTATCGGATGCGGTGATCGGAATAATTTATTGAATACGATTTACATTTCTGTTGCGATTGTGATACCTTTGTATTAGCTAAAATAATTATGATATATAAATATTATCAAATAAACCATGTCGACGGGTTTTTTTTAATGTTCAAAACATTTTTTAACAATAATTACTGTTTAAAACGAGATATTTACCATGTGTATTTGTTTTTGTGAGCTCCAACATAATATCTCAGTAAATAAATTTAATGTTGAAGAGAGAAAGGTATAAAATTTCACTCGGTTTATTTGCGGTGGCTTACGGTGTCTAGGGGTAGATAAAATGGAGACGCAGTCGACGCTAGGCTGAAAGGTGATCTTTCACGGAATAGGGAACGAAATGAGGTGCGAGGAAATAAATAAATGTGATGTATCTTGATGTTAAAGATCAGTAAGAGATGACACGTTCAACTCGTAAGTTGGCAAAATAATTATCTTTTTCGTACTGATAAGTAGCACATGCAGCTCTTAAAAACCAAAAGAACAGGGATGATAGCGTAAAAACTGAAGTGCTCAATTAGCTCATTCACGGCCAACGATTTCTCGTAGCGCTACGCCGTAGCCGATAACATGCATTTCCCGCTTTGTAGCGAAAATGGTGCGTAGAGGCATGACGACAACGCGTCGTCATTGGCTCTGAATGGGTTAGGCAAATTGACATTACTTACCACAAATCTATTACCGGATTATCTAATGCAATCAAACCTATACTTTTAACTATATGCCTGGCATAGTAAGATTGTGAAAACCGTTAGTTAATAATAATATTAGTAACCATACACCCTGCACTGCTGTCTACCCCTTACATTTCATTAAATTGTCGAAAGGGCTCTGCGTGTTGGCTTTGGCTCCGCGTACGCCTCCCAAAGGCCCGGAACACCATTGTTCCGTGATGGGAAAGACATAAAAAATCATAAAATTATTATCAAATAATAATATAATATTAATAATTCTTGGACTCGGGCTGGAGTAAAGAGCTCTGGAAACTTAGCAGGAGGCAGCTTCAAATTATTACAGGGGCCACATTTCACTATGGGGTCAGAGGTGTACTGGTCAGAATGGAACTCCCAGACAACACTGAGTGTAGAAACTGTGGCGAAGATCAGACTATGAAGCACTTAATGTGTGATTGTCACGCTCTCGCCAGACAAAGAATGAAGGACTTTGGTACAGGATACCTCCAGCCAAAGGAATTCAGAGCACTACCCCTGAGGCCTGCGCTCCATCATCCGTCACATGGAGGTGATCGAGCAAGGATTTTTTGTGTGATTGCCCCCTACCGCAATACTCAAGTATTGCGGTAGGGGGCAATCACACAAAAAATCCTAATGGGTCGAAGTGTATCCGTTAGGGCCCCTTGACCTTAAAGAAGATAAGATAAGACCAGACGGGCATAAAAACAAGGAAATAGTTAATAATTACTGCATACATGTGGGACATACGATTATGATAACGACACTGCAAAAAACTATAATTAACTAATTAATTCGTTAGTATCTTTATTATTCTTTATAACAATTATTTGTTATGAAGTAGGTAATGACATCAGATGACCATAATGCCGCAGACGTGACGTGATGTGAATTTTATAAACACGTGAATAGCAAGATAATTAGTCACGGAGTATAATCGATGGCTGGTATCATTGATGGAATTATCAAGGTTGAAGGATATGTTTATTGTTATTGCTGACTCGTTTGTGTTTATATTATGAGATGGATTGATATTTTTCTACCCAATATTACACAAATTTTAATTTAGATATTTGATGAAGACTACCATAGATCTAGGCATCACTAGGAAACCATAGCTCGATATTTGACATACTTTTGTCTGCGCGTCGTAATTACCTATATCTAAGAAATACTGTCTGCTGTCGGATGTTTATGACTATTACAACAGAGTATATAATAGTATTTTATACAATCGTGATATAATGAAGAGTTTTTCAGTCGAGTACCGTGTTTAGGCCACGAAGCTTGCTGAGTGGCCTAAGTAAGGTACGAGATTGAAAAACTTAATTATATTACGATTGTATACAATACTTTTTCTACGAGTCATCATCATCATCATCTATGGAGGAACAATTTCATCATTCAATTTCATTGACTTAACACGGATGTAACACAAAAATATGTAATTGCGCGCGGGGGGCGCGGTCGGGGCAGTCGCGGGGGGCGCGGTCGGCGCAGGCGCGGGGGGCGCGGTCGGCAAAGTCTCAGGCGGCATCGCAAATAAAATAAGTATAGAATTTGTATGAAGTTCTATTATAGTTGCCTACAGCGTATCGAAATGAGATATTATAGTTGAGTTGGACTGTCTAATATCGAAAAGTATGAGCTTATAGTTTTGTCTATGTACTCGTAATTTACAGATTAAAGTCGGCGAGTAGAAAAAAGTATTTTGTCTAAACTAATCTGGCATTGTCTACTAACTAGGTACTGGGGTTTCCTCAAAGACCTTCTATTCTACCGGAATCACTCAGTTTTCTAGTGCTTTAAATCATTTCGCCTTTTAATTTTTGTATTTCATTTGATCCTAATACTTCTTTTTTCTGTCTTTCCAGAGGGGCGGTGTGTGAGTGTCGCACCGCCATGTCGCACCACAGCGACGAGCAGTCCATGCTCACAGTCACCTCCGACTCCTTCTGGGAGCCTGGTAACTACAAGCGGACGACGCGGCGCGTCGACGATGGCCACCGGCTCTGCGGAGAACTGCAGGCCCTGGTGCAGGAGAGGGCGGATATAGAGAAGACTTATGCCAAAAGCTTGAGAGGTTGGGCAAAGAAATGGAACGACCTTATAGAGAAAGGTGAGTTTAAAGTATTTAGCATTTGATGCAACCAACTCCCGACTCCTGGGAGCCCGGCAAACAAGCGGACGACCTTAGTTAGAGAGTTTGGTTGGACTGCTTAGAGTAGAAGTGAAAAACACAAACCCCCTTTCTTTTGACAGTCGTGTAAAACACATTTCTAACACCTTCGAGTTATAAAATAAGGCAAATATTGTTTAAGGTAATTGCTTCCTAACCTCTGATTGGTCAGTCTTGCAATTCTTTGTTACTAGCTGCATTGCATTGCTGGCTACCTTGCTTCACCATTGGCATTTTGACTCGTAGTTAATCGCATCAGTAGCCCTAGCACAAGAATGCCGCGACAATATATTGACGATATCTGTCATTGTCTGATCCGAACAGTTAGAAAATGACAGGTATCTTTCTCGACCGCGAGATACTTTCACTGTCCTTTTGTGCTAGGGCTTCTGTACAAACAATTTGCAGCATGTCGTATAATATTTTATCAAAACGAGTTTGCAATAACCTATGCCAGGTGCCTAAGAGGTTACTAGCTACAAAGTGCTATGCCTGGGTGAAATAGTAATTAGACAACGGAAAAGTCGTTCTGATATCGTTGGTCCGCTGGTGAAATTTTTACCCTTTGCCAATCGCAACCGATTAAGATTATATCGCACCCCTATATAAAGCTCAGTAAAATGTTTCTTCCTGTAACAAAGAGTTGTTTCAAGATGACGGATACGGACAAACAAAAATGGATTTTTAGATTTGACTTGCTGTCCCATCTTACTTCTTATTCCTAGAAATTAAAAAAGAAACAAGTTTTCAACACAGTTGTCTACTGTTCAGACAAGACAATGATGTCGGAGGTGAAGGTGGTTAGTCACTCTTGTATTTCCTTGTTAGATAAGAGTATTGTTGGCATCATTGCCCCATCGGGTGACATTTGACCCGTAGCCAATCGCATCTGATAAAGACGTAGTCTTCAGGTGTAATAGGAATACAGAAAAAATTAAACAAGTTCCGAAAATGATTAGACATATGAGACAAATGATGTTTAAGTAAAAGGTGATGATCCTTCATTGACTTACTAGAAAATGACGTCTTAGCATCATTGTTTCACAGGTAACATCTGTGACCCTAAGTTTAACATGTCTGATAAGTCTTAATATTTTACAAGAAAAAAAAAATACAGGAGTCACAAGACAGTGACGTACCTTACGTTTTCTTTTCTTGTATGCACAGCCGAGTTCACGAATAAAAAGAGGATGTACAAAAATATCTGTACACCCTTAGGAGATTGACAATAAGGTGATAGTGTTTACATGTTATGCATTCAGCTGCACAGATATTTATAAACTCGACTGTACGTACAAATACTGGTGGTAGTAAGTAATTTACTGTACACAAAACAGGTGAAAATACAATTAACAAAAAACTTACAAAGGCGAACGCTATAAGGAATCACGCAAGTTACACTTTTGGCGTCGATGTCGGTTTCCACCATCGACAATTTGGAGTCTGGTTCATCACATCTGATAAAAGCATTGTTATGTCGCTTCCTCTCATAGTTCAGTGTAACTACAGAAAAACTAGTTAGTGAATATGAGATTGACGCATGAACTGAAGTGATTAGACAATCTTACATTTTTTGTTAGCATATGGGGCCATTGTAAGTATCATTAGCCCGCCAGTGACATCTTGACCTGTGGCCAATGGCAGCTAATGGAGATATTTCTACGTCAAACTTCTGTAAAATTTTGTTATTTTATAGCCAACACAAATGTCATAAGAACAGACAGCAAGAAACGATTATTAACGGGATTAAAATTTTACAGACGCTTATAAATAACACCATTAAGGACCGAGTTCAACCAACCTTTTTGCCAGAATAAAAAAACAAGTTGAAATACGAAACATGGCATCTTAGGTGAATTTTACTACCTAACTAACAAGTCCTGCATTTCCTTGTTGAAATTGTTTGTGTTGTCCTATCGATGACATTTTGACCCGTGACCAATCGTATCTGATTGGGGTTGCATCTCGTCGGTGTAACTGCATTAAGATGCACCGATACCATAACCTTAGACAATAGGCGAAATCTGTCTCCTAACATCTGAAAATTACGACTTGTATTCATGCTGTAACGATGCTAAGTTTCTTAGTTAACTTCAGGTATTTTTTGGGAAACTCTACATACAGGAATAACGCCTGTATTCTCAAGAGGATATGAAATTACTCAAGATTCAGTGCCACGTCTAGCAGAATCCTTCGTAACCCAAGTCCGCGAATTCCAGGGCTATCATATACTTTGATCCCCAATAAGTACAGTCACCAGCATAAATATATGACGGTGAACAGCCGTGCAAAAATATCTGACGCTCTGTTGGGCGCATAAGTATCTGACGACACTACCTTGTAAAAAATATGTGATGCTTTGTGGCCGGCAAAAACATCGTTACTCCGTATCCGCAAAAATATGTGATTACTTATAAAAATCAAAATTATGTGATCACTCTCATCGGCAGAAACATCTATCCCCTGTAAAAGCAAAAACATCTGCTGACTGATAGGTCACCTATATATCTGACACGATATTTAAAAATATTTTATGAATCTGCAAAAGAAAACCATATCTGGTTGGCATAAAGCCGTAAATTGTAGGTAGTGATTTGAAAATTCACGAAAAGAGTGCAGACTTGTCATTGCAAATGTCTGTCTCACGTTTTATTCTGTCATCAAATCGACGTTTAAAATTGCTGAAATATAAGAATAATAAAGTTGCTCTGAGAGATGTGAGAGCCTACCGCAAACATCGAATTAGATTTTCGATCTGCATCTTTTTCGAATAGGTATAAGTATAAGTGCAATAGAAAGGGAGATAACTACATTTTTTATTTGTTCGACTTTCTTGGTAGTAGACCTGCACGCCTACCACGAACATCGAAAACTGGCATTGACGGGAAAGCCTCTTTGTCACTCCAATATGCAAGTGTGACAGAGATGGAAATACGAATCCGCAATCGTTCGATTTTCGTCGTAGGCGTGCAGGCGTGCGTGTCCAACCAAGCCCTCCATCAAAACTAAGAACATCATAGTCCTACACCCTTCCTTCACTTTCTTACTAAATAAAGGAAGTGTCAAAAAGAGATGTATATATAAAATGTTTGTTATTTCTCCGATTCCGTAGATTGTCAACAGTCTCTTTTGATGCAATTCGTCCAAGCAGCCAAATTAAATACATCATAGTAATTTAGTAGTCGTGCATTGGCACGATTCTATGTTTTGTGTGGTCGGCCAGTCGATATGTCGCCCTGACAATGGCGTTTCATTATAAGTTATTATAATACTTATATTAAATATTATTTACAATCCCTGCTTGATGCTATATTTTTTTGTGAGTTATGGCCTGAGTGCGATTTTCTGAAAAGTGACATATGATGAATGTTGAATTTTTCCTTTGGAAAAAGGAGGTTGATCACTATTACTTCACTACTCACATCTCATAGGAAAAGTCTTCTGATGCCTGAATTTCAGTTATGTTACTATTTAAAATTGCAAATGGAAAAGTGTGAGACAGACATATCCAATGACAAGCAAATGACAAGTCTGCACTCTTTTCGTGAATTGTCAAATTGCTTCATACAATTTACGGCCATCTTAATGCCATACAGATATAGTTTGTCCATGCTGATTGATTTCACAGCTTTGAATATATAGGCGATCCATCAGTAATCCGATATTTTTGCTTTTGCAGTGGATATATATTTCTGCCGCTGAGAGTGATCACATAATTTTGACTTTTATAAGTAATCACATATTTATAAGCGCCTTGATCCGATATTTATGCGGATACGGCGCAACGATATTTTTGCCGGCCACAAATCATCAAATATTTTTACCGAGGTAGTGTCGT
The DNA here is from genome assembly GCA_949128165.1 of Lathronympha strigana. Classification (NCBI taxonomy): domain Eukaryota; kingdom Metazoa; phylum Arthropoda; class Insecta; order Lepidoptera; family Tortricidae; genus Lathronympha; species Lathronympha strigana. The sequence continues at coordinate 1,264,390 of OX421917.1, forward strand.
CAGATACTTATGCGCCCAATAGAGCGTCAGATATTTATGCTCGGCTGTTCACCGTCATATATTTATGCTGGTGACTGTACCTCCTTGTGGGTACTAGACTACGATATATATAAATAATTACAATAAGTTTGTAAAGGAGGTGTCGGCGCGTCTGGTAGGGGTTTCGGGCGACCCTCGGGCGGGGTCGTTTTTTGCCCAGAGGCTGGGTTTGGCGTTGCAGAGGGGGAATGTCGCCAGCATTTTGGGGAGCTTCCCGGAGGCAGGAGATTTTGGGGAGGTTTTTTATATTTAAGTTTAGTGTTAGGGTTAGCTTTAGTCTTTAGTGTTAGGGTTAAATTTGTATAAGGTAGTTTTAAGTGATTCTGTATTACATGTAGTGTTTAATCTTAAGTATGTTCAATCATTATATGTATCGTAAAGGAAAAAAAAAATACTTACATACCTAGAAAACACCCAAAATTAAGATACAAATATTTGTGATAAACACACAAATAAATGCCCTGACCAGGATTCGAACCCGGGACCTCCTGCTTTGTAGGCAGGGTCACTACCGACTAGGCTAGGAGTATAAATAAAACAAATAATTATGGAACCGAAACAATTTCCAAAACATTTTAATAGGCCGAAACAATCTACTTATCTGACATCTGCATAACGCAACTACACGATAAATCTATCAATTATGTACAAGTTCAAGACATGAATGTAAGCTCAATTTATTCCAAGACCCATGCATCATCGGCTGCCTTTCATCGCCGAGTCGGGATGAATTCATTATTTTGTCAGCGACGGCCATAGGGACGTTTAGCGGTCGTTCGCTGTAATTAAGTAATGCGATAGTGCCCGCATGTGTATTTTAATGAATCGTCCATATTCGGTATTGTAAAGGTATTGATAGAAATGCCGCCGCATGATTGAATACGAGTACTATACAATAGTTGGAAATATGGGACTGCGGGCGGGATCTCGTCGAAATAGTCAAGAAGATTTTGTGTTTCTTATGACAATTTGAGTTGAGAAAAACTACATCCGTGATACGACTAGCGTATAAGTATAACAGTATGTATAATTATTTGTCTTTGCTCCAGTGATAACGACCTTATGCGGATGTCACACTGGATGCAATGGGAGCTACCGTATTGTCACTCACCAGGCGGCGCCACTCATGCGTGGGTCCTGTGTCTGTATGAGAGAATTGTCAAAGTGACGTTTGTTCCCGCAGGACCCGCGTTCTACCAGCCCCCCTAGCGGAAAATCGACTCGCGGTAATCCTCATTCGTACCGCACGCCGGTGTGCAATTGGGGATAGCGCTGTACACGCAAACCAGACTGTAAGGCATGAGTGGACGCCCGAGTGGGGCGGGCAGCGTAGCGTGCAGTGCAGCGTCTATGTGCTTTGAGCAGCGTGCACTCAGGACGCTCGCATACATTTTCTTGTGTTTAACATGAACGCCGCAGGCCCAGCTCGAGCGCCCCTCAGGCCTTACACTTAGAGGTATGAGTTCCGCCCGCGAGGAGATTAAAAGTGAGAAAAGTAATACTGTTATGTACCTATTATTTGGGCGGAAATGTCATGTCAGTCTATTCAAGGATGGCTCGATTTATGTTGCCACGTCACATCTACGCGTAGCTGTCTCAGAAATAAGGACGATGTTTGCTACGCACATGTGTAGTTTTTGATTATGTCTGTCGTGAATTCCATACTGGCACTGCCAATCCTCTTTAACCGACACTGTCGCGATATTGAATACTTCGCAGCAAATAACGAAATTCCACGTAAGAAACGAACTAAGCTTTAGCAGCTTCTCGGCTCAAATTCCTGTACAAGTTCGATACTAGGAAATGGCGTTCGTGTGACGTAACGATGAGGTGCGATTACGCTTTGTAACCGGTTGGACGGCCCATGCCACCTTAGAGCATAGACAACAGGAGGAGGCTTTCAATACAATTTCTCCTCTGCCAGAACACTTGCACAGTTGCGCAAATTCTTGTATAAGGCTTGACGTCTTTCTAACATGTATATTACTGTACGAATAGTCAAAATAGGCCACGGTGTTTTGAAATATCATATTTTCTTAAAATGTAGAATTTGCATAGTTCGCAGTGTAATAAGTATATTATGCTTTAGATGAAATATAGAGTTTAGCTCGTATATCTTTAGAAAATATCCAATCTTATGATTAATAAAAATATGAAATTCATAAAACAAATGTAAAAATTACTTATAAAATCACAAAAAAATTAAAGAAATATTTAAACTAACTTAAAAATAAAAAGCTTGGTACCTTGCGGTAAAGTGGCCTCCTTGGCAGCATAATATTACTGCAATTAAAAAAAAACATTGTCATGTTTTTTTTACTATAATCTGCTATACTTGAATGCGACTATAGAATAAAAATGTGTTTCTCAAGACTCTAAAAAGTTTTACTTGTAAAACGTAAAACAAATTAGCCAATCAAGACAGGTGAGAGCAATTAAAATTGTATATAAAAGCTTTTTGTTCGTAATCACTTTTCTAGTGTTAGTTCAACACGCTAAAACAGTGTTTATGCGTAAGTGTTTTTCGGTTTAGAAACTTCCTATTTCCACATCGCTTTCCCAAACTTCCCAGTTCAGTCATGTCGCTAAGTCTAGACAACCTTTGAAACACTGGGCACGCGCTAAACACTAGACATTAGCTTACACTCGTTTATTTTGACACGTGCCGGCGAACTGTCCATACGAAAACGAATGGAGCACCGGAAATTATGCTGTCGTTAGACAGAAACACACTGACTGCATACGTTAGTAGGCTATATTTTGGTCCCATTAGTTCCATACCTACTTCCATATGAAAAACTACTGGTTGTTAACTATTAGGGACAGATTGATTGAATAAGTATTACCGTGAGTCGATTTTCCGCTTGGGGCGCTAGTGGAACGTGGGTCCAGCGGGAACATTGCAAACGTCACTTTGACAATTCTCTCATACTGACACAGGAACAGGACCCACGCTTCTAGGATACCATCGAAATACATGTAAATGTTAAGCATACATTTAGCCATATCTAAGGTGCAACTGTTTAGTATGATGTGATCGTACGTAACTGTGCAATTTTCGTTTATATAGTAGGTATTATAGGTACACACACGTTCATAAGTTCATGGGCAATTTATGAATGAATTCATTGATAAACTGCCCATGCAATTCTGAACGCAATAGTATATTTCTATAATTAATTGGTTGATTGAATTATTCGGTGACCAAAGAGAACAGAACCCATAATGTGAGTCGCGTTTGCGTTAACTGTCTCAAGTTATGTGGGAAACTGAGACACAACGCAAACGAGATCATCGCGTTAAATTCGCGAATAACTTACATTAGGGCCTCAGGACTCGTATCGTAATATTTGAAGTAGCTATTTATATATTTAACATAATATATTACGGACGTCATGCCATTAGGTCATTCAGATTTGTTGTTGTTTGCTATTTCACTGACAGCGATTCTATTCACTTGTCGCGTAATGGGTTTACGAGTTAGCTCTCAATACGATTTGTGGATCTTCTCAGAAATGATTGCTTTGGAGTCAGAATCATTAAAACATTTATTTTCCAAATATACACAGTGAGTGTAACTTAGCTAGCTACCTCCCTCTACTTACCTTAAATCTAGAATAGGTCCTTGAGGCATTGTTCACACGCGTTCAAAAGTGCATGGGCAATTAATGAATGAATTCATTCATAAACTGCCCATGCAATTTTGAACGCGATAGTACCTAGGATGCTGGCGGCATTTCCTTGTTGTATCGCAATGCTGATACGTTGTGCGAGGAAGCCACCAGCTCTTCGGTCGCCAGTTACATCAACCAGGTAGAATTAGACGTTTAGAAGCAAATATGTAATCTTTTACGCCACTGGTAGATTTTACATAATGCACACAACCGCGTATATAAGAAGTACTACAAGGTTCTACTTAACACGTCGGGAATTCAAAGAAAATATCAATTTCCTTTGGTGTATTTGTAAAATATGTACTTAACCTGTTAGTATCACGGCTGGTAACTGTTGGCCGGCATTCATTGCGGTGTCGGGTGGCGCTCACGAGCGCCAACAAATTACGCCTGTCACAGTACTGGAATTGTGGACGCTCAATTGACTTCATTTAAAACGCTTAATAAATTTCCTACTCACCACATGGCTATTCATTAATTAAATCATTTTTTTTTATTGCACAAAAGAAAATACAAACGTACAAAAGGCGGACTTAATGATATAAGGCATTCTCTACCAGTCAACCGTTGAGCAAAGAAGATAATTTGTAGTCGGCGCAAGATCATAATGTGGTTATTATAAAACAATTTTAGTAAACAAATCAATGATGTCCTAAACTTTTTTCATACATTATCTTATATGCCGGTTATATACGTTCGGGCATATCCGCCGGATCATTTAGACTACCAAAAACCTAACTACTAACTTACCTTAATAACTTAAACATCAGATTACCTTTTTTAATTCATAAGGGCCATCAATTCCTTAAAATAAGGATCCTTGCCTTATTTTCAGAGAGTTCAACACTTCCTACAGCTCCTGATAAAGATTTAGTTGGCTGGCCTACGATTATTTGGCGACGCCATACGTTATTAGTGTATATAGCGCTGTTGCTGATCGATCATGGGTAATTTTTGAATGAATTAATTCATAAATTGTCCATGCAATTTTGTATCTGATCGTGCATTTATCAATTATTTTGTAATATATTGTCTTCTGTTACCGCGTTTATTCATCCCATTTAACACTGATAAGGAGTGGTGGAAGGGTTTGAAAGCGTTTTATTTTAATTGTTTTGTAGCATTAATTTGAAGTTATTATACTAGATGTATACATAACTGTACTCGTGATTAGCTCGTAGCTCGCAGACGCGAGTGATTATACGAATTACGGGCGGAAGCGTTTATATGCTCTAGCGGAGTAATTTCTGCACGCATTGATTGATCTCACACTCCTAATTATGCATAATATCAATTAGTTTAACATCACACATCACATCTTGCCAGAGTAGTGGTGGAGCGAAACGGACACACTTTCGAATCCCGCAGTAGCTACCTAATACGGTTACGTACGTCGTACAACTCATGGTAGGCACACTGTACAGTAAAGTGCAAAAATGTCGACACAATCGTCTGATAAATATCGTAATACGCTCTTTTAACACCGGTCTTAATATGGGACATATTTTTGAGTAAGATCAAGTTTCAAGTTTCAAAATCTTTATTGTCATAAAACACATGTCAAGAATAATAAAAATAAATTAAATTTAAAATACACAATATCATTACAATTAAAAATCTGTGAACTGTGTGTGTGTATGTTATTATGTCTATGTTTATGACATTTGTGATCATTTATATTAAAGCGAAAGGCCTAATTAAGAATCATGATCGCATTAATGTCATGATTCCTACGAAAATAAAAAATAGTTGCCAGTCATTTGTTAAATTAATACCTAAAACTGTAATATTTATAAATCGATAAAACACTTAAATTCACCTCTCACGTCTTTTCTATCCGAAACGAAAGTGACACCAGCCATATTTGCGGGACCGAAGCTGTGTTACAATTAGGTACATGTTTACGTTCACGCACTCGAAATCCCAATAAATCGAGATTGGCTAATTGAAACCCCGCTGCGCACGTCCAATGGAAACAGTTAGTTTTCACCCGTTTTTCAATGTTACGCAACTCCGAATGCAACGAGAATAAAACATGTGCAACGAAATGGAAAGTGCGCGACTTGCGGCACCGCCGCCCGAATCTGGCCCGGTGTTCGCAATGCAAGTGTTCGACAAGGTTCAATACCATGACGATGGCAAACAAGCATACGGCCCGCCTGATGGAAAGCTCCCACCGTTGCCTATGGACGCCTGCAACTACAGACGTCACATGCGCGTTGATTAAAATCTTGTACAGTCGGCCAAAAATGTGGTTTACCTAAGGTTAAGATTAGTTTGAACGTCTGAGACTACAAGGTCGATTTCCCCTGGCAATAATATTATGTCAGTGTCAAGTCAACCTTAGCGATCGTTAGAGTTCGCAGAAACTTTTGTCAAAAGTGGTAGACCACTTTCTTGGCCCACTGTACACTCCTTTTTTGAAGAACCCCATACTGTAATCTTTCGGTAAAACCTCGGCAGCTCATTCAACAGCCGGACCATCCGCGGGAGGACATTTCTCTGAAACCGCACAGTGCGCGACCGTTTTGGTTGTAAGGTGTGTGGATGAGCGCACTGTCGATGGCGAGCGGTGCGATGGTGAAAAGTGGACGTTGCCATCATGTCAAACAATTCTTCAGAACACAATGTATAGGGGATAGAACACACATAAGGACGTCGCTCCTTAAATTAAGTCTACCGGGTTGAATACCGACTGTGAGTTTGGGATCGTCGGCAAATCGTACAGTGCGGCTGCATGTTCTTGGTCGCTTACTTTTTTATAAATCAAGGGTAAATTGTCAATAGTCAGTGTCAGTGTGTGACCGCTGAACTAACGAAGACCCTGCCTTAATAAAATATCACTTGCCAACCAAATTTCTGCCGATGATAGTGAATCATCACAATTGCATTGCATTTGGCATATCAACGTTTACCAAATTATGATTTGTCAACTCACATTTAGCCGATTTTCATTTCCCAACTAGAGGTTGCGAAATGATTCGTTGGAAAATGAATATTTGGCAAACATGTATTTTGGGATAAATTGTTTGGGAAATGACAATTTGGAAATAAATATTCGGCGACACATTAGAACCCCTAAAGGAAAAAATCTAAGATTGTTAATAAAGACTTATAATAACTATCAAAACACAATTACTCATACAATTTAAACTTTCGTGAGTCATACTGATATTAAATGTGCGTATAAAATGCGTATGCCAGTCTCGGGCAGTGATGCCCGAGCCGCGAAGGTGACAACACCACTCTGTCTGTCCGACGAGGACTCTCCGATGCAGTCGAAACATGTCACGCCTATTGTGATAAAAATACGTGAGTGTTAACCGTTGCAATTTAATAACACAATTACTGGTCAGTTTGGCTCAAACGCTACTGCCCATGTAGCCATTGGAATATTAAGCTACCCACGCAATATGTAATGCAGGCCACGTAGGATCCAACGGCTAGCACGGAACGCTCCTAATGGGCGCTTCAACACGTTCGATTGGGCCCATTTGACAATTGAAAGTGTCACGTTTGAATTCGGAATACAGTTAAGTACTTGTTATCTAATGAGTTTCATGAATCTTTTGTACACTTTTTTCTACTCTGGCACGTCTATCTGTCAATTAGATGACTGACAGCGATACCTATTTAAAAAGTATACATTATAACGTTGTCTATGGTATTCCATAAGAACACTGCTCCTATGGATTTTCATACTATATATGAGCACTGTTGTTGTTTTTTTTTTAATTTCTATAATGGGCACAACATCTTCCCTATTCTGCCACGTTTCTAGATTTTGCTTTTTACGCTATTTTAGCTGTCGTACAAAAACTAGCGTATGCGTACAGCTAATAATTGGTTCTTAAAACTCTCGGGTCTATTATTATATTAGCGACCCTAAAGTTTTAAGAACCCTTATTATATCACTGTTGCATAAACTACTATTATAACGGGAGCTCAATTTAAATAAAAACCGTGGTAAGAACATGTGTTAATTAGAATGTTCATGGATCTTATAACGGAAGCCGATTTCTGTCAACCGAGTTACCGAGATATTAACCGTTGGCTGCAATTTTTCCTCAGCTGCAGGAAGTATCAATACGTTAATTCGCAAAGCCGGAGACTGGTATCCTGGCGCCCCGAGTTCGAGTCTGGCCCAAGACAGTGACTTATATCTTTATAAACAGTGTGCTATGATTAGCAGACCTTTCTGATTAAAAAAAAAACCCGGCCAAATGCGAGTCCGACTCGGGCACGAAGGGTTCCGTACCAATATTTAAAAAAAAACACGTTTGTTGCATGGGATCCCCCTTAAATATTAATTTTATTCTGCTTTTTAATATTTGTTGTTATAGCGACAATACTATTTGTATTGTCGCTATAATCTGTGAACATTTCAACTGTCTAACTATCACGGTTCTTGAAATACAGCCTGGTGACTGACGGCGGAGCCTTAGTAATCCTAAAAAGGATTTTAATACTAGTTTCTTCAAATAATATAGGTATTCTGACTAAAACTTAGTACCTACTCGTATACCTATTTGTTTACATTTGAGCGACAAGACAATTCGCATTGCTGGTTATTTTTATGGCAGGTAATACGTATAAGTACATATACTACCATATGGTTTTCCAAGTGTGTGCACTCAGACTACTTAGCTGTTACTTCTTCGGTCCTTTCGTATTAACACTTCATTACATCACCGACTCTCGTGTGTAAATCGGTTATGGAACGCAGGTAAACTTGCGAAAATGTCGCCTTCAGCTGTTTGCGAGATGAGACTACTTTCATTCCTACCCCTCACCTACTATATCCTAATATAAGCCTTATGTTAAGCGGGGTAAAGTCGTTTTTCGTTTTGAGGGAAAGTAAATAAGAAATATCCCGTGGACGGTCTGCCGTTTAATTTTGTTTTCTCGGACGCGAGATTTACTGAGTTTGAGCTACCTGTTTCAATGAAATATGGTTACGGTGAGGTCAGGTGGCTCGGGTTAAATGTTTCTTGTAAAAGCTTCGCGGTGAATATCTCCGCTTTTACTGTTGAAGATTAACTTGTTTTCACACGGACTACGGCAACGCCAACAGCACGCCTTTTTTATACCACTACGGTGGCAAACAACTCAAACAAGTATACGGCCCGCCTGATGGAATGCGGTCACCGTAGCCTATGGACGCCTGGAACTCCAGGTCACATGCGCGTTGCCGACCCATTAAAATCTTGTACACCCCTTTTTTGAAGAACCCCATAGTGTAATCTTTCGGGAAAACCTCGGCAGCTCATTCCACAGCTGGAGCGTCCGCGGGAAGAAATTCCTCTGAAACCGCACAGTGCTCGGCCATTTTGGTTGCAAGGTGTGTGGATAAGCGCCCTGTTGACGGCGAGCGGTGCGATGGTGAAAAGTGGACGTTGGCATGATGCCACAAACATTGGAAATTGACATTGACGGGAAAACCTCTGTTTAACTCCAATATGCAGGTGTGTGACAGAGATGGAGATACAAATCCGCAATCGTTTGATTTCCGTGGTACAGGCCCAGGAACGTGTAATGATTTTAGCAGTTTATGTATATTTGTGCCTGGTTACTCTAGCGTCGAAATGACACTACAGTATCCATTTTTCGTTCAGTGTAAGTGACTAAATGTCTTGAATTTATCTGAATCCTAAATGGTACGTAGTATAACTGAAGTATGTGTAATAATAATCTGCAATAACATTAGAACGTGCTATAAGTATTCATTTAAAATTGAAAATACCATATTTTAAATACCGTTGTTAACACCTGTATAAACCTCGCTTCGGTCATTATCAGATATACCTTAGTGAGCCTCGCTTCGCTCGTCGTCGTACTCACCGCAATCATCATGAAATTGTTATTCTTTATTGAGGCGAAGTTAGTTAATGTCTGTGGTCGCTACATTTGTTTAACTCCTAAAATGTTAACGTTTTTATTAATATACAAACAACAACCGATTGCATAAATGCAGTTCGATATAATTTTTTTGCCTCTATTCAAAGAATCGTAGAATGAACCTAACACGTAGTCTGGCCTTGCTGACCAAACAGTTTCTCCAAATTGTCGCAATAAAATCTAAGCAAGCATAAATCTCATTACCTGTCTGTTTAGCCTCGGGTTTAAATTGATTAAAATTATTCCAGCGACCAGTTAAAATCACCCAGGGTTGTTTATCACTAATGCTTTACTATTAACTTTTACAATCTCGTATCGTGCCCATCGCTTGTTCAAAAACAAACCTTATTTTCTTTGTTTAGAGTCTGTTTTGCATAGTGTTAGGCGATTTCCGAGCTTGCCAATGTTTTAACTACGCTTATTCAATCTGCATTTACCAGCTATTAACGCAAATTGCACCTCCGCGGTTTACCCTACTCGGTATAATTACTTCATTGGTAAATATAGAAAAATGGACTTTGTAGTTTTGGGATATGAGTCAGTTTTGAATGGTGTAAGTCTTGTTAGTTGCGGTAATGAAAAATGCGAATGTTGGCAAGTTATCGCTGGAAATAAAAGTGTGGAAGATATTAATATACTTAGGCCTTCCTTTATGCACTCTGATCAGTGTAAAGTTTTATCATTTGTTGCTACAGGAAATAATTTATGATAGGTTAGTTACTTTGAAAACTGATAGGTTCCTTTTTTTTAACTTAAGGTAGCGAACATACGGAAGGACTGTTTTTTGCATAAAACCTTGATTATCCGAACGCTCCCTTGGTTTATCCGAAAACACCCGATACTGCATGCATTTTTCATCGATCCGAATTTCAGACTGAACAAATGTTTTAAACAAAACACTCGACAATTTTCAACTGTTTTTTAATTCAATTTTTATAACTTTATACGTGCGTCCAATCCTGTACTGTTTTTGTATGAAAAAGTGTTGTTTTCCTTAGATGTCAAAACTTCGATTTCGATTATCCGAACTAGCCTCGGTCCCGATTAGTTCGGATAATCAAGGTTCTACTGTACTATGTTGTTTCGTATTTTTCCATACAAATATATATGAACAATACACTTTATTGCACACCTCACACAAGTAAAAATACAGTGAGATACAAGAGAAAAAAAACAGAACAGTAACAGGTCACGACAGGCGGTCTTATCGCTAAAGATCAATCTCTTCCAGATAACCATAATAAAAGTGTCGTCACTTCATATGTGTTTTAAGACCGTTTTATCGGCCAGCGCGAGAGTGACTGACCTCATTTTTCAGTTTTATATTATCCTTTTGATCCCACACGGACAATTGATGCTCATATGTATGGAGCATTCCGCAATTTTTTTAATAATTTCTTTTTTAATAATTTTTTATTGTTGTACGTAGGTAGCTTTTGCACAAGTAACTTTTTGATTGACGGGGAGAATTCGCATTATCTCAGTCATCATCTTAACCCTGTGAAAACGAGTGCTGTAAAGGGCTCGAAGCGTAGGATCATGGTGTTAATAAACGCGATTAATCCGTTCTAAAGTGTTTAATTTCAATGTACTACATTGTTTACACTAATTGATTACCTAAACCTATTAATTAATTATTCAAGGTAGAAAGCTAAAAATTGGTATGCGGACTATTTGTGACTAACAAAAAATTTGTGCATTTTTTTAATTTGTCCCCAGCTCCTTAAAAGAGGGGTGAAATTTCATATGGGACTTTTAGCAGTTTTCAAGGTAGGAATCTAAAAACCGGTACACAGTCTCTTTGTTACCAGCGAAAAACAGTTCTATGTTACAAACGAATAATAAAATGCGAGCGAAGCCGCGGGCCAAAATCCAGTATGATAATAAAATTCCCTTCTCCCACAGGACCTGAATATGGAACCATGGAGGCGGCGTGGAAAGGCGGCATGGTGGAAGCGGAGAGGCTCTCCGACCTCCACCTCACCGTGCGCGACCGGCTCGTCAACGACGTCATAGCGCAGATCAAGAACTGGCAGAAAGATACCTACCACAAGGTTAGTATCCATGGTTATCACACAAGGAAGCTTACTCAAATACTCACCAGGCATCCCAGAACTGATCACCTATGATGCGGCATGGTTGGTGCAGAAGGTTATCTACTCTTTTGCCCATACCATATATGTAGGTTACCCAGGTTCAAGGTTTGAACGAAATAATCCAAAGATGCATTCGAGGCCTTACGAGGGATATGGGGGAAAAATTCCGGGCCACCAGCTGTGTCTCGGGTGAGTTGTTAGAGCGATGGGGATATATCCCAGAGTCGAAAGTTCGACTCTCGCCCGAGACAATTAGTCTCCATTTTTCTTGTCTTTCTGTTTTAGCTTATAAATAAAATATTTCAAAGATGGATTTAAAAAGGCTCTACGTACATGAAATACGCGACGAAGGCTAGTTTAATTATATTACACGTCTTCAAGATAATTCAATATGATGGCGTCGGGCAAAACGTGAAGTGGTAACTGGGCGTATTTTTTATTTTATTGTCGTTTTTTTTTCGTCAGATTTGAATGAAATTTGGTAAGTAGGCAGAGTTCCTTATTCTCTTTAAGATAAACTCAATTTCATTTAAATCCGACGCATAAAAAAACGACAACAAAATAAAAATCCGCCCAACTAGTAACTCATAAAATGAGATTTGTCGTGCCTATTACTGTTATATAAGGTGACTGTAGAAATCTGACAAGTTGGACAGCTCATAAATCCCATGTTACGCAGTAATCCAGTTAAATTGTAATTTAAAAGGCCCCTAGTAAGAAAGTTATGGGGTAGTTGTGATTTCTTTCATTTCATGTGTAGTTTGGGGTGCTGAATCCGAATCTGAGGTTTGCATACTAAACTTCGAGACGCAACATTAAAAAAAAAGAAAAAAATCGCCTTTTTTCCGGTTTTTTGCTTAAAACTCGAAAACTATTAACTTTTAGTAAATAGTCTGTTTACAGAAATTAAAGTACATAAAATTTTCTACAAATATCACTATTTAGTTTTTTTTTCGAATGAGCCGTTCGGTCTCAAGTGCGCGTTAAAAATTGGCAATTTTCAGCGGTTTCTGCAAAACTCACTTTAAACGTTCCAAAGCTATTTTTTTTAATTAGATCGCAGTATGGAAAAATTATATGAGCCGTTGTCGTTTAAAAGGTCCCGGCTGAAGTTCTTCGGTGACGTTGGGTCCTGGTACATATTCTGCTTGACCTGTAAAAAAAGAAGTGGAGTCATTTCTCAAGGAGAAAGAGGAGATAGAACGGATGAGGATTACAAAATTGATTGTGAGACAACATACCTTAAACATACCATAAACATACCTTCCGCATCTTGCTCAGGTTTTCGATGGCATCAGGTCCTGGCTCAGGGTCTGAGTGCGCCATCGTCAGCGTCGGGGGTTCTAAAAGATAAAAGAGGCGGTGAGACACTGACTTGTGATCATATATCTAGGAGAGATGAATGATTACAAAATAACTTGTGAGAATCGACATACCTCTGTCTTCTGTCTCGTCTACGTATATCTCAGAGCTGTCTTCCGGGGGCGCAACGTTGTCACACTGAGTCACACAGTCCTTCGCACCATGTGCAGATTGGGGAACAATGGAGTCTCGCCTTCCTGCATCCACGATTTCATTGGCAGCCCTTTTAACATGAAATGTACCGGAGAATTGAGTTTGGTCACAGTGAACAGTGAATCAAGTGAGTGGGGGTGTAAAAAAAACTAGTAGTGATCTCGTGCCAGTGCCAACCACTTTGGACCCTGCGCTAAACTCAATTCTCCGGTACATTTCATGTAAATATAAAAAGGGCTGCCAACGAAATTGTGGATGCAGGAAGGACTGTGTGACAACGTTGCGCCCCCGGAAGACAGCTCAGAGATATACGTAGACGAGACAAAAGACAGAGGTATGTCGAATCTCACAAGTTATTTTGTAATCATTCATCTCTCCTAGATATATGATCACAAGTCAGTGTCTCACCGCCTCTTTTATCTTTTAGAACCCCCGACGCTGACGATGGCGCACTCAGACCCTGAGCCAGGACCTGATGCCATCGAAAACCTCAGCAAGATGCGGGAGGTATGTTTAATCTCACAATCAATTTTGTAATCCTCATCCGTTCTATCTCCTCTTTCTCCTTGAGAAATGACTCCACTTCTTTTTTTTTCAGGTCAAGCAGAATATGTACCAGGACCCAACGTCACCGAAGAACTTCAGCCGGAACCTTTTATACGACAACGGCTCATATAATTTTTCCATACTGCGATCTAATTTTAAAAAAATAGCTTTGGAACGTTCAAAGTGAGTTTTGCAGAAACCGCTGAAAATTGCCAATTTTTAACGCGCACTTGAGACCGAACGGCTCATTCGAAAAAAAAAAACTAAATAGTGATATTTGTAGAAAATTTTATGTACTTTAATTTCTGTAAACAGACTATTTACTAAAAGTTAATAGTTTTCGAGTTTTAAGCAAAAAACCGGAAAAAAGGCGATTTTTTTCTTTTTTTTTAATTTTTTTTTAATGTTGCGTCTCGAAGTTTAGTATGCAAACCTCAGATTCGGATTCAGCACCCCAAACTACATATGAAATGATAGAAATCAGAACTACCCCACAACTTTCCTAGCAAAAACACTATTTAACTGCATTACAGCTATATTTATCACAATTTGACAGAGCTCTGGTTCTATTTCTTGTCTATTGAGTTGACATCAATAACTGTGACGGAATGGAGCACTTTGGAGTTATTTATTTAGAAGTTCCGCTTCTGATTGTGATTGTAAATACTTCAAAGAAAGATACGAGTAGACTAGGCGATTTCTAAATATATCCTTATTTTTAGTTACTTTTTTCCTTACGTTTGCACCGCCCGTTTACCTAACTTATATCGCCGTTTCGCTATCTGAAGGTTGTCTGGAAGAGATCGCTATCTAGCGATAAGTCCGCCTGTTGTTACCTACCTCGTCATACTCCATACCATGCTGTGTTACTGTGTTATTTTTGTTGTGTGCAATATTAGTAGATTACATACCAAGGCCGTTTTAGTGGGAAATGACTCGGATCCAATGTAATTGTCGGCCGAGGCGAAGCCGAGGTCGACTAACATGTGATCCGAGGCTTTCCCATTTAACGGCCGAGGTTTGTATACTATTTTTCTGCCCGACGGAGCCGGCAGGCGGCAATTTAGTTTTGCGTAAAGTGGCGCTTACCGGCCGGAGGACTGAAAAGTATATTATTATTATCCTTCTCGCTTATGTACAAACTTCAAATGCCATTTCCCACCAATAAATATCATGTTTTCGTTAAATAACTTCTATATTATAAAATAATAAAGCGAGCAGGATGTCTGATCTGAAGCAGTGTTCGGGATAAAATGTTGACTGAGAAAATTTAAAATCGATAACGGGAAATGCTTACATATTGTAAATTCAAGTGAGCTTCCCGGGTTGTTAACCTGAAAACGTTCATAGTTCATACGCATTGCGATTGCATGTGTCATACCAGGGACACGTGAAAAACAACGATTGCCAATGGCTACTTGGCAGATCTATCCGCTTCGTATTTCAAGGGATCTGCGATGCCTCCTTCCACTCAGTACGTTTACCACAGTCGAGATTTATGTAAAAGGTTTCCTCATTATCGTAGTAAGAAGCTTTGCGTTCAAAGTAAACCATGCTTTAGCAATTTCATTGATACCACATAGTTAGACAACTCAAAGTTCGCGTCGGATTTGAATGAAATTTAGTGGGTACGTAGAGTTCTACGCTACGCTAGATAGATACAAAATCCCAATATGTGACTAAATAATTGCACTGAATTTCCCACTGAGTTACGAAATTTTAGATCATACTGGGAAATTGGGTCTTTCTTGAAGAGTAAGGAACTCTTCCTACCTACCAACTACCAACAAAAAAATGACAACAAAATAAAAATCCGTCCAAGTAAAGAAAGGAAGGAAATACGTTTATTTATGACTTAATACAACAGCATAGAAATAAATCAATAAAATAAGTAAAAAAACATGCGCCTTGGCATGGCGCCGCCCAGCCAACACAGATTTTTCCTATTTACTGTATGTACACACGCATTCAAAAGTGCATGGGCAATTTATGATTGAATTAATTCATAAACTGCCCAGGCAATTCTGAACGCGATAAAATTGAGGAACTCAGTGGAGACTAAAATCGCCGTCAATGGAACTTACCAACGATGTTAAAAGCATCACATGTTTTTTCACTGTTTCTCCTTGTATTTTTACACTACCTCATCACACACCACTGAAACGATTCTTTACTGAAACGGTCGTATTATCGTAACATACAAAACATAAGATAAATAACTCAATCTTGGAGATATCATTAAGAGCATAAAAGTGTGGTTATTACAATCAATATAGCGGTTTGTTTACATTACTTGCAAGTTGGATTGAAGGCTATTTTAGTAGTCTCACCCATTCAATTGTCTCTGATACATACTCACAGCGACTTGGCAACCATCCAAGGCTGTTATTCATCTTTCACTATGCGTAACGCCTCACGAACTATTATAAGCAAGATTCATGAAACGCATACTTTTCTATCCGACACTAATACTGGTTTCGGCGATTAGGCTTGAGCTCTAGTGAACCAGCTCAGTTCTCTAGTATCAAGTGTCAGATCCAGGGAATGTGTTTGATAATCTGCCACATGCAGTACTCGTGATTTACAAAATGTAGTGTAATTCTAGCCACTAATTAATATTTGGTATGCGCTTTATCAGCTGTCTGGCTTAGTGCGATTGTGTTGTTTAGTTCCTGATTCCTATCAAGTGCGTATGCGAACGGTGCACTGAACGAAAGAGTGTTTGCTTCTTTCGTAAATACCTACATTTTTGACAAAGATTACTTTTCAATTGTAAAGTATGAATTAAATCATTTATTATTTATAATTAATGTTTTGATTCATGTTTTGAAGTATAGGCACATTACTAGATATAAGGGCGTCTGCCGCGAAAGCAGAGGTCGCTGGTTCGATTCCAGCCCTGTTCACCGGCAATCGCAATTCGCTTCTCGTCAAATTAGAAAATCTTAAGTAAACTTATTCCAATGCTGCCTGGGCAGAATAACATGAATAAAAATTGTCTTAAATATTCCTAGGGCTCCTAGGCCTTCCCCTGACTTCTCTAAGAACTTGTAAAACAAACCATCAGATCCATAAACATTAGTCGGGACATTAGAAAACAAACTTTTCCTAGTAGCGTTGACAGTCGTTGACTTGCTTAACTGGACATTTGTAAACCATACTGCTGGCATACCATGAACATCGAAAATTGGCATTGACGGGAAAACCTCTTTGTCATATGCAAGTGTGACAGAGATGGAGATACAAATCCGCAATAGTTCGATTTTCCTGGTATATGCCCTGCATAAGATTAGCGTGCTTGAAATTTACTGTAGAATACTATACTCGCTAGCGTCAACTCAACTCACTGTCGTACTTGCTGGTGGAAGCGAGAATCAACTGTAGATAACGAGACGTAAACAAGATATCGTTTACTACGGTATCGCTTGGTAAGCTAAGCCCATCGTTTGGGTAACCCAGATATCACGAAATTTTCGGGACGGCTGTCTTCCCAAAGAGGCTAAACATTGTCCCCTTGTATCCGATATGAAATCTTATATGAGGTATGTTTTTCAAGCAAATATGCCTTATTTACTACTCGTCCTGAATTCTAACACGTAATCCCGTATGTTGAATCTAGCTGTTCAGGAAATCTGATCTGCTAACCTTGGATATATGGGTTGCTATCAACACCAACTAAACGATCTCCACAGTAATGAAACAAATCTCATTATGGCGTCGTAATTGCGAGTTGGTAATCGAATTAAGGTGACTTAATCACGGATTACTGAGTCAAATCACATTTTAATTGGCAGCAGCTGCCTTGACCTGCTGGCGTGACGGTGTAAGTGGACAGTTTGGCCCGAGAGGTTATTGACCCGACATAAACGGTTTATGATGGAGCCATAAACATTGGCCGAAGGCAAAGTCAACTGCGTAAATATTTGTTGTTTAGACCAGGTTTCTTGAGCACGTCGATGCAACTTGATGGAGGTCTTCCCACGTTGCCTGTCACGTTTATGTCTACCGGGACACTGTCACCACCACCACTTGCCCAAATATACAGGCGGATTGAAGACCAGGTTAATTTTGTTAGTATAGATAAAACAAAAGTCTTCTTTCAATCATTATCAATAAACAAGTCTATCTAGTGCTAGTCTAGGTCAACATTAGAATATAATGCCAATAATAAGAAAAAGTGTGTTGAACGAGTCAGTAAGTGGGCGATTACCGTAATAACCATAATTTGTATGGCCGGACTTATAATGGCCACGGATATGGTTAGAATACCGTAGGAGACGAGATAAAGACAGGATTATGATGGCGACCCCGCCTTATCCGGTGGAAATGATGAATCATCATTTAATCCACATCCCAATTTGTTTACTCGTATTGGTAAAAGTTCATGGATGGCTTGGAGTAGTGTTTGTGTAAATGATCTTTGATCATAATTTAGGTCCGCTTCAGTGACTATAGCGGATATGGGTGGAATATCACTGGGGATTGGGAACAATAAAAAGGACTGTCTGCCCAGTGGCCCCACCTTGTCCGGTTGCGATGAGGTATGTAGGTATCTAATAGAGGCAGGCAGGATGCAGCCGTCCTAACGGGTGATGTGTCGGGAGTTCCAGCACCAGGTTAAATAGGTTGAGCTGAATGGCATCAAGTGTTTCAAGGCGCCGCCAGTGGAGAAGGCTGCTTGAGCAGCCCATACAAAAGGTACTATAAAGATAAAGGCAACGCTGGTGGGGGTTGTGCAATCACGTCCCCGAGACCCCACCCCAAAGCGAAGCGGTTGAACACCTCAGGGTTTTTAGTCTGTGCGAATCGAACATACCCACTCGGTTGTATAAAAAAAAAGAATATGATAAGTTTCCTACATTTTGACAGCACAGACTGTAAAAAGGTTATTAAACGTCATAATTTCATAGAAGTTGGCGTTTAACAGCCGTGGGTAAAAAGTTTTATCTTGTAGTTGGCATTGTTTAAAAAATACTGGAGATCAACAACTATGTATAAAATTAAATCATTCATTCAGTTTACATTGTATTTATACAGACAGGTAACATTACTATGTCTATGCTTATGAAATTGTCCTGCAGTGTCCTTATATAGTGTTAATACCGATGGGAAGCAACATCAAGCCAATTGTGTTAGTCCTACGTTCCCATGCGGGTCCGCAAATTGTTGCGTCAAGGGAATCATCTCATGGTTGTCTCATTTCCCAACGATTTGTAACATAAGGGTTGTAGACATTAGTTTATTTGTACCCAAAAGTTAGGAGAATTGGTGAAACAATTGTTATACATTTTGGTATTTCTCTAAAACACTTTAATTGGTAATTAGAACTGTGTTTAGGAAGTCGACTCTAACAGAAGTAGGTTCTATATCCTTTTGTTTTAAAGAACTTATAACTTTATATATTATTTTATACCCTGCCGCTTCTTAACATACCTACCATATTCACCCTCATCATTTAGATGGTTAGCAGTGGCAGTCTTCAACTGTGTGTTTCACTACAAATTTCTTACCCCGCAAAACTATACTCTGAAATTCAAGAAAATGTAATAATTGACTAGACTAGATGAACCTCCGTCTTGCAAATCACATAGACCCCTTACACATATTTGGTAACATTAAGCCATAATACACTCGAGTAAGGCAGAATCGTACGCGTCGCGCGTGACTATCATACCTCTGCGGTCATAAAAATTCCAAAAGGGAGTACCTTCATAGGAAAAACTGGTGATCATTGACGTTTTAGAACTAGAGACTGAAAATCATACGGCCTTTTAGAGGACGGTCGACGCAGACGGCCGGATACGTCCGTACATGTCGATGCTGCTTGAATGTTTTGTATGTTAATGCAGATACGTCACAAATCGTATAGATGTCGGCTTAATAAATTGCAATTGCATTTAGGTACATTTCTTCTAACGTGTCAAATAGCAAAATATTGACAGTATTCATAATACATACAGGTAGCAAAGTTGATGTTAACCGTGCGTGCTGTTTTTGGGAGAACTAGCGAAATGTTACATAATTCAATAAGGGCCACTTGCACCGACCGGGGTTAGGCAGCTAAGCTAGAGTCTTTTCTATCGTATTTGAAAGTTAACTCTGGTTGCCATTGCGAAGTTCTCGAGAGGTGATCATAATTTAAAGTCGAATTTACTACAAATTTTTCAACATTCGCGAGGAGACATTATAAACCTAATCCAAATTATTGTCATTAGTCAAAATAAAACAGTAAATATGCCACAAGGGCACTTTCGTGATAACATTAGATCTAATGTTCATAATTATTAAAAAGTAACTATTGTAAAGCGAATCAAATCATTTATTAAATGTACTAAATGTTTTGATTCATGGGCTGGGTCCCAGCCCTGCTCACCTGGGGACTTGGTCACTTTTTCTGTAGTATATGACATCTCTTTCAATTTATTATTTAAAAGTAAATTCCGTAAGCTACAAGGTTTTATAAAACAATTAGTAACTACCCGCTCTCTTGCCGGTGGTCTGACAGCTGTCTATTCATAGTCGCATTTGTACTTAATACGCAGGCTATGGAAGTCTCCGCGCCTCGTCTCAATTCGTCTTTTGTCGTGTGTCAGATCCGACTCGCGGACTGCCCACCACATCTAGCGCCCGGCGGTGCACGCCGTTGCCAGTATTAAATAATATTTCTAATTTTTGGCAACCCTAGCACTATGCGGGAGCTTCAATTGTTTTTTGCGTAGTGTTCAAAACGGTACTGTGAAAAATAATCATCTGTGCTATAGGTGCATCTTGGCGCACAACATAATTGAAGAGACGGAATTATGCAACCAAGTACGCCCGTCATTTACATGAGTGATGTCACCCACCGGCCATGCTGTATTAATATTAAAGAGATGCATTCAATGAAGATTTATTCTCAGCATATTATACAGCGGAATAAACTAGACGCTGCGGCTAATATAATAAACAATAATGAGCGTATTCCACTGATGAAAACGTGGCACTTTATATGGATGTATTCACGTAGAGACCCGTTTTCTTGGCAAACATGTGTAACGAACAAGAAATTACTGATAATATTTTAATAATTTTATATTTGAAAGAAAAATGGAAAAAGTATCCGCGTCGAGCGGAGTGGGGTCAAAAACTTTCGGTAAATGCCGCTACGCGTCTCCCTAAGGCGTATAACCAAATGAAAGAAATAGTGGAAACATTCGCCGATGACGATCGGGCGTCGATAGCTCAATTGGCAGAGCGATCTGACCGGGGTTCAGAGCGGTCGTGGGTTCGAATCCCGCTCGACGCGAATTTTTCCATATTAAGCTTCGTTCGCAAAAAGAAATACTGATGGTTTTATTACCAGTTAAGTTATCTTACTTCATTACTTACTCAAAGATTTCCCGATACTCAGTTTCTTGACCGAGATCATTGGTCGGACTGGTGTAGTCAGTTTGTTAGGCATGTATCCCAGAGTCGCGGGTTCGATTCCTGCTCGTTCATGAATTTCCCACTTTACCTTTCCTTCTGCGAAAATTGAGAAACTTCTCTTTAGTCGAAGTCGATTAAAAATGACGTAGGTATAACGATAACTATTTAACTAATTATTATGTCTGTTATTTCTAAGAATTTGTGAATGTTTTTAATCCGTTGCCTTTACCACCCGGCATGGGTCAAAGTTTGATTGTGTTATGTCATACACCGCTGCAAGCTTACGACAGGTGCATTGTAACGTAACACGTTGTCCAAGATATTACAAAATCTGTGGTTTAAAATGTTAAATAATCATAGTTACCTACTAACTTTGGTCCTATTCGCTCTTGACCGAAGCGCCGCCCTGGTGGGAAGAAGGAAACAGTTATCTGACACTTGACAGCTGTTAAATTGTATTAAAATGGCGTCCTCTTCAAATTTTCATTTTTCTCACGCCTCGCGCTCTTGCGACTTCTATTTTCTTTTTGTATAGTCAATATAATTGCAAGCGGTAAACGCAACAAATAATCATATTGACATATATTATAATTACTAGCGACCCGCTCCGGCTTCGCACGGGTTATTATTATACATATAAACTTTCCTCTTGAATCACACTATGTAGTGATTCCCATCATACGTATGGGTAAAGTTATCGTCAACACTATAAAAATTCTTTGGTATTTGGCACAAAGTTCCATTTTGATTGTGCAAATGTGGCAACATTTTTCCGTTTAAGTAATAAAGTCAAAAGTAGGCTATATGTAACTATATCTTATAAACCAAAAATTGGGGAATTAGTAGGACTTAACAAAAAAATATATGGTGGATTAGACAGAAATGGAATGGTTAAATAAACGCAGTTATCCCGATGTTTTTAAAATACAAGTAGTTTGTTTTCATGTCTATCCTCATGTATTTATATATGTCACCGTTACATTGTGAACTCCCGACAGATTATCATTTGACTAGAGATAACATATACCTAACCTATCCGTTTGCTTACAATCTCGCGCGTTAGTTTACAAACTACTACTACGGTGACATATATATGGTGGAAAAAACTAGTATCACGATATATTTTCGTATAAAATACACTTGTAAGATTATGGCGTCAGCAAACAGCGTGATGATTGCAATAATGATTCAGCGGCTATTGTTCTGCGAACAATCGGTCAGCGTAATGAGACGGCCGTGTCTCGTCGGTATGCTGAGGATCCGAGTTTGTGTTTAATGGGGCATTAGAATCGCAATCTACAGAATTGCGCTTCAATTCATATGATCTAATTTCATTTTGGCATAGGATTTTCATGGATATTATAGTAGTAAATGCAAGGGTTCTTAAAACTTGAGGGTCGCCGTTACAAAATGAGACGAAGTAGAGTTTTGTAATAATAGACCCGAGAGTTTTAAGAACCAATTGTGAGCTGTTACATACGCTAGTTTTTCTACGACAGCTAAAATAGCGACAAAAGCAAAATCTCGAAGGTGGCAGAATGTGGAACATGTCGTATGCCCACTATAGGAATTAAAAAAAAACGGCGGTGCCACTAATGCTTGGATCCTATGTCAATATAAGAGAACTATCAAAGTGACGTTTGAAATGTTCCCGCAGGACCCACGTTCCACTAGTGCTAGCGGAAAATCGACTCGCGGTAATCCTCATTGCATTTATTGCAGCTTACTAAACTTAACATAATTAAGTCGACATTCACTCGTCCAAAAACGTCGTGAACTGACCAAAATTAGATTCCTGTGGCTAAATGAAACCTACGTAATTTACGTAAAAGAAAGGGTGTGGGCGGCTGTAGGTGCGAACACTTACGTTGAGCAATTTTATGGGGCCGTTACTGGGCCTGCCGCCTGGCGTTTATTGAAGATGGCCCGTAAATTTGTTTACGGCGCGCGTTTGCATTATACTACTCGTACTTTCAGGCCCCAATTTCACCACGCTGACAAGTGTGACAATACCTAAAATGACTGAATTAGTAGCGTTAAAGGCCTCCATAGGCTACGGAAACCGCTCACCATTGTGTGGGCTGTCTGCTTATTTGTCACCATTTCTATAACTTTAATAAAATCGTAAAGGGTATCGTCAATGATGTTTTTTTACAATTGTCAGGAGATCTATTAGTGTTTAAAAAAATTGTCGGTACTTTTTGACATGAGAATGATCCTGTGTCGGAATTTCGTGACATATGTCATTATGTCGTGTTTCTTACAACTAATGTCATGAGCTCGTCACAAAAGTATTCGTTTTTAATGGTAATAATGATGTTTTTATTTATAAATAACATGTTGGCGGCAAACAAGCATACAGCCTGCACAATAGTAAGCGGCGCACGTAGCCTGTAGACGCCTGTAATAACAGTAATGTACTGTTTTATGTATGAATAATTAAAGGACAACTGAATTGATTCATTTACAAAGTGCCCATGTACTTTTGAATACGTGTGTACAATAAAGTTTACAAATAAATAAATATACACCGAGTTCTTGTTTCCGTAATGTGACTACGTACCTATATAAATACAATATAATTTTAAGGGTAATCTCTTACTTTCCACGGATAAGTATGAGAAAGCCAAAATCCAGCTACAATAGCTATGACCTTATTAAAGCTAAGTGTAAGCGCGTTGGTGACTATTCCGTCGGTAACACTTAACATGGTAATGTAACATTGTTTATTGAGGGCTTCTCGCTTCACATCATGAATACGTATCACTACTAGTACTGTGCTTTTCTCAAGGTTAAGAGAAAATGGGCAGTGATGATCCCACGGAATACATGAATAAGGATTATTATTTATTTCTGTAGAAGATCCCCATGCGGTCTGGGAACTTCACGTACATTTGGTACATACCACTACGAAGTGCGACAGATCTTAAGGCACCTTTCCGAACGTCTGTGCGAAAATAATAAAATTTAAACTTCATCAAACCCGTTTACATAAGTTATCGGTGCTGTCTGAACGGCGAAGGTGACATATCCGACGATGGCTGCCCATACAGTCGAAACATGTCACGCCATCGTCATACACGCTACAGTGAGGCCGGGCCCTAACAGCGAAATTGTAAATTGAAGCTTTAAAATAATAAACGTGGTTGGTCATGGTCACACTACCAGCGCAGAGATTTTTAAATATAAAACTCGCCTATCGTTACCCCCTTCTCGCTGCCGGTGGGATCGTTGCCTCGGGTTGTTTTGGCAACATTCATCGTCGCACATTGCACGTAACATAGCACTATGTCGCTAAATAGTAACTGTTAACTCGCGGCGGTAGATTACCATTAACACTGAGGCAATGTTTACAGTTAACACATCTCTTAACTGGCCGTCCTTTGGTAATCTTTGAGCAACGTTAATGGAGAAAAGCAACAACTTTTATAGGACTAAAAAACTCAATATCATAAGCACAGTCCAGTTCATAATTATATGTGCATTTCCAAGGCTTCAAAAATATGTGTACACTCTTAGGACATTGACAATAAGTTGTATGTGTTTACATGTTACCTATGTATTCAGCTGCACAGCTATTTATCAACTCGACTGTATCGAATATCATTGGTGAGATGAAGGCCCATCGTCATCGCTGGCTCCGCCACCTTGAGCAAATGGGAGAGGATTGGCAGGTGAAGAGAAGCATGCGATGGACGTCTGGTCGGTTGGCCAAAGTAGCGCTGGATAGATCTGGTGTACAGAAATCTGCGTTAGCTCGGAACACCAAGGCGAGAGTTTGCGCAGGATCGGGTAAAGTGGCGAGCTCTTGTGTCGGAGGCCAAGATTCATTTTGGGTTGCTGAACATGCAGAGTTTGTTAGTTCATAATTAGTTGGTTTTTGGCACAGACCCTCTCTTTGATGTGCCCCAGGCCAGGGATCTCAAAACTACCCGTACGTAAGGTCCGCGATGTATGGTGAGTGATTTGCAACTAGCTCCAAAGTAGCTACATCCGTGAACGTATGTAAGCATGCCGTAATTGCCGAATTGTTGCTATTTATTTGAATTGTTTCTTATTTCTGCCGGATTCGAAAAATTTGAGTTTGGACCACGATGTTCCACTTCAGCTTACAAACACTTTACCCTTACCCTGCGTCTTCTGGTTTAATTTGCTAGAACCTGCTTACATAGAACAAGGTTATAATTACTGCACTAATTAGTTTACTTCACGGCTCCCAGGCGTGACTAATATGTCATTAGTCGTCACATCAGATATACGCAGCGACAGTTATTATTATAACCGTAAATACCGAAATTAGATACTAAGCTATGCTTTATAAAGGACTGGGATTAGATAGTTCTACATACTAATTAGTCAACCAATTGGAACCCTTAAGGGCTGCCATCCGTCCGGGTTTCCCCGGATATGTCCTAGTGTGGAGCGCGTCCGGCCCGGATTTTTAAAACTATCCGAGGTAAGCCCGGCCATTTTCGGGTGCTAGTCGATCCCTAGCACAATAATATAAATCAAATTAAAAAAAAATTATTTAGTATCCGGGGCGAGAACGTGATTTTAATTAAACGTCCGGGATTTTCTTCTCGCCCGGTTTCGACAATGTCCGATATGGCAGCATTGGCAGCCTTAAACCCTAGGTCACTGTAGGACGTCATAATTACGCTATAAATCAGATCACTTGCTGCTTGTCATTATGACATGGTTCTAGAGTGAGCTGGGGTTCCAATTAGTTGACTGTACGTAGGTATTTAAACTCATGCCTGTATACAAAAGGGGTAGGCAGACCACATGAAACTGTTCAGTGCCACAAAACGTAATTGTGATAATGCAGTATAGTTCTAGTAGAGTATTTTGTATTCCCTTGGTATTTAACTCTCGATTCTTTGGATATTTCAAAACACATAAGCAGGAAATGGCGCGCTATACAAATCGGGCGGTGATTTTGTCGTCAAGAATCAAATGTCGCAATGTCGGTACTTACCGCCTGAAGTAAGTTGATTATTATTTAAATTTGTCTCTTTATAAGTCTTGGCAAATCCCAATTGACAATTTTCGGTGTTGGCGCCCTTTGTGTTATTTCAAGTATAGTCAGCGTCAAAGATATCTATACGATTAAAATTTTTGACGCTGGGTACACTAATGCTGGGTAACAAAAATAACATTTAACCAACATTTTTGAAAAAAGTAAAGTTTTGATGCGGGGAGGGGTCAAAACTAGATGGCGGGATGACTGGGACTCATTTTGAAGCGACTGGCGGGAGCATGCACTAAAAGAAGGGGCGGGGCTGAGGGGACGCCTTTGCCCAGCAGTGGGATAAAATAATAGGCTAATAAAAAAAACCCCTAATATTATGCAAGAAGTATGAATTGTACGGAATAAGTAAAACCTAGGTGTTAAGGCGGCCGGCTTAGGTTCAAAGCAGTTAAGAAACATTAACGTTTGTTACGTTGCGAAGTTATGCTAATTTCTTTACATCTTACACACTAATTTGTTGCATAGGAGTAACTAAGACTGTTAATTGGTTACACGTAAACCTTAACATAACGACTTAAAGTCTATTTTGTCGATATTATTACGATACGAAGTGAGATTTTGGTAGGATTTATACGTCAATGTTCCTGCGAGGAAACCGTTTTCATTTAACACACACATACACACCCATACAACATTTATTTGCTGTGCAAATCAGTATATTTTGATAGGCGATTAATAAATTCCCATAGTAGTAATATGACAGATTCAGGCAAAACAGCGTTGCGAGCGTCATCGCCCCAAATATTGCTTATCTGTGCGAGCAAATGGCACCCCTAATGATATGAACATAAAGGCGCGTTACTGTGGCTCGCTGCCAAATGTTACAATCACTCCCAGAGTCATCATCGTATTATCAGAAGGCCTAGTATAAAAGTTGTACGACATTAACTCCTCGACCGCGTTAGCGTATTGAGGGGTCAAAATATGAAAGTTGCCGGATGATTTAAATAAACGGCAAACATAATTTGAACTCCCGATACGCTAACGCGGTCGAGGAGTTAATGTCGTACAATTTTTATACTAGGCCTTCTTTGGAATGTTTTTGGCGATACACAAATGGCCAGTTCCTTGCGTTGCGGCCGAAACTAAAACTAGACATTTTCCAGACATATATATTCCTTTTTTCAATTCCGCTTATCTACATAATATATAAATATCCATAATCTTATGCGTAGTGAAATCGAATCGACGCGGATGCACACAGCGCACTTGCGCGCAAAAAACCGGCCAAGCGCGAAAGGTCATACTTTCCCGCCGAGGGTTCCGCACAAGGATGCTTCCACCCCATTTATGGCCTTAGGTACATAAAAATACAAATAAAAATCGGTAAGCAATTTTATTTCCGGCAACCGGTGACTCGCCCACAATAAGCGACATCTAAGATAGCTCAAAGGCAACATCAATTTAACCTTTTAACTGCCATAGTCCGATATATAAGACAAACGTTTTCCAGCTCATTTCGCCGAAGTCTGATAAATAAGACAAATCTTCGTGTAATTTCGGGTGACGCGGCGAAACGAGCACGCTCAATGAAAAATTCTAAGGTTAAAGGGTTAATATTGTTATTCATTTGGTTTCGTTATTTTGTTTATTATTGTTATTTTAGATATTGCAACGTAGTGATAGTAGTAAAGTATTCACAGCGCTCAAGTTTCGTTAGCCTGCTCTGGCACGCGGGAGAACGCGCGCGTGCAAATATTGCTAATCCAGCGTTGAACGATTACGCACGATCTCTGTTCTGATACCCCGATACTATCTCAACTCAATGCGTGTTGCAGCAGGGAGATTGCGTTACGTTACATAAGTATTTAAATTTTAAACCCTTTTAGAAGATAAATTTAAAGCTAGGCTCGGAAATCTCGGAATACGCTAAAAATTTGTTTAGAAACGAAGCATTTTTGTAGTGTTGCGAATGGCGACATGCAAAAATTGTCTGTTTAACCGATTCTACCAAATCGTCAATAATAGCTAGATTTGCAATTTGCAAAACAATACTCCTTAGCCTCATCACTACAAACTTCATTAGAAAACTGTCAAAATGTGGATTTACTCGTACTCCACAATAGTATTTTATGTGAATTATTTACAATTACATACACTGCTTTATATACACTACACACATATCATGAGCTCTCCATGATGCGTTCAAAGCCCATAAATATTGTCCGCCATTGCGACTCTCAGGAATAAAAACTTCTTTGAAATTCAAGTTTTGATAGTATTTTTAAAATTCAGAGACAAACTAGAGTTGGCCCCAATTTTCATATCGTTTGATATCAACGATAATGATAATGTGCGACTTGCGTGCGTCATTGTATGCAATTGACAATTTTTTTTTTTTTTGTGTGATGATGTGTTTTGCGAAATTTGAACAAAAATAATGTTATCGAAATCGATAATATTATTTAGCTATAATAACATTTTCAGTCCTCCGGCCGGTAAGCGCCACTTTACGCAAAACTAAATTGCCGCCTGCCGGCTCCGTCGGACAGAAAAATAGTATACAAACCTCGGCCGTTAGATGGGAAAGCCTCGGATCACATGTTAGTCGTCCTCGGCTTCGCCTCGGCCGACAATTACATAGGATCCGAGGCATTTCCCACTAAAACGGCCTTGGTATGTAATCTACTATTTCACAGATAAGAAATTTGTTGTAAAAAAAGAGTTTATTATTATGGGGGTCCTTTTATGCGATTTTTGAACGCATTATTGAGGGCTAATGATATGTGGGTACTTATATAAAGTATAGGTAGTATAAACTAGACTACATGTAGGTAACTATAATCCAGATTAAGATAGTTTTAATTTGTTACTAATTATACTGTATTGTTACATAATTTCAATTCCAGTGAAGCCTATCTAAGCAGGCTAATATTGTTTGTGTTCAAGTATAAACTGCAATGGCGTGGTATTGGGTCAGTCGGTCGGATACTAAGGCTTCGTGACCCCGCTGTACAACGTTGTAGATTGTTATCCATTGTAAATACTTGCAACAGTAGGTACTTGATCTGTAGTATACTACCATTGATTATATAGTAGTTCTATATACTTATCTCTCATAGAAACAGCGCATACAAACCGTTCTGAACAGGGTGTGCGTAGCCAAGATGCCAATCGTTCACGCTTAATAACGTATCGTAGCAACCTCTCTCTATCACTCTTCCTTATTAGTGTGACAATGACAGTTACGTTTCGTTAGCGACTAAGCGTGAGTGATTGGCATCTTGGCTACGTACCCTGTACACAAAAAAACAATTGAAGCTCGGGTTGCCTACACACAAACGCTAGGGTTTGTTTACGTTTAGAAATATCATACAATATTGGCGGCGGAACGTTGGCGCGCGCGTTATGTGTCGCCCCTTTGATAATGTGTCGTGAAAGACACAATACAAAAGACAATCGATTCAAGTTTGCACTGTTCCATAGGCAGGCCTATGGATGATATTCCTAACTTATTGTCATTATCTTCTTCTTTATCGGTTCTTCATGTCTAAGGGTCTTGGGACTTAGTGACGTAATGAAAAGAAAACAGGTTAACTCCCGGGGAATAACATGACCTATCGCTCCCGGAATGCGTGAAATACCACACTTTATAAGCAAGTGTGATGAATGCAATTTGATTATGTACTGCGCGCAGTAAAGTAACAACGCACATGATGCCGATAAGCAATCAGCGTCAAAGTCCTGCGACGCTATCGTGTGATAGTAATCTTGATCGAGACGTGGCGTTATCGTGGCATGGTTAGCACCTGTTATAGTCGAGTTAATATAAATATGAGCATTTCCAAGGCTTCAAAAATATCTGGACACCCTTAGGACATTGACAATAAGGTAGTGTTTCGTATTATGCATTCAGCTCCACAGATATTTATGAACTCGACAGACGGCCTAGTATAAAATTATTGGATGTTTACTTTTCTCGATCGTGTTCTTATCGAGAGCTCAAATTATGTTTATAAAAATCATCCGGCTATATTCATATCTCGACCTCTCGATACGCTAACGCTGTCGAGAAGTAAATGTCAAATATGACAAGTAAAAATTTATACAAAGGCTTCTGTATAATCATATCGGATGTTTTCTTCAAATGTAACAATGTGACCCAACTTTCGTTGAGCCGCAAACAAAACTAGATGTCACTTTTGGTCATATGTCTGATTGTCCGTTGCTAATGCGAAGAAGTGGGCTTCAGCGAGTACAATAATAGATTTAAAAACAATTAGTTTGATCTTCAACTTAATTTTTTTTAAACCATCCCAACAAACCTATTGGCGTCTTTTCGGCCATCCGTGGTTATAGTCTCTTACCAATCAAATTCGAAATGATCGATTAACTCCGTATTAGTTGTCTTACCCCGATTGCTGCAAGTGGCCTGAAGTCCCACAGAACTGTCACTTCTAATACAAATGTAGCTATGTCACGGGATATTAATACAGGAAGCGTCCACGGGTCCATAACCTTTCAATAAGCTGTCCCGCTGTTTGCATGTGAACTCGTAATGTATGCCTCAGCACGCCCTGTCGTGTCCCGTTGAATATCACGGCAACGCCAGCCGTCACGACAGAAGGATCAAAGTTACGCAGAAACTATTGTTCATTAATGTACTAGTAGTTAACGCAAGTTCGTAGAAAAACTCTTTTTAGCGATGCAAAGGTCATAGAAAAACAACTGCCAAACAGTCCATTCCACCTGGTATAAGTAGTTAGCTAAGCGGGTAAGGTGTTTAAAATATCTTGCCGCGACCTTATTTTTGGGGCAATAAGAGGGTGTCAAAGTCATTTTGAACACCTTACCTGCTCAGCTACTTCTCCTGCTGAATGTACGCCTTTGCAACTCTCAGGGTGACGTCGAAGAAGGCAAATTGTAACTTAATATGAGAAAACTTCAGTTTCCTCGTAGCTCATTCCACAGTCAGAATATTTAGATTCTTCTTGGATCCTGATCCTCTTTTGTTGGCTAGATTATACAACCGTATTTGGGAACATTAATGTGTCTATATCCGAAAATTGTGCTGAAACTGTCAGCGTAACACAAAAAATGTACCTATTAATTTATCTATAGGTATCCAGACACCAAGGTTCCTCAATTTCATAAACACTATCTAGAATTACAAGGATATAATTCTGCTGTTTACCAGTTAACAGAACAATGGAAATAAATGACATTAAAATTAAAGAGACAGGAAATACGCTGCGAGAAGGACAGAGCTACCGGGGTATCGATGTCACGAGTGTCACGACTAGGGTTGCCAACCGTCCCGCTATACGCGGGACGTCCCGTTTCTGGGGGTCTTGACGACGCGTCCCGCAAAGAGGCCGCGCGGGACGCCGATTGTCCCGTTTTTAGACCATACTGGATAATAAGCACAAAAAGGAACGGTTTTTAATGTGACTCAGAGCCAGTGCATGACGGTGAATCTATTTTTTATTATATTCTAGATGATTTAATCTAAGAAGATGTAATTTAGCTCACTACTTACAACTCTTACTCGTAACAATGCTTTATTAATGAGGCAAAACACAAACTATAGGTTCTTTTGCAATATGGGTGCATATTCGTAAATGCAACCGTTGATATCAAAAATACTTTTTAATGTTTTTGTCTTAAAACGTATATGCTACAAGTAATATGCAAAAAAGACACAAGATACGACATTGATACGGTCGGCTTCATATATAATTCCATGCATCTCTATTCAATTTTGACCCTTCTTCCCCTGTAATAAGTTCAAAGTGTTGATAGACGTGACTGCCCAACAAACACGTTAGCGATAACAGCAACTCGTTTAGAGTCCTGAGTGACATAGTAGTTTTATAAGACCCATAATAATAGTTTTAGGTGATACTATGGAAATAAACGGTCTTATTAATGCACTGGCGCTAGTAAGGTGCTATAATAGACATATGATTGCACAATGCAGCTAAAGGCTGTAATAAGGTGGTATTAACTGCCTCTTTATATATTATGGTTACCACTTTAAGTGGATTTTAACGCTGAAGGCTCTTTTGGGGTGCCCATTATAACTTACTCGCGCTATAGCTCTATAATCGTGTTATGTTTACCTTTTGGTGCTTAATGCCGCCTACAGTGTTACAACAGCTATTAAAATACTCTTAAGCCATTTAAGAGTGGCAACAGTAATTCTTATAGCTCTTAGTAATATAGTGATACAACTGACATAATTTTCCCTGTTATATCACGTAGTTTTTTAGTGCTTGAAGTGCTATAACAGCAGTATGGAACCGTAGCTCTTCAAGAGTGTTTGTGCGAACACTATTACAGCTTAAAGTTATTTTTAAGTATTTCAGGTATAAGATACCTCTTTCTATAACCTTTAATGGTTTATCGTGAATACTTATTGCTAAAAGTTGAATACCACATCAAATAGAGCCTTAATAGGCCCAAAAGCTCTAAACTACGACATAAGTGTTAATAATCATTCTAGATGTCATCACAATCGCCATCTTGTTTTTTGTAAACACACCGTGCGTTTGGCTTAGTTAATAAATTACTTATACTTCAGCAATGAATACAATAAGAAAATCATGGAGAAGCAAGAAAAGAACTGGTGCAATGAGAAGGAAAATAAAGACAGTGTACGACAGCATAAAATATTCGGAAACAAATACGAGTGCCAACTACAACACATTTCATCCTAACCGATCGCAGAATAATTTAGAGGGTTCCGTCATCCAAAATATAGGTAATAACCAAATCTATGAGATTCCGCAGACCAGTACAACAGAGCAGGCGAGCATTAACATCATAAGCCGGGAGGTTAACCATAATTTGAACAATGATGAGCTTCACGGAGGTATCAAAGAACAAGAGTGTAGCACAGATTCTATGGAGTACTACAATTCCTTGCCACTAAGTGATTCTGAAGATTCTGATGACGAGTGTGACGACTACGATTATAATAAAAACCTTAAATTTCGAAACAATCTCAAAACATGGGCAGTAGAAAAAAACATCAGCCAATCATCTTTTAAAGATTTAATTAATATAGTGAATGATAGATTCGGCAATATATTACCATCTGACCCTCGTACAATAATGAAAACGCCAAAAAAAAATATTATAAAAACAATGGACGATGCAGATTATTGGCACCATGGAATCACAAACTCTCTGACAAAAATACTAGCTAGTTGGAAAAAACTTCCAGAAAAAATTGAGCTTAATATTAATTTTGATGGTTTACCCATATTCAAAAGCGCTAAAAAAGAGTTCTGGCCAATCTTAGCAAACATTCACGAATATAGGCTTAATCCGTTTATAATTGGAATTTATTATGGAACAGGGAAGCCAAAGAACTTAGACTTCTTTTTGGGTGATTTTGTCAGTGAAATGGGCGAATTACTGAAACAAGGAATTTGCGTGAGTGGGAAAAACATAAATATTAAAATACGCTGCTTTATTTGTGATTCTCCGGCACGCGCATTTGTTAAAGGTAATATATATAATATGTTTATATAAATAATATAATATTGGTATATATGAGTATATACATACTTTGTATATACTTTCATCCAGGTTTGAACTTCGATTTTGACCCAAACACCAGTAACAACTCTTCAAACAAAAGTGCGATGCGCGCGTCAACGCACGGCACGTACACATATAAAGTATACAAACCGTGTTGCTGCGCGTTTCGCATTTTTGTTTGAAGAGTTCCTATACTGTGTTATACTGTGACCCAACTCACCCCATTTTATGGTACCACAGAACTCTGTCACTCTACCATTATATTACAACATTTTGTGTTTAGAAGAAGATAGTTTTTTAAGGTATTAAAAGCTGTTATCTCTTTACGAAGTTCGTTTATTTTTTAAATAGCTATCTTAGTATCCAAGGAACTGAATTTATATGCCTAGTGTACTTATGTGTATGTGCTTTACAGGTGTGTGCAACTTCAACGGCAAACACGGCTGTTTAAAGTGTACCACAGTTGGGGATTATTCACACACATCACATACTGTCGTATTTGCTACTAAAAAATACCCTTTAAGAAATAACGAGGATTTCCGAAGAAAAATGTATGGTGGTCATCATAAGGTGGATTCACCATTGTTAAAGTTGCCAATCGACATGATAGAAGATTTTCCGGTAGCTGATTCGCTACATTTAATAGACCTCGGAATAATGAAAAGATTGCTACAGGGGTGGAGGGATGGCAATTTTGGCAAATATATAACAAAATGGCGTGCTCATGATATCGACACACTAAACTTATTTTTGAGTAAGTGTAAACTACCTTCAGAAATACACAGATCAGTCAGAACCATAGATTGTCTTGCATATTGGAAAGGTAGTGAATTCAGGACGTTCCTGCTCTATTTGAGTATTATCATATTACCTAGTGTTCTGCGCCAAGATGCTTATGAACATTTTTTGGCACTATTTTGTGCTGTAACCATATGTAGTGCTAAACATTACCATCACCTACTGCGTATAGCAAGTGAAATGATTGAACATTTTGTCGAACGTTACAAATATTTTTATGGCGCCGAATTCATAACGAGTAATGTGCACAATCTCCTTCATGTAGTTGACGAAGTTAAAAGGCTTGGGCATTTCCAATCATTTAATGCCTATGCATTCGAAAACAAATTGTTTTCAATAAAAAATATGTTAAGGCAGGGTAATAATCCGCTCGCACAAGTCGCTAATCGCATTTGTGAAGAAGATACATTCCGCCTCGAGAAACAACCATTGAAATTTGAGAAACCATTTACTACAGACCGTCGAAATGTGACTGTCATTAATTTTAAAGAATTTGTGCTGTCATCTAAACAAGTAGATAAATATTGTTTGAGTCACAGTAAAAAAATTATTGAGATACAAGAAATCATTTCTAACCAGGAAGAAATTAAAATTTACGGCAGATTGATTACGAACGTCAGAGATATTTTTGAGAAACCTATTAAATCATCTTTTTTATACTCCTTTAAAGCTGATGAAGAAAATATGACTACCGAAAAGGTAGTTCTATTGCCAAAGGATGTCTTTTGCAAATTAGTATGCATTAGCTACCAAGGTGTTTCATACTTCATACCTCTGTTACACACTATATGATCATAAATAAAATACGGGTTAAGTCAAATCAAAATGTTTTATTTATTGTCTTGTCTTAGTTTCGCCTCTGGAAGTTTACAAAAATAAAGAATTTTTACTCCAATATTGCAACATATTAACATAATATTATAAAAATCCACATGGTGACATGTAGAGGAATACTTCTGAATGAATGAATAATTCCTGGGTCATGATATGGAATGACAAGAACGATTTTACTATGGTCTTATGGAAAAAGTTGTTCAGTATGATGGTTATTATTACTTTTTGTCACTACGAATCATGATCGAGAAAATTCCCAGTATATTCATTAGAATGTTGCCTAACTGATAATTAAAAATGTAAAAAAAAAAAAATAGAGAATGCTATTCTTCTATAAACACTACAATGATCGTAGAAATTATGTCAATGTTGATTGTTTCCTTTTCATTCCAAAATAAAATAAAATAAATCGTTCGTATGAAAATACCCAACACCCACACTGCGGCAATTAAGTAGTAACTCAACAATTAACCATAAAAGTACGCAGTGAACGTGTTGAGAACGACAAAATAATAGTAGTTTACGATACAAGGGTTGTAAAACAAAGAAAGGCCGATATCGCAGATGTTTAGGGCCCGAGCCGCAGGCGAGGGTCATAAATCTGCAAAAGAGGGCTTTCTGTTTTACGACCCGTGTATTGTACACAATTTTACATCACCACTTAGCCAAAAAGTGGGTTTTTCCGAACGCGCAGCGTGCGGAAAAACGCGCTTTTTGGCAAGGTGTGGTGTAAAGGAATATAATGTATTTAAACAGGTAATCAGGTTGTAAAAGCAAAGACCGAAGTGAGTTAAAGCGATAGTTTGGTAAATTATAACAAACATTTTCTTTACACGTCTAGCAATTTTTAGCTGGGTAGATATTAAATGGCCAAAATTTTCGATTAATACTTGTTAATTCACTTCGACCTCGCATAACAAAAAAAAACCATGATTTATTATACCGATTTTAGGTATTCAACATTAAAAGCTAAACAGAAATAACAAATAGAACTCGTAGAAATAAAAATAAAAACACATTATTAAACAAAACTGCAAAAAGGTAATTAAAAACAAATCTTTTTACAACACAAAATGGTTCCTATTTGAAAGACAACAAAAAACAAACTAGTACAAATAAAATTAAAACACTTCAAATAAATTTCTATGGAATTTTCATTAACACAGGGATTCCTCGCAATTGTTGTCTACTTGTTCTTCACTAGCAGGCATGCTAGCATCTGTGTTTCGATTTTCCGTGTCTAAGGTTTCTTCATCGGTAGAAGCTTGTGTTGCCACAATATCCGTTGAAATTTCATCAACCTTTGTAGTCTCATTTGCTACTCGTACATTCTTCTTTGCACGTTTTCCTCGAAGTCGTGATGTTGAAGCTCTTTGATTTTTCGATATAAGCCTCTTTTTGGAATTTTTAAGGAGATTTTTAAAAAAATCTGCATTATCTTGCAATGTATATTTATCATCAATTGAATAAACGAGGCTCCAAAAAAAATTAATTATGTTTTTAAAGTCCTTAAATGCAATTTTGGAGCTCTCACCTCTGCTTCCACCACTCCACGAACACGTGCAAAGAAAACTTCTATCAAACATTACCTCTGCATAGCTGTAAGCACAGTCAACAGCCTTACCTTTATTACATATTATGGAGTAAGTTTCAAATAACGATTTCTTAGTATTTGGATCGGCTAATTTTCTTTCGAATTCGTTCAAAGCTTTCACGTCTTGAATTGGTTTAATGTAAATTGGAGCATTTTCTGTTGTATTTTTGGACTGCGCTAAAGGTTGAACGTTCATTTCCGGCTGTTGTATTTGAATAGAGAAATCATCCAGTTGAACAGAAAAGTCAGCAACTTTTTGCACGAGCTTATCTTGTACGCTTTTTAAAGATTGAAGTGTTTCAAGAATCAGAGTTTGATTTATTAGTACTTCATTTAAGGTTTCAAGCATTTTCGTATCGTTGCAATTGTTCCCAGCATTCTCATCAACAATTTCTAAATTGTATACGGTGTCTGGGTCAGTGATTACAGGAGTTACGATGTTCGTAGCAGAAATGGGTGTTCCGTGGCAAATACCATTATTGTCCTCATTTGTGTCAACTGTCTGTCTTACCTGGAAAAAAATAAGCATCTAGAATTGCCTGCATTTAAACGTGCAAAGATAATACCCGTTAACCGATTATTATTTATGCATATTTGCGAATGTATACTGTATACAAGGTGGCCCAGAAAGAGAGCAAAACCTCTTAAGGGTTATATTCAGTGTCGTATTCTGATTAAGGAAAAAATAGAAAAACAAAATTACGCAAATTTTTTTTTTCTTTGTATAGAGCCGGTCGTCCGAGTCGAGTAGACCAACTCTCCATAAAAAATCTAAAAAATTTTCTTTCGCGTCAATTCTTTTTTCTTTTTATTCCTCGAATACGACACCTAACCAACCCTCAAAAGGTTTTGCACTCTTTCTTGGCCACCTTGTACATGTATATGAGAGACAGAGAAATATGCCGACATTTACCAATGCACAATGTACATAAAAAATTTCATTATTCATCATCATTATCAGCCGAAGGCTGTGCTGGACATAGGCCTCCCCAAGATCGACCCATGATAACTGCCTTTCTGCCCTCCGCATTCAGTGGATTCCCGCAATCCTTACCAGGTCATCGATCCACGTTGTGGAAGGGCTGCCTACGCTGCGTCGTACATAAAAACACATAAATTTATTCAATATACTTAATAAGTAAAAAAAAAACAGAGAATACTTACTATTGGTTCTATAACTTTGTAAACTTCCTTCGTTGTAAATGTGTGTTTTTGATTACGAACTATATAATCTTCTATGTTAAAATTCTCGCTAGGCTCATTTGTTTGATTATGTGGTGCTTTCAACTCATTCGCTCTGGGCTCGTTTATTTGATTATGTGCTGCATTCAACTCATAAGCTCTGTTTAGGTCCAAAGACTTCAACACATTGGTTTTGTTTTTTGAATGAAAACTCGTGTCTTCGTCTGTGTCGCTTTGCATTAGCATAATAGATATTTCTTTTTCCGCTGCTTCGAATGTTTTTATATTACTGCGTTTTACAGTGCATGGTAAAGAGCTCCAAAATGGTTGAGGTTTAGATGTTTCGTCCTTGATTAGTTTGTGTGGGTGTTTCGGCCATCGTAGTACGTTGTCGTCGTTTTCCCACAAAGACGGTACAGTTATCAGATTCACCTTATTTCTCTCTTTTGTTTGAATAATTTTAAACGGCATGCTGAAAAAAAAAAGTAACTTTACTGCAGTGTTAACAAACCACTATAAATAGGTTGGGGTTTTAATGTAATTTGTAGGCGTTAGTGTCATTCGTCCATAAACTCTATCATAAATACATCCGTTTAAATTGTTTTATTTACAATAAACATAATAATTACAAGAAGACCTATCATAACTAGATAAACATTATTAATATTATCTATAAACAATCCATAGGTAAGTAGAGAAGAAAAAAAACACACTTACGTTACATCGGTTGCGCACGCGAAGTCGAGTCACCCAAACCGTCGCTCTATGGAAGCAGACTGACGTTTGATGTCAGAAGACAGAACTTTATGTATGAGAGAGAGAGAGAGACACGTCGCTCTGAGTTTGAACGTTGAAGTTAATATCTATATACCTGTAAGCACGAAAAATATTTTATAAACGTTCGACTATGTAGGTACTTGTTTCACGGCGCGTGGCAATGCTCAACTGACATGCCCGCACGAGTACGCGCCGGCCAGCTAACTGAGTGAGCGACGCGCGCGCCGCGCCGCGCTCACTGCCCAACCTTCGCCCCCCGCCCCTCTTATCCTACCCTCAACTTATTACTTCGCTTCCCTGCATAACAGCGATCGAAATAAATCAAAATATTTCGGCTGATAAATATTACCTTAAAGTGGTACCCTTGGTACTAAACTTCGTGACCCATTAGGATATTGAAATATTGTAATTACTAATTATACAGGTATTATTATACACAAAATGATATTTAAGGCATTAATAACCGATTAGTAACAAAAATCCATCTTACGTATTTTCGGCAAATTTTGTAAAAATGCATATAACTCGGAAACTAAAATCGTCAAAGTGGTCCCTTTTACTAGACACAGTCACATATTTTGTACTCTTCCCACTCATGTACGGCCTACTAGGTTCCAGCCTGAACACCATTATATATTAAAGTTTATTTAAAACAAGTAAGTAATTCATAATCTTTTCCAATCAAATAAATGGTTTTTGTATTGTAGCAAGGAACCCAATATAACAGAGAATCTTACAAGCGAAATGGCTTCACAGCTCTAACCGGCGCGTTTGTACAAACAAGTGTGCTAACAAATTGTTTTAAAACCCTGTTTTAAAGTTGTCAGTTCTACATAAGGTAAAATTATCACTTTTGGAGTTAACCATGTGTTTAGAACGTGAAACGCCATTTTGTTTACAAACAAATACAAAAATGCTCGAAATAACTAGTAATAAAGTAATTTTTAAGGTCATTTTATTCTGATATTACAATATCTAGTATGTTTAGCATAACCATTCACAAAACTAAAGATTAAAATTAACTTACTCACAAAAAATAAACTAGGCTACAGTATTTTTAGCACACAAAATTTATCAAAACATGTATATTTCCAAGGCGCTTGAAAATTGAGATGTGAAATACCATATATAATGACAGAAAAGTAATAACCGCAATAGAATTTCAGTTGATTTCTCTTATACGTGTCGTGAAACTTTGTGTACTCACCAGGTAATAGTTCCAGGCCAAGTCGCCATTAAACAATCTGAATTGCAAACTAAACGTCACACAACACTGACCGATTATTGAAATTGTGTTAAATATTTTGACATTTAAAACTACAAATGATCTATAAAAGATTACATTGCGACGCAAAGCGATTGTTTTCACTACTGCAGCGTTCTTGTAACACTTTAAGTGATACAAGATGACATATTGCAAGGTTATTAGAACTATAGGAAAAATTACTGCTACTTTAACCCTTTATTATCACTTTCGGCAAGAATAATCACTATTGTAGCACTATTATATCACTAGTGTATCACTATTGCACATAAAATGAACCAC
Organism: Lathronympha strigana; assembly: GCA_949128165.1. Lineage (NCBI taxonomy): Eukaryota > Metazoa > Arthropoda > Insecta > Lepidoptera > Tortricidae > Lathronympha > Lathronympha strigana. The sequence goes on from OX421917.1 coordinate 1,304,816, forward strand.
TGTAGAACTTCAAGCACCAACGTCTGTGCCTAATTCCGCCTATAAGAGAGTTATAGCGCGCTATATCGCTAAATTTTAGGCCGCACTATCGCTATCAGTGTTTAATCGAAATAATAGTCAGCTTTTATAGAACTAGTTTTATCGCTAAATTGTTACTTGGGTGACTGTACAGTAACCAAGCGATAGGCATACCAAGGGATCACAACTATACCTACAAAGGAGCTACTCAGTCACCCCAATATCTCGATATCCACTACTTACACGTTCCTCTGTACTCTCAGTCTCTCATCATTGTAAATATTCTCAAAGCGCAGAGCGACATGTCCGCTAACCATCAGCTCTGCAAGCGTACCTAGTCGTACTAGCGACGCCGACTTCACGCCGCATATTTTATAGCGCAATTTAGAGTGATTTGAAGTGATGTTTTGAAAAAAAAACTCTGCATACACAATTTATAAATTTTGTATAGAGTTTGAACAAAATTTTACAAATTTCTATTTATTTATGTAAAAAGTATCTGTTTAGCCTGATAACTTGGCTATTGTTCGTGTATTTCTACCAAAATGTACCAAACTTAACATTTTTCAACTTAATAATTTTGTGTGAAAATGTTCAAAAGTGTTTCATTTTCTCCATAAAAGATTGCATAGGTACTTAACAAGAAAACATTTTTTTTATTAAGATTCAATAGCAATAAGGTCGAAAACCAGATGATACGAAGATAGTAGATGTTTGAAGCTCGCTGAGCTAAAAATGGTAAAACAGTTATAAGAAAGTGGTGATTTTTTCAAAAACTAACTATAAAATTGAAAAAGTATTTCATATAAAAATTTGAAACGTATTTAATTTAAATTGAAATGATCTTTTAATTTTGTGTATACATGTAAAATTGTTGTAGTAGGTATAAAAAAATATAACTGTAAAAACTCATTGCAAAAACTTGAGCTAAATCGGCTTAATACTCGTATCTATAGAAGAAATTTCTTCTTCTTAAGAAAGTTAACCAGGTAATTTTGTATACCTTTCAATACGTTGACACTTGACAGTCCGATACACCTTATATAAGTCGGTTGACGGCGTCCCGCATTTTGTAGCTAAATCCCGCATGTCGATCCCGAATGTACCGCATATTTGTACACTACGGTTGGCAACCCTAGTCACGACAGCCAACCTTGACATGAATGCTCAAGCGTTTATAGTTATTATGGAGATCATCATAGGAATCATCCTTGCGTATACAGGTGCATTAACCTCACGGCGGAATACATTAAGTTAATTAATCTTTTTATTTACAATGTTGCCTAACGGCCTAATGGTACGAGTAAGATATTAATCGGGTAGTACCAATGAGTTTTTTGAATTTATCCACAAAATATAATTTGATATTAAACAGGCACTTTTCTTTGAAGGAAATTATTGTACCAGCAAGCCAGCATACACCCGCGAAGTAAAACAAAAGTGCATGTGACGTCTTTTATACGCTTTGGACCATATATCTCCACGATATCCCCAAGATAGTTCCCACGAAACTGAAGGTAAAGAAGTATGCACAGCTGTGGCAGTATGTGGTGATGCCAACTCTAAAATACGGAACCCATCAAAACCTGTATCATTTTCGTTGTTAAAAAGTTATCTGGGCCACGAAAATAGATCGATTGCGGATTTGTATGTCCATCTCTGTCACACTTATGTCTCTGTCACATGTTAGAATGACAAATAGGTGTTTCCGTCATTGCCAATTTTCGATGTTAGTTGTAGGCGTGCTGATATCATAAATTTAATCCAAAAGCAATTATTGCCAATTTTCGATGTTCATGGTAGGGTAAAATTAATCCAAAAGCAAGTATGTGTCGTCAATTTGCAATCAGGTTTTTATGAAATCTACATTGAAGAAGCCTAAGTAATCACTGACAAACTCTTCACAACTTCGAGTGACTAATGGATACTTAATTTATCACCCAAGTTTCATTAATCAAAACTTCCGTCCGAATTCCAGCTCAAAGAGACAGTTCGCAACAGCCATTGGAGGAACAGACAAAAGCTCCGAGTTCCTAATTAAACTTGCTTCTGGAATTCTCACGGAATCTCTAAACAATTGTACGTGCTAGAATCGTAAATAAATTAAAGACCGGCAGCTAAAATTGTTGACCTTCGGAACCGAGTCAATATTATTTATTTTAGCGATGCAAATATTAATTAATACTTATTTACATTTTAGTTATAACCCGGATGGATGGATGGATGAATGACTCAAATTTCGCGTTATTAAATATGTTTAGGACAGCTTTATTGTTCTTGGTGCGCCATAGTTTGACCAGAATCTGATTCGATTCATGCATTGGCAGAGAGTGTCCCTACTACTGTATTTTTCTTGCGCTGGTATTGACACTTCGAAAAAAACAGAGACGGATCAAGATATTTTGCACGAATGTGACTTAATCATGCACGAAAGTGACTACTGTAGTAAATCTACTGCATTCCCTATGGGAATTTAAAGAATGAATAGAAAAACATGGTTTTCTTCTTTTCATTATTGAAACCGGAATAGACTATCCACATTGGTAAATATAAAATCTCACGGTATAGATTTTTGAAGCAGACATATAATTTTATCTTGTATTTACATGCTTGGGATCTTTGAAGGTTTTCTTTTACATGTGACAGGAATTACATAAGGTTATACAAAATTAACGAGCAAAGGTTATCGAGGAAGGTATTGTCATTCTCATTACGCGCGTGTAAATATACTATTGTTTTAACGTCAATGAAGTTTTACTTGTGACATAACAGAGTTCAGGGTTTGGCTGAGAAACACTTTAAGTATTTGTTATTTGCGTTAAAATATTTTATCACAGTGCGAATTATTTATTTTTAGAATCGATGCAATTTCGGTAAAGGAAATAAACAATATTATGCAAAATAAACTTGTTACGGAAATTGCCTATTCAATAACTATGATAATTTATATGATAATAACGCTCGTAGCTACAGTAATCTGGATGAATTATTTATATCTTGCACAACATTATTTATATGGTTATTATTAGCTCAAATATTATCAATAAATAGTAGTAGCAGGATACTGCTTTTTTGATAGTAAATAATTCGTTCTTTTAACAGTATAATAGTGCGATAAGATGTAAAATATTTAGAGGTATTACAATATCCTAGATTTTTACCGTTTTCTTCACGCAAGAAGAAGTTATTCCAATTAACATGCCACTTCCTTTATGCAGATTAAAGTTTATCAGTAAAAAGTTGCATACCATTCGTTTGAGATTAGGTTAGGCTCTTTTCACTGGACCGTGGACAGACATAATCATTCCTTCTGCATATTTAACGCTTGTAGTATCGCCTCGAAAAATATATGAGTAGGTCTATGTCCTTCTACTACTGCTGACGAAATTGGTTTGCCACATTAGTTACGTCCTTATGAGCTTACTTGATGAATCGGATCAGTTTATACTTTTCGTCAAACATATCGCTTGGAGTACAATTTTTTTTAAGACGGAAGATTTATTGTTTACGTTTAGCACTTATTACAGTTTTGTTTTTAATTACAACAAGTACTTCAATATCGCAAATACTACACTAAATTACTTTGTTTACTGTGCAAGAATCAGAACCAAAACTCGCATTTGCCTCGCGTCCATTTAGTAACGGTTCCTCTCGGGAAAATTACGAATATCTTTGTTGAAAGCTCCTTGTAAATTAACTTGCCTATAACAGGTGAAGTTTACGTCCGACCGCAAGACCACGTTAATGTTTGCATAACAGGCTCTGTGTTCGCAACGCTTTCATAGTCCAACCGACCACCGTCAAAATTACATAGTAGTACCACAGTGTAAGGACTCTATACAGTGAGTCAGCTCCGGCGATTTGCGGGGCAACGATGGGGGGTGTGCGGTGAAGCGGGCGGAGGGGGATTTCCTCACAAACTCCATACAGATTGTGAGGTCTATTTTCGGGGCTGTCACGTTATAGTATTTTGATAGGTGAATTTATAACCTAGGGAGGTACGCCATTTTAGAACGTGATTTTGTTCGTTGTAATTTCTCAGGAAATCAGTATTTGTGGCTGCGAAGAGTTTATTGTTGATTTTAAAATATTGTGAAACTGACGCCATTTTGGATTTTGTAAGGATTACTCCGATTTGGATAAAAATCGATATCTGACGATCCGGCCGGGTCCCTAACATGAATCCAGTCAAAATAGTAAAATATTGACAAAACCGACGCCATCTTGGATTTTGTTAAATCAACTCCGAATCGATATCTGACTATCCGGCGGGGCCCTTAACAAGAATCCAGAGTGAAAACTGTAAAATATTGTAAAAACTGACGCCATCTTGGATTTTGTAAGATTAACTCCGATTTGCATAAAAATCGATATCTGACTATCCGGCGGGGTCCTTAACACGAATCCAGAGTCAAAATTGTAAAATATTGTAAAAACCGACGCCATCTTGGATTTTGTCAGATTAACTCTTAAATTATTTGTATCAAAATCGATATCTAACTATCCGGCGGGGCCCTTTACATAAATCCAGAGTGAAAACTGTAAAATATTGTAAAAACCGACGCCATCTTGGATTTTGTAAGATTAAGTCCGATTGGGATGAAAATCGATATCTGACTATCCGGCGGGGTTCTTAACAAGAATCCAAAGTGAAAACTGTAAAATATTGTAAAAACCGACGCCATCTTGGATTTGGTAAGATTAAGTCCGATTGGGATGAAAATCGATATCTGACTATCCGGCGGGGTTCTTAACAAGAATCCAAAGTGAAAACTGTAAAATATTGTAAAAACCGACGCCATCTTGGATTTTGTAAGATTAAGTCCGATTGGGATGAAAATCGATATCTGACTATCCGGCGGGGTTCTTAACAAGAATCCAAAGTGAAAACTGTAAAATATTGTAAAAACCGACGCCATCTTGGATTTTGTAAGATAAACTCCGATTTGGATAAAAAACGATATCTGACGCTCCGGTGGGGTCAATAACATGAATCTGGTGTCAAAATTGGAAAAAAAATTAAAAACCGACGCCATCTTGGATTTTGTTAAATCAACTCCGATTTGGATAAAAAACGATATCTGACGCTCCGGTGGGGTCAATAACATGAATCTGGTGTCAAAATTGGAAAAAAAAATTAAAAACCGACGCCATCTTGGATTTTGTTAAATCAACTCCGATTTGGATAAAAAACGATATCTGACGCTCCGGTGGGGTCAATAACATGAATCTGGTGTCAAAATTGGAAAAAAAACTAAAAACCGACGCCATCTTGGATATTGTTAAATCAACTCCGATTTGGATAAAAATCGATATCTGACGATCTGGCGGGGTCCCTCACATGAATCCAGAGTGAAAACTGTAAAATATTATAAAAACCGACGCCATCTTGGATTTTGTAAGATTAAGTCCGATTTGGATGAAAATCGATATCTGACTATCTGGCGGGGTCCTTAACAAGAATCCAAAGTGAAAACTGTAAAATATTGTAAAAACCGACTTCATCTTGGATTTTGTAAGATTAAGTCCGATTTGGATGAAAATCGATATCTGACTATCCGGCGGGGTCCTTAACAAGAATCTAAAGTGAAAACTGTAAAATATTATAAAAACCGACGTCATCTTGGATTTTGTAAGATAAACTCCGATTTGGATAAAAAACGATATCTGACGCTCCGGTGGGGTCAATAACATGAATCTGGTGTCAAAATTGGAAAAAAAAATTAAAAACCGACGCCATCTTGGATTTTGTAAAATCAACTCCGATTTGGATAAAAATCAATATCTGACTATCCGGCGGGGTCGTTAACAAGAATTCAAAGTGAAAACTAAAATATTGTAAAAACCGACGCCATCTTGGATTTTGTATAGTCTTGTTAAGAACCCCGTCGGATCGTCAGATATCGATTTTTATCCTAATCGGAGCAATCCCTACAAAATCCAAGATGGCGTCGGTTTTTACAATATTTCACAGTTTTCACTCTGGATTTATGTTAAGGGCCCCGCCGGATAGTCAGATATCGATTTTTATCCAAATCGGAGTTGATTTTACAAAATCCAAGATGGCGTCGGTTTTTAAATTTTTTTCCAATTTTGACACCAGATTCATGTTATTGACCCCACCGGAGCGTCAGATATCGTTTTTTATCCAAATCGGAGTTTATCTTACAAAATCCAAGATGACGTCGGTTTTTACAATATTTTACAGTTTTCACTTTAGATTTTTGTTAAGGACCCCGCCGGATAGTCAGATATCGATTTTAATCCAAATCGGACTTAATCTTACAAAATCCAAGATGGCGTCGGTTTTTACACTTTTTTCCAATTTTGACACCAGATTCATGTTATTGACCCTACCGGAGCGTCAGATATCGTTTTTTATCCAAATCGGAGTTAATCTTAAAAAATCCAAGATGGCGTCGGTTTTTACAATATTTTAGTTTTCACTCTGGATTTATGTTAAGGACCCCGCCGGATAGTCAGATATCGATTTTCATCCAAATCGGACTTAATCTTACAAAATCCAAGATGGCGTCGAATTTTACAATATTTTACAGTTTTCACTCTGGATTCTTGTTAAGAACCCCGCCGGATAGTCAGATATCGATTTTCATCCAAATCGGACTTAATCTTACAAAATCCAAGATGGCGTCGAATTTTACAATATTTTACAGTTTTCACTCTGGATTCTTGTTAAGAACCCCGCCGGATAGTCAGATATTGATTTTCATCCAAATCGGACTTAATCTTACAAAATCCAAGATGGCGTCGGTTTTTACAATATTTTACAGTTTTCACTCTGGATTCATGTGAGGGACCCCGCCGGATCGTCAGATATCGATTTTTATCCAAATCGGAGTTGATTTAACAAAATCCAAGATGGCGTCGGTTTTTACTTTTTCTTCCAATTTCGACACCAGATTCATGTTATTGACCCCACCGGAGCGTCAGATATCGATTTTTATCTAAATCGGAGTTAATCTTACAAAATCCAATATGGCACCGATTTTTGCAATAGGTACCGATTTGTACAATCTTTATTTTGTTACAATTTGACTTTCCGAGAAATAACAACAAAAAAAAACAAATCTCAATAGCAGATGTTGCAAGATAAAAAAAATTAAAACATGTCACAAAAGATTTGTGACAGCCCTGAGTTTCGGACAACCCAAGACGCCGAACGATTAGGTTGTATGAACCTTGTCCACTGTATAGAGTCCTTACACTGTGGTAGTACTCTCAATGGTGACTGGTGGTAAGACATCAATCCGATGGTTGTGGAACATGAGATCTGCATCTTGACGTGCGTGTTTTGCGTGAGAAAATAGTCAACCTAGACACTGGTCGCCCCAAAATGAGGGTAGTTAGCGATATCCATTCCAGCACCCGTCACCCTAACGGCTCTCCAACAAATATGCCCCGCTCCCTGCACTTCAGTTTACTTATCCCCCTATCATTCTGATTGTCGCTTCCCTGCCAGGTGAACCGACGATCTGAAGAGTGGTGGGAAGCGATTGGAAGCGGAAGGCTGAGGGTCTGGCTTAGGAAACCTACGTCCACCAGTAGACCATGCTGTTGATATTAATAAAAAACCGGTTTCTGGCGCACGAGTGACTGATACACCTAATGGAATATCGAGCCTGTTTCAGCTAACTGCGCAAGCCAACAAGTTTGCAGCTTGAGGTTGAGCTCAAACATAGTAAATAGCCGCCTTTGATGCGGCGGCACGTGTGGTGAACACTACCTAATGTTATAAGTTACACTAAACTCGTACACTTTAGGCACATACACACAATACATGCAATACATCAGTGTGTGCATAGTTACCATGTGAGCCGTAGAGCACGGAGTTCTATTATAAAGATATCAAGATGACAATTAGGCATTATTTAAAGGGATTTATAAAATTAGTAATGTCAATATATTTTAGAGAGCCTAGGTCTCAACCACCGAACGTCCTGAGCTTTGATATTTCTATATTCATTTCGCGATATTTTTTAAGTGCCTTAAATATACTGCCAACGAAAAGTGATCTATACCTATCTATGAGACCCCTGGCCGGAAACAGAATGTAGGGTGTAACCGTTAAGTGTTACAGGCGATTATTCCGTAAATATAAAATATATCAATAAACTTTTAAGTGACATCGAGAACGTTATCCAACATGTGCAAAATATTAAAACCCCCTTATATTTCATAACAAACTACGTGACAACTTAGTTAATATCCTTTCTCTTTGCCCACAGTCAATGATCCAGCTAAAAGAAAGGAAAGAAATGGACGAGGCGTTCAAAAAAGCACAGAAGCCGTGGGCCAAGTTCCTGCAGAAGGTGGAACGTACGAGGCTGGAGTACCACACGGCTTGCAAGCAGGAGAGGACCGCGCAGAACCAGGAGAGGAACGCTGGGGGAGACAGCTCGCTGAGTCCTGATCAGGTAGGTGTTTCTAATAGGTATACAGCAAGAGAAGATACAAGAAGAGTTGACGTTACGTTATGCATGAATCGGGGCATGCGTCAACTGATCAGCAATGTATGATCGCGCATGTCAGAAAATTTTCCTCGTCGAGATTTAGATAAGGCAATCGTACCAGTGTTACGATGCAAAAGTGTGGATTCTTACCTGTGGGCTCAAAATAGAGCCAACCTTTCCAGGCCATTAAGAAAACGGCCAAGTCGTGTATAATATTTTACCTTAAAGAAAATGAGAAACATCCGAAAGTTTGATAGAATCTTTTCTATGTGGTCGTATTTTATTATGATCGACATAAGAAGCAGCTGTTTTGTAGTTTCCGGAAAATTAATTTAATTTTCATGCCCAATTTTATAGAAATTGAAATTTCCGAGATGTTTTACCTCAATATCAACAAATTATCGCACTTTCTCAATGACAATTTGTATTACCAAAAGCATCTCTAAACACCGTGAAATCATGCAAAACAGATAATTCCAAATATCCATACTTATCGCGGCCCGATAATGACGGCATTAAAGCGTTTTACATTAACTTATCCGAAAGAAAGTCGATAAAACTTTATAGCGTACGATCGAGTTATTGGCTGCTTTCAAACTAAAAGTGTTAGAGTACATAATTTATATGATTTTCTTTCATTCGGAACGCGACCTCGAATACGCAAGGTTGAAGGAAAGTCACGGAAATCTATAAAACATATCGTGTCTACCACGTTGAATGTTAAGCGACATGCAACCTGTGTAAATCGCTGAAGCACATTGATTATTAACATCTTCCCGAGGGGAACTGAATTCTTAAGTTTGTGTAAAATCCGCAAATCAGATTATATGCCGCGTGCAAATAAAATCGGAGACTAGGGCCGACCCACACGATTGTTTAGTTTGGTCGTGCACAGGTGGATGAGTGGATTTTAAAACCGCCTACATTATACGTCTGTGGTATAAGTACCTACTCCAAATGGAGAATACGCGTACTCTGAAAGTCAGCCGGCTGACAGACTAGGTTCATGATACACATCCCGCGTATAGACACAAAGAATTAACAATTAATAGGGTGTCGGATAGCAATCTTGTAAATATAGAACTAAGTATTTAAACTTTAAAATTACTACGAAGCGCCAATTGCGTCAACCGGGGTTTAACGTTTTTTAGTATGGAATTTGACAGCTAACCCAGGGTTATTTGGCTAACCCCGGGTGGTGAAAATGGCGCACGAGTACTAAGCTATCGCCCGACATTATCAAATAAACTAACCCAACCTCACCAACCTGCACTATCTAGGTCATATCGGTTCCGTGAAACGGTCTCTTCGGAATTCCGTGAATCACCAATTTCTCCGGCTGATTCAGACGTTTATGAAACAGTTCGAATTCCGCGGTACACAGTATTGGGAATGCGGGTGTTATGACATCGATATTGACTGTTAACTTTGTTTGAGTATACAATATGAGAATTCATAAAATTGACAAAATACAGACCAGCCTCTCGCCTGGTATGGTCGGGTTTATCATCTACCGCCGTTGTTGTTGATAATTTGATAAATGATGTTTAACTTCGATTCAAAATGAACAAAGCAGTGAACTTTAAGCCGTACGATATGATGATTATCACCGTTCTTGTTACGCTTTCATAAGTGCGAGAATGACGCGTGGTAAAATGACAACCCTCATATCCATAATGATTCCAATATGTTCATGCAATATAAAAGGAAATCATTTATTAAAACATTAAAAATACATAAAATCCAAAATAAAATATAATGCAATATAAAATAAACGTTTCGTTAAAAATTAACAAGAAGTTTGTCAGATAAGTAAATATCTAAAAGACGTGAAGTAGGCCCCTTTTTTCCAAATTAGAACTATCAAATCTGAATTACTAATTATTCAACGTTCGGAGCATATTTTGAATACACAACAAATACGAGTAACAACGTATTTCACGCTCAAACCGACTTATATTTCATTGCAGTCTGCCATTTCAAAAATTCATTGCGAGAGTCGAAAAGGTCATAATATATTCTGCGAAGTAAGAAAGAATATGCAAACGGCACCTTTGTCTCCTCTTAAATTTATGAACCAGCAACATCCACTGCTTACTTTATTTACCTAGTATCTTCTTAAGTAACAATTGCAAAAAACAACCCAATATATGCTTTACAAGGTACCAAAATATGCAACGCAAGAGATTCAAATATTAGGAACTCAAAAATATATTTGACCATTACGCCTTTTATATCCGGTAGTATTTCTCTCAGAAAATGAATTAAGGAAATTCGGTCGTCGAGTTCCACTTTGGAGCCAAGTGTATGTATTATAAAAAAATGACGGATAACACTAACGTATTTTTAGTTACTATGTACGACATGTTTCCGATATCTTAGGACCGGTTCTGTCATCGAGAGCGCTGCGCGCAGAGATATACACTCAGCTTTTCACTGCAATTGTGAGGAAAATATTAGGTTTTATTTCACTTACATTGTTGAAAATGTAACATGCTTGCCGTGCTTGTGGGCGGTCGGTCTCACCCGGCCCTCGCAGGCAGCCGGCCCTGCGATTTTACTTCATGCTCTAGAGCATAAAAAGCGATTTTATGTGGCCTAGCCTCGACTTAAAGTCGAACTTTTCGAGCAAGAGAAGTCCGCCCGCACGCGTCGTCGCGCACGGTTGTTGACGCTTGATAGGCATCTCCTAAGATGTCTGAAATATGTCGCGCATAGTGACTAAATATTCGTGAGTGTTATCCGTAATTTGTTATATTAATATGTCTCCCGAAAGTTTAAATTCTACAAGTAGGTATATGTAGTTAATTGCCAATTTAATGTGACTCATAATTTTACTTTTAAAGATTATAGCAAGGAATTAATGCGTGCTTTCTGGTAATGTTAAATAAATAAATAAATAAATATTATGGGACAATCTCACACAAATCGACCTAGTCCCACGGTAAGCTCTAAGGCTTGTGTTGTGGGTACTAAGCGACGATATATATAATAGATAGATACATATAAATACTTAAATACATAGATAACATCCATAACTCAGGAATAAACTCACAAATAAATGCCCTGACCAGGATTCGAACCCGGGACCTCCTGCTTCGTAGGCAGGGTCACTACCAACTAGGCTAGGAGGCCGTTGACTGACTTTGATGTTTAGGAAAGGCGGTTTTACCCTGTGATTTATCTAAGCCATATTTAGCGGAACCCTACGATAATGAAATTATCATGCAAAACTTTGCCAAATGTTACAAGTAGGCACTCGTAATCAATCAAATTGCTACATTAAGTAGCTAACTCCTGTTCGAAACTTCTGTGTTTGCGGAAAATGTTTGCTTAACTTTATTTACATTCTATGTAGGTTGTTAACATGCGATGTGGGTTTGTTAAACTGAGCCTTATGACTAAACGTGAGATGTTATTTGAAATCTTTAATTGTAACATGAAAATATACTAAAGGCGTATTCATTATATTAATATACTTATAACGGGTTTCTCACGTCATAAAAGTCGAAAATGACGAAAATAACTAGACATGTTTCGGAACGGCCCGCATCCCATAATCATGAGACGCGGCAATCGACGCAGAGCAATCGCCGCGAGCGCATCCCACTCACGATTATGGGACGCGGACCGGTCCGAAACATGTCGAGTAACTATTAATATGTCTACTCATGGGAGTTTCCTATTTAAAAAGGCATATTCAATGGTTTTGCGGTGTCTGGCATAAGGTGTCTAATTTGCAATTGGTCGTTTGCGTATACGGCAGGTTATCTCATGTAGCTCCCACTGCAAAATCATAACGCGCGCGTACGTGTCTGCGCATCTCGTTTTTTGTAGGTACTGCAGGTGTTCTGTCAAATCTAATTCTCTTAACATTTTTCACTGACACCGTTGTAGTGCAAACTAGGACCATATCAAGCTTGTAAAGGGAAGCATTCAAAATTAATCGCATAATAACACAGTGACCCGTCTTTAATAACCACGTGCGACCAGCGGTGACCAGCGTAACACAAAACAACTTCCGAGCCTCCTTACTTATTTACACTATCGATCAATCGAGTTCCTTGACTCGGCCCTTAGACATTTTATCGACGGACTGAATTATTCACGTTGTTGGCTCGAAATATAGACCTGCTGTAGGTGTGCCCTAGTTTGTTCTAGGCTGGACCGGATAACATAATCCAACTGGGTTTTAACAATGTTGGTACAATTACAACAGTTTTTCACTAAACTGGGCCGTGGAGTTTGGTAAATGCGGTTAATCCACAAGTTAGATAAGGATTCGATTGTCTTTTGTTTCGGAACCAGACAAAAGTCTGTTACTTGTGGTCTATCTTCTTCTATTTCTTCCGCTCTGCTCATTGCCAATCAATGAGGGCTACCGTATTCTCGTTCAACAGGCGGCGCCACTCATGCGTGGGTCTTGTGCTAATATGAAAGAATTGTCAAAGTGACGTTTGAACGTTCACGTTCCGCTAGCGCCCCTAGCGGCTTATTGACTCCCGGTAATCCCCATTTATACACTAAGGGGAAGCTGGTCTCAAACCTCAGTCATAATGAGTTCGACAATTGTGTGGAATGCTATTTAAATGTCTTCGGTTGTTTCTGTTACTGTCAGTGCTAACATAGAAACATACGTCCGTTTTTAAATTATGTTGTACTGTAAAAATTGCTTCGTACTAAAATATAACCTGCATGCTATTACGAAATGTTCTTAAGACAACAAGAAGGTAATATATTGCTATGGCCAGGATGCAACAAAGAAACTATTGAAATTCGAGTTTCTAGCCCCACAACATAAGGTCTTGTTTCCTTCCCACTGCAAGTTTGGCGAATGGTTAAGTAACTGAATACTGAAGTGAAGTTTCAGGGTAGAGTTGGTATCTTGCGTTGCGAGGCTTATCAGATAATAACATAAGACCTGTTATCTGTGTGACGCAAGTCTGGCGAGGCGAGTGTTTAACGCGAATTGGTTAAACTTGTTATTGTAATAAGCTTCTGTATAAATGACATGTTTTCAATTTTAGTTTTAAACCACAGGGAGTAGGAACTGACAGGCCTACCCGTCTGCCGACTGACGTTTATCTGACATACTCGTAGCTATTTTCACGTACGAATAGCTGTACATTTGACATGACGGGGAGGGGCCGCAACGGGTCGACTTTTTTTGTATAGAAAATGACAGGCGTTGTCAGTCCGCTTGATGAAAAAGACAAAGTATTTTCATTATGCAATGAAATTAAGGAATAGTGCTATAACATACGGACTCGGGTGGGATTCGTACTTGCCACTCTGACCAACTAAGCTACTAAGACTTATTTGTTGGTAATTCCTCCACTATGCTTATCTCACGTATAAAGAAAGAGTATCTACGTCTTTATTTATAAGGATATCGTGATATCGTTTGCAGACATTCTGCATTTATAAACAAAAGTTAATATTTTCGTAATTAGTAATGTATAGTAACATACACATAGAAATGGAATATGGGTTACTAAAGTTTCGCCAAAAAATTGTTTGCCAAATTTTTCATTTCCCAAACAATTTATCTCAAAACACATGTCTGCCAAATATTCGTTTCCCAACGAATCTTTTCGCAACCGTATCTTTCGCTGAATATCATATTCCAACCCCAACATAACCTAGTTGGGAAATGAAAATATGCTAAATGTGAGTTGGCAAATAATAATTTGAGAAACGTTGATATGCCTAGTGAATCATCAAAATGAAATTTGACGAAAAGGCAGGATCCCATGAAACATACAATTAACAGAATAGCACAGGTAGAAGAATACAGGAGTAAGTATTTGGGGACTCCAAACACACTAAAGGAGGCATTTGACAACCTAAAACCGATGCTTGGTTTCGTTGAGGAGCTGGAGTGGTTGGAATAGGGCTACCTCGTAGCACGCAAAAAAGGCACGATGGATGTCGAGTTGCGGAAAAACTAACAGAATAGTATTACCTACAGTATTTAAAAGTACGTTGTTCCTCACCTGGTGAGCGCAGAGTTCTCCGGCTTTGTGAAGAAAAGGCTTTGGCTGGCGAAGCATATACGGCGCCTCTTGAGATCGAGTCTGCCTTGAATTGCATTCGAGTATACTGCAAAACCGTACTAACGATGTACTTTACGTCTGCACTCTGTTGGTTGAATTTATCGCCGATGTGAGCTTGGTTTTACTAGTACTTCGACGAAAATCTATAGATTACCGGGTAAAATGTATGTATGCGACTGCGGCATTCGAGAGTATGTCCGTCTCGCTCCTGCCAGAGTAGTGGTAGGAGCGAGACATACTTTTGAATGCCGCAGTCGCAATCGAAAACAACTCATGGTATGCACACTGCTTGTTTTGATATAACTACTTAATTGTCTATGTAACTGTTTATATTACAATGTATAATCAAATCAAATAATTGTTTTTCAGACCATATCCATAGTGTTATTATACATTCCCTTAATCATATGTGAGTAAGACCTATATCTAATGACTATAATAAATTATAAACTAAGCCTCTGGAAGACATAATTATACTGTATAGCGTCCCAGTGTTTCCAAAAATAAAGCAACTTGGGTACATAGGTACATGTAAGTCCAACGAGGGCTGTCAATACAAATCTGGCCTAGATTATAATTATAAGGCGTTTTAGTTATCAATGCATAGTTTAAAATATCAGAAGTTCCCAGTCAGTTACGGTAAGTTTATTTAACTTAAACAACATAGGTGAAACAATTCAGCCGTACACCTTAAAGAAGAGCCTTAGCTTAAAAAAACGGTCAAATGCGACTCGGATTCGCGCAAGGAGGGTTCCGTACCATTATCTATTAAAAATACGTTGTTATAGCGGCAACAGAAATACATCATCTGTAAAAATTTCAACTGTCTAACTTATCACTATACAGTCTGGTGACAGACGGCCGGACAGACAGACAGACAGACGGATAGCGGAGTCTTACTAATAATAGGATACCACTGAAAACCTCTTCTTAGTCGTTCCCTCATGGCTGAGGATGGTGACCACTTAGGACCGCTTCGTAGAGACTACACTTTGCAGCCCTCTTGACTACGTCGCTCCAGCGCACCGGTATCTTCCCTCTACTGCGTTTGCCTCCTACATGCCTCAGCATTATCTGCTTCTCCAGACAATGCTTAGACAAAAGCATTGCAAAGACTAAAAACCTAATGGAGGTGTAATCAAATCGGATCATCACTCGCATTTTACCAAATACATATTATTTATATTAATATCACGTGTGCCGTTTGTGGAATTTGCAGATAAGCAGAATTTACACGTGATTTTACTTAACTCGTCATTACTACAGGTAATATCTTGACGCCGCGTGACGTGACTCATTTCATTACCCACTAATTAACTTCATCGATAGCAGAATATCATAAAACCTTTATAGACTGTTAATAATAGGAGTAGACAGTGCAATTAACAAAATAACAGGCCACACTATGTTTTATCGAATTTTAGATTAGGATAGATACTTTCGTAACTTTACATTATTACGTATTTACATTATAATTACTATTTAAAAAGAAATATTTACCATGTAAGTGAATTTGTTTTTATGAGCTCCCGATATTTCGGCACACCATTGAGTTACACTGTGAACATGGCGCTTCTAACAGTGCCGAAATATCGGGAGCTCATATAAACAAATATACATCGTAAATATCTCGTTTTAAATAGTTCGCAATTATAATCGATGAATCCGTTTATTTATAAGTATATAGAATAATTCATAACAACAAGGAAATGCTACCAGCATCCTAGGTACAATGCCTCAAGGACCTATTTTAGATTTAAGGTAGGTAGTTAGGTAAGTTACACTTACTGAATATATTTTGAATATAAATGTGTTTAAGGATATTAATAACTGATCTAAAACCCTGCCTCGTCCAAAAGTCCCCGTTACTATAAGTACTTGTAGTCGTACCAAATTAAAAACTTTCCAGCATGCAATGACGACGCGTTTTTAAAATTGTAAATATCGTTTTCATCGATACGGCATTAGGCGGGTAAATAAATTCAACGTCTGGTTAGTTCCCGAAATAAAATACTTGAGAGTCGTGACGTCATCTGTATTTCTGGATAACATCTGTAACAGCTTTGGTTAGAATAAAAACGTGCTAGCGATACTTAAATTGTTAAAATTTGAGTATACGGTATCTATTACCAGCAGCCATGCCAACAGAAACACATAAAAACACCAAAGAAATTGTGTGTATGTGTGTCTCCTCACAAACCCACTACATAATCCGTTTCAAAACTGATGATCAAATTCTATAGTCAAAGTAGATGCCTTATTTTTTTTTACTTTTTTTTTTTATACTACGACGGTGACAAACAAGCATACGGCCCGCCTGATGGTAAGCGGTCACCGTAGCCTATGGACGCCTGCAACTCCAGGGGTGTTACATGCGCGTTGCCGACCCTTTAAAAACTTTAACACTCCTTTTTTGAAGAACCCCATATTGTAGTCCTTTGGGAAAACAGTGGCAGGGAGCTCATTCCACAGCCGGAGCGTCCGCGGGAGGAAGTTCCTCATAAACCGCACGGTACGAGACCATTTAGGCTCCAGGGTATGTGGGTGAACACCCTGCCGACGGCGAGCGGTGCGGTGGTAGAATGCAGCCGTTGGCATCATATCAAACAATTCCTCAGAGCACAATCCATTGTACAAGCGATAGAATACACATAAGGAGGCGAAGTCTCTCCTTAGACTTAAGGGTTCGATATCGCTCGTGAGTTTGGGATCGTTGACAATTCGGACAGCACGTCTTTGGATCGAGTCAAAGGGGCCCAGCTGGTATCCAGGTGCTCCCGCCCAAAGATGGCAGCAATACTCCATATGGGGCCTGACTTGAGACTTGTATAATAACAGTCTTTGCCCCGGAGAGAAGTATTGCTTAGCTCTATTGAGCACACCGAGCTTTTTGGATGCCAGCTTGGCCTTCCCTTCCAGGTAGCTACGGAATTGGACGTCACTGGAAATGTCAACACCCAGGATCCCAATACTCTCTGACATGGTAAGGACTGTGTCTTGGAATTGTGGGACCACAGTAAATGGGGTTTTTTTAGCGGTGAACGCGCAAACTTGTGTCTTAGTGGGGTTAAATCGGACAAGATTTTCCTGGCCCCACAGTGAGATATCAGAGAGAGCACTCTCGATGTCTGACACAAGCTTTTCACGACTCTCTAACACAACGGGACGAGGGATGTTAGCACGGCCTGTGTAATAGGCATCCCCAGTACTGTCGTCCGCATAACAATGAATATCGCCAATGGACAACATGTCATTGATATGCAGCAAAAACAGCGTTGGGGATAGCACAGAGCCTTGTGGGACACCAGCATTTATGTCCATGCTATCGGAGCAACTTCCGTCGACAACGGCTCGTATGCATCTGCCGGACAAAAAGCTGGCAATCCATTCGCATAATCCCCCGGGCAGTCCGTAAGATGGTAACTTCGATAGAAGACCCCCATGCCAAACCCGATCGAACGCCTTCGCTATATCCAGGCTGACTGCCAATGCCTCACCTTGACTCTCAATAGCTGAAGCCCAGCGGTGGGTGAGATACACTAGAAGATCACCAGTATAGCGACCATGGCGAAAGCCATACTGTCGGTCACTGATCAGATCGTGATCCTCTAGGTATCCCAGGAGCTTTGCGTTGATTATGCGCTCCATCACCTTGGAGAGAAGGGAGGTTATAGCGATTGGCCTGTAATTCGACGGGTCTGATCTGTCACCCTTTTTAGGCACAGGGTGCACAAGAGCGGTCTTCCACGAAGACGGCACCTGCCGTTTGTGATATGAGAGCGAGAAAAGGCGCGTGAGCACTGGACACAACTCGGGAGCACACCGCTTGAGCACCACTGCTGGTATGCCGTCTGGCCCGCTCGACTTGTGGACGTCTAATGATAGCAGCTCCCGCCGGACATCAGTTTGCCTGAATATAATACCGGGCATGGAGAAACCGCACCGCGGGACGGTAGGCGGTGCGGTACTGCCATCATCGTCCATGGTCGAGTTCGAGGCAAAGAGATTGCCCAAGAGATCAGCTTTCTCCTTTGCACTGTGGACCAGATCACCATCAGCATTTCGCAGTGGTGGTAAGGACGACCGACAAAAATTTCCCTCGGCAGCTTTGGCGAGCGACCAGAAGGCACGACTCCCTGAGGGATAGCCCACGAGCTTCTCACCAATTCTGCCGACGAAGTCGAATTTAGCTCTGGCAATGGCTCTTTTACTGGACCTCGAAGCAGCATTTAATTTGCGTTTCACATCAGAAGCGTTAGGATCCTTATCAGTAACGGCCTTGGTCCAAGCCCTGTAGGCAGCTTGCTTATGAATTGTCGCCTCTTTACAGGGCCGGTTAAACCAAGGTCGTTTCTTAGCTCCTTTACTAATGAATAGATAATTGTAAAGAGCACAATCTTCTATTAATAAGTTAAAAACAGTTGGTCTATACTTTTTTTCTCCGTGTAAGACCGAATCTGTTGCAAAGATACTTATGTACAAGTAAAGGACCTGCTTCTAAATCATTGAAACAACTCTTAATGCTGATATCACAAAGAGTTTCTTACGCCGGTTGCATTTGACAATAAGTATTGAGTAACAAAAAGTCGGAAAGAGTTGGTACAAAAGTATCCCGGGGCCGACCACGCTTAAATCCTCCTTAATCCGGCTTCCAGTCGTTGTTTCAGAATCCCGCCTTTATCTGATGTCTAAAACAGTACGACTAGACGGTCCGCAGTCGCTAGTCTAACTTGACCCCAGCGATATCGCAAATATTGAATATTATCCTTTCGTTATCCCTTTTCATCAGAAGAATTTGCAAAAGACGTAAATAGGCGCATGGAAATCGAAATCGTTGGTGATTTTTTTAATACTGATACGCAAAGCACAAATCGCCACTAAATTGATTAGACTAGATAAGTATGATATTTATAACTTTGAAGACAAACCTCCGACGGTTCAAGGACGACATTGTTCCCGTGGTCCCGGAAAAAGACAGTCAGTCAGTCTTTCTCGGGACCAACGTCGTGAGAAACGTCGGAGGTTCATTTTCAAAGTTTATAGTAAATGTATAATGTATGAAAATCGTGAAAGTTGTTTGTGCTTGTAATATAAGGCACCACTTGATTGATTGTTGATACGGTTAATTTTTAAAGGCATCTTTATGACCTTCGCGCCTTATTAAAATGCTACCTTTCACTAAAATGATCACATATTTCCTTACACTATTTTGTCTATGGAATCGTGGTAAGCAATGTCATCTGTTTGTTCAATTGAATAGAAAATGTGAAACATTATTTACTTACAGTACTTTTCACTTTGATCCACACAACATCCATGACAGAGTCCAAAATATAACAAAAGACAATCTCATGGGTATGAGTAAGGATTGGCCCCGTAACCAAAGGATAAGGGAATCTTGTTATGGAGAGACTTAAGAGTATATTGTAAAATATACCAAGCCTATTACCGCGAAAATCGAACGAACGAAAATTAGTATCGCTCTCTCTATCGCACTTACAAATTGAAAAGAAAGAGATGTAGCTCGCAAATTTGGAATTTTCGATGTTCGCCGCGGGCCCTCAGTGAGCAAGACACGGATTTAGCCAGTGATTTTTTTTCAAACCATGGATTATAGCGGATTGAAAGAATAGTCCCTTTTTCAGATTCTGATGTTGCAATCCGTGGCCGCATCGTTCTTTTAAATCCCAATTCCCAAGCGACAGAGGGAAAATAATACAACATATATTTATTCACATTCAAAATCTGCAAATTTAACCAACAATAGATTTCTATATTTCAGAAACATTTTAGATTTTTAAATCCCGTTATTATCATAAGTATAGCTTTTTCAAAAATAGAAGATCAATGTTCCATTTAAAACGTTCCATTATATTAATCCAAAATGGCGGCAACTGAAAAGGCGCCATGTCGCTCCTACAGTTGTGTCGAAACGTGACAGTAAAACGGCATGTCGATTATTACATTGTCGGATTATTACATGTCCATTATAATTATTACGATCCTATTCATATTGAACAATAGATGTACTTGACCGTGATAATATGCACTATATGTATGTTACTGCAATTAGGGCACACAACTGATAAGTTACTTCTGTGAAAGCACAGACCTCATAATAGTTAGCATATCCTCTACATCGTTTTCACAAACCAGGATTTTCATTAATGCTCTTAGTGGAACTTTGCCCCGTTTCAAGAACAGGTATATCTATCTAATATTTTTAAACAAGCGATTCTTGTATATTAACGAGCACAGAAACGGCTCTAAAATCGATGGAAATTTATACATGGTTTTAGGGTGCGAAATATCGATTTAGATTTGGATAACACGGGGTTTATAATAAGTATCTACGAATTTCCCGATCTACGCTCTTTTAAAATTAAAATTCTACCATGTTATTTCATTTTCGTTAGCTGTAAATCTCCTTATAAGACGACTGTTTTTAATATTCAGTAAAAGTATTTAGGCGTAAATGACGTTCTGATACTAAACGGGCGACCCTGGATGAAATTAATTATAAAGGCAAACTTGGTTATAAACTTCGTGAAATTGCTTCTAAATATTTGTTTTGAATTTCTAACGCGATTAAAATAAATCAATATAGACTAGCGCAGTCTTGGGGTTTAAGTATTCATGTATAATGTAAAAGAAACGCGGCTGAGTAATAAAAAACATGATAATAAAAAAACAGTCTCGATGTAAACACACATCAAGTTAAGGAAGTTTATACATAAATCAATAAGTATTCAAATGTTCTTGTGAGTAATTAACATAACGTATCCATACCATAACATATCTGCTTACGTTTTATGCAATTTTTCGGCCTTCTCATTTAGCCATCGCATCAAGCAACAAGGGGACTCGGCATACATACCTTCCCTTCTACCGATGTACAAGCATATGTATAAAATATATACGCGGGTCTGTGTTATGACTCGTCTGTAACCAAAAATAAATCGAAGTGTGTAAAATTTGTTAGTGTAGTTGTATAATTAATGTCATCACAGATTGGTTTTTAAGTGTAATGTGTGTGAAGTGCGTCTGTGCACGTTTCCCCCACAAAAAGTGACAACATTTTGGAATTCCGTGTTGCTCGAAGGCTACATTATAAACATACATACACTATAAACAGTATTAAGCATAAATAATCACCGCATAAAATTAATAAGCACTAGATTATTAGTAGCCTAGGCACAAAAACTACAGCCACGCTAGGATGCGCTCAGCCCTGACACACTATGATCTAAGATCCACGTAATACGTCCTCTACTGTATGGTAATGTTAATATTGTTTACTTTACCTGTGATTTATTTCTGCATTGAGTAAAGTAAGATGTTGATGTGGTGAGCTGGTGAGGTAATGTTTGATAAGGCGAGGCGAGATACTCGTATAACAAAACTAAATTGTCGATTCCTCAGTAGCATTCGGACTTTCAAAAACTTATTATTTGGCTTCATTTTTATATGCCCTCCAAAATGAACATTTGTTCAATTATTCAGTTTGACCTACTTATTTACCACGCAAAATGTGGCTAAACTATTTAAAAAAGTACGAATGTATACAATGTAAACAGTACATTGGCTTTGACATACCGCTGATTGGAAATGACGAGAATGCTCAGGTTTAATTAGGCCGCTAAACGGCCGATATACACGCGATTTATAAAGCGCTTTTTGTGGACTAATGAATTATCTATGAATTACTGACATTAATCCACAATTTATCGGCGTTGAATGTATCCATATGTCATAACCGTTTATAAAATTGTGGTTGACTTCGATTATTACGTAATATGGCCACGCTATTTCATTGTATAACAAAGATTGTACATGTACATGTACAACTATAATAGGCTAGTCCTGACGTCCTGACACTTCTACATATATGAAATCGAGGTTATAAAAAGTACTATAGGTATATATTGAGAAAGGCACCTTCCAATAAAGAAGTACCGCCTTATTCATAAAAACTCCGATCCGAGAGACATGCCCGAACGTATATGACCAGCTAAGACCGGCAGTAGTGATTTTTGGTCATTTGTATTGTCACTTTCGTTTGTTTTTTGGCCCCTGAGTCCCTATGTCCGATTCAGACCTTGACTAACCGTCGTATCATCGCTTCAAAGCCGTGACACCCAAACCGCAATATTGTCGACGTCAACATTTACAATAACAAGTCAAACAGCTTCGTTGAGAGACACGTAATTACGATCTTGCTAGTCAGCTATAGGTAAAGAAAATGACAATATGATGCTCTCTAACTTACTGTTATTGCGTTCGATTGCTTGTCAGAGTATAGTTTTAAAATGCGCCACAGTATTCTTTAAGGATACGCGTGTTCATTACACTAATAACAAATTAAACTCTATTCACTTTAAATGTTTATATGCATATTGCTTTTACGTCAAGGACACAATAATTGTTATTTTGAACTCTCTTCAAGGATATTTTATATTTTTTCTACTAAAACAATTTCTACCCATTGCACGGACGAGAATAATCCATTAGATAGTACAATGAGCAGCTTTAATTTAAATAAATAAACAATTCATGAGTTTGGTAAATAAACAACTGGAAAACACGACAGTACTTTTATTGCCGTTATACTGTATTTATCCCGTCTGCGCGCTTAATTCTATCGTCTCCGATCAAGTTGTATCAACTTCGCCGTCCGGTCTGAAAGCAATCGAACTCCGCCAGCGAAGTTCCTTCGATCGTTAGAGCAAAAGCTGTCCGTTATTCCCATGACTTGATAGAACGAAGTATTTTTGTACTGGGTAAACCTTTTGTATGGGGCTCGGGCCAACCCAAATTTATTTTCCTTGCTTTTTCTAATTAGTTTGCGTTACTTATTGCCTTAAACGGATCACTAGCGCTTTTGTTACACCCTATATGTGACGGAACACTAGATGTGATATGGGTACTAGTCTACTAGTCTGATTCGCTCGTATTTGGTAAGCGATATTAATGAAACTTATTTCATATTCAGCAGACATTTGTAAACTCTTCGCTTCGTCGTTTAGGTGAAGAATTCCACGAAAATATACTCACGACTCACGACGGATAAAATTGAAAACCTTCGCGAAAAACGGATGCGTGTTGGTGACAAGGGTTCTGAATTTGCTTGCCGGATATAACTGTCAACAAAGCGAATCTTATAAGTATAAAAGAAGAAAAAGATAAATCTAAAACGTTATACGGTTACGCAATAAAGATGACCAGACGGATACGTAACTAATTCTGGATACGAGTGCATATGAAAAGCTGTAAGTCAGAAGGATTTAAGACAAATTTTAATAAAATGAATTAAATTAAATCTAATACGATGACGCTTGTGCACTACGTGCTGGTTTTGAGTGAAAGGTATCAGTTTGTCGTTTGCTGATAAGGTTCATTTCTAAATTAATTCTTATGGCTTTAGCCGCCTTATCTGCAAGCAACAAAGTGATAGCTTTTATTAAAAACAGTCACATGTTAGTTGCGACGGAAAGTTTTAGCTATCGCAAGCTACCTTAAAACAATGTGGAACTTTGGTTCAGAGGCTTACACACAGATATCCATATAACCACTATGCAGCTGGCGGACCAGCATCTGTCGGCCTCAGATAAAGGACATACTTTATGCATCTTCGGTTTAAATTACTCTAGGGGGTTTTCTGTACATGAAGACGGAACCTTAACGGTAGAGTGGACTATTTTTAAACGTATTATGCTGGCTCTATGGTTTTTCCTTTCCTTTTTGCTGAATGAACTTCCAAATGGGAGTAAGTATATTTTATTTATAAAGTATAATACAATACTAGCCATAGAAATACGATATACGGGGTGTTTCCTGTAACAGGAGAAATAAATTTTTCAGTCCTCCGGCCGGTAAGCGCCACTTTACGTAAAACTAAATTGCCGCCTGCCGGCTCCGTCGGGCAGAAAAATAGTATACAAACCTCGGCCGTTAGATGGGAAAGCCTCGGATCACATGTTCGTCAACCTCGGCTTCGCCTCGGCCGACAATTACATGGGATCCGGGACATTTCCCACTAAAACGGCCTTGGTATGTAATCTACTATAATCGTATCTCCCCAATCTGAATAATGTTTGTTCAGCGACTTTTAAAAATATTTAGGTATTTGATTTTATTTTATTTTTATTATACTTTAAAGTTTGTTAGAAGACGCAATGTACTGCGAATTTTGTTAATTTTGAAGTATGACTATACTTTTCCTTGAAAAAATAAGTTTGAATTTGCGTTTTGAAAGGCAAATTTGATACAAAATACATTCTTGCGTCCATGCTTCTTCACATTCAAACCTATTTCTCTCGCTTCACGCAGATTTACGCATCGCATTGCATTTGCAACATTCCTTTCCCGCGCTCCGGATAATCTAATGTATATAAAAACCACGATCAAACCCTCGTCCAGCAAGCAAACGTAGCTCTTAACTCCTCGTTACAGAGTTTCAAATGTACCTTTGACTTCATGTATCCATTGACGCTTGCAATTCTAACTTGAACACGTTTTTGCTTCCATTGACAAATTACCCGTTTGAGCATTCTTAATTCGACCACGGGCGAAATAACGTGAATCCAATGTCGATTTTACTCAAGGGAGTTACTATTAAGTAGGTTTACATCAAATGGTTGAACTTGATCACAAAAAATGTTTTAACTATAAGTACCTAATAATATGTAACGCTGCGTAAAACGTAACGTTACACAATTGACTTCTTCACTGGCACTTCTTTACCTTCCAAATTCTACATTTCAAATTTAAATTCCTTCAGAACAACATCCTTCTCATTTTTGGCTTTCAAATCATCAGTTCAATCCAGGATCTTGAGCAGTGCAGACGTAAAGTGCTCTTAGTTTATCTTAAGTGTTAATACGTAGCTCAATCGATAAATTTTGAGATGCTCGAAATTTGAAAATGGAACGCACCCATGTTATATGTTCTTAAAAAGCAAATTTATTTAAAAATAGAACACTAGTAACCAGTACACTCTAATTTCAAAAATAGATTAGTTCCAGTTGTTTTGCTACAACGTCTTCCGTGGGTTTTCTTTGAAACGATGGAGCTGAACCGCGAACATTTTCGTGCTATGATATATTACGATTTTAAATTTGGTTTAACCGAACAACTGACTTTGCAGCGATTACAATCGGCATTAGGAGACTCTGCTCCATCCCTGGCAACTGTTTTTAGATGTATTAAAATTCTCATAGCGGGTTACTCACGTCAATAAAGTCGAAAATAGCTCGACATGTTTCGGAACAGTCCGTGTCCCTTATTCATGAGTCATGCGTGTTTTTAGATGGTTTAGTGAATTTAAAAGGGGCAAAACCAACCTCGAAGATGAACACAGAAGTGGTCGCCCTCAAACAGCAGTAACTGCAGAAAACGTATGGACTACTGAAATGTTAGTGCGAGAAGACCCACGAATTACATACACGGACATCGAGAAGATCCTAGGCATTAGTTCGGGGAGTGTTAATATCATCCTACATCAACATCTTGGTGTAAGGAAGCTTTGTTGCCGTTGGATCCCTCGTCTGCTCTCCGGAACTGAGAAACAGGCTCGTGTGGATTGGTGTCATGAAATGCGTTTAAAATTCGAAAACGGAACATCAAGACGTGTTTCTGAAATCATTACTGGTGACGAAACATGGATTTATCAATATGATCCGGAAAGTAAGCGGCAGTCGTCAGTATGGGTGTTCTCAGAGGGCAAGTTACCAACAAAATTACAAAGACCTCGAAACGTAGGCAAAAAAATGGTGGCTAGTTTTTTTTTCTCGGGGGGGGGGGACATCTGTCGACTTCAGTGCTGGAAAATCATAGGTCTGGTAACTCGGAATGGTACACTACAGTAGCATTGCCGCAAGTTTTCCAAGCAGTGCGGGAGAGGAGACCAAAGGCTGGACTTCGGGGAATCATGCTGCATCACGACAACGCCTCTTCACATACGTCCCTCAGAACAAAGGCGTTTATTGCAGAAACTGGGGTTGAAACCTTGCCTCATCCACCCTACAGCCCTGACTTGGCTCCCTGCGATTTCTTTTTGTTCCCAACATTGAAGGAAAAAATAAAAGGCAAGTTTTTTTCGAGTGCCGAAGAAGCCGTGGCTGCATGAAGGAGCGATTTCTGACCTATCCGATCAAGACTGGCAAAAGTGTTTCCAAAGTTGGTTTAGACGAATGGAACTTTGTATAAAGAACGATGGAGAGTATTTTGAGAAAATGTAAAATAAATAGTGTTTATATCTTCAATAGTTTTTTTGTATCTCAAAACTTTTCGAGTGACCCACGTATTTTATCTTAGTGCTCGTCTAATTCTTAAAGTGCATTGTTTTGAACATTAAACATAACTACGAAGTTTTATCAGCAGCTGTATAAAACAGCATTTATAAAGGCACAAATTGTGCCTTATTTATCAAACATAAATTACTCCTGATACTCTGGTTTTCCTGTCCTCCTCTACACCGTCACTTCCCTCTCGTGACAATATACGCTTACACAATTATTAAGCAAGTGTAGTCATGATTTGATTGCATAAGTTGATTTTTGTTTATGTGTGGTCTGTGATTGGCTATGTTCATTGTCATAAAATATTACGTGTAGTCATGATTTATTGTTTTTGGCGAACGTTTTAAAAATGATTATCGAATTCAGACAATACAAATGATTCCTAATGGAGAATATGCCACTTGTAAACAGTGAAATTATTAGGTGTTACAAATAAGCGATACCTGTATTGACGCTTGCAAGTTGCAATGTCACTGATACTGTTGTACCTACAACTTATATTTACATAATAGCCAAAGCCGTGAGCAGACATGAGAGAGAGAGCGACTATATCGCAATCGCATTATAATTTCATAAATACAATTGACTTCCCGCTTGACAACTTGCTGTGGATGATTTACACTCAACTTAAATCCATTTATGACACAATCAATTTAATCATATTTATTAATTATTTTAAAGAAATAATATCATATTGATGAAATTTGAAGGTACGGAATGGTTTAAGTGAAGGCTTAACTATCGTACTCGATAAGATGTGCCTTACGTGATCTCGATAAATGTTATGACGTTTTGTCACTATTTTAGCATTTTTATCGGCAGCCATAATCCCGATGTGCTGATATTGAAATCGATTGCATGTGCGCTATCCTGGTATTATGTTGCATACAATATATTTTCTTAAACTTATGATTATTCGTTTATAAAATTCTATCCCCTTTTTCTTAGCTCTAACTTTGTATTTGTTACCACTTTGTTCACACTTTACTTTTATTTCGAGTCACCGCTCGCGACTTCGTTCTTAATCCTAGTCTCGCCCCCTTACGGGTCGAATTAAAAAAAAACTCACTCTTACAAGACAATTGTACAAAACATGGATCCAAGGTTCTATATTTAAGCTGTGCGTTGTCTACCGGTCTATATAACGCGACTGTATATATTTATTACATTTAGAGAATGTCCTTTCAAAATCACTACATAGTGTAAAAGAGAGTCGCTTCCCGCTGTCTGAATGTATATCTGTATGCTTTTAATTTTTAAAACCACGCAACGGATTCAAGAGGATGGTTTATATGTATAATAATAATCCATGCGAAGCCGGGACGGGTCGCTAGTTTGATATATTTTTTACCTTGTTGTAATCTGTTGCAATTTAATGCATTTACCAAATTAAATGTTACATACATTACTCCCCGCGTAAAAACTCCGCGGACAGCTTAACACACATTTACAACACCAAAACAACTTGCCTCTACTTAACAGATCAAGTGTTAAATTAATCACAACGCGTAACACTTAACCGCGAATGCGTTATGTAACTACAGTACGGGACAGAAAGGCGTAAGTCCAGTACTTGTCTCATTGTGGAAATGTCGTTGGTGCAAGCAACAGTAGTCGTGGTATCTAGGGTACCACACCTGGCCGTCGGTTCGCTTTGCTTACGCGAGCTCGAGCGAGGCCACTTTTCAACGACTTGATAATTTCAAAAGGAGGAGGTTCTCAATTCGTGTGAATTTATTTATTTATTTATTGGCTGTTTGTTTTACTTCTTTCATGTACCATCGTGCGCGTGGATTTCCACAATCCTTTCTTAGTGACATTACATTGAAGCGGTTAAAATTCAAGTATTTTTACCACAATAGGATGCCCGAGCCGCGAAGGTGTCAACACCACTCTGTCTGACGATGACTGCCCGATGCAGTCGAAACATGTCACGCGTATTGTAGATACGTGAGTTTTAACTGTTGCAATTTAATGTCAGTATTACTCACGAAAGTTTAAATTATAGCCTTTCTTACTGGTTTTTTTCTTCCTAGTATTTATCCGGTTTATGCCACGGTTCAGCGAGCGTGGGGTCCGCAAGATTTGGCGTAGGAGCTAGTTTTGTCTGTCGACCGTCATCTGAGGCCTAGTTAAAATTAAAATTAAATTAAATAATCATTTATTTCGGGCAGGACCCATAGATATTTTAGTACTGTACATTCTTATTCACTACTGTTAGTACATACATATTATTCCATTATTTAATTTTAAGGATAAAGGAGGAGTTTACCCTCTGGGTGGGAAGGTCAGATGGATCGCTTTTGTAAAACTACGTAGTGCCTACGCCGAATCTTGGGATTAGTTCCCAAAGTGGACCGTAGGTTCCCTAGGAAGATTCCTCGTCAGAGATCACCTTCATAGTGGTTTACTCAAGCCGTTGCGCTCCACTCGATGGAAACAATGTCATTGCGCTCGATTAAACCGACGGTGCCGACTGATTCTTAGCTCCCAGACACTGCAAATATAATTAAATGTAATAACTGGCACGCTATGGGATACTATATCGGTCAAGGCATGTTTCGGAATTTATTACTATGCGTATTTTTTGTCGATCGCTTAATATTTGTCGTGCCAATGATTGATTTGCGAGTTTTGCGATTGCTGAATTGCTAGAATCGTTGCATCGAAATAACTTAACTGATTTTGTTTTAAAAGTTTTTTACCGACCTTTTGACCGACCGAGCGATGCGTCTCCGTTTTGACCTTGGGCAAAAATGCTTTCGTGTGTCCGGCTGTCTGTCTGTCCATTTGTTCTCCTCTACAGGTTGCATTTATCAACCAATTTTTGTGAAATTTTGTTAGCATGTTCGTTAAATAAATAATTTATTTTTTGTCGATAAAATTTTCTAAATGGCGGGAATTGGCACAAAGGCCGTTGATGTCTATGGCCCTTAGGATTTTTGTGCCAATACCAGTACAATCTCGTTAGTTTTACAGCTCACAGAGCCATTAGTTAGTAATAAGGAATTATACTTTTTGCCAAGGACAACCAACAGTCTGAAAGTAAAAGTCCATGGGGCAAAGAGTGAAGGAAAGCGTTGATTTAACTCGCGGTCCGTTTCAAGTGCTTCTAAACGTTCGGGTAACAACCGTTGTTTAAAGAGGTAGGTCAAATGGAACAAATTGCGACACTGAAAAAACGTATTTCATGCCGCGAGATTCGGTTGGAATAATAATGTCACTTAGTTATGTCCATGAAATATTTCTGGAATAACCACCAATAAGATTTATCAATGAGATGTTCAAAATTATTTCTTACCTTTGAAATTTAACAGTAAAAGAAAAAACATACCCACACGTTTTGAGCATGACTTTGTCGCTTTCTGCCACTTGACCCATCAAAACAAAGTGCCACGAGGTCGGTTTCCAAATAATATTTGAGATATAACTACATTAATGCAAGTTGCAATATGTAAAGCAAGTATTGATTAAACATATCTATCAAATTACACAATAAGTAGGCTAATTCTGATTATCGGAACCCTCACCCACTGATATACTTTTGCGTTGATAACCAATCATTGTCAGTGTTGATGATTGCATCGTTATAAATATTTATCCGCTCATTATCTGGTATTTTGATAATATTTACAATTATAAAAGGGTAGCGCATTTTTAATGTGAAGTAATATTAGCGTTCGATCTAAAGTTGTAGATAATAGTACATTACATACCAAGGCCGTTTAAGTGGGAAATGGCTCGGATTCTATGTAATTGTCGGCCGAGGCGAAGCCGAGGTCGACTTACATGTGATCCGAGGCTTTCCCATTTACCGGCCGAGGTTTGTATACTATTTTTCAGCCCGACGGAGCCGGCAGGCGGCAATTTAGTTTTGCGTAAAGTGGCGCTTACCGGCCGGAGGACTGAAAATTTAATTTTCATTTAAGGATGTCTTTTTTTTAAATAAATCTTCGACCAAATTTTAGAGACGCCAATAAGAACCAAAAAGTGTTATTTAGCCCTTGTTTAATGAAATATTTATATCTTGCGTTCTAAAAACGAAAGTAAAAGATTGAAGAACTGATAAATATATGTGTCATTAATGATATTATTCTGTCTATACTTCTAATGTAGGTTTACCGACTTAAAAGTCTTCAAAATGTATGATTAGCACGTATACCCCCTTGAAATCCGCTTCCAAAGCTATGTAGGTATAATAAGCTCGCACAAATTGCGCTCTTGTAAAACAAAGCTTCAAATCAATCTTGCTGGTCACAAAAAGGCAATATGAAAGCCGTAGCAACTGAGCACAGGCGGTGTGCTTAAAAAGGGCCGTGTATCGGACAGGGGTGATTAAAAGCAAGCGGCAGGTACGAAAATGTTAATGAAGTGCAGGTCTGACTCGGGCTAAAACATCTATAAAAACAATTGAAGGGATGTTTATAAAAACAACAATACTTACATTTTTTTTCGGATTTGTGTTTTTGATGTTCTTTTTCGGGTCCAAAGGACCAAATCTGATATGTGTGTGATTATAATTAAATGAATTTAAACCTTATGTGTTTAATTACTAGGTTACCTATTAATTGTCTAAAATCGACATATCAGATTTGGTAAGCGCAACGACGATATTTCTAATCTATAACCTCCCTGAAAATCAAGCTACAATCGTAATTATTAAAAGAGAAAATTTGTTTTATCACTCTCCTGTAAAATCGTGCTCAATGTAGTTATGTTATTTTTGTAAAAATCCCTTCAATTATAGAAAAAAATAAAAACATATTACATTAAAATTACGGAAAATAGGATGTCATAAACCTGTCGCTTATAGTGACTGTATACGTGAGTGTTACATGTAATATCTACATATTTTGATATGTATTTTGGAGTAGTCGCACTATTATATGTGTCGCTTAACTTAAAACTCGGGTAAACTCATTCGACCCTCTCAGCAGATATTTGAATTGTTACATTTTCCTAATACCAAAATTGCATAATCTGACAGATGGTCTTACCCGAGAAGTTAAGCGACTTATAAACAAGTGACCTACCTCTAGAGCAAAATTATTTTCCTGAAGATGCAGGTTCGACCCCTGCCCCACGACAGATTAAAGATGCCCATGCACTGCGAGTCTTAGTCACTTCTGCTTTTGTACCTATATGACACCCATTTCAGTTCTTGCATATTTAAAGTTACTGCACGAATGCTAATATGGCAGTTAAATACCGAGTAGTAAATTAATATTTATTCCAGCCTTGCCATTTTATAAACAATACCCGAGGTTACGTTCCTTGCCTGAGCATCAATAACTAAATCTGAATAATCATTTCGAAGCAGTATTAAAAATGTTAAATACCGCTAATAAATAACACACAAATAGTCGCATAACACTGATCATTTTATTTACAAATGTGTTCCCCACCCCACATTTATGACTAAATTTATTTAAAAATACTATATGGTTTTCAGATTTTTCCTGTACTTGTTTTATTAGTTCTTGCTTTTTGCCAAATTTCGTGACTCTAGGTCAACGGGAAGTACCTACCCTATACATTTTGATTCCTATTGCAAATGTATGGGCAATGCGACATAAACGGCCGTATCTTTTGATTGCGTTGACGACTACGTCTTGACGTAGAGGTCACCTTTAAGGGACGGCAGACTTGTGTATGTGGTATTAATTTCAACTTGCTGCCTCTTCGCGTTCCCGAGATAAAGGGAGACAGACTGACGGACGGACGGACAACAAAGTAATCCAATAAGGTTTCCGTTTTTTTTTCGTTTGAGGTACGAAACCCTAATAAATATTTATTTTATTATTTAAAACAGTCTTTTATAATAGGTACCTACATAAGCTCAGAAAGTTTTTTTTATAAGGGTTAATATATAAAAAGTAACTGTTTTCCAGACACTGTGCGAGTGATTTGCAAAGTAAGTACTTAGGTATTTTTCCGCGAAGTATTAAAACTCACATCGTTCGTGTTTTAAGATCACCGACTCTTCCGGAAAAAGGCTACATTCCACACTTTTACCATAAATAACTACAATACGATTAAAGCAACACCTACATACAAACACCATGTATCAAAACAATAAAAAGCATCAGATCCCCGCGCCGCAGTGAAAACGCCGTGGAATCGTAAGAATGGCATTTTTGCCGTCGCCGGTTCCCCACGCTCCCGCGCTGTGCCCGTGACACACTTGCCCGCTTTCGCGAGGCGCACTCGCGGTTTGGGCCAATATCGACAAGATTGGATGGGCTGTTCAATGGTCCCTATTTGTATGTGTAAATAACTAATCAGAGCCTAATCGCACTGGTCTAGCGGTAACAAATCGTTTAATCCGGAGACTGGGTTTGCACACCGGCTCTTGCTTATAGAGGTATAATACCATTTCATACTTAATGGTAAACCAAGGTGTACAATACAACCAATGTGTGTTACCAGTGGTGACTTACGGCTCTGAGACTTGGTGCAGGTCTTTTTCACAATGTCGCGCAGTGAGCTGTGGAAAGGGCTAAGCTTGGTATTTCTCTACGAGATCGAGTCAGAAATGAGGTGATCCGTAGAACCAAAGTCGCTGACATAGCCCGTAGGATTAGCAAGCTGAAGTGGCTATGGGCCACATAGCGCGAAGATCGGATGGTCGATGGGGCAAAAAAGTCCTTGAATGGAGACCACGTACTAGCAAGCTCACTGTGGGACGGCCACCTACGAGACGAGATGGACCTGGTGAGGATCGCTGGGTCTCGTTGGATGCAGGTCACTGTAGACCGGTCGCGCTGGAGTTCGATTGGAGAGACCTATGTTCAGCAGTGGACGCTTACAGGCTGAAATGATGATGATGATGATGACTTAAAGATTTTCGTTGAAAAAAGCATCTTCAGAGAACCTGCATACATCTGCGAAGAAATTATGTACAGTCAACAAATTGGAACCCTAGGCCACTCTCATGATTAAAATGACAAGCAGTGAGAGATCTCTTACAATCGGATTTATGGCGTCACTAAGACATAGTCCTACAGTGGCCTAGGGCTCCAATTGGATGACTGTACCTATATGTGAAGCGCCCAACCTGTTTAAGGAGCGTGGAGACTATAATTGCGGTATTTAGTTAATTAGCCGCCCAAAATTATTTCAAAAAATTTCATATAAGTAATCAAAAGTTACAGTCTGGACACATTTACATAAAGAAAACACTGATGCTTCAATACATAATATACATAATAACATAACAATAATAGACGAAATATTTTCATACCTCTTTAGGCATCAGTTAATGACATTTAGGATTCTCTACTTGCGATTCGTGCGATCCATATAGGTAATCCTTTTAGCACAGTTACTCCATATAAGCTAAACCATGCCTTAGCGGGGTATCAAAATATTTTAACTGCCCACCCTGGCCCAAATCCTGTGCACGATACTGATTAATGGCTGTTTATGGCTAATAGGTATTGCCTAAAGCATCTAGACAATGATCTTACATTCTAAAAAAGTAGTTAAATAGTAAAAAGTATAAAAACTAGCATAGAGTTAAATCCTATCTTCTATTTGTATATTATTTAGGTTCATACTTTTTCCAGCTTTACATTTTACTTTATTTTCTTGTCTCGTGTGGGATAAGACCGCCTGTTATTTACCTCTTTTTCACGTGTGAACCTATACCTACTCATCATCATCATCTTAACCCTGTGAAAACGAGTGCTGTAAAGGGCTCGAAACGTAGGATCATGGTGTTAATAAACGCGATTAATCCGTTCTAAAGTGTTTAATTTCAATCTATACCTACTGTTTTTCTATTTTGTACCCTGTATTTCTATTTTGTTGTTTGAGACGCAAGAAATATGAAATAAGACGACAGTGAATTATTTTTTAATGAGATAAACGTGTTGTTTTTGCATTCACGGCTCGATCGCAACTGTCAGTCAAATTGTACTTACTTAAGCGGAATTCAAGCACAATTGAGCTAGGAGGCTGGTACTCGTTTTGAACGCTCGTATCATCCGAAGAATTCATATACATATTTCAATACAAATTGATATTAACGCACATTTTTTAAATTAGAAAACTTCCGTGAGTATCAGGCATATTAAAATTCTTATATCGGGTTACTCACGTCAATAAAGTCCAAAATAGCTCTACATGTTTCGGAACAGTCCGTGTCATTACGAGTAATTTCATTTGCTAACCGTCAGTGTGTTAGTGTCTATTTTGCCCCACAAAGTTTATTTTAATCAGTATTTACTTTTAGAATAGCGAGCCAACTATAGCACAAGGCATTGGCTCGTATTGTGCCTTCTGAATCGACTTCAGCGAAACTTTTGCCAGAACGTGAAATGGGCGTAGTTTTCAACGAAATTTTAAATGAATTCAAAGGAATTTTTCGCCGTTGTCTGATTGCTCCATTGTTTAACGAACGCGAGATTAAATTGGTGTGCACATCTGTATTTGGAAATTAAACATTGAATAGACACAACTTTCCATCGCCGGTAAAGGAGGCAGAGGTAAACTAAAAACAAGATAGGAAGATGTAGTGCTAAAAGATATTATTACCTAAGTGCAAGATATCCGAGAGCGACGTCATGGATACGGCGAAGTGGAAACGTAAGACAAGAAAAGCTGACCTCACCACCATATGGGATATACTCGTATATGTAGCTTGCATACGAGCATATTAGTTCTATAATAGTCTTATACGTAATTGAAATAGAAAATACATTTTGATCCCAAATACTTTTTGATCCCAAAGGCCAGTAATGAACCCAAGCAAAGCGCATCCATTTTGATCCCAAATACGATTTGATCCCAAAGGCTAGTAATCAATACAAGCAAAGCGCATCCATTTTGATCCCAAATACGATTTGATCCCAAAGGCTAATAATCAACACAAGCAAAGCGTATCCATTCTGCTCCCTAATAGGATTTGATCCCAAAGGCCAGTAATCAACACAAGCAAAGCGTTTACCGTCGGCCATCACGTCGCCGTAAATAAAGTGCGGTGTGAAAATGATTGGGAACCAATCAGGTGTCCAATTTGTACTGTAACAGTATCTAACGCCGACTGTTACGCTCCGCTTCCAATGTGTTTCATATTTTATTACCGACCATTTGTTTTATCCAAGGTTTTTTGCTATTTGTTATGAAGTAAAGTGCTGTAGGTAAGCATTTGAAATAAACGCCTGTATAACATATATTATGCATTTTATATCATGTTTGTGATGTAACTGGATAATTTAACACGCAAACATAATAGGATGGTTTTTAGAACTGAAGTAATTTAATAATAACAGGTTCAAAAGAACCCCAAATTGTGTTTAAATCGAAAGTAAATTCTTTCGCCGTAGAGGAAGAAATCTTGTTGACGCAGAGCTTATTAAACCTGATTGCACAGCTGAACATTTTGACATATTTACATTTGGAATTCTATTTTTATCTGAGCAAAGTGTCCCGCCGTGATCGAGCAATTTTTGCTGACGATTAATTACAATCATTATCTGTCAGTCTTGTATAGTCACCTGAAATAATATTTTTCCGAAGTGTACCAAGATGACGACTTAATTTGTTGACCCGTTAGAAGTAGTTTTGCGCGTTGTGTCATATATTGTAGCGGTTAACTGTAACCTAAGTCGAATACTATTTATGTTATCTTTCTAAGGTTCACCTCTGTCTAATCTAATGCCAAATGCAGATACCCTAAGTACTGTCTTACACAAAGCAGTTTGTGACATTGTGTGAAGAGTCAATATGCATTTTAAATAATTTCTATATACCGTATAGAAGCGTATTCCTGGCTTTGCAGCGTAGAAAGCATTTCCTGCAATTTGTAGAGCAACTACTTACGTTTGCATTACAAAATTGCGAAATTCAGTTTGCTGCACCTGTTTACACTGTTAAAGTTACTGCTTCTGGAAAATTGGTGCTAGCTTACTCGTATCGTATTATGTACAATTTATAACCTCTTGAACGAATTAGAAAGATTACAAATTCAAAACTCGGTTCATTTTCCTATGCTACAGTTAACGACCGAGATACAGTGACACTGGGCATAAACAGATGAAAATATAACATGATTTTTCCTACCAAGGTCGCCCTCTTTAGCGTCGCTTTTTATAGATCGAGTTCAGGGAGTGTTGACAATTTGGTGTCGTGACCAGGATTTTCATAATATAAACCATTTTTAAGTGTGCGTGATTAAAATGCGTCATTTTAGAAGTGATATTTGCATTGCGTCAAAAACTGCACTTGTAAATTGATATTTTAAAAAGGGTTTATCTCCAACTGATCGGAAGTGAAGACAAGACAAAAATTAAGTTTGCTTGTTGAATAACAATCTATTTCCGTTAACTCCCATAGACCGAAAGTGGCTCTGCTACTTCAGGTACAGAATACGGGACTTAAGATCGTCGACATCCGTTCTAATAACGACTCCTATTGTTTTCCCCCTTATTCTATCCTGTTAAAGAGAATCTTAATATTCTTACTTGTAAATTGCATTTCCTCTCCTTACCGGCAGCGCTGTTCCCTCAAAATTTATATATAGAATGATTTGACAACTCAAACGAGTACACGCGCCCCATATTTACACATCAGAACCGTGAAAGAAGTGGTTTATTAATATCTCGCATTGACCTAGAAAGCATCCGGCAGATAGAATAGGAAATGGAATGCCAACACCTGCCGCTTGCATAACCATACTGGGGTCCTATTGCGAACTTTGAACTTGAACTATTATGCGCAAGAAACGTTATGCAATGTGAATATAGAATTGAGCGTCATATTTCGAATCCTGTCGGTATGATTTTTAATATGCGAAGTAATTGTAAAATAGTAATTTATGCGACTGTACATAATGAAGGGCATTACAACACGAGTGTGGGTTTATGAAACGAGCAGAAGGCAAGATTCATAATAACATCACACGAGTGTTTTAATGCTTATTTATGTATAGTTGCATACACTACTGTATCTACATACATATCGTAAGTGCTCTAAATAATAATAGGGTTTAGGAACCGTAGGGAAATGACCTGCATTGTTACAAGTGCTACTTGTAAAATATCTATAGATTATAGATATTAAAATAATGCAATTAAAAATAAATTGTACACATACAGAAACAATTCTTTTACAATATTTCACTCGTAAACAGTAAAAAGCCACAAACAGATGACAGATCGGAATATAGGAGTTTCGAATCTAGAATAGACACCCTTTTGAATTGACAGGTGTTCAAAATTTAAACTCTACCTATTGTTTTCAAGAGGTAATGTTAAAATTACAGTTCGGTCAATTCATTCCATCACTCTTTCTCTTTTTTACGGCTCCATAGTTAACTAGTTATTTATTACATATTGAATTATATCCTTTCAAACCTAAATACCCGTAATATTGTACAATTAACTATAACACAAATGGATCCTCATTCTTCCTAATACCTTTCAACATTCTATTCAAACAGCACTCCTGTTCGGTGGCTGTCAATAAAATGTGACAAAAGCACGAGGAGTTGCGATACGCGAGGCTTTGTGGACTGATTGAATCCCATTTAGACGCTAAGAATAGATCAGGGTTGTAGGCTTACATGACTTAAAAAGATGGACGTAAAAGTATTCTTAGAGGAAAAGCGTCACCATTAAACATTTTTATGTGTATAACTAAATCTGCTAGTTTAAATGGTTGGATTTTTATGTCTATCACTGGCTGTGGTTGTCACGTTAAATAATGTAAGTATGTACGATAGTCACGCGTTATGTGATAGACGATAAAGTGAAAACCATGCTATTCGTCCTGGCCATTTAAGTGGATTGGTTCTTGAAAATTGGATCTAGGGAATGCAACGGTTAATCATTTTTGAATAAAATTACCGCGGTATCGGTTAAAAAATTGAGTATTTTTACATATCTATATTCCGTTCGCATTACTAATTTGCTGCTTCAGAACACAACATAGTAAAGAACAATTTCGCCCAAACATGTTTGTCCTAAACCATTCCTGAAGGCCACCAGCTATAAATAGCTTAGGTGTGAACGGGGATGCTTTTCGCGATGATAGAGATAATCAATCAGGTGAACTGAAATAACAATAGGGTTGTCAGCTCTTGGATTATGCTAATTTATGCATCACGAATAAATGGAGTCTCATTTGGCGCTTTTACTTTAGAATTGTCAATTTTGATGTTTATAGATTTTTGCCGTATTTTTACGTAAAATATAGCAGTTTTATATTAAATATCTGGCAAAAGTCGGAGGACGTGTCACAGATAAGATCGACAGCGATAAAAGGTGGCTGGACGTGCTCAAGTTGAATAGGCGCCGTTGAAAGGTGGCTTCCAAGGGTTCCAACTCTTTTCTTATACTTTTTTGTATATTTTTATTCAATTTTGGTCTACGAAATGAAAAAAAGAAGCGTGTCGTGCCACGTTTTAGTTACAAAATGTGTGCATGTAGGTAATGACGATATTGTAACAAGCTAATGTTAGTCTTAGATTGTTTTTACGTTACAAGAATAGGTACCTTAATATGTAAAAAAATAACTCGCTTTTCACACACTTTTGCTTCCTTTAAAAACATTTGACTTCGGGCCTTACCATGACGTCTTAACGCGATGCAGTTTCGACTCAGTTGTATGGAAGCGACTCAGTTTAGGTCATCAACTGAATCGCGTTAAGACGTCATGGTAAGGCACTTGCACACAGAGCTATCTAGTAAAAAAAAACCATTAAAAATTCTTCAGCTAAACGGTCGAGTAAAACGTAATGTCACACAAATATAATTTAAAAAATACGTGACAACCCTACCGACTGCTGAGTCGGCTCTTGATGGATGACGCTTCACGCCGCCTGGCAGCTAGGGTGCGCACAAAGGGCATCTACTTTACATATTATATATATAGTACATAACGTGTTCTAATGTTTGATTAAGTCCATCTGGCCGAGTGATAAAAATGTCCCGTTTGCTCACTAATTTATTTGATTGTCTTTTATTTTGTAGAGCAACCCGCGTCATATTTAAATTAGGGCAAGGAAAAGGTAGATTGGTAAATTAATGTACTTACCAACAGGTACAGAAAGTCATGTAAGGGCGTTAATTATTAACAATGACTTTGACTGTAAAGACGAATTTATTCTTAATACCGTAAATACTCTATGATGTCTTTATTTCTTTGTTTTATATAATGTTGTCTTTTAAAATTTTAGCATTAATTATTTGCCGGCCAGGCAATACGTCAGATCTCAATAGTGGGTATTGGCAGATCCAACAGATATGCCCGAACGTAATATGGCCCGCAATTTAAATACTTCATATTTTGTAGTATAACTAATACCTATTTAGTCTACTTCGATATTTATTAAGTATTCCGCAAATTCAGGCTAATATTTCCATCGTTAATAAAATAAATTATTAATAAATATGCAAACCGTATGCAGACATGTAAAAGTACAGAACGTATGGACATGTAATGTACGAGTACGCTTATCTATTATGTAGGTACGAGCCATTGTCTCATTCCTAACAATGCGATATTTCGATGTCATGCAGATGACTTAGGACATTGCAGTGCAGTACTATGTGATGGTCGCAATCGTCTACGTGACAGCGTAAATGTCTCTTAATCGCATGGTGTTAAGAAATAGTAGATTGTCTTACAAGGGATCAAAATGATATACCTATTTCCGGCGAGGGTGTACATTGAATTCCGAATAAAGTGATGGATTCTAAAGTAAATCCTGAGCGTAATGAGGGATTCAAGCGTCAACGCCCAAGAAAATAATGTTGATACTGTGTGACACAATGCTTTTAACATAAACTAAAAGGAAATATACTGAACCGATAACAGCACCATACCAACACCACGATGTCAATAGTTAATGCCTTAAAAAAACTTTTATTACATTTAATAAATGATTTGATTCGTGATTTACAATTGTAACAGACAGACTAATTACATTTATTTTTGTCGCCTAGCTTACCGCTCACATCACAAAATTTTGCACGTGTATAACCCATACACCATACGTCTAATAGTAATCTAATCCAGTGACCCTAGCACAAGAGTGTCGCGACAGTATCTCGCGGTCGAGAAAGACACCTGTCACTTTCTAACTGTTTGGATTAGACAGTGACAGTTGTCTTTCTCGACCGCGAGATACTGTCGCGACACTCTTGTGCTAGGGCCACAGCTTATACGCGTGCCACCGCCGGGCACAGACCTCTAAGCACCGCACTCCAACCTCTAAATAATTTCAAGTTAGCGACAGTGACGGTCATTACAGACCCATAACAAAAAAAAAGAGTTCATGAGAATCGTGAGGCTAACTTTACTCGTTTCATTTAAAAGTATGTTTGTTAAGCAAGAGACAAATGAAACAAGTTTGCAGTTCTTCGAACATTGTTATGTTACTCGTGTGCAGACTTGTTATTTTCGCCACGACATTCTGCAAGAACAAATAAGTGCCGAAACAAACCGTAACTTTTTAAACTGTTGTGTAAACCTACTAGGTTGTGTATTTACTTACCTAGATGTAAAAAGCGGACTCGCGCACGGAGGGTTTCGTACAAACTTTTAGTTGCAACTGCGCCTATAAATAGCCTCATGTATCGACAAATTGGGTCACTCGTTTGCACAGCATAGTAAGTATGCAAGTTGGTTATTGCATGACAATTTTTTTTGTAATCGTTTATTTTTTAAGTTTATTTGAACACTTCACATACTTATATAATTATTTCAATTAAATTTATGAAAAAAAAGCTATCTTAAGGCGATTTATTTTCAAATTTAGTTCAGAAAAGATTTGTTATTAGAAAAAAAAATGTAATGAAGGTAATTTAAAGAATATGACCCATATTTATGATTTCCTGTAAGATTTATGATAATGTTAACGGTCATATCTTTTAATTGTGTAGAGGTTTGGTTTTTCACAGCTTCAAATTTCCGTATTTTCTTTTGAGTTACGAAACCCTAAAAACGATACAAGTTATAAAATAGTTGTGATACTAGTATGTATAAGTGATTAATCAGTATCGTATTCTGGATAAATATATTTCGTAGCAGATCTTCTAAGTAGGCCTTCAGTACTTCAACCAACCTTCGATCAACTCCGATGTTGCTCTTAATGGAACTTAAGGTTATAGTTAATTATACTAAATTTATACGAATACTACATTATGTAAGGATGCTGTACGCAACCGCAAACTATATTAGCTTTCTAATGCAAAGCCGCGATCGTACCGATAACAAAAGAATCAGAATCAGAATCAGAAATCGTTTATTGTTTACCGTGTACAAAATGGATGTTACAAGTGTAAATAGGGTAGGTAACAACGGCAACCCATTTCGGGTATACAATATTATTTTTTGGTAGGTATGCATAGTCATACCATGCCATGACTATCATACTAATAATATTAAAAATTACTAATACTAGTAAAACATTTTTAAGGCGTAATAACTAAATCTAGATCTAAAACTATACACATCTTAAGCATACATTTGAATTATAGTTACATAGTCTTACATAAAAAATACTCTTTTAAATCATAAAATGTATTCTCAATCAGCCACTCTTTTAACTGGTGCTTAAAAAGCTTAAAAGATATACTAATGTAACACCGTTTTGTCCTCGCAGCGACATTTGCTGGTAAGTGTGTGAACCTGTAGTGTGGCTATACCCTAAATCTAACTCACATACGAGTATAACATCTGTAATTACCCTCAGTTTTCTACACGCTATTATGTAAATTAATGCTAGAAACTGATATTCAGGAATGCTATAGGTGAGTTTTTATGTGATGTACAGTTACTTGCAAATAGTATCTGTCGCTATAACTGTAAAAATATGTGACACGCTAATAAGTCAACAAAATTAGATAGTTTACAGAAACTACATCATTCGAAGGTATAGTTTTAATACCTTCATTAGGTCCTAAGGACGTGTAAACCGAGTTGGTTTGCACAATACCAGGAGTTGAGCTTGACTTTGAGAGCCAAGTACCTAACTGCCAAATTTTCGGCAATTTTTCAGTTTTTGCGTCTAGCTCGAAAATGGTACGTCAGACGAAAAATTCTCAAACTAACTTGTTTCTTGTGATAGATTTTCTTGGTTCTCAATGTGTATAGTAAAATAAAAAATAAAACCTATGTATCACATCACGTACTTGCTACGCTGTGAGCTTCAAATCGGTAAGAGTTGCGACGCTCTAATTCGCAACCAACCAGTAAACCTATAATCAACATTGGCAAGCCGTATTAAACAGTATCTTAACACAATCATAAAAAACAGAATGATCATGTGTAAAAGCAATACATCACACATTACAATACCAAATCCCGATAATTGCCCACCGATCCATTTTAATAACAGCTTCAAATTAGCTAATTTTTATGTTAATTTATCTCAAAATGGCATCCAATTAGTGCTCAGTCGGGGGTGGCCGCAGACAGGGCGTCTGGCTTAACCACTTCATTTACCTCAAGTCGCTATTGCATTATAAACCTTAGTTGTGAAGACGTAAGGTATAATAGAATAGACGCCTCTAGGTCTCGTGATTTCCTTAAGT
Source organism: Lathronympha strigana (assembly GCA_949128165.1). NCBI lineage: Eukaryota > Metazoa > Arthropoda > Insecta > Lepidoptera > Tortricidae > Lathronympha > Lathronympha strigana. The sequence continues at coordinate 1,348,201 of OX421917.1, forward strand.
TTATCATCTGGCTTAACGTTGTTACGTTCACGGAAATTGTCCTGACGGTGCAAAGCAGAGGAGTTCAAAGGAAACACGGGAGTTATTTGATTTTTACGTACATTATTTGGCGATATGTGTAGGTAGCTACACATATCGCCAAATAATGTAGGTACGCTTGGTATTTTTGATATCTATTATATGATTGGATATTCGAATGATTACTAGCATAAGAACGGAAGATGGAACTAAGATTCCTTATGGTGAAAATCATGTTAATTTTAGGATACAAAATAATTTGAACTACAATTAAACGCAAAAAAACAAACAGAACCTACACCTAAGAAAGAACACAAACTTTAAATCCATATTCCATTTATCAGCAACGATTGAGTGCATAGAATGCACTAACTAAAAATAAAGTAATTGAAACCGCAATTCAATTGAAGACTTATTTCCTGTTCCAGATTTCAGTGCAATCTGTAAATCAAGGGAACTGCCGGGAATTGGACGTGGTCCAGTTTCGGCTGACACACTTTTTACTTTCGGCCTGCAAATGCACTGTTTCATTGTGTTAAGACAAATTGGCAAGTTTGCGAACCAAAGTCTTTGTTGTGCGTAAACAAACAGGGCATCAGGAGTTGATCAGTGGTGTAGATACGCTAGTTGTTTTGAATTTAGATTCTAATGGGACTATGTTCCTAATACAGCCCGTTAGCTTTGGGAAGAACCTTCGGGTGTCGGCGGAGACACTCGAAGGTGATACTGCTGTTCTACTTTACCACCCATACCTGAAGTCACGTTCTGAAATCCGAAGGTTTTTGAAGCTCACGGACTTTGCTAACCGACCTAGTTAACCCTTAAATGCATGAATTATCAATATTGATCGTAAAACATCTTAAGTTACAACCGAATTCATTTCAAATTAAGAATTTACGACGATATGACAAAGTCTAGATTCCAAGAGAACTTGATTGTCAGTTGTCTGGTTTCTGTGTCAAGAATGCATCATCATGCATTTAAGGGTTAAGAAAAACTTAAAACTAAACTTCATCTTTCTATGTTACAGGTTAAGAAAATGGCAGAGCGCGTCTCCAAATGTCGCGAAGAAGTGTCCAAGTCCAGAGAGAAATATCAAGCGGCCCTCGCCGAAATCACCGCGTACAACCCTCGGTACATCGAGGACATGAGCGGGGTCTTCGACAGGTGTCAGCAAATGGAGGCGCAGCGGCTGACGTTCTTCAAGGATGTGCTGTTCAGCTTCCACAAGTGCCTCAATATTAGCCAGGACCCTACGTGAGTACCCTTTTTCTTATTGACAAGTATTGCGATTTTTCTAGCGTCTAATCTTCTGGAGACGCTGTCTCAATTCTTTCTGTCTCCGGTATTTGGTCTACCTTGTTGGACTGCGAGTACTGTGCTACGGGTCGGTTACCATCTTGCTCACGGTTCTCTTGGAATGTGGATTATAGCCTGATGTTTACGTTCCACGAAGAATTGATGTTCTCATGCGGAACTCCACAGAATTATTCCTTCATCACGAATCTTAGACTTACGCAGCTGATAGTGCGTTCTTCTTCCTGGCGTTTTCCCAGGTTATGCCACGGCTCAGGGAGCCTGGGACCTGCTTTGGCGTAGGCGGTAGTGTTACAAAACCAACTGCCATCTGACTTTCCAATCCAGAGGGTAAACTAGATCTCATTCGGATTACTCCGGTTTCCTTACGATGTTTTCCTTCGCCGAAAATATAGATAGTGCTTTGTGTTTGGCAAAAACGTCATTAAAGAATTTCTTAATTCCATGCTAATGTTTCCTTCCATAGAATATTGAACAGGATCACGATCACGATTATCGTTGTCTTATATAGTATATTTAAATCGTTCCGCCATGATTTCCAGATTACCCCAACTCTACGAAGAGTTCCACCACACGATTAACAACGCGGACCACCAGAAGGACCTGAAGTGGTGGGCCAACAACCACGGCGTTAACATGGCCATGGCGTGGCCTCAGTTTGAGGTACTGTCCCACCCCTCCCTCCTCCTTGTGTCAAGTGCCAAGGACTTTCATACCTCGGATATGATTACTATCAATTTTAGGTGACGTCAACAAGAGTTAAATTTTTGTCAGGTTTTGCCTACCTACACTACTACATTTTTTTTATAAGAACAAATCCCATATGAAGACTGACATAGTGAAAATTTTTGCCCGAGAACGGCACGTACATACGCGTTCAAAAGTGCATGGGCAATTTATGAATGAATTCATTCGTAAACTGCCCACGAAATTTTGAACGCGATAGTACCGTACCTACTCTTAGAGATTTAACGTATACCTAAAGTAGATTGTGCTCCACGATTAAAAATTTGCCCGAAAGAGAAAATAAATTGACTCGTTTTGAATACAGCATTGTCTTTATGTATTTTCTGAGTTACGTTCTGTCACCCGGTTACTTACTGTTGACATTATAAATGTTGATATATGTGAGATATCGTTCGTGGGTTCGATGTATCCGCGGGCCGCACTTTTTGGAAAGCACAATCAGGTTTAAGTATATTCTTGTATAAAAAGAACGTCCACGAAACTTGATTTGTTACCTATTTGATGGCATCATATCCGATTACCACGCAAAGCAATATTTACGCTACTATAATCTATGCGTATTAACCGAATGCTTTACGTCGATCTAGATGTTTACCTACCTAGCCTAGTATGAGATCAGCATGACACTTCGTACTTTAGAAGTTTAAAACTCCTTGTAGTCCTATCGCTTGTATCAGTAGATAGTTAATACCTCCCAATGCCGTTACTGGTCAATATTGACTGAGCATATTTGTACGTGATACCGCGCCGATATAAGAATGAAGCAAACATTAGACGGCCCTCGCATTCTTTAGCTTTATCTCATTGCTATTTGAACTTATTATCAACTTTAATATCAGATAAAAAGATTTAGCTGACTTAGTAATCGTGTTAATCTAAAATTCAGCAAGTTTTTTATGCGTTTATATACAGTGTAATAGAAATTTAATTTAACCCTTTGAATATTCAGTAGGCATGATAAATTCATAGGCGAGAGTAGTTTAGCTAGCCAATCTACTGGTATTCCCAGGAGCGACCCTCGACTAAATCATTAGGAACTAACCGACCCGTTATTGGATCAATAGTTTTGAAATGTAGTGTCCTAAGTTCGTTAGGTATATAGATATAACCATTAGGAATATTAAAAAATAATTGTGATGCAATTTATTGAAAACTATATTATGGTAGTTTCATTCATAGAAGACTTTAGAAAGGTTACTATTTATATCTTAATTTCCAGTCGGCGAGCAGTTGACATTGAAATAATTTAGGAAACATATAATTTTCAGTTAACTGAATTAACATCTATAAGTAGTAGATTGTATGACAAGGGTATACTTGTAAAGTAACCCATTTTAATCAAGGTCCGAGTGCAACGAGGACCAATATAGTAGACGAGGATAAAATGGGTATTTATGCCAGAGACACTCTGCTTTTCACTTAGATTGTGAGAAAAATATTAGATTTTATTTTACTTTAATTCGTTGAAAATCAAACACCCATGCGGGGCTCCGGCGAGCGCCTGCCCGTCAGTGGTGTTATTTTATGCTCTAGAGTATAAAAAGCGATTTTATGTCGTGTAGCGTCTGACTTTTCGAGCAAGAGAAGTACAAAATACATTATTACGGTACTAAAAACATAGTTGTATCGTGTTAGGCACTTTTGATGAACGTATTGGTTCGATTGAAAAACCGCAGCGTCGACAATCGGACAGCGCTCTTGAGAAGGATGTTGATGATATTGGTATGGTAGGAAGAACCGTCAGCCACGCCGCTATTCCAATTCCTGCCCGACGCCGCGTCGGCGATGCTGACGCGCGCCGTGACCGCCACGTCGGCGGCGGCCGCGTCCGCGTGGCGCTGGTCGCGCGGCCTGCGCCGGCTGCGGCGCGCGCTGCCCTTCTGCTCCGGCGGCGGGGATGAGGCCGGCCCGCCCGCAGCCTCCTACTGGGCCATAGGCAACCCCGTGGTATGCCCCAAGTGCGCCGTCACGGTGTAGGGCCCTGCGGTTCCTAGCTCGATTGAGACGTACAATCTTCCCAGAACTGACGTGCGACACAAAAAGTACAAATTAAAAAGTGGCAACATTGTAGCGTCATTTCTTTCTCTAACATATATATATATATAGATTTTGAAAGAGACGACACTACGATATTGCTCTTTTTCATTTCTACCTTTTTTTCCTGTTGCACTGTAAGTAGTCCTTTAATACTGACGCGCGTTTGAATAAAGTGATACCCAATGACGCTTCTCAAAAAATTACATAACTGAAATTTCTAGCTTGCAGACGTGCGTTAGCAATGGCTATCGATTAATTGCTAATATGGCTTGGTACGTTAAACTTCTGTGGAATTCGCTACGTATCACTCTTACGCGTGTTAACAAAGAGGGAAGCAGCTAAAAAAAAACAATGCATAAGTTACTTCACTTTGGTTCGGACCTTCGGGTCGAATAATGGTCGAATGGTCTATCAAACTGGTCTTCCCAATCTAAATTCTTGCTCAATATGGTCAATTTATCGAGTTTTCTTTTAATTACGTATACAAAATGATTTTTTGCTTTGCGACCAGTGATCTGACTTCACATAGAAAAAGTACCAAGCGATAAAATGTAACTTGTTACAGAATTGTAAATTATTGAAAAGTAAATTTAATGTCTGAGTCTCAGAGCTTGCCCGTTTCCTTTTAAACATTATGTTATTACAATCTGTAGCGTTACTACATCTCGTTCTCTCGTTAGATACATCTCGATCGAACTAAGAACTGTGCCGCTGGGCGGTTGGCTGGTTAGCACCAAGAATGTGTAACCAGAATTGCACTTTGGACGTAAACGGACTAGAAAAAAGTCCAAACGTCACTGCACCTAGGCACTTATACTCAATTGGCATACCTCAAAAACATCCACGTCAATAATTTCATTAAAAAAAATATTATTACGCTCCATGGCGGCATAAAAGTCTTCTTATATATACTTAGCTGTATGCTTCCAATGTTATTAACCCAACATGAAGCCGGAACTTTGTTCAACGACTTAGATATTGTGATCAAGTGAGCTGCATCAAGTCGCTTCGCTAAAGAAAGAGTTCCGTAAAGTCCCGAGTAAAAATAGTTTTCCAGCTAACCGCCTAATCAAGAACAGCACAAGAACCAAGAAATAAAGGGACAAACACAAAGTTTTTATGGAGTTCACAATGGTTTTGGTGACACGTGGCATACACCGTGAGGGTTGCAAATCGACAATTGTGATAATTAGAGACGCAATCACAGCACACTCACTCATCCTCACCGTCTGGGTCTGGTGGATTTACACGCGTTTCAGCTACTGTCATTGTTAAAGATATTGTCCGAGAGACAACCGAGCGGGAGTTCTTAGTAGCGGTAATATTTGGAGGTCAATATTTCGTAGTGACAGTAGTTTATCCTTTTGCAAATCTACTGGTATTCGGTAAGCACGCGTAGCAGCGCTTACAAACAAAACGAAAAGACTGTGGTGTTGAATATAGAAGACGAAGATCAATACAGTACACTTAGATGTCTAAACATGTTTAATACATTGAAATTAAACACTTTAGAACGGATCAATCGCGTTTATTACTGATGATTGACGGGGAGAATTCGCATTCTCTCAGTCATCATCTTAATCCTGTGAAAACGAGGGTCATGGTGTTAATAAACGCGATTAATCCGTTCTAAAGTGTTAAATTTCATTGAATAACAATCGCGGTAACAGAAGACAATATTATGTTTAATACAAATAAAAAATTAGGTCAGAAGCAAAACAATAGGGCAAATACCATAATAACTAGTAGGACATAGTACATCAATCGATTGGTTAGATCCATAGATATAGCTGTTTCAAAACATTACGATTATGTTCGATTAGGAAATAAATTAGGATTATACATTATCAAGAAAATTAAAGATACACAAACATTATGCACAGCACTGCCAGCTATGTTTTATTATGGTTAAGTTCTAAGTAAGGACTCATTTTAATTATTTGTAGAACCACTAGTTTAACATAGAGTGTCTCTTTAGCTTTAATGGTATGATTTTGTTCCATTTTGACTGATTATTTAAAAGAATTGAGTTTGTGTTCAACGTAAGTAAGTGACCTAGTGACTTTTGCAACTTAATAAAAGCATGCGATTTGTTTCACACCTCACTTGTTTTTCAATAATCTTTCAAAGGGAACTTCGTAACTTTCCTGTTTCTTCCGTAACCTGCATGTTTCCAGTGACCTTCGGAGCTTGTTAGTTAACACGCTTTGAGTGGACGTGTTATCTTTTTTATTAATAATTTTACTTTTATTGATTTCTTTTTGATTTCGCCCAAGCACTGCTCAGAGACAATGGGACAAACAATTTACCGTAAACCCGCTTGCAAATGTAAAAAATAAATTAAACAACTGTTTAGAGGAAATATTATTTGGTGATCTAAACGTTCATGGGTGAATCAACTATATCTTGTTATTATGTCCCGTCAGCCAGGAGACAAATGCAGCACAGTTAGTTAGAAGAAACGTTGTAGTATGTGTTACTGACACGCTTGGTAGATGGCCCTTCATGGAAAGGGAATATAACTACTATAAACAAATGTTTTGGGAATTTCAATGCCATAAAACCGTGATTTAAAAAGTGACCCAGGAGATTGTATCCATGACAACAAGTGACAAGAAATAGTTAATTAACCCTCATATACAACGTTTAAAATATAAGAAAATGAAATTAATTAATGAAGTGTTCGTACTTATATACGAAGTTTGCAAGTGGGCCGGTGAAATACAAGGATAGTATTACCGATTGTCCCGTTGTCTGGAGTGGTGAGTGACCGCCGGAGTCCCGCAGGAGTACACGGAGGAGTTCCGCGAGATCGCGAAGGGCAAGAAGGAGTCGCTCCCCACCGCGCCCATCACGCTGCTCAACCAGCGCCCCGTGTGCGAAGACGTACGTACTGCTACTGCTGCCAGGCCCACACGACTGACATTACTTCTTTCTCAATGGGAGCTATCGTATTGTCGCTCACCAGGCGGCGCCACTCATGCGTGGGTCCTGTGTCAGTATGAGGGAATTGTCAAAGTGACGTTTGAAATGTTGCCGCAGGACCCACGTTCCATTAGCGCGTCTGGCGGAAAATCGATTCGCGGTAATGATACTGAGGATTACCACGAGTCGATTTTCCGCTAGGGGCGCTAGTGGAACGTGGGTGCTGCGGGAACATTTCAAACGTCACTTTGACATTTCTCTCATACTGACACAGGACCCACGAGTGGCGCCGCCTGGTGAGCGACAATACGGTAGCTCCCATTAAACAATACCTTAAATTTACAAGTATCTCAATAGTATGATGTAAAGTGTGGGTCTAAAGATAGGCATATCTGCCGTTTTGCTTTTGGATGAACAAACAAAGCCTAATAGTCTGGAATGTCATTCCTTTAAGAGATACAGTAGAAGCGTCTTAAACGGGAAATCGTATTAAACATGAAAATAAGTTTTTGGCGATTTTCCGTGATTTTTTACGTAATATGAGGCTACTTATGGGTAAGTTTAAGGCCCCTGCTCGGTGAAACACATTTTCAAATTTTTCAAGCCTTCTATTCACAAATAATGTTAAGAATGTAATAAAAATTTGAAACTTTAAACCAAATAAAAACACCGCAGCGGTTACTATGAGCGAATACAATGCTTTTAGATACCAACAAATTAACCTATATAGGTACTAATCTGGACAGACGGCGATGTCGCTAGAATTGTGTTCCCTTGCGTGATTTTAATACGGGTACAATTTTTACCCGCCAATATAAGTTAGTATTGTACGATGATGGTAGATGGGTGGGTTTTTGATACTGTCTTATATGATAACAAAGTTTTTTTTAGTTTAACTCAGTTAAATTACATCAAAAGTTTATTCCCTCGCTTAAACGAAGCGGGGAATTTATAACATAACATTGAATTAGAAATTAACCGCTAAGTTCCAGTACCATACTCTATGCTCTTTGATTGTTCATCCAACAGGTTTTATAGGTTAAGTTGACACATTTCCAGCGGGCCTAACCAAGTTTGTCCCCCGGCCCTTTCCCCAGTTCCCCAGAGAGCAGCCGACAGACGTGAGTAGGCCCTTCAAGGGATTCAAATGAGAATGAATATTGAATATCCTAAGTTAGTAGTTGGCATGAAGCGGTATAGTTCTACGTAGCGCCGGGAGTGGGCCGAGAATCATTCTCATTTCAATTCTAGCTGAGAAACCGCTTTGATTTTATATTTGAGTTTATATTATTTATTTTTATATCGATGTCGCATGATGGATGTTGCTTAACGCATATTGGCATGATCATTAATGAAACCATTAACTTATTCATATTTTATAGTTCAATATATTTTATTCCTATACAATATTTATTTAAATAAAAGTATATTCCCCCGATATATATTAAATTTAAAACGATAACAGAGGATAACATATGAAACAACTCGATGTTTCTGTGAAACAATTGCAACCATGTCGTTGACATGCAGTTTTATAAAAGAAAAGTTTTATTTGTAAGAAGTTAGTTATAAAACTTAATATTTTTATAAGAATCTACATATATTAAATTATTATAAATTAAGGTCTAAAAAGAATTGGGCATTATTATAGTGTGGCAGATAAAGGTAGCAATTAAAAATGGCAACATTGTAATGTCATCCCTTTCAAATAATAAATAAATAAATATTGTAGAACAATCTTACACAAATCGACCTAGTCCCACGGTAAGCTCAATAAGGCTAGACGACGATATATATAAAAAATCAATATACCGGGTGTGGCCTACAATAGGAGCAATAAACCGCAGGTTGTACTCATACGGAACATTTGCTCAGCGACTTTAAAAAAAAACGTGGATTTAGATTTTTATTACATTTTTTAGTTTTTTAGAAGACGCAAAGTACTGCAAAGTTTGACCTATTTGTACTATGACAAGAGACGTCAATTAGACTGATGTTAACGTACATTGAAATAGTACATTACCTAACTAGTGCGGTAAAACAAAGAAAGGCCGAGATCGCAGATGTTTGCGACCCGAGCTGCAAGCGAGGAACGTAAATATGCGATCAAGAGCTTTATTTATTACCTCACGTGTTAGGTACATCATTTTATGCCTACAGGTGTGGCATAAATACTATTTAATTTGTATGACAAAGTAAATATCTACAAATTACAGTTTTCAAAAGTTGTTGAATAAAAGTTGTCCAGTTTGAGGAGAGAAACCTACGATTAAATCTTGTCGCTCACCCCAGTATGTTAGAAAACGTGACGACACCACGAAATAACCACTTTTTAATTTCTACCATTTTCTGTCACATTGTAAATAGATGTATGATACAAAACGCATTATTTCACACAAACATGGAGTCCCCGTCCTCACAGGCCTCTAACTCCTCGCTGTCTAACAGGAGCTGCCGCCGATCACGAACAACAAGATGGCCGCGAAGACCAACCACGAGCCCAACAACCACAACTCGAACGCTAACAACACGAACAACGTCAACGTCATCAAGAAGGAAGCCATCAGCGCGCCTATTGCTGTCACGTGAGTACTTAATAAATATATTGTGGGAAAATCTTACACAAATCGGACCTAGTTCCACGGTAAGCTCAATAAGGCTTGTGTTGTGGGTACTAGACGACGATATATATAAGGTGCTAACAATTTAGTCACGGATATTTTTACCGCTGACAGTACTCGGTTCTCGGAGTACATTTAGGTATGAAACATCATAAGTTTTGTTATGTTTTTTTGGAGAAAACAAATTTGCAACGTTAAAACACCCTGTTAGTGTGATTATTAAATAAGTACTCATTGAACATATTTTAGTACCTCTTTTACCTAAAACCTAACTGGCCACTTAACGTCAAATCAAATACTCGATTGTCAACGGCATGCTAAACATCTTGTCAATTAAATTTGCACATGGTGATTATTTTTAGACGGAATTATAATTATTATTTTTGTTCGGTAAATGAAAACAAAAAAATTATATACAAAGGTTCCTTAATTATAGTTTAAAGTTAATTGTTTTAATACAATGTATTATCTCTTAAAATATCGGTGACTAATTTGTTAGCACCTTATATAATAGATAGAAACATCAATACAAACACCAATAACCCGGGGAAAAATTTTCGTGATTTATACATAAATAAATGCCCTGACCAGGATTCGAACCCGGGACTTAGGCTAGGAGGCCGTTAGCTAGTACTTATTTATAGACATCAAAATTCCCTTGCTCTCATCCACATTACGACTCCCAGCTACAGCAATTTTGAAAAGTATGGCACCATCTAGCAAAAAGCATTAGGAACTTTCTTGGGACATTTAATATTATGACAAGTGGCTTCTTTTTTTTGCGATTCAATTTTAATATTTATGTAAAATTTTGACGATTTTTACACAGTATAAATTTACTAAAAGGGGCTTAGGCTGGATTTGACCAAACTTTTTAACCAAGAGTAACGGATACTCTTGGATACTAATGTCAAAATCCGATAGTAAATTGACGTTACTATCTGAGAGTAAGCGTTATTCTTGGAATAAACATTTGATAAAACGCAGCCTTAATCATGTAAAACTTTGAAACTTACGGGGACAATGTCGCCCTTGCAACGTCGGCAGTTTGTTTTCAAAGTTTCTACACGATTAAGTCCCGTTTTAGTAAATTTATAATTTTAATATTTGCCGGTTAATTACTTCCCTTTCCAAAACCTTTACCTTCAAACCCACTCACATACCGTTCATCCCTTGTATCATGAACGATGTAAAATGTGGAATGAGCTCCCTGCCGCTGTTTTCCCAAAGTACTACAGTGTGGGGTACAACGCGCATGTAAGACCCCTGGAGTTGCAGGCGTTCATAGGCTACGGGGACCGCTTACCATCAGGCGGGCCGTATGCTTGTTTGTCACCGTCGTAGTATTAAAAAAAAATGTAAATACATTGAGTTTCCCACCTAATCCTAATCCTAGATCCCCTCCCCGTAGCATCGAGCGACTGCAGATATTCGCGTGCGCGTCGCGCCCGGCGCACGAGCGCGGCACCTTGCGTCTCACTCTCGCGGACCCACGATACGCCTTCGCTGATATCTCCGAGGAACCCTTCTCGATGGATCTGTTAGTTACCTACCTCATCCGATATCTTCTGCCACCATATCTTGATTAAGTCGCACGACTACAAACGAAAAAATTCTTAGAAAAATAAAAGTGGAAATATTCATGAGCTCGGGCGGGACTCGAACCCGCGACTGGAATGCCCAACGCTCTGCCAACTGACCTACCGAGAGCACACCCGCGGCCCGAATTCTCCACCATACCCCTTAGATGGGCACTTAGCAACATCTACCGTAATTAAATTCCAAATTTTGGATGCGTTCGTAGATGTTTCTGGTTAAAAATTATAGTTTTTCAGATGTTAGAGTTTGTTTCTACGCATAGCGGCCAAATACGTTTGGTTTATTGTTAATTAGCGACCCGCCCCGGCTTTGCACGGGTTCTTATTATACACATGCTGGTGCCGGCGACTTCGTTTGCGCAATATCTTTATTAATTGTAACTTATGTGTTATTCTGATGTATGTTTAGCTATATTATTGTGAAGTTTCATTAAAATTCATTCAGTAGTGTTTACGTGAAAGAGTAACAAACATCCATACTTATTAGGATATAAATATAAACTTTCCTCTTGAATTATATGTTTAATTTTACTACTTTAAAAAAATGTATCAAAATCCGTTGTATTGTTTTAAAGATTTAAGCATACATACATACAGACAGCGCGAAGCGACTTTGTTTTATACTATGCTTATCTTTAAAACTACGTAACGGATTTTGATGCGGTTTTTAATAGATAGAGTGATTTAAGAGGAAGGTTATATCCTACTAATATTATAAACGCGATAGTTTGTAAATATAGATGTTTGTTACTCTATTATTATACATATAATAGCATTAATAACCTGATGCGAAGCCGGGGCGGGTTACTATACGTTAATGGAACATGGCCTTTATAAACGAAACATTGTCAAACAACGACGATTGTCATGGTTTTCACTCAATATGCGAAGAGTTGATTGCGAATAAAATATTTCCAGAAACGGTACGGCCTCCGCGCCGAAGTCGAACAAGAGCTCCCCGGCCAAGGAGCCGGCCGGCAAGCCGCAGAACCAGCAGCAGAACCGGCAGGAGAACCAGCAGGAGAACCCGTTCGACGAGGACGAGTGGGACGAGGAGTCGGGCGGCGCGCTGACGGACACGGGCGAGCCCGGCCTGCCCGTGCGCGCGCTCTACGACTACACCGGCGCCGAGAGCGACGAGCTCAGCTTCAGACAAGGTAAGGCTCCGGACAGATACGAAAAAAACCCTACTCTCTCTCTCTGAAAAACCTACCTACCTCCACCTACTCCTACTCATACTCTGGAAAAATTAGAGAAAAAAACAAGGCCGATTAATAAAGCAAAGACTATAAGGTGTTGGGCATTTTTGCGAGAAAAAATCCAAAAACTTGCTTTTCTAAAACCGGTAAATTTAATGTTCTTCCTAAACGAAAATCACGAGCTCTTTCTCTTTCACGAGCAGGTTCTAACGGGAGAAAAAAAATAGTCCCAGGGAAAATGAGAGAGAAAACCGAGGCCGATTGCTAAGGCAAAGCCTAGAAGGTGCTGAATTTTTGCGAGAAAAGATCCAAAAACTTTTTTTTCTAAAATATAAATTTAATGTTCTTTCTACTCAATATCACGAGCTCTAATAAGAGAAAAAAAAATAGTCCCAATGATTACGATGTCCCGTTTCCATTTTCCAAACAATTTGCCTACCTGTGGTTATAAAATGGAGAGTACGTAAAACGTTTGAAAATTTAGAGATCTTTTTCTAGTATTTTTTTTCCATCTAGATTGAAAGAGCTCGTTATTCTGAGTAGAAAAAACATTAAATTGACCTACCTTAAACACTTTTTTTTTCGCGAAAATACCCAGCTAGCAAAGTAGTTACTGATATTTTAGCACACGATACTTTACACTTATTTAAACTCTCACGATTTTCACACATAATACATTTACTAAAACGGAACTAAATCGTGTAAAACTTTGAAAACGAACCTCCGACGTTTCTCCCGGACCACGGGGGCAATGGCACCCTTGAAACGTCGGAGGTTCTTCTTCAAAATTGATTGTCGTTCTCTGCGAAGGTATATTTGCTAAGTGCGGAGTATCCAGTTCAGTTTCCGCCATCAAAGTCATTCAAAGTGGTATCTGTGTTTAAATATTAGGCCATTTCTTGATTGACTTCTCGGAACATCATACCGCGAATGTAATAACCGTGCCACTCTGCGACGTGCGACTAATTTGTAAGTCCCAAGCAATACGCGTATACTTGCAAAATATATGTATTTATCTAACATTGCATGACATAAAGGGAAAGGGTGGCACGGGGTGCGAAATGAAAGTACTGCAAATAATTTGCACACATAACAGTGCTATATGACTTTAATTTCAAGACACACTTGTCGTTCTGCTGCGTTTTTTTATATACCACGACGGTGGCAAACATGCATACGGCCCACCTGGTGGAAAGCCGTCACCGTAGCCTATGGACTCCAGGGGGTTCACACGGGTTGTTTGATACATAATGTAATCTTTTCTTTTCAACCTATTCTTGTATATAAACTGTCAGAAGCAGTTATTGAGAACTTGTTCCACTAAATACATCAACTTGTAGACTGGCCGAGGTTGGCCTGACATGTGGCCAGAGCTTGCTTTAATTAAATATTATTCAGAGGCACAATAGGGATGATGACTAGGTTGAAAAACTATAATTCTAATAAGTCCGTCAGAGTCAGAAAGATTATCAAAAATTATTACACGTATTTTTTCCTTTTTCAAGATAACTAAAATTGACGAAATATGAAGAGCGGTGGGGGCTGGTGACGTCACCTGTAAGAATCGTACTCAATTGTAACGTCACGAGAAACTTTAAAGCGCTGTATTTCCGTCGTTTTTCATTTGACGAACAAAAGACAAAATACGTGTCGAATATTTTTTAATAATCTAACAGAGGGACTGATTAGTTTTTTTTGTCTTCTAGCCTATTATATGATCATTCAAACTTAGACACATTTATGTCTTTGTACCATGATTGTAGAATTTTAGGGTGTTCCAGCTATGTATGGAGTACATTCAGGCACTTTAATAATTCTGCCCCCTATTGTACCTGTTTGTTTTGGTGTGCCTAGAGACCGAGCTTGTCTGGCGGCCTGATGCCATCGCCGTGCCGTGCCACCGCGCCTATACCCTTAACTAAGGCGAGCCTCCCCTTTCCGATTCGGTGCACTATACACATCGTCTTTACCTTACTCCTTTTACAATATAGACGGCAATATAGTAGTTAAAACACTAAACATTCGCTTTTTGTACACATTATTATGAACCATAAGGTTATTATATTATAAGTGTAAGTATAGATTTAGCGGCCTCCTAGCCTGGTTGGTAGTGACCCTGCCTACGACGCAGGAAGTCCCGGGTTCGAATATGCCACTAGTTAATGCCCGAAAACATAAAAGTGACACTGATCTTTCCCAGCAGGGAAGATAAGTGCCACTTTGATCCCTCCTAGTTAGAACAGAAAAAAACACTTTTATGAATAGGTGGTGTGAAAAGTATATTTTCTTTATCACATTTTATCTAAATTACCTTCGCGCTCTCAAGTAAGGATCATATTAGCACGGTCCGTAATGTTGGCCCATAGTACCGTTTTTGTACGTGACTTGTGGCAAAAAACTGGTAGTTAAATTGAATTCTACAAATCGTCTCTATACTTACAACCTTATATGTACAGCAATCATTTGATGGAAACGTCACCTTTCTGTCACTAGGAATACGGGTGTTTTCTCTATCAAATGAGATTCGCAGATACGAAATGTCGCTATATTGTAGAAGGAGCCTCGCATATTGCACCGATGCACGCGTATATTGCTCGTTCAGCCATCAATTATCGCGGTATTGATTATACGATGATATAAAAGGTTGTGGTCCACCAGCGTATTACCGACATTAAACATCTTTTTTAATATTATCTTTATTTACAGGCGACCTATTCGAGAAACTGGAAGACGAAGATGAGCAGGGCTGGTGCAAAGGACGGAAGGACGGACGCGTAGGGCTGTATCCGGCCAACTATGTCGAGCCGGTTGGCCACTAGCCCGGACATTACTAGTCCTAGCCAGTACTCAATATAATTATGTCCATGTCATTTCGCTATAACCAATTCGATAAAAGAATGTGGTATACAGTCAACCAGTGAGGACTACCGCGATTCGATTTTTCGCTAGGGGCGCTAGTGGAAGGTGGGTCCTGCGGGAACATTTCAACCGTCACTTTGGCAATTCTCTCATATTGACACAGTACCCACGCATGAGTGGCGCCGCCTGGTGACCGACAATACGGTAGCTCCTATTGAAACCTTAGACCACTGTAGGACTATGTCATAGTGACGGTATAAATCAGATAGAAATCTCTTCCTGCTTGTCATTGTTCTAGAGTGGCCTAGTGTTACCAATGGGAGCTACCGTATTGTCACCAGGCGGCGCCACTCATGCGTAGGTCCTGTGTCAGTATGAGAAGATTGACAAAGTGACCTACGTTCCACTAGCGCCCCTAGCGAAAAAACGACTCGCGGTAATCCTCATTGGAATCCTAGACCACTATAGGACCATGTCATAGTGACGCTATAAATCAAATTGTAAAAAATCTCTTACTGCTTCTCATTTTGACATGGTTCTAGAGTGGCCTAGGATTTCAATTGGACTGTAAATACCAGAGCAATTTAAAAAGCGCATCTGTGTGGACCGGGTGTGATTCAACATCGCTAGCACAACCGTAAAGTAATCATGGTGTCACCGTCATCTTTGTGTGCGGGGATACGCAGTCACACAGAATAGACATGTCAGAGACTTCTTATCAATGGTAAATTATTAATCGCCTAGCAAAACATACTGAATTACACAGCAAAAATGTAAATACGCATTGATGTATTTTTTTTTGCTGTCTTATCAGTATTTTAGTTAGGTATATTTTTGTTGTGCCTTTAAATACTTCCCCTTATTGATTAACGAGATGCGCGTAGAGAGCAGGATACTTCGGGAACAGCCAAATACAAAAATTTTTTTGGTCGAAAAGCCTGTCATTTTATTTTGTTTATATTTTTTAATATTATATTTGCATGCAATGTAGTTGGCTGTACTAAGAACGTATTTTCGGTTGTGCAGGATTTTTTAATGTGTTGTTTCGATAAAGGCTTATCATTTCTGTCTGTCTGGATTATAATAAAATTATAATGAATTGAATAGAAGGTCGCCTAGTTATTTTTTCGGTGTACGATACATACGTGCTTAAGGTTTCGTATTTGGAGCAGTCGCAAATGAAATATACTTGTATATCTGCCAATTAATGTATGGGACATTTATCTGGCGGATGCCCGGTAGATATATCCACTGTGGAGATCTGTCAGATTGCCATATGACATGTCAGAAGAGTTTGTCAATAGAAGTGGCCAACATTGTAAGTTTTATTCTACTTGACAGATGACATAACGTCCAACTTTTTTTCTTAAAACATTATTTTCTTATAATTTCCCTTATTTAAAATCTGATTGATTTGTTTATTTGGGCATTTCCAATGACTGCGAGTACCTATAAAAGAATTGTTATAACATTCTAATGTGTTTTATTCATCATGAAACAGTGGCCTTACGAGGTGGCTACATTCAGCGCTTCAAAGATTTTTTGCGCTAACTTTAAAAAAGGGCTAAAAGTTGACAAATTAAATTCTGAATGAAATCAAATTTGTCCAATTTGATTTCATTTTTGTTTTATTTCTCGTGAAGTCGCATATAAAGAAGCTTATCATATTTGTGTGTATAAATAGCTTCCGTTAAAATTTTAAAATAAGTACAACTTATGCCCTTACAGTACGACAGCGGCGAGCGTTACAAACCGAAAACGTTGTATTTTTACTGTATTATTTTAGTAAGTTTCCTTTAGAACTTCGGTTTCTATCGCAGAAACGACATTTAACCCTTTACTCTTTTTGTGAATACTATTTAAATCTAATATGTCGTTTGTTCGATAGAAACGCTGGGCGCATCATTCAAGGTTTCAAAAGTATTGGAGTTCCATTTTTACCTTACGGTCTAAATGGTATCCGAATTAGCTCACGTAGTTATTATATGTAGAAACTTAAGAAGTGACCCTTGTCTATATAGTCATGGAACTTACGTCATAATTGTGTATGTACCTACTTCTATATAGATTAGGTACACATCTGAATTATACCCTCGTTCGAACGAGCGGCGAGGACCGAGATAGTCAATAGCATAACAGGTGATGTGTTAAGTACATTAAATTAGTAGTTGTCATATCCTTGTACCGATGGATAAAACGATATAATTCACATCGATAAGTTTCACCGTAAGCTTTAAATTGTCTTATGAACCGAATCCGAAGCAAGCCAAATGACGTGCACAAAAGGAAAATAAATGGACAACATTATGTGAAAATGTTCACATATTTTTGTATCTGTCCGTATTTTGATTGATATTATACTTAGGCTGGATTTGACCAATATTTTTGACTAAGAGTAACGCTTACTCTTGGATACTAATGTCAAAATTCCATAGTAATTTGACGTTACTATCTGAGAGTAAGCGTTATTCTCGGAATAAAAATTTGGTAAAACGCAGCCTAAACCAATGTTTTTATAAAGTTCACTTCAGTCTTTTGAACTATGTCAACTTGTATCGACAATTTTATTAGTTTCTGTAATCGAACTTTGTGCTAGTTCATTTGGCATTTACACGAATCATTTAAATACATCTGTATTTAAAATGGTGACTCGCCAAGACGTTTCTTTCCACGCATTTGGACCCGAACATTTTGTACGATTTCTAGAATTTTCTATTGTATAATTTTGAAAAGTATACTGTCCGCGTATTCAGGCTGGTAAGAGATATTTTTGGACGAAGTTGTTTGTACAATGTGGAAACCAAAAATGTTAATTTAAACTTTAGTGGCATTTAGTGGTGTATGGATACAGTAATCCGCCCGCGGTGGGGACGCGATTCTATTTTGTGATAAATGTGGGCGCGGTTATGTGTACATACACGATTATGTATTTTGTCGTGCATATATTTATTTCCCATTGTATATAATGTATAATGATAGCGAGTAAAACTGTATAGGGGCGGTCGCAAAGCTGTGCACGGATATGTTGGTTGCGTTTTGTCGCTAGCGATAAGTGATATGAAACCGTTATCGAGCTGTCAGGTTTCGAGCTAGCATCGCCTCTCGAGTAGATATAAATAGTGATAACGATTAATATATTATGAAATGTTTACGTCAAGGGTGTTTTTCCTTTTTTACCTGCGGGTCCCGGCCCGTGCCGCCGCGGACACGGTCAACTACGCATTTATAGACCTTATCACTACGGGATAAGGTCTATAATTGTCAGTTTATCTTGTCGCCGATAGTGCGTAGTCGTAGGTCTTGTTTTTTTGTTATGGGTTCAGTGACCTCTTGTGCAAATTCTTTGTATTATATTATTATCAGAGTCAGGTGGCTATGGACCACGTATGTTAATATATTATTAATATTAATATTGGTAAAATAAAAATTGTTACATATGACGTTGAGTTTTATTGGTATACTCCTTTCCAACGACTCCTCACGTCTGAGGATCTTAACCACCACAAGTCATGATAACGCTTTAAAATGAAACTATATTCCCGCGGCGTAGGTGTTATTTGGAGCCCTAACCTTAAAAAATATTTTAGTAACCTGTCGTTTCACTTAACTTTACTTGTGAATCCTATATTTCGTTCTGTGTCGTATTCATCTGTTGCTGTTTTAGTTCCCTTTGATAATTTGTACAGTCGCCATCAGATATATCGGAGCGTCCGAGGTGCTCACAAATATCTGAACACGCCTCTATTGTCAAGACGTTAGAGTGCTTGTCAGATATTTTGAACGCCTCGGACGCTCCTATATATCTGATGGCGACTGTACCTTCGGACTACGAGGACCGTTGGACAAGTTTTTTTAAAAAGTCAAAAAACGTCAGTTTTTTTTATATAAATTACATTTATTTTTCAACATAATCTTAAGCCTTAAGGGCCAAACACTTTTTCCAACGAGTTTCCAATTTTTTTATCCCCTCCAAAAAATATGGTTGCACAGGATGGATGTTTTCCGACGTTTCAACAGTGTCCTCTAGTCGATACTCGATATTGTTGAAACCTTATTACCTTAGGGAGAGGCAGGACATGTTGAGCCTCCATTGACGTGTTAGAAAGCCAAGTGTCCACTGGTAGGAATGCTCAGGCGATTGTTGAAACTCCCGAGGTGTCTACAATCGCGGTCTCGCAATGCTGTAGACTCCGGAAAAGCATCAGTTCTGGAATGAAGTGTTGCTCCTCATCGTGGCGTGGTGGTGCTGATGGCTCAGAAAAGCACTGCTGGTCGTAGACCGGGAAGTTGCAATGTTGTTCAGAATCGAACTCCGGTAATCTCATGTGACCTTGCAGGGGCTGGCTTCGGTACAGGCACCGCCACCCGCTTCTTTTTGATGGGTCGAGATGCATCTATCTCGTTTCGCGACAAGAATTTTGACGAGCCCTGTGTGGCAACTTGTGTCGCATTGGTCTTTTCTTCTTGTTTTGTTGGCCATCAGGGCTTTGTTGTGGTCACCTAGTGGTACGAGCTCACGCGGTCGGGGCAGCGGCTCAGCGCGGGCCGAGAGCATAATATCAAGTGCTCTCGACTTCTTCTTTGGCACCTTGCTTCTTGCGGTGCTAGGTGGCCTTTTCTGGTACCAATTAGACAACGACCTGCTTGCTACCCACGTCTGTGGGCAGATTCTGGTGGGCCGTCATTTTGGGGATGGCCTTGGGGTCAGTTGTGATTTGCGTTATGTGGTGATGAATATTATTTTGATGGTTCCGCTAGGGTGTTGTGGTGTCTGTGTGTAGGAGCTCTCTGGGTAGCGCTCGTTTGTTGGAGTCTGGAGGCCTCGAGTGGTGTGGTGCTAGGTTTTGGAAGTGTTCGTGGCTTGAGTTGTCCGATTTGTCAAACATTCTTCTTGTAATGTAACGGATAAACTCCTCCAGGGTGCGCCAATTGAGGTCCTTTTTTATGGTGTCGTTTTTGACGTAGCGTGGGGCGAAGAGACAGGTTTTCTTGGGTTGCCATTGTGTTCTTTGTTGTTGTTGATGTTAGGGAGTACCAGGCTGTCGTCGCGTATGTAAGCCGCGAACGTATTTTCGTGTTTGTAGATTCCCAGCCAGGGACCGTTTTCGTTACGGTATAAGCGGTATGGTACCGATATTTTATACCGGTACCGTAATGTAATAGAGGTAGAACTATACCGGTATAATATAGCGGTACGGTACCGGAATAAAAAGATATATATCGCAATTTTTCAATGCGGTACTTATACCTGTATTATAACGGTATCATACCGATATAATTTCGGTACCGAAATTATTACGGTCGTCGTTTGAACGATGCAGGTAGTTACTTGTTCACCGCGGTGCGCGCGGCGTAAAAGCCGACAAACGAACTGACGGGGCGTGCTGGGGAGCCGGCGCGAGAGGTCACAATGTGCATAATATTCATATTTGTTCGTGTTTTTATCGTCACTAGCGGATGCCCGCGACTTCGTTCGCGAATAATTTTATTTTGGTCAGAATTATTTTGTAAACTTTCAGTCTTCATGGGATTTTCAAATGTGTGTGCCCTGAAATAACGTCTGAGGGTTCGTGATTATTGCTTATTTAAATGGATCTCATGGAATATTTTTTCGAAACGTAGGGATAAAAGACTCAAATGTACTTAGTATTCAAAGGTTATCTGAAAGAAATCGCTTTAGCGATAAGACCGCCAGTTGTTTACTTTTACTCTTATTCTTGCGTAATATGCGTGCTATAATCTAACGGCCTCCTAGCATAGACGGTAGTGACCCTGCCTACCGGAGGTCCCGGTTTCGAATTCTGGTCAGGGCATTTATTTTGTGTGTTTATCAGGAATATATTTTGTTCCTGAGTTATGGATCTTTTCTTTGTAAATGTTAATATCCGAAGTCGATAAATGAGAAGTCCCTATGACAGCTCAAAAATGTCATGAAAATTCAGGCCTCTGCTTATTAAGTATATTGTGTTAGTTATATAAGTAGTTCAATGTGCAAATTTTAACATTCTAGCACCAGTATTTTAACCCCGCGTTATTTAAACTTTCATCCTCTTTTTCTCCCATTTCTACTTTACACTATCTCCGTACTAACTGTTAATCCGGTTGAAAATGTCAAACTTGTTTCTTATTATTTGTACTAGTTGTATAAGTAGCCCACTGGGCAAATTTCAGCTTTCTAGCTTTAGTAGTCTTGACTCTACGTTAATATTATACCAAAAACTTTCAACCCGGTTGTATTCCCACTGGGGAAGAATATTTCTAGCGGTAAAATTCACTTTGTTCTTTAACTGTTGAAAGATCACACAGCGTCGTACAATTATTAAACGTATTTAAACCCTTTTAGGGGATAAAATTCGAACTTTCAACCCATATTATTCGCTTTTGTTTGAAAAATCACAAAACCACATACAATCTTTCAACTCATTTTTCACCTCTTCAGGGCATGGATTTCGAAAAACCATAAAGTCTCTCACTTCACACATTTAGAATTTTACACCATTTCCATATAAAATTTCAAGACCCTTTTTAACCCGTTAGGGGCTGAATTTTTCAAACTCGTATTTATTATATTGTTTTGATTATACAAGTATTTAACTGTATAAATTCCAACTTTCTAGCATCAGCAGTATTGACTCTGCATTAATACAAAAGTTCAACCCCTTTTTACCCTCTTTCGGAAAGAATATAATAATTATATCACTTAACACTGAAATTAGTTTTCTTGTTATATAATACATATGAAATGGAAAAACTTTTAAGACTTACTCAAAAAATCACACAGGCCCCCATACAACTTTTCAACCAATTTAAACCCCCTGTACCCCTACAGAATTTCCTAAAATTACATTTTTGGTATTTCACCAATTTATACGTAACGTTTTAAGTCTCTCAATCAGAATTTTACGCCATCGCTATGAAAACTTCTAACCCGCTTTTTAATCTTTTAGTGGTTAATTTTATTTTAAATCGCTTCGTATTAATTGTACACATTACACATTAAACCTGATGTGCAAATTTCAACTTTTTAACTTCAATAGCATTCAAGGGATATGGTCTCCACCATCCCTTGTATGCTTCCCTTGTATGTATGCATTTTTCCACTTTTCCGTTCTTTCTGTGTCAAACTACAAAATTTTGATCCTCTTTTCCCTTTAGGGGTTGAAAATGTCAAGCTTGCTTCTTATTATGTGTACACGTTGAATAAGTAGCCCGCTGTGCAAGTTCCAACTTTCTAGCTTCAGTAGTTTTGACTCTTCGTTAATCCAAACTTTAAGCCCTCTTTTATCCCCGCTGGGGAGGAGAAATATCAAACAGCGCTAAAATTAGTTTACTTGTTTTACAATTAGTAACCTATGGACGAACTTTCAAGACTCTCACCTAAAAAGCCTGGGAATCCCAGCTTTGTTTTCACTGGGAGTTTACTCACCAGCACTGGTCGTAGTGTGGCTCTAGCGTGGCGTGTGCGTCTTATTATGTCCTTCGTCGATGATCACACCCCGGTATTTGACTGTGTGTGATCAGGTGAGTGGTGTCTCTTGTAGTGTTGGTGGGTCCGGTAGTTTTGACTGCCCTGTGATTATGGCTTGGGTCTTCGCCACGTTCACGGACAGTCTCCACTTGGCGAACCAGTCCAGCAGGCCGTCTAGTGTTCTCTGTATCTTCTGCACTGCGTGTTGCTTCTTATATGATGTGGTGAAGAATGGTGCATCATCGGCGAAAAGGGCCAGCTTTGTGTCCGGCCCTACTAGTATGTCGTCCGTATCTCTATAAAAAGAAAAAAAATATATATATATATAATTATATTTAATTTAATTTAGTCTAATCTGATCTGATCTGATCTAATTTATTTAATTTCATTTCATTTCACTTTACTTTACTTTACTTGACTTTAATAAAAAACGACACTCAAATTTATATTTTGACATTTCAAACCCATCGCATACCAAGAGGGGAGATGGTATTCCATATTCGCCACATTGGATCTTCAAATCGTTGCTTTTTTCGTGATCAGCGACCCGAAAAACCATATAAACGATACCCATATTGATTTTTTCACTTTTGCACCCCTTTTACCCCTTTCAGGGGTTAAATTCTCAAGAAACCTGAAACACGTGTTTACTCATTTACATTAAAGAATACTCCGGTGAAGTTTCGGATAATACTTTAGAACCAGAAATTAACGTAAAAATGACACTGATTGATATTTTGGCATTTCAACCCCATCGCATAACAGGGGAGATGGTATTCCACATTCGCCACATTAGATCTTCAAATCGTTGCTTTTTTCGTGATCAGCGACCCGAAAAACCACATAAACGATACCCGTGTTAATTTTTTTAACTTTTTATCCCTTTCGGTTACATTCTCAAAAAACCTGTGTTGAAGATTAGGTCACAAACCAAACAGCGCCTGCTTCATTGTCACAGGCAATACGACGACATGCGCGAGTGTCAATCTTTGTACAAGGTGCGCTCTCGCCCTACATATACTGCTAGCTCCGATACGTTTATATTTTGTATTTTCTATTTTATAGTAAATCCTTTTCTATACCTCAAAAACTCGTATTATTTCATTAGGTTATGGGCCCAGCACGCTTCCACTATTATGGTTTGTTATGGGCCGCCCCATGCCTACAATAAAAAACAATAGAAAATTAAAGTGTTTTTAAAGTGAAATAGTAAAAGTGAAAGTAATTCTAACCTAAAAATACATTTCTCGGGCACCAAGTAGGCTTCTATTTCAGCATATTTTCATCAAAAATACATTATAATGACGTCAAATAATGGATTAATGAGCATTGAAAAATTATCTGGAAGAGAAAATTACGCCACTTGGAGTTTTGCCGTAAAAGCATATTTGCAGTTGGAAGATTTATGGGAATGCATTGAACCAGAATCCGGCAAGTCAGTCGACGCAAAAAAGGATGTTAAAGCTAAGTCTAAACTTATTTTACTTATCGACCCCATAATATATGTGCATATAAGAGAGGCAAATACGGCCAAAGAGGTTTGGGACAATTTAATGCGAGCTTTTGAGGACTCAGGCTTGACCCGTAAAGTAGGTCTGCTCAAAAATTTAATAAATACTACGCTAGAATCAAGCTCGAGTATAGAGGATTATGTAAATAAAATCATGTCATCCGCACATCGTTTAAGGAATATTGGATTTAAAGTAGACGATGAATGGCTGGGAACGTTAATGCTAGCTGGATTGCCAGACGTATATAAACCCATGATTATGGCTATAGAGAGTTCCGGAGTAAAAATATGTGCCGATTCCATTAAAACTAAATTACTGCAGGAAGTAAAAACTATGGATACAACTGCTTTTTACTCAAACTCCAAAACTCAACAAAATAAAAAAGTTGACAAAGGGCAATACCAAGGTCAAAATAAATCAAAGGGACCGAGATGCTTCCATTGTAATAAACACGGACATTTAAGCAAAAACTGTTGGCATAAGAAAAATAAAACAAGTAATAAAGATAACGGTTTTATTGCTGCTTTTTCAGCCTCCACCATCAATGACTCGCTGAGCTGGTACGTAGACTCTGGAGCTGCGAGACACATGACGTTACACAGGGAATGGCTCGAGGATGAAAGGGCACCACCTGTAACAAGCGTCAGGATTGCCGATAATAAAACATTAAAAGTAGAGAGTTGCGGTAATGTAACAATCAAAGTACTGGACTCGCAAGGCAACATAAATAAAATACAGGTAAGAAATGTCCTATACGTACCTGAATTAGGTGTGAACCTTATATCTCTCAGTAAGATGATTAAAAGTGGCTGCAAAGTCGAATTTGATGAAGTTGGCTGCAAAATAAAAAATAAACATGGTTTAATAGTAGCAGATGCCATTGAAGTAAATGATACTTATAAGCTAAATATAGTTCCGGAAAAAGTACAAGCTATGCCCGCTACTGTTACTGATGATAATTTTGTTTGGCATCAAAGAATGGCTCATTTAAACTTCAAAGATATGGAAAGAGTTCCAAATTGTACTACCGGTGTAAAATTGTCTCCGTCTAAAGAAGAAATAACATGTATAAGTTGTATTCAAGGAAAGCAGACTAGACAGCCATTTCCAAGTGAAGGCTCCCGAGCAACTGAGTTGCTAGAAGTCATCCACTCCGATGTATGTGGTCCGATGCAAACTGCATCACTTGGAGGTGCCAGGTATTTTGTCACTTTCATAGACGATTTTTCACGTAAAGTATACGTATTTACAATAAAAAGTAAAGCAGAAGTTTTTGATAAATTTGTAGAATATAAAACAAGAGTTGAAAATGAGCTGAATAAGAAAATTAAAACTTTAAGGACAGACAATGGCAAAGAATACGTGAATAATAATTTTGACAATTATCTCAAGAAATTTGGCATTTTGCATCAAACTACGAACCCGTACACTCCAGAACAGAACGGAATGAGTGAGAGGATGAATAGGACACTTATTGAAAGATCTAAATGTATGGTACTAAATGCTCAGTTACAGAACAACTTCTGGGGAGAAGCAGTGGTCACGGCAGCACATATTATAAATCGTTCGCCGACGAGAGCCCTTTCCTACGTCACTCCAGAAGAAGTTTGGACAGGCAAGAAACCAGATTTAAGCTACATGAAGATCTTTGGGTGCAAAGCGATGGTACACATACCTAAAGAACGCCGCCAGAAGCTGGATCCAAAATCCCGTGAGTTGATTTTTGTCGGTTATAGCGACTCCGTAAAGGGCTACCGTTTTATAGACCCTAAAAATAAGCAATCTATAACAAGTAGAGATGTCGTATTTCTCGAAGCCACTGTACAAAGAAATATAGTTAATAATGAGTCTGCTCCTGAAAAAGAAAAAGTAATTAGTGATGAAGAAAATAAATTCACACACGATGTAAATAAAGATGTGTCAGCACCTGAAAAAGAAAAAAGCATTAGTAATCAGAGAAAAAATTATACACAGGAAATAAATAAGAAAGACTTGTCTAAGAAAAAGGAAGAATCGAACTTAACTAAATGTAAAAATAATATAGTATACTTACCTTTACCAGAAGAAAGTGATAACGATGATGAAGATAATGATAACAGCGTTGACACTGACGAACTGAACAGTACATCTAGAAATATTGATTCATCACCTGTATCAGTTTATTCTGATCCCGACGATGAGTCGTACATTCCTGAAGAAAGCTTTGAAATTCCACCATTAAACAGAAATCTTCGACCGCGACGTCGTGAAGAACTGTACGAAGCTGAACCTCCACAAGATAATGCATCTTTTATGTGCATGAATGGTGAATCTGCAATGAGTATTTTAGATAAGGATCCGCAGAGCCTTTCCGAAGCTTTAGAAAGTAATAAGGCCGAACAATGGATACAAGCAATGGAGGAAGAATATAAATCATTGCTTGATAATGATACTTGGATATTAGTCGATTTGCCGAAAACTAAGAAGGTAATTCCCTGCAAGTGGGTTTATAAAACAAAAACAGACGAGAAAGGCAATGTATCTAGATTGAAAGCACGACTTGTCGTAAAAGGTTATCAGCAAAAGAAAGGCATAGATTATCACGAAATTTATGCGCCAGTAGTACGTTATACGTCTATAAGATATGTTATTGGTTTGGCTGTAAAATATAATTTAAAAATTCATCAAATGGACGCAGTCACGGCGTTTTTGCAAGGTGACATTGAAGAAAGTATTTACATGTCACAGCCACCGTACTTCGAAGAAGGCGACAAAGTCTGCTTACTGAAGAAATCTATATATGGTCTGAAACAGGCCAGCAGGCAATGGAACAAAAAGCTGAATGCAGCTTTATTAGAGATTGGAATGTCACGATCTAAAGTAGATCCTTGCATATATCATCGTATAGTTGATGAAAATGATATACTGATTCTTACAGTTTATGTAGACGATTTATTATGTTTCTTTAACAACGAAGAATCTGTCAAGATGACAAAGAATAAATTAAGCTCGAAATTTCATATGAAGGACATGGATGAAGCTAAATGTTGCATTGGTTTTAGAATTACGCATGAAAAAACATTAAGTGAAATTTCTCTGGACCAGACTTTATATATTGAAAAGGTACTTACTCGTTTCAATATGAGTGAATGCAAACCAGCGTATACGCCATGTGAAGCCAATCTGCAACTGAAAAAAGCTGCGAATGATGATGATGTTTTGAAAGATATCCCATACCAAGAGTTGATAGGGTGTCTCTTATACTTGTCACAAGGTACCAGGCCGGATATAGCTTACATTGTGAACCAGTTAAGCCGGTTTAACAATAAACCTACATCTCAGCATTGGATAGCAGCAAAAAGAGTTTTAAGATATTTAAAAGGAACACAACACTTAAAACTTACCTTCAAGAAAAATGATGCTACTATAACAGGTTACTGTGACGCAGATTGGGCGTCAGATACTGAAGATAGAAGATCTTGTTCCGGATACATTTTCACTTTTCAGGGTGCCGCTATTAGTTGGTGTTCCAAGAGGCAACAAACAATAGCTCTCTCCAGTACCGAGGCAGAGTACATGTCACTAGCTACAGCAACACAGGAAGCCATCTGGCTCAAACAATTGGAAGAAGATTTTTGGCCCACCATGTCAGGTATACCAATTGTCATGTTTTGCGATAATCAGAGTGCTATTAGCATTTCAGGTGATGACATCTACCACGCCAGAAGCAAGCACATCGACATACGCTACCATTTTGTGAGGGAGCGTATCACCAACAAACAAATCTCCGTTCGCTACAAGAGCACTCAAGATATGTTGGCCGATGTTCTCACCAAGGGGCTGCACCGGCCGAAGCACCAGTCATTTTCAATGGCAATGGGTTTGTGCCCAGAGGAGGGTGTTGAAGATTAGGTCACAAACCAAACAGCGCCTGCTTCATTGTCACAGGCAATACGACGACATGCGCGAGTGTCAATCTTTGTACAAGGTGCGCTCTCGCCCTACATATACTGCTAGCTCCGATACGTTTATATTTTGTATTTTCTATTTTATAGTAAATCCTTTTCTATACCTCAAAAACTCGTATTATTTCATTAACCTGAAACACGTGTTTACTTATTTATCTTAAAGAATACTCATGTGAAGTTTCAGATAAAATTTAAATTTCAAATTCGTAACTGCTTGTCCTTGTTATAGTGGAACAGAAAAAGAAAAAAAAACGATTATTTCACCTAACCAGTTGAACAACAACTTTGCCCATAACGATTTTTGTTTCTCAATTTAAAATATTCTCATAAAATATAAAAGTAAGTGATGAGTAGAAATCTGTTTATTGTATTTCATTGTGTAGCATAACTCTTAAATAATGTTAAGGTTTTATTTTTTATAATAAATAAAATTCATTTATTTCAGACAAAAAGTGTGTCCATCCAGTTTAGTAAAATACATACTTTAAATTAATTGTTAGCAAAATTATACACTAAAAACATAAATTAAAACATAGGTACAACAAAACTATTTTGAAAATTTGAGAAAGAAGATGAAAAAGAAGAAGAGAAACTCTTTCGCTTTTTCCTCCTCCCCCCCAACTCAATCCAGTTTATGGCCCGTTATGTAGGGCACTGGCGCGTGCTGACGCAGCCAGTGTTTCACTACAGGGCTGTCCCACATGTTAGCGACAATGCTCAGGATTCTATTGGGGCTGTCTCGCATCCTAGTTAAGGTTGAAGCACATCTCTTCCGCATGATAGCCTGGAACCCATCAATCCCGGCGTCAGCAAACATTCCAGATGCGCTACAGTAACGAGGCAGCCCCATCAGAACCCTGTAAGCATTATTATATTGTACGCGCAGAGCGCTGTAAGCCTTCTGCGTGTAGTTAGCCCATAGGCTGCAGGTGTAGAAAGATTGGCAATACGCCGTGAAAAGCGTCGCCTTGACTTGTTTCGTACACCGTGCAAACCTCCTAGCCAACATGTTACATCTGACTGACAGCGCTCTGCGCTCACGTTCAATGTCTAAGTTATCACTCAGATCTTCCGTGACCCAGTGACCCAGATATTTAAATTTTACGACTTTGTTTAGAGGAGTTCCGCATAGTTTCAGGTGTGGTACATCAGGATAAGATTTGGAACCAGCCTTAAACACAAGCCACTCGCTCTTCTTTACGTTGTATCTGAGCCCATGAGTATCGGCATACTTCTCACACACCCTGAGGAGAACCATCATCGCATTGATCGATGGAGTCAGCAGCACCATATCATCAGCATAGCTTATATTGTTTGCACAAACTCCTCCGATATGACAGCCTAGATAGGCGCTACTGAGTTCAACAATCAAGCGATTGATGTATAAATTGAAGAGGCGGGGCGAGGTCAACCCCCCCTGCCGCACCCCGCACTCCAACTCATACATATCAGAGAGCGAGCTACCCCATCGTACATAGTTCGTCTGCTTAGTGTACCAGTATTTGAGCATCAACACAACCTCGCCCGCCACGTCAGTATCCTCTGTCAACTTTTGCCATAAAATGTCATAAGACACAAGGTCAAATGCCCTAGATAAATCTAAAAAGCATGCATTGACAGGTGTTTTTCTAGACGTGTAATATGAGACAGTTTGCTTGAGAGACAGGATGGCACTTTCAGTTGAAAGACCTGGCCGGAAGCATAATGCATGCGGTGTTTACCTTTAAGTGATTGTTACACTTAGCAAGTTTGTATGTTATACTTATAAATGATTATTGTAATTTCAGTGTAAACAATTGTTGGTGAACCTAAATAATAAATAAAAAAATAAAAATAGTCTAACTAATCTTGTTTCCCCATACAAACTTTGGACCCCTGTTTCAACCCTTTAGGAGGTGAATTTTGGAAAATCCTTCCTTAGTGCTCGCCTACACCATAAAAGGAACCTACGTGCCAAATTTGAAGTCTATAGGACGAGCCGTTTGGGTTGTGCGTTGATATGTCAGTCGTCAGTCAGTCTAAAAATCAAAAATCTAAATATATAAAAGAAGAAGCTTTCTTTTATACATATATTTAGATTTTTGCTATATTTATTTTCAATTTAGTCACATTAGAATGCACTTATTATGAACGTTAAAGGGGGAAAAAAGCTACCAACAGTTCCAAGTTTCTGACCCACATCTATCCATTACAGCCCGAGAAGATTATTACCGGCAAGAAATTCGGTGGGATTTAGTTTATCAAAAGTAATTGGGTAGTTCTATGCGATTTTGAACTGCGTTTTGAGACTTCATTACCATCGCCAAATTATCGGATCGGATCATAATGACAAAAATAGCAGAAGAATACGTCTGCTACTCCACCATTTTTACGCAGTTCGTCAATAATGTGGGGATGGTAATGATAATGATGCGATTGGTGCGATTGAATAATCGCAGAGAACTACCCAATTACCCAAAACCTTTATTAGTGGTTCTACAAGAAACCTAAAACATACAAAAAATATAACTCAATAGAAAATATAACTCAACTAAGTTCTTATGATTTCTTTAGTGAACTCAGTATTACAGTCAGTCTGAATTATATTCCATTTAATTACATATTATAATATAGGCTATGCATGCTTGTCAAATAGTCCTCTTCTGTGTAGTAAGCCTTCGACATGAAAGCAAAAATCTAATTGGTGGTACAAAATTGTATTTTCCGGATCTGTTCATGATTGCGATCAACTTTTACTATATCGACTTCGGCAGAAAAAATGTGTAAATTCTGGTATCGAGTTCATTAGTAAGTACCTATGAGTACAAATTGGCAAGGGATCGCATGGAGAAGTTTCCAGATTCCCTCAAGATCGCAAAAGTCTCACCAATTTACAAATCTGGGTCAAAAATGGAGCCTGGTAACTTTCGCCCAATATCCGTATTACCGATAATCTCTAAAATCTTCGAAAAGATTATTCATGACAGATTATTGAACTACCTAAATTCATTATATCAAAGAACAGGTCTCATGAATCTAAAACAAATTTACGTGTATAAAACATGTCTTCTAATACGAAAAATACTGGATGGTAATGTACTCTCGGAAATAAAATTTAACACAAAAAGTAAGTATCAAAGAATAAAGCTCAGAAACGCAGATCAACTAGCACTACGTTTTCCTAGAACCAGATACGGATCCCTAAACTTGATGTATGATGGTGCTAAATTGTATAATAACCTACCTAAAACCGTAAAAAATACCAAACCCCTAAATACTTTTAAAAGCCAATTAAAATCACATGTCATTAACAATATAACATAACAAATTAAAATACAAGTATTACTTAAACAAATATTAGTCCTAAATTTTACTTAAATAAATAAATATAGTAGCTAATATTCTTATAATAAAAACCTGCCAAATTGAAAAATTACAAAACATAATTTAAAATTAAGTACTTAATAAAAAATAAAAATATATATAGGTCATATACCTATATATATAATTCAATACAATACATGCATGAAGATATGCTTAAAATAAGTAGTTCATCTCAAATAATTACAATAATGGATCTCAGAAAAGTTGCATGAACTAATAGGGTAAAGGCACCAGTGGTCAGCCTCAAATCGGCTTTTTGAAGTTTGAATGGTCGGCATTTCTACAGGTTTAGTGGGATAAACAAACGCATTGCGTGGTTTGATTAAACGTTTATTAAAGATTCAAAATAAGACATAACAGAAGTAACAATCTTCTTTGTTGTATTTATAATGAAATAAAAAGTAAAAATGGCACTTTTTTCCAGTAGTCAGCCTCCAAAATCCAATAATCAGCCTTAGTGTACCCAGTACTCGGCCTTTAAAAACTATTTAGTATAATGAGATCAAAATCACATATATTTATATCAAAATCAACGATATATATACTACACCTAATAATTATGTATAAGCAATCTATTTTACATAAGAGTAATAGTCTTACGACACGAAATTGCCTTGAATTATTACAAAACATCTACTCTCGCAAGAGATGACAATAAATAATCATATAGGTACTTACTTATATTAATTGTTTACTCGTGCTGGGGACAACTAATGATTTCGGATTAACATTTTCCTTCTTAGGAAAACAAACAGTTTCATTAGAAATAATTTTAACTTTGGATTTTTTATGACGCGATTTTTCTTTTGTTTTGGGACTTGTCATTTCACTGAGATCTGCAGCATTATCCGACAGTTCAGATAATTCATTTGAGAAATCAAACGATCTGCTAGCCTCCCTAATCGACATTCCGCTTCGAATGGCTTCCATGGCAGAAGTGAGTTTTTCTGGAGGGTTTGTGTGTATTTGTCTCGGCATTTTGCTACAAATAAGAAAATAAAATTATGTAGGTGTTGTCAATACCTACTGAATTATTTTAATAAACATATATTTTACTCACATAAGCCTGGGTAAGTAAGTAACAGGCATAAAAAACCATCGTTCAAACAATACCTACGTACATTGTAAACTCAACGTCAAAAATCTGTACACTTTTGAACCTTATTTCTCTGAGTTAGCGTTCAAAAGCGTAAACATGTTTTTACACTCAAGGTTAATGGCTGAGTACTGGATACGCTAAATCCAGTGGTCAGCCGCATAGATCCGTTATTTCAAATGCGGCCGACTACTGGGTTTTACTCTAAAAAGACTACTACATGCTTAAATAAATTTGAAAGTATAAATGTAATGGACGTAATGGTTGTGTTACGCCGGTCATGTGAACAAAACTTCAAATGTGATTTTTCTTGCCTTAGAAGCGTTTTCAGCAGGCTGAAAAGTGATTTCAGGCCGTTTTAGAGGTGCCTCTTTCACATACTAGAAGATTCAAAATTTACCCCAGTTACCGTTGTTTTCAGGCGCCTGAAACATGTTTTCAGTTCGTTTCAGGCCACCCTCTACCAGATGGCACAATAACCTGAAAACCCGTTTTCAGGCGTTTTCAGGACCCCTTATGGGCCCCTGAAGTACAAATCAGTATATGGCGAAATTTCTCGAAGGAGTGAAAGAGATAGCACTCTTAGAAAGAGCTAGCTATACGGAACATTCCAGAAGTGTGTGAAAGAGAAGGATAGAAAGAGACGGCAACAATCGAGAATGTTCTGGAGTACTCGCGAACACTCCTGCCTAGTAGCTATACGGAACATTCGAGAAGTGTGTAAAAGAGACCACTCTTAGAAAGGGATAGCTATACGGAACATTCGAGAAGGGTGTGAAAGAGAAGTATAGAAAGAGACGGCAAGAGTCGAGAATGTTCTCGAATACTCGCGGACACACCTGTCTAGTACCCAGCCGCGTCTAGAAGCATCGCGAGAAGTACTTAGGTACCTACTCGCGAACTTACTAGAATCGAAGCCGACCTGTCGAGGCGAGATTTGGCTGGAACATTCTGGAACCATCAGGAGTACCGCCGACGGGTATATATAGCGGCAGCCTGCAGCCACAGAGTAGTTCAATTCTCAATGCGATACAGTGCGGATCAAGAGCGAATCGGAGTGAAGTAAAAGTGACGAGTGCGTTAAATTAGTGTGTGATAATTGTGTTCAAGTACTGTGTTTAGTGTCTTGTGAGTAGCAATAAAGCCTCAGTTTTGATTAGTGGTTAATTAGTGCATTTTTTATAAAGTACCCACCCCTCAAACGTAACATTTGGTGTCAGAAGTGGGATAGAAAATGCCATTTACGCCACGTGAGGACGTGCCTACGGGAGACAAGACCCGGGGTCATGATGCAGCGAGTGAGGACGTAGCTACGGGAGTTCAGACCCGGAGCCAAGCTGCAGCAAGTCAGAATCCTGCACCAGAAGCCAGTTCATCGGACTCAACCGCCCCCGCCAAGCAAGACGTAGACATCAACGCGATATTTCTGCTCTTGAAGCAACAAGCGATAAGACAAGAGCAACAAGCGAGAAAACAGGATGAACAAGCGAGACAACAACAAGAACAAGCTGAAATTCTCCGGAGAGAGCTGAAGGAGGAGCTACGTGGTCAACTCGCAAAACAGGATGAACAATCTGAAATTCTCCAGAGAGAGCTGAAGGAACAGGCGAGTATGCTGCGAGAGGTACATGAGACCACAGGTGAATGGAAGCGGGAGATGAGTGAAGTCCAGGGGAAACTAATGGACTTAGACGTTCAAGTTTCTCAGCACTCAGCTCAATTGACGGACGTCAAGGAAACCGTTAATGACGTCAAGGACAAAGTTGAAACATACAAGAACCGCCTCCAGAAACTTGAAATAAAAGTGGCCAGTGGTACGAGTACCTGCGTATCTGATGCACCCGTGCCAGGAAGTGGAAGGTTTAAGGTACCTCCCTTTGACGGTACATCTTCTTGGACAGCATATAAGCTGCAGTTCGAGTCCGTGTCTCAGGCTAATGGCTGGAGTAAGGAGCAAGCCAGCACAGCTCTAATCCTAGCGCTTCGTGACGAGGCTCTTACAATACTCGAAGCCTTAGGAGAAGATAAATCATACGACCGGCTTCTAGAAGCGTTGGAGGCCCGTTATGGTGATAGCCACTTGGAACACGTCTACAGAGCTCAGCTGAAGGACAGAACACAGGGACGTAATGAGACCTTGCAACAGTGGGCCCTGGAAATTGAGAAGTTGGTTAGAAAGGCGTACCAACGTACATCGGCCTCTTTCGTGGACACCACGCTTGTGCAGGCCTTCGTTGACGGAATACGCGACCTGGAAGTGCGAGCGGCAGTTCGATTAGGGCACCATGGGACTCTGAAGGACGCGATGGCCCACGCTCTAGAAGTGGAAGCTGTGCGCCAGGATCCATCAAGGCCTTTCAGGGTGCGTGAAGTGTCAGCAAGGGAGCCCACTGCACCCCGTCGTGAATTTGGGCCACGATGTTACCGTTGTGGAGAGCGCGGCCACATCCAAACCAGCTGCCCGAAAAATCGCAGTGGGAACGAACGAGGGCAAACCCTGGTGCCAAGGACAACTGGCTCTATTGTATCAGAGCCGCAGCAGGGAAACGAATAAAAGCCAGGACTAAGGGACGAGTGCTGGCTGGTGGTCGAAATGTCCCAATAGTGATCTCACAGGTTAACGACGGGAATAGTCTGATCGTCAAGGGAGAAATTGGTGGAATACCATGTCACCTCACCATCGACACCGGAGCTTCTCGGACGGTGATCAGTTCTCGGCTACTGAAACACCTAACCAGAGGTCATCTAGTCCGACCTAGGCATCTCCAGCTGCAATCCGCTACCGGCCAGTACATTCCCATCCAGGGGGAGAGAGGAGTAGCTTTAAAAATTGGTGAGAAAAGCTACTGGCATAGAGTGATTGTTGCTAACATAATTGATGACTGCATTATTGGATTGGATTTTATGAGAGACCATGGTTGTAGAATTGACTTGAAAGTTGGAGTCTTGAAATGTGGATCTGATGAGGTGCCTATGGAGGGTGGAGTAAGTGGAAATGTTTACTGTAATAGAAGGACCATCCTCCAGCCGAAGGCACAGGTGCTAGTTCCGGTACGATTGCCATGTGACACAAGACAAGGATGTCGTCGTTGCGTAATTGTAGAAAAAGTCAACAATGATAAACCGTGGATGCCAGCCCGCACGGTGGTAACTACGTCATCTAAAGCATTTGTGAGGGTTCTTAACCTTAGTGACACTGAGTGCGTCCTTAATAAAGGAGCTCTGGTTGGTTCATGCGAGGAAATTTCATGGATTCGAAGCTGTCAGAACCCTACAGCGGCTAAGGAATCTCGAGATACTCTGTCTTCAATCGACATAGAAAGGTTATTGGACGGGTCAAGTAACGACCTTACCAAGGAAGAGCGGGCTAAGGCACGTAAATTATTGTTGCGATACAGCAATGTTTTTTCTGCGCACGACAGTGACATCGGAAGGACTGGAGTAGTACAACACGAGATCGACACTGGTGAAGTCACACCTATCAGACAACGACCTCGGCGAGTTCCAGTAGCTCGAGAGAAGGAAGTAGAGGACATGATTGAAGAAATGAGGAAGAGCGGCGTCATCGAACCTTCAACAAGCCCGTGGTGTTCACCCGTAGTGTTAGTGAAGAAAAAGGACGGGACTATGAGGTTCTGCGTCGACTACCGCCGCCTGAACGACGTTACTAAGAAAGACAGCTATCCATTGCCCCGAATCGATGACACTTTAGACACTTTGAATGGAATGAAATGGTTTTCAACGTTGGATTTAAAAAGTGGCTATTGGCAAGTCGAAATCAAGGGTCAAGATAAGGAGAAGTCGGCGTTCTCGACCGGAAAGGGACTCTGGCAGTTTAATGTCATGCCGTTTGGATTATGTAACGCTCCAGCGACATTTGAGAGGTTAATGGAACAAATACTAGCTGGTCTATTAGGTGACACTTGCTTGGTCTATTTGGATGACATAATCATCGTTGGTAGAGACTTCGATGATCACCTCAACAAATTGGAGCAAGTATTATCTAAGTTACGAGAGGCAAACCTTAAACTAAGTCCAAAGAAATGTTCACTTTTCAAACGGAAAGTCAATTATTTGGGACATGTGATTTCGAAGGATGGCATTCAGACAGACCCTGAAAAGGTTAGCGCCGTGAAGGATTGGCCAATACCAAAAGACAAAACTGATGTACGTGCCTTCTTAGGACTATGTTCATACTACAGGCGGTTCGTGAAGAACTTTTCAGATATCGCAAAACCGTTGCACGAACTAACTGAAGAAAAGCGACAATTTGATTGGACCGAACGGTGTACGGAGAGTTTCAACAATCTCAAGCAAAGACTCTGCCAAACTCCAATACTGGGTTATCCAGATCCGGAAGTTGATTTTATTGTTGACACGGATGCGAGTAATACAGGTATTGGAGGAGTTCTGTCACAAAAGAAGGGAGACAACGAAGTCTTAATCGCCTACTTTAGTAAGTCGCTGTCAAAGCCTGAGAGAAATTACTGCGTCACACGGAGGGAACTACTGGCAGTTGTTAAGACTTTACAGCATTTCAGTAAATACCTGCTAGGGCGAAGATTTAGAATTAGGACTGATCATGCTGCCCTGAAATGGTTGCTGGAATTTAAGAATCCCGAGGGACAGGTGGCACGGTGGATTGAACAGCTTCAGGAGTATGACTTTGTCATCGAACATCGCAGTGGGAAATTGCACGGAAACGCGGATGCTCTGTCTCGAAGACCTTGCCCAGATGACTGTAAGCATTGTCTTAAACAAGAGGGCAAGGAATGTTTGAGGATGTTGAGAACAGACACAGTTAGTGAGGAATGGAGCGATGAAGTCATGCAACAAGCACAAAAAGAGGATCCCGACGTGAAACCCATTTTTGAGTGGATTAATGCGGGTGTAGTCAAACCAAAATGGTGTGAAGTAGCTCCAATGAGTACGACAACAAAAAGCTACTGGGCACAATGGGACAGCTTGCTTATGCATAACGGTGTATTATGCAGGAAATGGGAATCGGCTAATGGGAAAGATGCTCACCTACAAGTTGTCGTCCCGAGAAAAAGAGTGAAAGATGTTTTAGAAAGTTTCCACAACGGTATTTCTGGTGGACACCTTGGAGTGAAAAGGACCTTAATGAAAATTCGACAGCGATTTTATTGGATCCACTGCCGTGAAGATGTTGAGAATTGGTGCAAAAAGTGTGTAAACTGTGCTTCGGTCAAAGGACCGCAGACCCGAAGCAGAGGAGTACTCAAGGTGTACAACGTCGGTGCGCCCTGGGAAAGGGTTGCGTTAGATGTGGCAGGGCCATTCCCAACAACAGACTCCGGCAACAAGTACATACTTGTCGTAATGGACTACTTCACCAAATGGCCCGAGGCATTTGCCATTCCTAATCAGGAAGCAGTCACCGTCGCGGAAAAGTTAGTGAATGAAGTTTGTTGCCGCTTTGGAGTACCCCTGGAAATACACAGTGACGTCAGTGACCAAGGCAGAAATTTTGAATCTGCGGTGTTTCAGGAGACTTGTCTAATCATGGGATTGCATAAGACTAGGACTACTGCATATCACCCACAATCGGATGGAATGGTCGAAAGATTCAATCAGACGTTGGAGAGACACCTGGCCAAAGTTGTCGAGACTCACCAAAAAGATTGGGACCGGCATATTCCTCTCATTTTGATGTCATACAGGTCAGCAACCCATGAAAGTACGGCAGTTACTCCAGCGTATGCGAATTTTGGAAGAGAGCTTCGGTTACCTGCTGATCTCCTAACTGGTCGACCCCCGGATACTCCAAGGTGCATCTCAGAATATGCATGCAATTTAAGGGATCGGATTGATGACGTTCACAGCCTAGTTCGTGAACAGGGGCTTCAAGCTAGCACAAAAATGAAGACTCGATATGACAGGAAGTCTAACCAAATGGGGTACGAGGAAGGTTCGTTGGTGTGGCTACATAACCCGATGCGAAGGAAAGGGAAGTCCCCGAAACTGTCTCCGAATTGGGAAGGGCCATATAAAGTGGTCACAAAAATCAACGACATCACGTATCGGATACAGCGAAATTCACGAAGCCCATGTAAGATTGTTCACGTAGATCGGCTGGCGAGATACCACGGCAATAATGATGATGCTCGGGACGAGCATGTCTTAGGGGGGGGGGGTAGTGTTACGCCGGTCATGTGAACAAAACTTCAAATGTGATTTTTCTTGCCTTAGAAGCGTTTTCAGCAGGCTGAAAAGTGATTTCAGGCCGTTTTAGAGGTGCCTCTTTCACATACTAGAAGATTCAAAATTTACCCCAGTTACCGTTGTTTTCAGGCGCCTGAAACATGTTTTCAGTTCGTTTCAGGCCACCCTCTACCAGATGGCACAATAACCTGAAAACCCGTTTTCAGGCATTTTCAGGACCCCTTATGTGCCACTGAAGTACAAATCAGTATATGGCGAAATTTCTCGAAGGAGTGAAAGAGATAGCACTCTTAGAAAGAGCTAGCTATACGGAACATTCCAGAAGTGTGTGAAAGAGAAGGATAGAAAGAGACGGCAACAATCGAGAATGTTCTGGAGTACTCGCGAACACTCCTGCCTAGTAGCTATACGGAACATTCGAGAAGTGTGTAAAAGAGACCACTCTTAGAAAGGGATAGCTATACGGAACATTCGAGAAGGGTGTGAAAGAGAAGTATAGAAAGAGACGGCAAGAGTCGAGAATGTTCTCGAATACTCGCGGACACACCTGTCTAGTACCCAGCCGCGTCTAGAAGCATCGCGAGAAGTACTTAGGTACCTACTCGCGAACTTACTAGAATCGAAGCCGACCTGTCGAGGCGAGATTTGGCTGGAACATTCTGGAACCATCAGGAGTACCGCCGACGGGTATATATAGCGGCAGCCTGCAGCCACAGAGTAGTTCAATTCTCAATGCGATACAGTGCGGATCAAGAGCGAATCGGAGTGAAGTAAAAGTGACGAGTGCGTTAAATTAGTGTGTGATAATTGTGTTCAAGTACTGTGTTTAGTGTCTTGTGAGTAGCAATAAAGCCTCAGTTTTGATTAGTGGTTAATTAGTGCATTTTTTATAAAGTACCCACCCCTCAAACGTAACAT
Organism: Lathronympha strigana; assembly: GCA_949128165.1. NCBI lineage: Eukaryota > Metazoa > Arthropoda > Insecta > Lepidoptera > Tortricidae > Lathronympha > Lathronympha strigana. Next base: position 1,388,011 of record OX421917.1, read on the forward strand.
TTGGTGATTAGTCGGTTATTAACAGCCATGAAGATACAACAATATTCAATCTTCTTCTTTTAAAAACATCATTGTGTTTGGTCCATTTCTTGAGACTTCAACGAAGAGATACATTGTTGTATATCATGGCTGTTAATAACCGTCGTTGGTTCGATACTCGCCAAAACATCCAGACGATATTACATGCTGACGAGTTTTTAACAACCCTCCTATTTAGAAATCTTAATAGTGAGACACTGACCGAGGCTCCCATTGAGATAGTTATCGCAGCCGTAACAATTGTGAGCCATGCGCGGTATCTTGCTAACCGGCTGCCGATTAAGCCGAGAGAGTATATTGACTCAATCGTGGTAGGAGAGATGATGGCTCCGGTGATCCCAGTAGCTAATTCATTAGCTCAGAACGCAGCTAGGGACGAGTTCGATAGAGTGATAACATACTTATTGGCGAACAATACTGTCCATAATCGAAACAAAGGGTATAACGAATGGGTGGCAGCCATTGCTGAAGCTAATGCAGCTCTCGCCCCTGAAGAACGACAGGAGATTGTTGCTCGCGAGAACATGCAGTTCATCGACAATGTAGAGTATCTCATTTGGCTTGCGTATAATACACCAGCGAGTATGTATATGAGTGCAGTTGTCTTAGTTGTCTCCTCCTATGTAGGGATAGCTAAACGTGGGACGATGTCGGAACAGTTCGCCAATAAAGTGACTAGTGGTATTCGTGATGATCTTGGAGTAGATATTGCTTTAGACACTGGCATGATAAAGTATACGTATGTCAACTTCGGGAGATACGTAAATGCTACCAATGCAGAGGCTGTCTTCGAGAGATGGCTAGCTGATATCCCGGAGCATGCTTTACGCCTACGTCTGAGTCTTGAGCAGGTCACAGGATCAGGATTAACCGCATATATAGTCATTGGACGTTGTATGAGGAAGTACAACGATTTCCCGTGGGATCGTCTCAATGTCCTGACTGACGGTGAAGTTGACCGTTTTGCGGCAGCAATGGGAACTGTGAACGGCAACTTGTACTATGGGTTCAACCGAAGCCTGGGAGCTGCTCGTTCAACCTTGTACAGCTCAGTGGCATATGTCGCAAAAGAATTATTGATTAAGATAGCCGGAGAGACTTCATTGTCTAAGTATCAAGGATGGATTAAGAGACCGAAAAATCCAGCAGCCGTACAGTCGATGATCGATGCATATGTCACGCAAGCGGACTGCATTCTTTAAACACTCTGTGGGCGCTTTTCTTGTTCTCGTCCGATCACCGAAGTTAAGCAACGTCGGGCGAGGTCAGTACTTGGATGGGTGACCGCCTGGGAACACCTCGTGTCGTTGGCTTTTTGCTAGTTTTTTGGTGTTGCAGTTCTGAAAAACTGTCAAACGTTTTTTTGTTACAGCCCTTATGAACAGTTGTTGAAAAACACCAGTTTTGCTATTGATTTCGCTTTTCTCAAAAAAAATTACTAGTTAGTATATGTACAAGTAAGGTACAAACATTTTTTTTAAATTTCAGTTGACAGCATTAGTCGCTATACAACGTGGCATAATAAGCAGCAAGAGAGAATCATACCAACGCCTCCAAGAAGGATTGGGATAGCCCTGACAAAACATGTAGTGCGAAGGGATATGGCCGAGTGCAAGATTTCCGTAGACGATGTCAATGATAGAGCGAAGTGGAAAAGCCAGATAAAGACAGCTGACCCCACTACCATATGGGATTAATAGCTAGGATGAGAAACTTAAAAATAAAAAGAAACTACCTATAAATAAAAAAATTGCCCCAAATCGCTGCCTAGTGGAAGCATGCCCAAAATACTGGCAGCATTGCCACGTTGTACCTATGGCAATGCTGATCCGCTGTACTACTCGTAGATTATGACCCAGCCCTCCGGTCACGCGTCGCTTCGAATATCCTGCGGCTGCATTCTTTAAACACTCTGTGGGCGCTTTTCTTGTTCTCGTCCGATCACCGAAGTTAAGCAACGTCGGGCGAGGTTAGTACTTGGATGGGTGACCGCCTGGGAACACCTCGTGTCGTTGGCTTTTTGCTAGTTTTTTGGTGTTGCAGTTCTGAAAAACTGTCAAACGTTTTTTTGTTACAGCCCTTATGAACAGTTGTTGAAAAATACCAGTTTTGCTATTGATTTCGCTTTTCTCAAAAAAAAATTACTAGTTAGTATATGTACAAGTAAGGTACAAACATTTTTTTTAAATTTCAGTTGACAGCATTAGTCGCTATACAACGTGGCATAATAAGCAGCAAGAGAGAATCATACCAACGCCTCCAAGAAGGATTGGGATAGCCCTGACAAAACATGTAGTGCGAAGGGATATGGCCGAGTGCAAGATTTCCGTAGACGATGTCAATGATAGAGCGAAGTGGAAAAGCCAGATAAAGACAGCTGACCCCACTACCATATGGGATTAATAGCTAGGATGAGAAACTTAAAAATAAAAAGAAACTACCTATAAATAAAAAAATTGCCCCAAATCGCTGCCTAGTGGAAGCATGCCCAAAATACTGGCAGCATTGCCACGTTGTACCTATGGCAATGCTGATCCGCTGTACTACTCGTAGATTATGACCCAGCCCTCCGGTCACGCGTCGCTTCGAATATCCTGCGGCTGCATTCTTTAAACACTCTGTGGGCGCTTTTCTTGTTCTCGTCCGATCACCGAAGTTAAGCAACGTCGGGCGAGGTCAGTACTTGGATGGGTGACCGCCTGGGAACACCTCGTGTCGTTGGCTTTTTGCTAGTTTTTTGGTGTTGCAGTTCTGAAAAACTGTCAAACGTTTTTTTGTTACAGCCCTTATGAACAGTTGTTGAAAAACACCAGTTTTGCTATTGATTTCGCTTTTCTCAAAAAAATTACTAGTTTATATGTACAAGTAAGGTACAAACATTTTTTTTAAATTTCAGTTGACAGCATTCGCTATCCAACGTGACGTCATAAGCAGCAAGAGAGAATCATACCAATGCCTCCAAGAAGGATTGGGATAGCCCTGACAAAACATGTAGTGCGAAGGGATATGGCCGAGTGCAAGATTTCCGTAGACGATGTCAATGATAGAGCGAAGTGGAAAAGCCAGATAAAGACAGCTGACCCCACTACCATATGGGATTAATAGCTAGGATGAGAAACTTAAAAATAAAAAGAAACTACCTATAAATAAAAAAATTGCCCCAAATCGCTGCCTAGTGGAAGCATGCCCAAAATACTGGCAGCACTATTTTTTTGGGTGACACGCCGGACGGTTGCCCAACTAAAAAGTGGACGGAGGCCCAACCATGAGCCAACTCAAAATGCTACTAGGAATGTGCCGAGGCTTTACTAGCTGTACTGATGTCGGTGCGCCACCGTGAGTCCCAAATAAGGAGATCCGCGTCAATCCATAATAACGTGCGAGCCCTAAATGCAGGGCTTATACTCGTAACGTTGCGGCATTTTCTAGTCGCAGTTGGGAGCCGCCTGGACGTACACGACATCGTACCTCCGGGCGATGTGCCGGATTTAGCTGAGGAAGTAGTCCTCGGTGCCGAGGTTGGCCTCGAGGCTGGCCTGGTCGATCCTACCGCGGCCCCCTTGCCGCCCCCACCCCCGCCCGCGCGCAGCCCGCGGGCGCCGCGCCCCGCTGTGGCGTGTGCTTGGACCGGCCACCAACGCGCGTGCTGATACCCTGCGGGCACACATTGTGTGACGAATGCGTGATCGGCATTCAGAGCTGCGTAATCGATGTCCGTACTGCGAGCATACATTCAAAATTGCATTGCAATATATTTATGAGGTAAGTCAAAAATTCAAAAGTATGTAGGTAATATTCGTCGATCCTAAATGTTAATAGGCTAGATGACAAAAAAAACTAATTAGTCCGTCTGTTAGATTTTTAAAAAAATATTAGACAAGTATTTTTTCTTTTGTTCGTCAAATGAAAAAAGACGGAAATACAGCGCTAAGTTTCCCGTGACGTCACAATCGAGTACGATTCTTACTCTAAGGTGACGTCACCAGCCCCCACCACGGAACTTTGACGCTCTTTATATTCGTCAATTTTAGTTATCTTGAAAAAGGAAAAAATACGTGTCTAATAATTTTTGATAATCTTTCTAAAGGACTAATTAGATTATTAAAATAATAGTTTTTCAACCTAGTCATCATCCCTATTGACGCGACCTAGCAGCACCATGCAGACATACCTAGCGACAGCAGTCCACACGACGTAAACACACAGAGACACCGCATCAGCGGCAGCGGCAATGGGCGTCACATCCAGCAGAACTGTAGGTACATTATGTAGAAACTTTACTATTCTCAGTCAAGTGAGTAGGTACCAACCTAATTAGAATTACAAAAAACTTAGGACAAACTGTGACTACGTGTGATCAGTACAAATATCTGGGTAGTATGATGCCCAAATCTGGGGACGCAGAATGCAACATTCAGCACCGAATAGCCGCTGCATGGCTGAAATGGCGGGAAGTAACGGGGGTTACGTGTGATAGGAGAATGCCCGTCAAGCTCAAAGGCTTAATATACAAGAGCATAATTAGGCCGGTCCTTATGTATGGCAGCGAAACGTGGGCTTCAACCCAAAGGCACGTCCGTACCGTTCAAGAAATGAAGATGCTCCGGCGGATGTGTGGCGTCACAAGGCTCGACAAAATCCGCAACGAGTACGTGCGTGGCAGCCTGGGCGTCCGTGACATCGCTGACAAGATGCTAGAAAGTAGGCTGCGATGGTATGGTCACGTGAAAAGAAGACCACCCGATTACGTAGGTAACTTGGCACTACAACTTTCCCTCCCTGGTAACAGATCAAGAGGAAAACCGAAAAAAAAAAACAGTCATTACGGACGAAAACATTGGTTACGAAGACAAAAGAATGCCACGCGTATGACCCCCAAACCAAACAGAAGACTACATATGATAGAGAAGTGCGGGTCTTGAAGACAAAAACAGTGACAGGACAAGAAGAAGTGAGAGCACTGATGAGAGACAGAAACAGTTGGCCTCATACATATAACATAAAGAGAGGGGAAAGAAGGACCGCAGAGCTATCGCTTCACCCACAATGTTCCTCCGCCCATTCCTGCTTGTAGTAGAGGCTTTTCATCTTGAATTGGCAAAGCAGATCCCTGGGTCAACGATCTCCATAGGAGGGGAAGAGAAAAAAGCAAAGATAACCAACAACATGGACACGCAGACCCTTTCAGGTGGGATCGCAAAGTGCCAGTTCCAAAGAACGGAAGACGCCACCAAATGGAATGAGTGTATTTCCCCTGGGCTGTTCGCATTAATGCATCATTATTTCTTTGACCCTGAAATCAGATTAAGTTGCATGCGCTCTGTTCCAGGAGTTTCAAAAACTTTTGTGAAAATCGCATGGGTCTGTCATTTATTCCAAGCGTGGAAGCAAATACAACTTGGACCAGGGGTCATGGTGGAATGTGAAAAACATTACAGGCGCATCAAGTGGACGGACGATGAAGCCCCAAGGATGAATGAACGAACCCGAGAGTGGTATGAGAGAGTCAAGCACCTGTTGACTCCTTGCCGAGAGTTTTTATATTCTAGTGGTGGGATGCTAATGGGCATGCTGAACGCAGCTTCCACAACAGTAGGATTGCTAGGGAATGAGCGGGCCGATGAGCTGGCGAAAGAGGCAGCCCTAAGCGACATAGCAGTGATGGGGTACGATCGGTTTCCCATCTCTTTCGCAAAGAAAGTCATCAGGACGAAGTCTATTGAGGAATGGCAAAACAGATATCTGACGGCAGAGCAGGGAGCGGTAACAAGGCTATTCTTCAAAGATGTTAAGTTGGCAAAGAAAATAATGGAGGAAATACGGGGAGACTACGGAGGCTACGGAGGATTCCGACAATACCTGTATAGGTTTAAGATAGCTGATAGCCCAGGGTGCCCCTGCGAAACAGACCAGGAAGAAACAGTACTACACCTGCTCACCGAGTGCCCAAGATTCGAGCTAAAGAGATGGGAATGCGAATGGACGATCAGGACAAAAGTGGCACAGCAAAACATCCACGAGATAATGGCTGACAAAACAATGCGTGCGCCATTCCTGAAATACGCTAGGTATGTGGTCGGAATTGCGGCGAGGGCAAACGGGTCGACGAGTGCCAATATCCGGTCCACCTAAGACTGAATACCGCCACGGAGCGGAATCCGCAGCTCTGATTGTTTCGTAGTCCCAAGCAAGCCTAGCCACTTCATCTAAATCGCCACATAAATAAATATCGCCATCAATTAAATAACGCCTCTAGCCACCTAAAGTCGCCAATAAATGTAAACTCGCCAGACAATCTACCTCGCCATAGCAATAAAATTCGCAATTCGCCACTAACCAAAATCGCCGCTCCGCTATGAAAGTAATAAAACTCGCCATTAATAGGAACAACAACCAGCACCGCAATAATTCTAGCCGCTACAAAAAACTCGCCACCTAATTTACCTCGCCACTGGAATAAAACTCGCCACTTTAATAAAACTCGCCACTTGTTCCCGAAGAATAAAACTCGCCATTGGAGTAGTGAGCGGGAAAGGGTGGTAGGAGGTAGTGACACAGTACAGTGGTTGACATGGAATATGAGGAACATAGGAGAATAAATAACTGAAAACTCGCCATAAAATAACTGTAGCCAGTACAAAAAACTTGACATCTGATTTGCTCGCATACGTAATAAAAATAAAACTCGCCACTCCGTTTTGATAATAATAAAACTCGCCATTGGAGCACTTAAGAGGCCAAAGGTGTGAAGCGTAGCTGGCGGATAAGGGTGGCTGGAGAGGTAGTTAGGCACAGTAGGCGAGAAGGTGAAGGGGACACAAAAAACCAAAATAATTGTGAATAACACGAAATTTGTTACCAGGAGTACACAATGAGCTGCAGGTGTGCGGAGGCCATCGGAGAAATGAGGAGAGGGCTCATGGACCTAGTCCGAGCAAAAGACGAAGTCATAAGGGTATAAGGGGCCCTGATAGAGACCCTTATGGAGCGGCTGGCGTGCCTGAGGCCTCCAGGAGCCCAGGAAGAAGACCTGCTGGAGGGGGAAACAGTAGAGTCAATGACCTCAGTGGAAGTCCGGCCCCCCTCTGAAAGGGAAGCTTTCTGGGAGGAGGAGGCACAGGAAGAGGGAAACCAAGAGGCTGTGCAGGCGGACGTGATGTGGAGACCGTGGGATGGTGAGGGCGGCGTGAGGGACGTTCGGGACGACCGGGACACCACCACGCGGCCGTCATCGTCGAGCGGCCGCGACGGACTCGCCCGGCTGGGGGACGAACCAGAATATACGCCAACCACGGCAGAGGCAGACAGGACTTCGCCCTCCCAGCAGGGTGTGGGCTGGGTAGTGGGACTGAGTGACCGGGCCAGCCCGCTCCAGGAGCCGGAGAGTGTGGAAGGTGGGAGGGCGGATGAAGCGGACCCAGGCCCAACAGGGGGGCGGGGAGGGGCTGAGGTGACGGAGGACGCGGAGACCGACACCTCCTCCGATAGTACCGAAACTGCCTCCTCTGCCGGCCCGAGGACAGAGGGAGGCGGAGGAGGGCTGTCTGGATCCACAACGTCGGGATCGCTTCTGCCGATCCCTCCCCACGCCCTCAACAACCGCCTAAGGATCCTATATGGAGGATCGTAAGGCTGCCAAGAAGGGTCCCGGGAGACCTAGGCTCCCCCCCGGTGTCCCACAAGGTGGAAAGCAGTGTGCCTTCTGCGGCTATTTTACTGTCAGTGGGCACATTAGCCGACACCTAAGGGCGAAGCACGGAGGGCCGGGATTACACCGGGAAACAGTAGGTCCTATAGTTTGCTAGCAGCAAACTATAGGATGGACAAAAGCAAAATGAGAGTAGTAACGATGAGGTCAAGCGATGATTCAACCACGAAATACCTCTCGGATACACCGTATGAAAATGCCCAGTGTGTAGAACTGAACAGGCAAAATCTTTCCCTGATTGGGATAAACCTTAGACCTGACAAAACATGTAGTGCGAAGGGATATGGCTCAGTGCAAGATTTCCGTAGACGATGTCAAGGATAGAGCGAAGTGGAAAAGCCAGATAAAGAAAGCTGACCCCACTACCATATGGGATTAATAGCTAGGAAGAGAGAGAGAAACTTAAAAATAAAAAGAAACTACCTATAAATAAAAAAATTGCCCCAAATCGCTGCCTAGTGGAAGCATGCCCAAAATACTGGCAGCATTGCCACGTTGTACCTATGGCAATGCTGATCCGCTGTACTACTCATAGATTATGACCCAGCCCTCCGGTCACGCGTCGCTTCGAATATCCTGCGGCTACATTCTTTAAGGCCGTCCCCTATGCCAATGACCTCGGCGATTTGAGCTTTCTTCCCCTCCCGCTTACATTCCTCACCGGTTATACAATACCGGTTATAAGCATAAGTCGTCACCTAGGAAGAGCTGCTTGTACTAGGACGCAACCCTATAAACTACTAGTGCCATCTTACACGACTGGCCCCCGTCGCCCGCGCAGGCATCTCGAGCCGGCGTTTTCGGAAAAGTGCGTGTAATAGCTTGTTTCTCGAAAAGTACAAAACCTATCCAAAAATCAGTGGATGCGTTTAAAGTAAACATAAATATAAAATGCTTGTCTTAGTTTCTTGTACTTACGACGCATAATAAGGGAGTAGATACAGATTTAAGGTAGAAAAAAGGGTTTACGGTTATTTTTTTTTCTCTTGATGTATTATGTTTTTCGACAATTTAGTGGAACAAAATGTAGACCAAATACCTAGCTACATTATATATTTCTTTCAAGCGTTGTGCTTGGAGCTGAACAAAGCCTATTCACTTTAAAAACAGTGAAATATCAGTGAAACAGCCGGGTAGCCCCTTAAACACTCGGTGGGCGCTTTCCCCCCAGGGCCCCAGAGTCTCAACTCAACCCCAAACAGCTAAAATATACATTCACTATTTATGGATAACCTTTTGTATATTTTGTGTAATTGAATAAAAAAAGTGTTTTTAGGTCAATCGGGCATAACGTACAAAGCTACAAAGTAAAACTTTACTTTAAAAGCGTCACTGTTATTTTGTAGGTATATTCAAATTTTTTGACTTTAGTTTAAATGATATACATATAAGTACTTAGAAGTTTAAAAAATATATAGCAATTTAGACACTTATTGTATGTCAAAGACAAATTATTACTTAGGTACTCCAGAATAACTCTTCTCTCACCACACTTGTCAAAGTAACAATGAGTTAGGTAGTAGTTTTTCGGAACCTGGGCAATGAGTCGAAATGAATATTACAGCAGTGGCTGTACTTGTTGAGCAATCTACTGTAAAGGTTTTACCTTTGCAGCCGCCTTGGTTAGTTGGAAGGACTGGCTTTATGTGTATTTCAAATTGACAACTCTAGCCAGTACTGTCACACCAAGGAGCGATGGTTGATTGTTCATTCGGTGCGTGGCAGCACGTAAGGTGCTGTTATCGATATTGTATTAATAAAAAGATATATAACTGTCCATAAACGTGTGTTGCTCCTCACCACTAGGCGAACCCCTTTACACTACACATTCGAGGGAGAGGTGAGTTAGCTCCTAGGACGGTCTTAGTAAATCTTCTTTTTTTTGCAGGGTGCGACGATGAGCAGACGGCGCCTTCAGGCCCCGTGCAGTTTCCAGAGCGACGTTACCTCTAATGCCTCGAGCCAAGAGTTTGATAAAATTATCTTTTGCGAAATTTTTAATTAAATTTTAATGTGATGCGTTGGTTGCAAATAACACCCACAATTAAAAGTGATAATTTGAATGATAAATTAGACGTAGGTACTTAGGCAGTTATTTATAACAAAAATCTGGGGGGTTTGCCCTCTGTTAGAAATTGTATAGTGTATTGAGCTTTATAGTGAGTAGAGTCTTTAAGTATTTTACTCTAGTAACTTTGTATTTTGTCTATGCATGTCATGTCTATGCCTGCTCTCTCTCTTCTAAACTTTCTATGACACGGTTCGTATGTCGGTCCGTATTTTATATTATGTTTTATATATTTTTAACTTATACGACAAGATACCCTGTAATACGGGTGAAGTAGGTACGGGCTCCTAAAGAGAAGCCCTCATCCACCGTTGTGGATAAGGAGGGATTCACACTGGTGCAAAGGAAGCGCAAAACGCGCAGGGCGACTCTGCAAGGCACGGCCGAGACTGTTAATTCAGGTCTACGGGTCGCCACGCCGAGAGCGCTCGACGTGTCGCGCTTGCACTACTCCTCCGTGGTTAACGACGTGGTGGAGTATGTCCACCGGAAGACTGGCTATACGCTGAGGGTGCAGCAGCTGCAGTCGCGCCACTAAGTGCACTTCAGCTCGTTTGTGGTGCGCGTACCGCGGCCGCTGCAGGACACCATCGCGAGCGCAGACTTCTGGTCGAAGGGCGTCGTGTTTCGGCGGTTCCGAGGCAACCTGCCGAATCCCATGCCGCTGGTTCAGACTTCTGAGTTTATACAAGGTGCACTGGTAATTATATTGTAATAATTGCATTATATGTAGATGATTTTTATGTATGTTACAATCAAAACAACTCTATGAAAAATGTCTTGATATCGATTCTTGAAAAAGAATTCAATGTAAAGAACTTAGGAGAATTAAAGAGTTGTCTAGGTATAAATATCACTAGGGATAGAGTTAAAGGCATTTTAAAACTCGACCAAAGTGAATATATACGCAAATTGACTGTTCGCTTTAATATGCAAAATTGTAAGGCCGTATCTACACCAATGGAGGTCAACTGTATATTACTGAAATCTAACAATGTTGATGGTTTACAGGACGACATTTACAACTATCGTCAGCTGCTTGGATGCCTGATGTATCTGTCCGTCTGTACGCGACCAGATATATCTTACGCATGCAGTCAGCTTAGCCAGTTCAATAACTGCTTCGATAGGACTCGTTGGTTAGCAGCGAAACGGATTCTGCGTTATCTGGCAGGAACAATTCAGTACTCTTTATGTTATCATAAAAGTAACAATTGGTTTTTAAATGCCTTTACTGACGCAGACTGGGCCAATGATTTGACCGATAGGAAAAGTTATACTGGTTTTGTTATCAAATAAGGTAATGATACGGTCAATTGGGAATCGCGTAAGCAAAGGTGCGTAGCGTTATCTTCTTGTGAGTCTGAATATTTGGCAATAAGCGATGTATGTAAAGATGTTACATTTATTCAAAATTTGCTTTCGGAACTTTTACCTAGATATAGTAAAGAAATTGAATATATCATATACTACGATAACCAGTCTGCACAAAGATTATTGCATGTTAATGAATATTGTCATAAGCGTACGAAACATATAGATTTAAGATATCATTATGTTAAGGATCTCATTAACAGGAATGTTATAAGTGTTAAGTATATGCCTACTGAACAAATGCTTGCTGATGTTTTAACGAAACCATTAGGTAGAGTCAAGCATGAGCGTTTTGTCACAGCAATTAATTTACTTTAGCATTTGTATTTTGTAAAATTGTAGAGTCACTTTGAACAATGTCACACTCACATAAAATGTAGAGTCACTTTAACTTCACTTCACTTCACTTCACTTCACTTGACTTCACTTGAGTTCACTTTTATGTGTGTTTTTTTTACTGTTTTATCTACATTTGATATTAGTATTCAGCACAATAAGGGGAAGTGTTAGAAATTGTATAGTGTATTGAGCTTTATAGTGAGTAGAGTCTTTAAGTATTTTACTCTAGTAACATTGTATTTTGTCTATGCATGTCATGTCTATACCTGCTCTCTCTTCTAAACTGTCTTTGACACGGTTCGTATGTCGGTCCGTATTTTATATTATGTTTTACATATTTTTAACTTGTACGACAAGATAAAGTGTGTGTCTAATCTGAGCAATAAACTACATACTTCACCGCTACGAGTGTCTTTCTGATTGGAACAACCCAGCCAGCCCCTCGCTCTCCAAGTCCTAGTATTACATGGTCATAGGCCACCACTTCAAGATCTATCAACCTCTAACACAAATAACAGATGAATGTCGTAAGTCACAATCCACCGCCAGCGCGGACAGTCTTCCAGGGCTTTATTGCAAAGAGATAAGGGCTACCTATCGAAGGCTGGCGTGCAGCTGTAGGTGCCTCATCACAAAAAATTGTTTACGAGCGACAATTAGCGGCAGATAAACCGTACGCGGTTTTCGCTCGCAATGTAATTCTTTTGTAAACAAGCTTTAAGTATTTTTGGATAAATAAAAAAATAAAAAAAATAAGGCACAAGAGAATGTACCGAAAATTTTTAAGCCTGGTGTCCACCTCCTCAGGTTAGAGCTCTTGAAATATGATGGAGATGTCCTCAAATGGACAGAGTTTTGGGATCGGTTCACGGCCAATGTTCATTCCCAGCAATTAGACGACGCTGAGAAATTAGCTTATCTTTTAAGTTTACTTGAAAAGGAAGCGAAGGCGGCAGTCAAGGGCCTTGCGGATACAAACTATCAGGTAGCAATTGATACCCTTAAATCTAGGTATCGTAACCCGCAAAGGGTAATAGACTCCCATTACGAGGCTCTGGATAAGATTGGAAAAAGTGAATATACTGCCGACGCATTTGGAAGAATGTTTGAGATTTTAAGGTGTATAATTAAGAAAAAGATAGTTTTGTTATGTTTTTTTCCAACTAAAGTACAATTTTTTTTTTGTTCTAAGTTTTCTGAATGTTGATTTATTTGTAAAACATTAATAAACATTTTAAAACTAATAAAAATATATTAGCGTTTCATTGTTACTACATAGCTGTTACAACTAGCCCCTACAACGGGATAAGTTGTAACAAGTGACTTTAAAAAAAACACAGCTCTCGTTTAAATATTAATACCAATTGATAACATTTGACGTACTAAAAAGTTAGACAAATAGTTAATGTTTTAAAACATTATTTCACAATCTTGAAATACTCTATATTTTTCTTATTATATGCTTTCTTCGATAAAATGTTACAATAAGCCCCTGCTCCCCTACCTTATATTTTTGTTTTATTATTTCAAATCTGATTCGATGCAAAATGCTCATTATTGGAATCTCTAAACGAAAACTTAGACTTAAACGAACAGAGAGATAAAGTTATCAACTCAAAACACAAACCAAGAAAGCAAGCAGCGACATTACACAAAGAAACATAATTTAAGAAATACGTGTCCATTTGACGCCAACTTTCAAATTATTTTGAGCGGTTATGCTGCAAATGGAAAATACCGACAGTTGATGTGCAACACTAAAAACGCGACCATAAAATTCATCATCATCATCATTTCAGCCGAAAGATGTCCACTGCTGGACATAGGCCTCCCCCAAAGATTTCCACAATGACCGTTCCTGCGCCACCCGCATCCAGCGGACTCCTGCGACCTTCACCAGGTCATCAGTCCACCTTGTGGGGAGCCTACCCACGCTGCGCCTTCCGGTACGCGGTCGCCACTCGAGAACCTTTCCGCCCCAACGGCCATCGGTTCTACGTGCAATGTGCCCCTCCCACTGCCACTGCCATAAAATTAGCACTACCAATTATAGGTGAACAATAAACCTTGCCCCGAAAAATATAATGCCAGGGCAGAAGTACTCTCTAACGAACATGAACAGGGCGATAGGGCACTGAACAAAAATAGAGAATCGATGTCGAATTTAATTTATTTCGTGACGTGCCGAGCCATACACTACATTGGTGGACTGTAAATGTGGCCAATATTTAAAGATTGATGGCGAGTTGGTTAACGTAAACGTCGATATTTTATTAAACAAAGTATTTAGGTGAGTACCGGTAGACGAGGGAGACACTCGTTTATCGACCTGCAGACGTTGCAGAAACATTAATAAAGATGTGTTGCAGTACGGTCCTCCATAATAATAAGACTTACATAATTAGGAGCGAACCAGCTTACTCTGACTACTCGTACTGACCAGACATGTCAGGGTCATACCCTTATATCTGTACCTCCTATGGAATCAGTCCCTACAAAAAAAAAATACAAAATACACACAAACCGGCAGCGGCATTAAACGAGGTAGTTTTAAAGCTATATGATACGCATGCGCCTATTCGTAGTGTCAAGTTGAAGCGACCACCTGCGCCGTGGATAACTAGAGCTGTTCGGATGGCAATGACTAGGCGTGATCGAGCGTTCCGTAGATTCAAACGCGACCGTTGTGAAGAGAACTGGGCGTTATTCAAAGTAGCCAGAAACAGGTGCAACCAAATGGTGAGGGCAGCTAAGCGCAAATTTGTTTATGAGAACATTGTTTCCTCCTCTGCGGCGGAAACATGGAAATTTTTAAAAACGTTGGGCATTGGGAAACCAATGAACAAGGTCAACTCTTCTTCTCTTTCTTCCTTCTCCATGGACGATCTCAACTCTCATTTTGCCAAATCTTCCAGTTTAGATCCCCTCGTAAAAGACCAATGTATATCCCGTATCAATGCTCTGCCCAGCTACTCTAAAACAACTTTCACTTTCACCCCTGCCACTGTTGATGAGATAAGTAAGGTTATATTATCCATTAAGTCTAATGCAGTTGGTCTTGACAATATAAGCCGAATAATGACTGTTACTATTTTAGAAAGCATTGTACCTGTTATCGCTTATATTGTCAACCTATCGTTGTCCTCTGGCTGCTTCCCAACGTTGTGGAGAAGTGCGTATGTAATTCCCTTACCAAAGACGGCTAATCCCAGTGCGATGAAAGATTTCCGCCCTATTTCTATACTACCTTTTTTGTCCAAAGTTTTAGAAGCCATAGTTCATAAGAGATTGTCTGCTCACATATTCAATAACCAGCTTCTTTCACCTTTCCAGTCCGGCTTTCGTGCTGGCCACAGCACGACTACTGCCTTGCTGAAAGTTATTGAGGATGTGAGGTTAGGCATGGAGTCGTCTCAATTAACCGTGCTGGTTTTGATTGACTTCTCTAATGCGTTTAATGCGGTCAATCATGATTTGCTTCTTGCCACATTAAAGCACCTAAACATTTCATCAACAGCGGCAGAGTGGTTCTCCTCTTATCTTCGGGATCGTCGTCAGGCTGTCCGTGTAGACAATGGTATCTCCGACTGGTGCGAACTAACTTCTGGCGTTCCTCAGGGCGGCATTCTGTCTCCACTTCTTTTTTCCGTTTTTATTAACCATATCACTCCTTATATTAAATGTTCTCACCATCTATACGCCGATGACCTGCAAATTTATACACAAGCTGACTTGGGCGGGTTGGAGCTGGCTGTGGGTAGACTTAATTCTGACTTGGCTAAAATCTCTGCCTGGTCCCGTAACTTCGGCATTAACGTCAATCCGAACAAGTGTCAAGCAATCATACTTGGAAGTTCTCGACTGCTATCCTTAGTGAACATACCACGCCTGACGCCGTTAATGTATGAGGATATCATGGTCCCTTTCGCTCCGGAAGTGCGTAATCTAGGTCTAATAATCGACAGTGGTCTAACCTGGGTCCCTCAGGTGTCTGACATATGTCGTAGGGTCACCAACATGCTACGTTCTTTCTACCGGCTTAAGCACTTCCTCCCGATCAGCACGAAAACTCTCCTTAATCAATCGTTGGTATTTCCTGTTATAGATTATGGCGACGTGTGCTATTCAAATATTAACCAGGAATTGCTAAATAAGTTAGATCGACTGCTAAATAACTGCATCCGATTTATTTACGGGCTCCGTAAATTTGATCACGTGTCGGCTTTTCGCCGTAAATTAAATTGGCTCCCGATCCGTGAGCGCAGGGACTCCAGAATTCTTTGCTCTCTTTATACCATCCTCTTTGATTCAGCTGCACCAGATTATCTTAAAGCCAAATTTCAATTAGTTACGCCGCGTCCGGGTTGCGAGCTTCGTACCTCGCGGAGTCTTCAACTCACCTTTCCCCTATACCGCACCGGTTTCATGACGAACTCATTCGCTCTTCAGGCAATTCGTCTTTGGAATGATCTCCCTCTATCAATAAGACAAGCACAGAGCAAATTTTCCTTCAAACGTAAGTTACGAAAACACCTTTCTAATTTAGTTCTACGTTCATAATCTGTATAACGGTTATACATGGGTACAACAATATGTATTTTATTATGTGAATATAATATGTATGTACATGTGTATATGTATTTGTGTATGTATATTAATAATTAGCTGTATTTATTCCAGAATGTGACATTTTATCTCTCTGTTTTACTCTTCCGCACCAATTTTGTAAGTTTCTGTTTGACCCAATGGTTGACTGGTAGAGAATGCCTTAAGGCATTAAGTCCGCCATTTGTACTTTCTTGTATTGTGCAATAAAGGTTAAATAAATAAATAAATAAATAAACCGCTCCAGTAAAAGTGGTTCCTGTAGGAATTGTTTTTCTTACTCATAGAAACCTTGTACTATAGCGTTCAGAATTGCATGGGTAATTTATGAATGAATTCATTCATAAATTACCCATGCAATTCTGAACACGCAATACGCGACGTAATGTTTGTTCGTGTACGGTACGAAGATAATGTACAAGTAAGCAAAAAATAAATACATTGAAGACAAATTGATAAAAACTAAAACTATCTTAACCAATGGGGGCCTCACCTATAACTACACCACTGAAAACTGATACCAGTAACACCATTAGAATAAGTGAATTACCACCATTAGAGATTTAGTACTTAATAAAAACCAGTACATACTAAATGGTGTAAATTAAAATATCTTTGTTACTGACTCAAAATATCTATGTTAGGCCGTGATCATCCAGAGGACCTTACATTCTTTCCGGTACCCACTGAAAACGCGACCATAAATCTAGCACTATCAATTATAAATGCAAAACAAAACCTGTTTAAAAAAATATATTCCCAGGGTAGAAGTACTCTGCAACATTACAAAGAGACTCGTAGTCGAATGTATTTCGGCTCATTCGGACTGAGTTTTTGTTTCGTGCTCCGATACACAAAATCGACTGTGACTGTGTGTGTGTGTCTGTTGTATGTATGTGTGTGTGTGTGTGTGTGTGGGTGTGTGTGTGTGTAGACTGTGAATGTGGCTAAAATGTAACGAATGAGAAGAGTTGCTTAACGTGAAGGTGGATATTATAATAAACATTAAATATGCAACTTGCTGTCGACGAGGGAGATACTCAAGTGTCGACCAGCCGACGCTGCAGAAAAAATAACACAGATGTGTTGCAACACGGTCGTCACATAAAGATAGATACTCGTACAAGTATCTTTACCGACGACAGGTACACCACAAGTAACCACGACATTCGCCACTATTTTAATTCGATCGCAACAACAAGAGTCCTAGGCGTCACTTATGTACTCGCACGAGTGACGAGTTGTTAATTGAACGCCTGGAGTGGACACTATTTCGCGTCTGAGAAGACTGGCTTATACTGGTACGAGTAAGCATAACGATTGAGAACCGGTCAGAAAATCTTGATGTTAAACACTTATATTTTCACTAAATCACTTTCGTAGAACTAAGGCAAGATGGACAATCTTCGTCAGCAGTTTTCTGATCCCAAGATTTTAGAAGGGACACCATTAAGTAAGTCTGGATTGGCTGCCTTAGATCAGCATGCTAAGGAGTTGGTCGATAGGGGAGAAGTGGATCCTGATCAGGACCCAGCATCCACAAGTGTCCAACCCGTGACAGAGCCCAATTGGAACCCATGGAACAAAGTGCAACAATTGCACACTGGGGGACCACTTGTTCAACCTCCGTCCGATAAATCAGAAGCAAAGGAGTGTCTCCTAGAGTCTATTGAGTCCGATCGCCAGTTCATACAGTTGATAGAGGGGGCAGCAGAACTGAAACCGGAGGATTTGTCTCTTGGTGACAGTGACGGGGAGTTAAATCCCGAGGAGATTGATGACTTCATGAATGAGGGCCAACAGATTGAAAATGAGATCAATCGACTCAGAACTGCTGCATCCATTTCAGGGTCATCAGATCCAAGCGGGAGAGATGAGGTGTACAGGGAATGCACCATAGTGTTAACTGAGGCAGCTCATAAGCTTCTCGCTGACTTAAATCATGAAGTAAATGCACATATTGATGAATGTTATAAAGCCGGAGAAATACCAAAGATAATCTTTACTATTGAGCCGGGATCCAAGAAAGCAGTCATCAAGAGATCTTCTCCATCTACAGACAAGAGGACACCCAAAGGTGTCATTAATGAGGGAGCATCGACCTCGAATCGAAGTCCTCCTCCAGACCTGAAGGCAGCACCTTCTTCTACCACGCTGGTTTTGGACAATGTACATAGGGGTCTATTCAAGACGGGATTTAAATGTCCTGCTCTCTTTGGAGGAAATCCAGGTCTGGTCAAGATTGGATACTATGGTATTACAGAAGACATTGTGGAGGGAGTGCTTAAAGAAAGCCCTGGTCTCCTTCGCCCTGATCTTTTAAAGAAGATACTTATCAAGACCAACAGATGGGCAGCTTTTTCGTCGAGCTATGACCACACCAAGTTGGCTTAAGGAATAAACTAGAACTAGTAGTTTATAATATTTTTCACAGCATGCTTGTAGTGACTTCGATCACACTGATTTTATCGCTCATTTTCTCGGAGAGCACTGACGTTGTATGTACTCGTACTGGTAGAACGCTGGAACCGGAATGTTTCGGTATTTGATATATCGTTCCCCAATTTTGAGTAGGTATAAGACTTAATTAAGCTTACCGTTATTCGAAGCATATTTAATATTTGAGAGTGGCAACATTGCTTGCTGTGACGTGACAGCTGCTGATTACCTGCAACCCTACTCCATTTTACCCTTCCTATTTCCATTTTTGCCACCAGCGGCCCCACGTAACGAGTGGGGCTGTTGCGCGCCCTCTCGTCATTGAGCATCTTGACTACCGAGACGTACAGTCGTCCTTACAAATTGAATAAATTTGTAAGTTGAGCTGATTCATTTAAAACTTTTTAAACCAATGGGGGGTCTCACCTATAACTACACCACTGAAAACTGATAAGCTGAAACCAGTAACACCATGCATTAGAATAAGTGAATTACCACCATTAGATTCAGTACTTAATAAAAGCCAGTACCTAACTTAGTGTAAGCAAGCGCAGTGAGTATATAAATTGTGTAATTTAAAATATCTTTGTTACTAACTAAAAATATCTATGTTAGGCCGTGATCAACTACCTAGGGACCTTACATTCTTTCCGATACCCACTGAAAACACGAACATAAATCTAGCACTATCAATTATAAATGCAAAACAAAACCTGTTACAAAAAATATATTCCCAGATTAGAAGTACTCTGCAACATACACAGTGACTCGTAGTCGAATGTAATTCGGCTCATTCGGACCGAGTTTTTGTTTCGTGACGTACCCAGATACACAAAATCGGTAGACTGTGAATGTGGCTAAAATGTAACGAATGAAGAAGAATTGCTTAACGTAAAGGTGGATATTATAACAAACAAAAAATATGCAGCTTGCTGTTGACGAGGGAGATACTCAAGTGTTGACCAACCGACGCTGCAGAAAAATTAACGATAGATACGAGTATATTTACCGACGACAGGTACACCGCAAGTAACCACGACATTCGCCACTATCTTAATTCGATCGCAACAACAAAAGAGTCCTAGGCGTCACTTATGTACTCGCACGAGTGACGTGTTAATTGGACGCCTGGAGTGGACACTATTTCGCGTCTGAGAATTCTGGCTTATACTGGTTCGAGTAAGCATAACGATTTAGAACCGGTCAGAAAACACGTTACGTAACCTTGATGTAAAACGCTGATATTTTCACTAAATAACTTTCATAGTTAAAATCTTTATTATAATTAATAAATAACAATCATGGTACCTAAAAATTAAAAACCTACCTTAAGAATAAAATAAAAAACTACCTTAAAAACACCTTTCATAGTTTATAATATTTTTCACAAACTCCATACAGATTGTGAGGTCTATTTTCTGGGCTGTCA
The DNA here is from genome assembly GCA_949128165.1 of Lathronympha strigana. Lineage (NCBI taxonomy): Eukaryota > Metazoa > Arthropoda > Insecta > Lepidoptera > Tortricidae > Lathronympha > Lathronympha strigana. The sequence goes on from OX421917.1 coordinate 1,408,012, forward strand.
AGTTATAGTATTTTGATAGGAGAATTAATAAATTAGGTAGGTACGCCATTTTAGAACGTGATTTCTCAGGAAATCAGTATTTGTGACTGCGACGAGTTTATTGTTAATTTTAAAATATTGTGAAAACTGACGCCATCTAGGATTTTGTAAAATTAACTCCGATTTGGATAAAAATTGACATTTGATGCGCGGTCCTTAACATGAATTCAGAGTCAAAATTATAAATATTGTAAAAACCGATGCCATCTTGGATTTTGTAAGATTAAAGGTACTGGGACACATGCTCATTAATAGCACGCTAGAAAGCGTGCGTATGAGTATGCTTAATATTAGCATGCTCATGGACTGTCTACATTTGCTGGAAATAAGCATGCGAGTTTTAAGCACGCTACTAAATAAGCATGCTCAAAGCACGTCTCCTGATACACATGCTATTTGATAGCATGCTCACTTCAAATTCTTAAAAAGCAAAATGGAGAACCACGCCATCCGCATGGAGCTGAATCATGTTATAATTTTGCTGGCGATGCAATGCATCCGCAATATTATCGCCACAAATAGAAAGAAAAGAAGCAGGAGAATTTGGGTCCGTGATTGGTTGTCTCTGAGACAAGACCTAGGCCCAGCGATCGGTTGCTCCCAGAAATGCGACAAGAAGATACCGAGGGGTACAAAGATTACATGAGGATGCTGCCATATCAATTAGATTTTTTGCTTGCTAACGTTGAAAGTGTTATTCAGAAACAAGACACACATCGCCGTGTGCCTGCTATACGGCCACAATTCAAAAATTTCAATTTTCTGGATTAAATCAGATTCGTATTCAAAATTGTTCAATTTACGACTTTATTTCGAGAGCCATAGCATAAAAGGTCTTTAAGAGCCTTTTTCTGACAAGTGGCCCCTGCAATACAGCCACTTGCCACTCTTGCCAGTCTGCCGCCTGCGCCCACGGCGTTTGCACGAAAACCTGACGGCCCTTTTGAGTTGTGGCTGTATAGCACACGTTTTGAATGAAGCTTTTTGAGTTGCGTCCTATAAAATAATAATTAGTTTAGTGTTTATTACGATGAATCCCTTTAAATATAAAAGAAACAAACGGCAATTGTTTGTGTCACAGCAGTAAGTATTACACTTATTATTACAAAATTGCCAGCTCGCTACCGAAACTACCACAACGCAACAAAATGATTAAGCAAATCTCAACTTTGTTTTCTTACAAGTGCGGTTAAATATGGTGCATCAGTGAGTGTCGTGAGACTCGTGAGCCTTATTCAAATTTTTACCCGTCTGAAGAAAAGTATTGAGCATGTTTTCGAAATGTTTATATGTATTTAACTAACATTTTATTGTATATAATACCAATCGTTTTACACCTGCAGCCTGTGGGCCGGCTATACTCAGCGAGCGTACAATGCTCTACGAATACAATATAACAACGTTTTCAGGATGCTGATGGGGCTGCCACGTCACTGTAGTGCGTCGGGAATGTTCGCGGAGGCGCACACGGATGACTTTTTTGCAATTATACGCAACAGATCGGCGCGCCGATCTGTTGCGTATAATTGCAAAAAAGTCATCCGCATAAGTCGCCGCGGCGTCACTTATGCAGAGACTGTGTGGCAGTACCAATAGCATCCTGATAACGTTGGCAGGTAAGATGGATGCACCACTGCTCGTGCACTGGAATGGACTGCATGTGGCAGCCACAGATGCTGAGAAGTGGTGCATCTAGGTTGCCTAGTTGTGTTGTATTTTATGTTGTATTTTTTTTTTAGTATATGATAAATTGTTTAATATTATGTGTGTCTAATTCTATAGCACGCTTTACTGGCAATAATATGCAACGGATTTTATTGTGTGAGGTAAATTACTAACTGTGTTCGGGATGGTTGTATTCGGGATGGTTTCATTATATTGGAATTTTGAATATTATAAGAACTGCTTTTATTTTGGGGACTTTGGCGCCAAAATTTTCAAAAGCAAAGGATTCACCAGAAAACAGAAGTTTTTCCGGTCTTGATTTTGACAAAATAAAAGACATGTTCAAAGTACGTGGAAGACTATTATTGGACGCTGCTCGAGCCCTACAAGATTCACCGCCAACTGTAAGCGATTTTCCTACCTTTGTATTTTGTAACTCTGATTAAAGACTGATTATTACATACGATGATTCTACTAAAGTAACAAAAACAAAATATTTTGTATAACAAGTTAACAACGCTTTTTTTATTAGTGCTAAGTTGAAATAAATTGTGAAGAAATAACGAATTTTCTTGAACTGATTACTTATAAGAAGCTACCTACTTGTAAGAATTTACTTACTGAATACATTATAATAAATGAATTGACTGCAATGTTCTTAAGAAGTTGATTTCACAAATTGGCAAGGAACAGTATTGTGTTTTGTTTCTTATTTTATAATATAGTAGGTATTCTAACTACTTTTTTTATGTTGAATGTTTTAAAAAAGAAGTTTCAAAGTTTTATTTGTTCTAATTTTATAAACCACCTTTTAAACAATTAATATTATTCGGTGCTGACATGGTATAATGTTGATGATTATAAGCTAGTTAAGTACACATAATTATCGCGTACAGTGATCTTGTTCCTATCAAAATTGATAAAATAAAGGGATTTTAACTATTTTGGTGTTTTTATTTATATTTGCATGGTAACCTTTATCCAATAATTTTGTGTTCAAATTTGGACGCATCCCAAAATCTTTAACCCTTATATGCCCAGGACTTTTTTTTTTTGGGTCTTTATGTGTCCACTGATTCGAAAACGAACAAGACCCACATAAACTCACAACCACACATATAATTGGTTTCTTATATGCCCACCGATTCGAAAACGAATCAAAAAATGACTTGTCCTTATTGTTAATTATCTTGCTCATTTCGTTTGGTAAGTGTATCCTACTGCCATCGATATTTAGAATAATGTGGGTAGCACATAATCTTCATTGGATGTGGTGACGTATCTCTGTTATTTATGCGTTAGTGACTTAGTGCAAGTTATGATTTGATATCTGTGTGCAGAAATCATGTCGTCGTTCACAAAAAAGTAAGTATTACTGAAATTATCTGATTATCAAAAAAAACATCTGTCATACATTCCAATGTGGACAATTTATTAAAAACTAACAGGCTGAGCTTATTTGAAGCAAAAGTGCAACCAACTTATTCGCATATTGCGGTCAAAAGTGCTATATTTTCAAAAGGAACATAGGTATGTTAATCAAAACTGAAACAGAACTGTGCCAGCAACTAACTACCACACCACGATAAATGTGCCGAACAAGAAGAACAGTGGAAAAAAAAGAAAAAGGCCTTCCAACTGTTCTATAGAATAGTAATTATATTTTGTAAACATTGTGTTTACATTCCGCAGTGCATAAACAAGATGACAGAAATGATTCCCAAGAAATATAATATACCTACTGAAAAACGGTTTCAAAGAGTATAAAAACTATTATAAAGAAATCGGCAGAGGCAATCGGCTATTTTAAAGATTTCGTTACCTACACGAAGAATATTGCCCAAACCAATAACAAGTGCATTTCAATTGATGATTTTTTAACACTCGACGGACAGATATATTTACTTTAGTCTATACGGTCATGACCGTATAGACTGACCGAAATCTTTGGGGGAGGCCTATGTCCAGCAGTGGACGTCTTTCGGCTGAAATGATGATGATGGTACGGTCATGGATTATTAATTTTGATTTTTAACAAAAATAATTTTATCTTGTTTCCGTCGAATAATGCCAAATTTCAAAAAAGAGTATCATGTATTCTTGATTCGTATTTTTTATGTTTTGTTACCTGAGAACTCCTTCAATACTGAGCCTTCAATAAGGAGACCAACATGCCCAATATACAAACTGACTTGGAACAGAACATTGAAGAGCATCCCGCTTCGAAACCCCTGAAAAGAAGTGTTCTGTATAAATCACAACCCGGGACAAAGCACTCCGTGTGAAAGAACCTGAATCCAGCTGATACAGCCAATCTTAAAAGCAGTCAATATCATACCACCAAAATGCACCTATAGCACACTATTATAGGTACCATACATTATATTTTTGTTTTATTATTTCAAATCTGATTCGATGCAAAATGCTTATTATTGGAATCTCTAAACCAAAACTTAGGTATATGCCGGTGAACGGCACGATGCAGAGAGATAAAGTTATCAACTCATAACACAAGCCAAGAAAGCAAGCAACTACATTACACAAAGCAACATTCATTTAAGAAATACGTGTCCATTTGACGCCAACATTCAAGTTATTATGAGCGGTTAGGCTGCAAATGGAAAATACCGGCAGTTAATGGGCAACACTAAAAACGCGACCATAAAATTAGCACTACCAATTATAAGTGAAAAATAAACGTTGCCCCGAAAAATATAATGCCAGGGCAGAAGTACTCTCTAACATGAACAGGGCGATAGGGCACTGAACAAAAATAGAGACTCAATGTTGAATGTAATTCGGCTCAGTTAGCAGAGTGTTTATTTCGTGACGTGCCGAGGCGTACACTACATTGGTGGACTGTTAATGTGGCCAATATTTAAAGATTTATTGCGACTTGGTTAACGTTAGCGTAGATATTTTATTAAACAAAGTATTTAGGTGAATAGCGGTAGAGGAGGGAGACACTCGCTTGTCGACCTGCAGACGTTGCAGAAACATTCATAAATGTTAATAATGATATGGAAATGGAGAATGACGAAACTATGTGGGATTATTTAAAAAATTAACATTTGTCATACATCCCCAAGGTGGACAAATTTATTTAAAACTAACAGGCTGAGCAACGCACTCCTTGAGAATTGAGGGCAGCTGAAATAAAATACCCTTAATGGATGCACGAAGCTAAAGTGCACCCAAGTTCTTCGCACATTGCAGTGCACAAGTACTCTGCAACATTCCCTTTTTCGGTTAAGAAGGAAAAGGGCGAAAAGACACTGAACAAAGACAGTGACTCGATGTCGAATTTAATTCGGCTCATTTGACAGCTCAATGTAAACATAGATATTATATTAAGCAAAACAATCCGCCAGTTGCATACACTTAGTGCAACTGGCGGTGGACGGAGGAGACACTCGCTTGTAAACTTGTAGACGTTGCAAATATATATATTAAGTTGTGCTGCAGTATGGTCCTCACACAATGACAGATACGAGTATCTTTAGCGACGACTCGTACACAACAAGAAACCACGACATTCGCCACGAGCTTGATTCAATAACAACAACAGAAGCATTCCTAGGCACAACTTATGTACTCGCACGAGTTGTTAATTGGACGCCTGGACGTGGATACTATTTCGCGTCTGTGAAGTCTGACAACATCACCAAACCCCGAGTCTGAAAATTGAAAAAATTCAAAAATGGCAAGCAAGCTGTTTAAGGACTTCGTTACGAAAATCGAACACGGATCTCGAACCAAATGAAACACGTTAAGAAATTACACATCATGCAAACGACGATGAATGAAAAATTTAAAATCATCAGAAGGAAGATCGACCAACAGCAAGAAACTACAGAAAGAGTCATTGTAAAGCAAGTTAAAAAGGACTTAAATAATTGCGAAAAATATGCCTGCAAGTGAAAAAACTGAAATTCAGAAAGTTAAAAGACATACGTACGACGTGTGTTTTGAAACACATACGTGCATTAAAAGGGACTGACAGATATTTAGGAGGTGGGACGTTTAAGGTAACACCCGGCCCGGTCCGTTTTTATAACTGTACACCATACATGCTGAGCTAATCACAACTCTGATAATTGCAACGCAATAGTACCAGTCATATATGCCCTTTTCCCAAACAAAACCACATACACATTCGGATATTCAAATTTTTTTAAAAAGGATTAGGCTTAACCATTAAACACTTCAAATCTGACTTCGAGATAGCTGTTATGAATGCAGTGACTACAGTTTAAGCTAAAGCAATGTAGGTAGCTATATTAAAACTGATCGGAAATTAAGCATGTAATAATTTGTACACACTAATGTGTACAAATTACTTAATGTGTAGTAGTTTGTTTGAGGCTGGCACCGACTCCAAAAATAACAGATTGTAAATATATAAATACGCAGATTTGTGTGATTGATTTCAGAAGTATGTATATAGTTCATACTTTCTAGATGTAATTAAATTGATATAAGCCTAGCGATTGTATTAGACATATAGAAAGTGTATACAAATAGATTCTAATTGTAATTGTAGGGTAAGTATTGACTTGCGTTATTGAAGAAAAAGTTATTGTTTTTTTCTTTTCAGTTTCAGTTTTTCGGCGGTTTAATTTTTTTGTTAAAAAGTTTTTTTGTAGACGTAGATTTTGTCTCCGACCCGTCATTCCCAAGGAAAGAAGACTGTTTACCGGAGGCACGGTTACATACGTCAGGGGAAATACCCAAACAGTTGAACCTTGGGAATGACACGTATACTTTATCTGGGGTCGTCGCCTACACTGCAAACCATTACGTCGCGAACTGCTTTAGCGTACGTGTATGGCGGAAGTACGATGACCTATCTCCGAAAGTCGTTACGATAGAAGAATCCAAAAAAATATGGCCCTCCATATTGATGTACGTAAAATAATAATTGTTATGTAACTAGGTGATGCGCAATGGGGGATAAAGGGATGACGATTAAGAGGAGTCTCAGTCCCCTGAGGGCTGGTCTACAATTTTTTTCAACCATTACAACTATTACGCTGTCGATTTCAAACCATGTTTAGTATCATAACATGTGTAACAATATACAGATTTTAAACTATTCCATTAATGGCTTTACTCAACCTCAATTGTCAACTACAGGTATCTCAAGTTTCAATCCCAACGATAACCCAAAGCAAAGATAACCAACAACATGGACACGCAGACCCTTTCAGGTGGGATCGCAAAGTGCCAGTTCCAAAGAACGGAAGACGCCACCAAATGGAATGAGTGTATTTCCCCTGGGCTGTTCGCATTAATGCATCATTATTTCTTTGACCCTGAAATCAGATTAAGTTGCATGCGCTCTGTTCCAGGAGTTTCAAAAACTTTTGTGAAAATCACATGGGTCTGTCATTTATTCCAAGCGTGGAAGCAAATACAACTTGGACCAGGGGTCATGGTGGAATGTGAAAAACATTACAGGCGCATCAAGTGGACGGACGATGAAGCCCCAAGGATGAATGAACGAACCCGAGAGTGGTATGAGAGAGTCAAGCACCTGTTGACTCCTTGCCGAGAGTTTTTATATTCTAGTGGTGGGATGCTAATGGGCATGCTGAACGCAGCTTCCACAACAGTAGGATTGCTAGGGAATGAGCGGGCCGATGAGCTGGCGAAAGAGGCAGCCCTAAGCGACATAGCAGTGATGGGGTACGATCGGTTTCCCATCTCTTTCGCAAAGAAAGTCATCAGGACGAAGTCTATTGAGGAATGGCAAAACAGATATCTGACGGCAGAGCAGGGAGCGGTAACAAGGCTATTCTTCAAAGATGTTAAGTTGGCAAAGAAAATAATGGAGGAAATACGGGGAGACAACTTAGTGGCCCAGCTTCTTTCAGGCCACGGAGGATTCCGACAATACCTGTATAGGTTTAAGATAGCTGATAGCCCAGGGTGCCCCTGCGAAACAGACCAGGAAGAAACAGTACTACACCTGCTCACCGAGTGCCCAAGATTCGAGCTAAAGAGATGGGAATGCGAATGGACGATCAGGACAAAAGTGGCACAGCAAAACATCCACAAGATAATGGCTGACAAAACAATGCGTGCGCCATTCCTGAAATACGCTAGGTATGTGGTCGGAATTGCGGCGAGGGCAAACGGGTCGACGAGTGCCAATATCCGGCCCACCTAAGACTGAATACCGCCACGGAGCGGAATCCGCAGCTCTGATTGTTTCGTAGTCCCAAGCAAGCCTAGCCACTTCATCTAAATCGCCACATAAATAAATATCGCCATCAATTAAATAACGCCTCTAGCCACCTAAAGTCGCCAATAAATGTAAACTCGCCAGACAATCTACCTCGCCATAGCAATAAAATTCGCAATTCGCCACTAACCAAAATCGCCGCTCCGCTATGAAAGTAATAAAACTCGCCATTAATAGGAACAACAACCAGCACCGCAATAATTCTAGCCGCTACAAAAAACTCGCCACCTAATTTACCTCGCCACTGGAATAAAACTCGCCACTTGTTCCCGAAGAATAAAACTCGCCATTGGAGTAGTGAGCGGGAAAGGGTGGTAGGAGGTAGTGACACAGTACAGTGGTTGACATGGAATATGAGGAACATAGGAGAATAAATAACTGAAAACTCGCCATAAAATAACTGTAGCCAGTACAAAAAACTTGACATCTGATTTGCTCGCATACGTAATAATAATAAAACTCGCCATTGGAGCACTTAAGAGGCCAAAGGTAAGTACCTGTGAAGCGTAGCTGGCGGATAAGGGTGGCTGGAGAGGTAGTTAGGCACAGTAGGCGAGAAGGTGAAGGGGACACAAAAAACCAAAATAATTGTGAATAACACGAAATTTGTTACCAGGAGTACACAATGAGCTGCAGGTGTGCGGAGGCCATCGGAGAAATGAGGAGAGGGCTCATGGACCTAGTCCGAGCAAAAGACGAAGTCATAAGGGTATAAGGGGCCCTGATAGAGACCCTTATGGAGCGGCTGGCGTGCCTGAGGCCTCCAGGAGCCCAGGAAGAAGACCTGCTGGAGGGGGAAACAGTAGAGTCAATGACCTCAGTGGAAGTCCGGCCCCCCTCTGAAAGGGAAGCTTTCTGGGAGGAGGAGGCATAGGAAGAGGGAAACCAAGAGGCTGTGCAGGCGGACGTGATGTGGAGACCGTGGGATGGTGAGGGCGGCGTGAGGGACGTTCGGGACGACCGGGACACCACCACGCGGCCGTCATCGTCGAGCGGCCGCGACGGACTCGCCCGGCTGGGGGACGAACCAGAATATACGCCAACCACGGCAGAGGCAGACAGGACTTCGCCCTCCCAGCAGGGTGTGGGCTGGGTAGTGGGACTGGGTGACCGGGCCAGCCCGCTCCAGGAGCCGGAGAGTGTGGAAGGTGGGAGGGCGGATGAAGCGGACCCAGGCCCAACAGGGGGGCGGGGAGGGGCTGAGGTGACGGAGGACGCGGAGACCGACACCTCCTCCGATAGTACCGAAACTGCCTCCTCTGCCGGCCCGAGGACAGAGGGAGGCGGAGGAGGGCTGTCCGGATCCACAACGTCGGGATCGCTTCTGCCGATCCCTCCCCACGCCCTCAACAACCGCCTAAGGATCCTATATGGAGGAGGTAAGGCTGCCAAGAAGGGTCCCGGGAGACCTAGGCTCCCCCCCGGTGTCCCACAAGGTGGAAAGCAGTGTGCCTTCTGCGGCTATTTTACTGTCAGTGGGCACATTAGCCGACACCTAAGGGCGAAGCACGGAGGGCCGGGATTACACCGGGAAACAGTAGGATTGCTAGCAGCAAACTATAGGATGGACAAAAGCAAAATGAGAGTAGTAACGATGAGGTCAAGCGATGATTCAACCACGAAATACCTCTCGGATACACCGTATGAAAATGCCCAGTGTGTAGAACTGAACAGGCAAAATCTTTCCCTGATTGGGATAAACCTTAGCCCTGACAAAACATGTAGTCCGAAGGGATATGGCTGAGTGCAAGATTTCCGTAGACGATGTCAAGGATAGAGCGAAGTGGAAAAGCCAGATAAAGAAAGCTGACCCCACTACCATATAGGATTAATAGCTAGGAAGAGAGAGAGAAACTTAAAAATAAAAAGAAACTACCTATAAATAAAAAAATTGCCCCAAATCGCTGCCTAGTGGAAGCATGCCCAAAATACTGGCAGCATTGCCACGTTGTACCTATGGCAATGCTGATCCGCTGTACTACTCGTAGATTATGATGACCCAGCCCTCCGGTCACGCGTCGCTTCGAATATCCTGCGGCTGCATTCTTTAAACACTCTGTGGGCGCTTTCCCCCCAGGGCCCCAGAGTCTCAACTCAACCCCAAACAGCTAAAATATACATTCACTATTTATGGATAACAACCTTTTGTATATTTTGTGTAATTGAATAAAAAAAAAAGTGTTTTTAGGTCAATCGGGCATAACGTACAAAGCTAACTAAACTTTACTTTAAAAGCGTCACTGTTATTTTGTAGGTATATTCAAATTTTTTGACTTTAGTTTAAATGATTTACATATAAGTACTTAGAAGTTTAAAAAATATATAGCAATTTAGACACTTATTGTATGTCAAAGACAAATTATTACTTAGGTACTCCAGAATAACTCTTCTCTCACCACACTTGTCAAAGTAACAATGAGTTAGGTAGTAGTTTTTCGGAACCTGGGCAATGAGTCGAAATGAATATTACAGCAGTGGCTGTACTTGTTGAGCAATCTACTGTAAAGGTTTTACCTTTGCAGCCGCCTTGGTTAGTTGGAAGGACTGGCTTTATGTGTATTTCAAATTGACAACTCTAGCCAGTGCTGTCACACCAAGGAGCGATGGTTGATTGTTCATTCGGTGCGTGGCAGCACTTAAGGTGCTGTTATCGATATTGTATTAATAAAAAGATATATAACTGTCCATAAACGTGTGTTGCTCCTCACCACTAGGCGAACCCCTTTACACTACACATTCGAGGGAGAGGTGAGTTAGCTCCTAGGACGGTTTTAGTAAATCTTCTTTTTTTTTGCAGGGTGCGACGATGAGCAGACGGCGCCTTCAGGCCCCGTGCAGTTTCCAGAGCGACGTTACCTCTAATGCCTCGAGCCAAGAGTTTGATAAAATCATCTTTTGCGAAATTTTTAATTAAATTTTAATGTGATGCGTTGGTTGCAAATAACACCCACATTAATTTCTTTTACAGCCAACCAGCGTGCTGGACATAAAGCCACACACACACTTCGGCACGACATACTTCGGCACGGGGTAAGTACCATTCATTCGACCCATTCTGAAAGGGATAAAAACACCAGACACCACTTAAATACATGTTAATTTCTTTTACAGCCAACCAGCGTGCTGGACATAAAGCCACACACACACTTCGGCACGACATACTTCGGCACGGGGTAAGTACCATTCATTCGACCCATTCTGAAAGGGATAAAAACACCAGACACCACTTAAATACATGTTAATTTCTTTTACAGCCAACCAGCGTGCTGGACATAAAGCCACACACACACTTCGGCACGACATACTTCGGCACGGGGTAAGTACCATTCATTCGACCCATTCTGAAAGGGATAAAAACACCAGACACCACTTAAATACATGTTAATTTCTTTTACAGCCAACCAGCGTGCTGGACATAAAGCCACACACACACTTCGGCACGACATACTTCGGCACGGGGTAAGTACCATTCATTCGACCCATTCTGAAAGGGATAAAAACACCAGACACCACTTAAATACATGTTAATTTCTTTTACAGCCAACCAGCGTGCTGGACATAAAGCCACACACACACTTCGGCACGACATACTTCGGCACGGGGTAAGTACCATTCATTCGACCCATTCTGAAAGGGATAAAAACACCAGACACCACTTAAATACATGTTAATTTCTTTTACAGCCAACCAGCGTGCTGGACATAAAGCCACACACACACTTCGGCACGACATACTTCGGCACGGGGTAAGTACCATTCATTCGACCCATTCTGAAAGGGATAAAAACACCAGACACCACTTAAATACATGCTTTAATCACGTACGCCAAGTATTACAATCAACTTTGAATAAATAACACGGGAAGTAATTGTACGCGCGACGACGCGCCATCTTGATGATTATGACAGCCCCGAGGACGCGGTAGGGATGTCCTGATGCGCCTTAGGGAGGGGACACGCGTAGTATATTGTCGGTCTTTCATCTCGGCCATTCTGACCTTGAGCTTCGTCCCGAAGGTCATACTCTCCAATGCTCCGCTGCAGTCTGCAGCAGGTTACGCAGTCCCCACAGGCTGAACCAATCCCAGGTGGCGGTAGCCCCACTTGTTAGGTATTCTGTGAATTAGAAAAGCCCATTGTAGGTGTGCATGATTCACATACAACCCTTGATTCTTTTGGGTACACTTTGTTGAATACCGCTGACGTTATTTTACGCCATTATAGACCAAGATCCATATTTAGTCCAATTCAATGTAGAATTGCAATCACCAATATAAGAGTTGGATCACCCTTGATATGACAAATGTAACAAGTAATGATTTACTAAGATAGTCACTTTAAATTTTATCACCGTAGTTATAATTAGTAGTATAGTAATGATGTGTGATATGTGTGACATCTAGTGGCGGATAGATAAGACTTTATTTTTGTACAACGCCATCTCGACGAAAGTAGCAAATATTTACATATTGGAACACGTATACAGAGCTCAGCTGAAGGATAGGACACAGGGACGTAATGAGACCTTGCAACAATGGGCCCTGGAAATTGAGAAGTTGGTTAGGAAGGCGTACCAACGTACATCGGCCTCTTTCGTGGACACCACGCTTGTGCAGGCCTTCGTTGACGGAATACGGGACCTGGAAGTGCGAGCGGCAGTTCGATTAGGGCACCATGGGACTCTGAAGGACGCGATGGCCCACGCTCTAGAAGTGGAAGCTGTGCGCCAGGATCCATCAAGGCCTTTCAGGGTGCGTGAAGTGTCAGCAAGGGAGCCCACTGCACCCCGTCGTGAATTTGGGCCACGATGTTACCGTTGTGGAGAGCGCGGCCACATCCAAACCAGCTGCCCGAAAAATCGCAGTGGGAACGAACGAGGGCAAACCCTGGTGCCAAGGACAACTGGCTCTATTGTATCAGAGCCGCAGCAGGGAAACGAATAAAAGCCAGGACTAAGGGACGAGTGCTGGCTGGTGGTCGAAATGTCCCAATAGTGATCTCACAGGTTAACGACGGGAATAGTCTGATCGTCAAGGGAGAAATTGGTGGAATACCATGTCACCTCACCATCGACACCGGAGCTTCTCGGACGGTGATCAGTTCTCGGCTACTGAAACACCTAACCAGAGGTCATCTAGTACGACCTAGGCATCTCCAGCTGCAAACCGCTACCGGCCAGTACATTCCCATCCAGGGGGAGAGAGGAGTAGCTTTAAAAATTGGTGAGAAAAGCTACTGGCATAGAGTGATTGTTGCTAACATAATTGATGACTGCATTATTGGATTGGATTTTATGAGAGACCATGGTTGTAGAATTGACTTGAAAGTTGGAGTCTTGAAATGTGGATCTGATGAGGTGCCTATGGAGGGTGGAGTAAGTGGAAATGTTTACTGTAATAGAAGGACCATCCTCCAGCCGAAGGCACAGGTGCTAGTTTAGTTTAGTTTAGTTAATTTTAAGGCATTTTTAAAATTAGTAAGATGTACTGAATGAACTGAATATTTTGTGGTATTTTGTTGAATATTCTTGGGGCCATTCCGACTACATTTTTTTGGAATAGCGTTGTCTTGGGTACAACTGAATGCAATATGTTCCCCTGTAGTCGTGTGCTTTTACAGCTTAAGAATAAATGGGGGTTACATTTCACAAAAATACACATTTCTTAAATATACAAACTAGGAAGTGTTAGTATCTTAAGATTCTGAAAATAAGGCTTACACGATTGTTCAAAGCCAATACCACACAGGGATCTAACACAATTTTTTTGAGCCAGAAAAGCTAATTCTCGGTCTGTAGAGTTACCCCAAAATATTATTCCGTACCTTAAAGTCGATGTCACAAAGGCATGGTAAGCAGTGAGCACTGCTGACATATTCACTCTTTTTCTTAAATTATACAATGCATAGGAATATTGGTTTAATTTCTTACATATAGAGTCAATTTGGTATTTCCATGTCAGCTTATCATCTACATACAATCCTAGAAATTTAGTCATGTCTGTCTCGTCAACTTTTTGCCCCTTATAAGCTACAGTTAGATTAGGTGAATAATTAGTCCTTTGTTTAAATGTCATAAGTTTCGTTTTATCCAAATTAATTTTCAAGTTATTACTTGTTAGCCAATCTATAATTTTACTTAGAGTTCTATTGATGTCAACCTCATCAGAGTTCAAAACATCATCAGAAAATATAATGGTGCTGTCATCAGCAAAGAGCACCATTGAATGGTCTGTAGCATTTGGTATATCATTTATGTAAATCAGAAACAACAGGGGTCCTAGAACGCTCCCCTGCGGCACACCATAATTAACTTCTCTTATATCCGATGTATATATTACTTCCATCTTCGACTTTGGACATAGATGATTAATTTGAGTAAATTGTTTCCTATCGCTTAAATAAGATTTTATTAAAGAATGGACATTGCCGCGTATTCCGTAGCGATGGAGTTTGTCCAAAAGTATTTGGTGGTCAACATAATCGAACGCTTTCGACTTTCGCTTTAGTATAATAATGTGTTTTAATAATGATATTTTTTCGTTATTTCATATTTATTTCACTTCGATACGAAGTACAAACTCCGCTCAGCTCAGGTCAGCTCTTTGCCCATACAAATATTGAATTTCGCGCGGTTTCCTACTGACACCATTTGGTTGTCACAAGTGAACTCCTACTGCTATTAGGTCACGGTCCAAGTTCCACCGAAGACCAATAAGGTACCCTGACGACAGTTTTTCTTTTAACGAAATTTCGTTTCATTGATACCAATCATCTAAAGTATTTGTACAAGTAAATTGCACATTCGTCAAAACATTCATTTGCACTATCAGCGTTATGTTTGTATAAAGTTTCGAAATTAGCCTATTAATTACTTATTATTTTCACGTTATTATTCACGTTCGCTATTCTATAAGTGTGCACACATATCAAGTTAAATAAATCAATTTTATCTCAAGAAATCGTCTTTCGTGTTCCAAACTAACATCAAGAATCCATCAAGTAAATGTGAGAGTTAGCAAGTGCTCGAACAGTATTAATAGAGGTTTCCTCAAAATAATATGATTCATAATTCTTATCACACAACAGAAAAACGTTTTTTTTTAACTATCTAACTAGATCATTACCTAAATCATAAAAAAAATACACACACATTCGAGATGTCCAAAGCGATACGGATTTTATGTGAATATTAGGTAATCATCACTGTAAGTAGGGAACATGAAGACCAATGCTCGATGAACCGAGCGCGCGGCGCTGGCGTGGGGGCGCGCTCGCGCGACGCGCGCTATGTAAGGACTAAGGGGGCCGCACGCGCCGCGTTCCCCGTTTCTATCGCGCTCTACTCGCGCCCTTCTCGCGCCCCGCTCACGCCACACGCTAGTTTGACGAAGCCTTTAAGGCACCGTACATCAACACACGTTGTTAAGGCCAAAAAGTATCCACCTAACCCAACCAGTCACACTGGAAAACGAAGATCTCGAATTTTCATTGTAAGAGGATGATAACCCTTCATAATTTGCACTAAATGTGGCTGAGAATGTAACTACGAATTATTAAAATATTTTCTTTTCCTATTTTAAAGAGTCATTCGACATTGTTGACATGCGAATGACGAAACAATATTAAACGAATTTCGATGTATAAAACTATGTAGGACTATTAAAAAAAACATCGGTCATACATTCCAATGTGGACAATTTATTAAATACTAACAGGCTGAGCTTATTTTGGGCAGCTGAAATAAAATATCCTTAATGGATGCACGAAGCAAAAGTGCAACCAACTTCTTCGCACATTGCGGTCAGAAGTTCTATATCTTCATAAGGAACACATGCTAATCAAAACTGAAACAGGACTGTGCCAGCAACTAACTATAAATCACATCACGATAAATGTGCAGGAGAAGAAAGAACAGTGAAAAAAAAAGAAAAAGGCCTTCCAACTGTTCTATAGAATAGTAATTCTATTTTGTAAACAAGATGACAGAAATGCTTCCCAAGAAATATAATATACCCGCTGGAAAACGGTTTCAAAGAGGATAAAAACTATTATAAAGAAATCGGCAGAGGCAGTCGGCTATTATAAAGATTTCGTTATCTGGGCATTTTCAGAAAAAAGTGCACCCTTTTAATGAAAATGTGCACAAAGCAACATTAATTTAAGAAATACGTGTCCATTTGACGCTAACATTCAAATTATTATGAGCGGTTAGGCTGCAAATGGAAAATACCGGCAGTTAATGGGCAACACTAAAAACGCAACCATAAAATTAGCACTACCAATTATAAGTGAAAAATAAACGTTGCCCCGAAAAATATAATGCCAGGGCAGAAGTACTCTCTAACATGAACAGGGCGATAGGGCACTGAACAAAAATAGAGACTCAATGTTGAATGTAATTCGGCTCAGTTAGCCGAGTGTTTATTTCGTGACGTGCCGAGGCGTACACTACATTGGTGGACTGTTAATGTGGCCAATATTTAAAGATTTATTGCGACTTGGTTAACGTTAGCGTAGATATTTTATTAAACAAAGTATTTAGGTGAATAGCGGTAGAGGAGGGAGACACTCGCTTGTCGACCTGCAGACGTTGCAGAAACATTCATAAATGTTAATAATGATATGGAAATGGAGAATGACGAAACTATGTGAAATTATTTAAAAAATTAACATTTGTCATACATCCCCAAGGTGGACAAATTTATTTAAAACTAACAGGCTGAGCAACGCACTCCTTGAGAATTGAGGGCAGCTGAAATAAAATACCCTTAATGGATGCACGAAGCAAAAGTGCAACCAACTTCTTCGCACATTGCGGTCAGAAGTTCTATATCTTCATAAGGAACACATGCTAATCAAAACTGAAACAGGACTGTGCCAGCAACTAACTATAAATCACATCACGATAAATGTGCAGGAGAAGAAAGAACAGTGAAAAAAAAAGAAAAAGGCCTTCCAACTGTTCTATAGAATAGTAATTCTATTTTGTAAACAAGATGACAGAAATGCTTCCCAAGAAATATAATATACCCGCTGGAAAACGGTTTCAAAGAGGATAAAAACTATTATAAAGAAATCGGCAGAGGCAGTCGGCTATTATAAAGATTTCGTTATCTGGGCATTTTCAGAAAAAAGTGCACCCTTTTAATGAAAATGTGTCCTCAATTTTCCATACAAATTTTTTTTGTCAGTTTTGTAACGGCCCATACGAAATGTATGAAAAAATGCGTTACAAAGAAAACGGGACACTCTTTTTCTTTTTTTTATCAATAGTGCTCGTGATTCTGGTTATAAAAAACCAAAAACGTCCTATATTTTCAAAAAAAATGAAAATGGTACCCTATTTTTGAAAATGCCCATCTACACGAAGAATATTGCCCAAACCAATAACAAGTGCATTTCAATTGATGATTTTTCAACACTCGACGGACATGGATTAATTTTAGATTTTTAACAAAAATAATCTAAAAATATCTTGTTTCCGTCGAATAATGTCAAATTTCAAAAAATAGTATCATGTATTCTCGATTCGTGTTTTTTATATTTGTTACCTCAGAACTCCTTCAATACTTAGCCTTCAACAACCCAACATGCCCAATATACAAATTAAACTGGAACAGAACATTGAAGAGCATCCCGCTACGAAACCCCTAGGAAAGTGTAGGTGTACTGTATAAATCACAACCCGGGACAAAGCACTCCGTGTGAAAGAACCTGAATCCAGCTGATACAGCCAATCATAAAAGCAGTCAATATCATACCACCAAAATGCACCTATAGCACACTATTATACCATACATTATATTTTTGTTTTATTATTTCAAATCTGATTCGATGCAAAATGCTTATTATTGGAATCTCTAAACGAAAACTTATTTGCCGGTGAACGGCACGATGCAGAGAGATAAAGTTATCAACTCATAACACAAGCCAAGAAAGCAAGCAGCAACATTACACAAAGCAACATTAATTTAAGAAATACGTGTCCATTTGACGCTAACATTCAAATTATTATGAGCGGTTAGGCTGCAAATGGAAAATACCGGCAGTTAATGGGCAACACTAAAAACGCAACCATAAAATTAGCACTACCAATTATAAGTGAAAAATAAACGTTGCCCCGAAAAATATAATGCCAGGGCAGAAGTACTCTCTAACATGAACAGGGCGATAGGGCACTGAACAAAAATAGAGACTCAATGTTGAATGTAATTCGGCTCAGTTAGCCGAGTGTTTATTTCGTGACGTGCCGAGGCGTACACTACATTGGTGGACTGTTAATGTGGCCAATATTTAAAGATTTATTGCGACTTGGTTAACGTTAGCGTAGATATTTTATTAAACAAAGTATTTAGGTGAATAGCGGTAGAGGAGGGAGACACTCGCTTGTCGACCTGCAGACGTTGCAGAAACATTCATAAATGTTAATAATGATATGGAAATGGAGAATGACGAAACTATGTGAAATTATTTAAAAAATTAACATTTGTCATACATCCCCAAGGTAGACAAATTTATTTAAAACTAACAGGCTGAGCAACGCACTCCTTGAGAATTGAGGGCAGCTGAAATAAAATACCCTTAATGGATGCACGAAGCTAAAGTGCACCCAAGTTCTTCGCACATTGCAGTGCACAAGTACTCTGCAACATTCCCTTTTTCGGTTAAGAAGGAAAAGGGCGAAAAGACACTGAACAAAGACAGTGACTCGATGTCGAATTTAATTCGGCTCATTTGACAGCTTAATGTAAACATAGATATTATATTAAGCAAAACAATCCGCCAGTTGCATACACTTAGTGCAACTGGCGGTGGACGGAGGAGACACTCGCTTGTAAACTTGTAGACGTTGCAAATATATATATTAAGTTGTGCTGCAGTATGGTCCTCACACAATGACAGATACGAGTATCTTTAGCGACGACTCGTACACAACAAGAAACCACGACATTCGCCACGAGCTTGATTCAATAACAACAACAGAAGCATTCCTAGGCACAACTTATGTACTCGCACGAGTTGTTAATTGGACGCCTGGACGTGGATACTATTTCGCGTCTGTGAAGTCTGACAACATCACCAAACCCCGAGTCTGAAAATTGAAAAAATTCAAAAATGGCAAGCAAGCTGTTTAAGGACTTCGTTACGAAAATCGAACACGGATCTCGAACCAAAAGAAACACGTGAAGAAATTACACATCATGCAAACGACGATGAATGAAAAATTTAAAATCATCAGAAGGAAGATCGACCAACAGCAAGAAATTTCAGAAAGAGTCACTGTAAAGCAAGTTAAAAAGGACTTAAAACTACTAAAACCCAGGCCACATTTCACTGTTTATGAGGTGTTAAAGCAACGCTTGGAGAGCACAGATCTCTGAGACAGAATAAAAATCTGCAACTTCTACAATCCAGCTGGTCCCTGCAGCCTACTCTGCTGGACCCTTGTGGAACTGCAATAATATTTAACTGATAAAGGCTCTGAAGCAAAGGCATCAATCAAGGAGATTACGGACAAAAGTAAATACGACCGCTTTACCTACTTATTGTACTGCGTAGGAGATCTGTGAGAGATATTACATGGCAAGCTGAAAGAGATACCTGAACAGGATATCGAAACCACCAACATACCTGTACAAGTAAATTGCACATTCGTCTAAACTTTCATTTGCACTATCAGCGTTATGTTTGTATAAAGTTTCGCAATTAGCCTATTAATAACTTATTATTTTCACCTTTTTATTCACGTTCGATATTCTATAAGTGTGCACACATATCAAGTTAAATAAATCAATTTTATCTCGTCTTTCGGTCTCGTCGAAATCGTCTTTCGGGTTCCGAACTAACATCAAGAATCTATCAAGTAAATGTGAGAGTTAGCAAGTGCTCGAACATTAATGGTCCTTCGAATCGTCTTTTGTGCTCATTTCACTTTTGTATTGACTTTGTCGGCTTCCCACAAGCGGGTTCCACCGACTGGGTTGAGAAAGCAAATCTAGTGGCAGAGCACGAAGATCACTGAACCAGCAAGCATCATTTATCAAGATACCAAGTTAGACAACAAGGTCAATAATAAAGCAACAAGCAAGTAGAATATCAAGTAAGTGTAAAGTGAACACGACATCATATCAAGAAAGGCATCTAGCAAGTCATCGCCTTTTATCAAGCAGTTTATAAAGCAGTTTTTTCCCATATTAATAGTAATCAAGAAGCTATAATATGGAGGATCTGCATCAAAATCAGATTCAGCTACGAAATACGATCAATCAAGTGAAGGTCAATTTCAAGAAAGATGGACAAGATCGTAAAACTCCAGAGTACATCAAGAAGAGGTTAGCGTATCTAGACTCGCTTTGGGAGGATTTTAACAACAACGACAGAAAGTTACGTGAGTTTAATAATCCAAACCATACCTACTTTTTCGACAATCTTTGTGATGAAACATATAATATCTACTTAGAAACGAAACTAACATCAAGAATCTATCAAGTAAATGTGAGAATTAGCAACCGAACAATACCAAACATACAAATTGAGCTTGAACAGATCAGTGAAGAGTATCCCGTTTTGAAAACCCTAGAACAATCTGTATATCAAATCCGGGAGTGCTTTGTGTGAACCCGAATCCAGCTGATTCAGCCAATCTCCAAAACGAGTCAACATTAAACCACCAAAACCATACACAATGCATGATACATCTAAGAAGGCTGAAAAACACACAGGTCTTGAGCTACTAAAAGCCACGCCACATTTTACTATTACTAGTTGAAGCAACGCTTGGGGAGCACAGATCTCTGGCAGAGAATTAAAATCTGTAACCTCTACACTCCAGCTGGTCTTAAAGAAGAATTTATATTATAGGTACGGCGACTATATGAGGCACAGCTATCTGGTGAAGCACGGGCGCGCCTTGATGTTTATAATATTAATAAACGTTATAACGAACGTTATAAACGATAAACGTTTATTAAAGAATTACGCGAAAATTATGGACATAACGAGTATGTCCGATATTGTTAAAGAAATCCCACTAATATTATAATCCCACCTTACTGGATACACACCGTACATCGACACCTCCCAACTCGTACACGACGTTGATTACTGGCTCACCACCACTAAACACAATGGGGCTCGCCTCGACGAAGCACAGTACGTGGAAGACATGTACCGCGAGACCGTCGCCTTCCTGCATGAAGAATGGGCTATGCCCGATCACCTCCCCACCATCACTGAAGACCGACCGGGAGATTTGTCGTAAGATGACTACGCCGCATCAAGAGGTAATGCGTGTGTCACAAAAAAGCGAGGATGGTAAATCAAGCCCGTCATAGTGGTTGGTAACAAGCTTTATCGTAAACAAGACTTCATTTCGGAAATCGTGGAGGGCGGCCTCCGTGGTTCACGAACCATGCACTTTATTCGCTGGCGTGTCGGGCAACGAGGAGATTGACGAATACTGGGTCGGCGCCGTTCGTGACCCTACAACTCTCAAAGTACCCTTAGATCAGAGCTCGTTCGACACCCACCAGTCTAAGAGTACCATCTTAGCCGTCTGCCTTGCCATGCGCGACGTTACTGTACAGTTCGCGCCCCCCGACTACCAAAAAGTATGGGGGCCAATGTGGGATTCACTCGCTGTGCTCAATTCTACGATAGAGTTTGAGAGTCGGCCCTGGGAGAATGGTCTGCCCAGTGGCTGGCGTTGGACTGCACTGCTGGACACACTACTCAACATCGCCTCCTTCCGTTAAGTACGCTCGGGTTCATTACCAGGTACCTCTGCCCATACGACTATGCAGGGGGATGACGTCATATTCTCAACCACGGACGTGAGATCAGTAGAGGCCCTAGTAGCTATGTACCGTACTCTGGGCTACAAAGTACACCCACACAAGATCTACATATCACGCTCAAGGGATTTCTGCGTCGCAGCTACGAGCCATCGGGAGTAGTGGGTTATACCCCCCGTACCCTACTAGCACTCCGGTTTCGCAATCCAATAGTAATGTTTTAGGTTAAGTAATTTATGTTTCGATGTATTTTTATGATTGTAATTAATTTAGATTAAGTTTTCTTTAATGAATAAATGAATTTGTTTGTTGTTTTAGAACATAAGTGGCGGACATAAATAATTATTAAAAATATTTGTAATTAATTTGTAAGTAAATAATAAAGATAATTAGAAGCCACATTCGATCGTCTCTTTTGTTCAAAATGCCCTCAGCCACATCCAAACTTAAATCTCACACAGGTGAATATAAAACTAAATTAAACACGCGAACATAAAACTAGCACAAGCAATTATAATTGCAAAAAAATATGCCCCAAAAAAGCCAGTGCAGAAGTACTCTGCAACATTCCCTTTTTCGGTTTAGAAAGAAAAGGGCGAAGAGACACTGAACAAAGACAGAGACTCGCTGTCGAATGTAATTCGGCTCATTGGACAGAGGGTTTCTTTTTTCGTGCCCAGCTTCACTATTTCGGTCGACTGTGAATGTAGTCAACATTTCCAAATTGAAGATGAGTTGCTTAATGTAAACGTAGATATTTTATTAAGCAAAGGATTTGGGTGTATGTAACTGGCGGTGGACGAAGGAGACACTCGCTTGTAAACTTGCAGACGTTGCAAAAATATATATAAAGTTGTGCTGCAGTATGGTCCTCACACAATAACAGATACGAGTATCTTTAGCGATGACCGGACACAACAAGAAACTACGACATTCGCCACGAGCTTGATTCAATAACAACAACAGAAGCATTCCTAGGCACAACTTATGTACTCGCACGAGTTGTTAATTGGACGCCTGGACGTGGATAATTTTTCGCGTCTGTGAAGTCTGGCAACATCACAGAGTCTGAAAATGGAAAAAATTCAAAAATGGCAAACAAGCTGTCAAGGACTTCGTAACGAAAATCGAACACGACCATCTCCAACCACAAGAAACACGTGAAGAAATTACACATCATGCAAACGACGATGAATGAAAAATTTAATATCAGCAAAAGAAAGATCGACCAACAGCAAGAAACCACAGAAAGAGTCACTGTAAAGCAAGTTAAAAAGGACTTAAAACTACTATTAACTATATACTTGTAACAATTCTAAATGTAGTTATATTATTATAGACCTAAGCTAATTTCTGAACGAGCACGCGGTCATTGTTGCCATCCCGCAAGGATTAAGAACCAACGCCCGCGCGCTGATTACAAACAAGTGACAATCGCCTGGTGTCATGGCGTAATAAAAGTTTCGCATGGAAACGTTTGTTTCTCTGAAGTGCAAAAGATTAATTACAAGTGCAGAACCTGGAGTGTTAACACTACTAAAAGCCAGGCCACATTTCACTGCTTATGAGGTGACGGGTGAAATATTTAATTTAACTGCCTTTTGTTTGTTTTATTTTTATTTATTTTTTGTACATTCTACGAAGTAATGACCATTGCTCCTTAGACTTATCCTGTTATCCTCACAATACAATACCAATACACAACATTTTTTAAAAAGCTACACCAAACACACACATAAGCATAATAGGGGAAATAAGGAAGAATATATTAGAAGGAAAATTCAACCCCAAGTTCCCACAATTACTTAATTCGGTCCCGTTGTCAGCAAAGATGATGACTTCCAATACATGCAAGAAATTACTCAAACAAAAAGTAGAAGGCCAAGATAGAGACAATATATTTATTGCAATATTCTATAATTTTGTTCTTGAAGGAAGATATAATCCTGCTTTGAGTGATGTAGAAAATATCAGATTTGGGAAAGATATAATAAGCTTCGGTTTAAGAACATGTTTGTTAACACGGACAGAGGAAGACGATTTGAAGTGTGGCAATGAAATAATAATAAAAGCCTCAAGAAGCTCATTCTCATCTGCTGAAAAATATTGTTCAGTGCTTCCTGACTTTACTATAATGAAGGTTATTTCCTTAATTAAAGGGATTCCTACAAAATCAATAAAGTGGCTGTCAGAAAATTCAATGAATCTTGCGGAAGCGTTTAAAGCTGTAACAATTTTCCAAACTTCTTATTATTTGGTCACAAAGAAGTCTGTTGAATCACTAAACATTTTGAAAACATTGAAGAGGCACATTTCAATTGGAATGGAAGAAGATACAAGCTTTGCATTCTCCAACTTTTTGACAAAGAGAAAGATTGAAGATGTAGATGGGAGTAGTAGTAGTGAAAGTAAGGCAAAGCGAGCAAAAATAAATGATGCTGCTTCAGTAATCTAAGATATATAACCTCAAGACAAAACAATTTTGAAAAAAAAAACCATATACACACACACACACACGCGCGCGTGCGCTCGCGCCCTAAAGATAGTTCATCTAAAATGTAGACGAGTAAATGTTTTCTATTAGACTTCATTTGTTTAATTTGTTTTGTTTGTTTTTTTTCTTTCTTTGTAAAACTCAAAAATAAATATATCTACCTATTATACATAAATTTAACCTTAAGATATTGTTGTACGAAATTTGAAACCACCTCAGGAAGAGCAGTGTCTCTTGACACAAGTGTCGTGTACGCTTAAAAAGAGGCACCTGCCCAGTTAATGGTATATTTTTGTGTTAACTCAATAAACATTTTATTTATATTATTTATTTTTATTCATTTGTGAGGTGTTAAAGCAACGCTTGGTGAGCACAGATCTCTGAGACAGGATAAAAATCTGCAACTTCTACAATCCAGTTTCCCCTGCAGCCTACTGCTGGACCCTTGTGGAACTGCAATAATATTTAACTGATAAGGGCTCTGAAGCAAAGGCATCAATCAAGGAGATTACGGACAAAAGTAAACACGACCGCTTTACCTACTCATTGTACTGCAAAGGAGATCTGTGAGATATAACATGGCAAGCTGAAAGAGATACCTGAACAGGATATGGAAACCACCAACATACCAAACATACAAATTGACCTAGAACAGATCAGTGAAGAGTATCCCGTTTTGAAAACCCTAGAACAAGCTGTGCTCTGTATATATAAATCCGGTAGTGCTTTGTGTGAACTCGAATCCAGCTGATTCAGCCAATCTCCAAAACGAGTCAACATTAAACCACCAAAACCATACACCATGATACATCTAAGAAGGCTGAAAAACACACAGGTCTTGAGCTACTAAAAGTCACGCAACATTTTACTATTACTGGTTGAAGCAACGCTTGGGGAGTACAGATCTCTGGCAGAGAATTATATTATGTAACCTCTACACTCCAGCTGGTCTTAAAGAAGAATTTATATAATAGGTACGGCGACTATATGAGGCACAGCTATTTATCTGGTGATGAACGAGCGCGCTTTGATGTTTGTGAATTTTTATTTCAAATACGAACCAGAAGACAATATTAAAAGGATAAACGTTTATTGAAGAATTACGCGAAAATTAATGATTTAAAACGAGAGTGCCCGATATTGATAAAGAAATAAGAACCATAATGTGGAAATGGGCTGGGCACATATGTCACACATGTCGCATTTTCTTAAATGGCATAAAAAAAAGGAAAATAGACTATTCATGTAAAATAAAGTATAAATAGTATGTGTTCTTAATTCAAGTATTTTTATATTGTACATTTATTTAAATTTATTTTTATTTAAGGCTTATTTACTTCGGGTACTTTACTTATTGCTTTTTACTGTCAGCCGACTATGTTCCTACTGCACCGAGATTCTAGTTCAGACAAAACCTTTTGTAGGTGAAATTGGCATTAAAGAAACCCGACGTAGGAGTCTAACGCTCGAGTACAACGCAGAAAGCAACGTAGGAAATTTATTCTTCACGCAAACCCTGGTGCCAAGAACAACTGGCTCTATTGTCTCAGAGCCGCAGCAGGGAAACGAATAAAAGCCAGGACTAAGGGACGAGTGCTGGCTGGTGGTCGAAATGTCCCAATAGTGATCTCACAGGTTAACGACGGGAATAGTCTGATCGTCATGGGAGAAATTGGTGGAATACCATGTCACCTCACCATCGACACCGGAGCTTCTCGGACCGTGATCAGTTCTCGGCTACTGAAACACCTGACTAGAGGTCATCTAGTCCGACCTAGGCATCTCCAGCTGCAAACCGCTACCGGCCAGTGCATTCCCATCCAGGGGGAGAAAGGAGTAGCTTTAAAAATTGGTGAGAAAAGCTACTGGCATAAAGTTATCGTTGCTAACATTTGTCTCCACTGAGGTCCCAATGCAGACAACTAAGGTAATGGCTCATTGGAGACAAAGAGGCCCGCTTAAGCGGTATTGAATGGGTATAGGAATCCCACTTGTAGGGGTTCTGATCGGTGCTAAGACGAGAAAACAGCCGAAATAGGAAAAAACACTTTTATTTTTAAAGATGGCGGTACATCCACAAAAAACTAGCATACAGGGACGTGCGGAGAGTGTTATGGCTTACAAAGACTGGTTTTAAAATTCACTTTTCTGCGGTCAACTAGCGATTCCGCTCCCGCGCACCCCCGCGCTCTCCGTGCGTCCCTCAGCTTTGACAAACAAAAAAGATACTTAACGATATATATACTAAATTGTAATTGCGTCGCTTACATGCCCCACCCCAGTGCTGCCCTAGCAGCACTCTTCACCTACGGGTATTCTAGCGACGCGTGCGGCGGATCGGGTGAGGACACCCGTCTTCGTTCTTATTTTAACCATTCTGGTCCGCCCGTCCTTTCCTGGAATTGTCTGTTCGATAATGCCTCTTGGCCAAACGTTTCGAGGTCCATCAGGGTCAACAACAAAAACTAGGTCTCCCACTTGCAAGGGCCTCTGCTCTTTGTTCCACTTTTGACGAGGCAGCATATCCGGCAGCACTTCTCTCACCCATCGCTTCCAATATAAATCGGTCAACCTCTGGGCGATCCGCCACTGTTTTCTAAGAAAAAACTCAGAATCATCGAATATTCCCATTTGAGGTAAGTTTGACGATGAGCCCAAAAGAAAATGGTTTGGTGTCAAGGTCACTTCACTTCCTGCTTCCACAGAGACATGGGTCAAGGGTCTACTGTTGACAATATTTTCTACCTCAGCGAGAAGTGTGTTGTATGTCTCCTCCCTAGGTGCGCGTTCCTTCAGTACAATTTTTAGTGAGCTCTTCACGCTTTTTATAAGCCTCTCCCATGCCCCACCCCAGTGTGGGCTAGCGGCGGGAATAAAAGTCCATTTTACCCCATTATTTATTGCAAAGTTACGAACCTCTTCATCATTCTTTAGATCTTGGAATGCCTTTCTCAGTTCAACATCAGCTCCACGAAGATTCGTACCATTATCAGAAAATATATGTTGTGGCCATCCCCTCCTCGCGGCCATACGTCGAAGAGCCATAATTAATGCGTCGGTCGTCAGGGAAGCAACAGTTTCCAAGTGAATGGCCCTAACGGTTAAACACGTGAAGATCACTCCATACCTTTTCTCCCGTCGTCTCCCGATAGCCACTTCCTGCGGTCCAAATAGGTCTATTCCACAAAAGGTAAACGCGCGCTGGTGATGAGCCATCCGTGCTTTAGGTAAGTTACCCATTCTTGGCATTTCAGGTCTACTTTTCTTAATTCTGCAGATCATGCATTGAGATGCAACATTTTTCACCGTTGGACGTAGTTTAATGATCCAATATTTCTGTTTCAGGTTGTTCACCACGGTCTCTTGGTTCGCGTGAGCAGCGCTGACATGGTAAGATTTTACGATCAATTTGGTTATGTAATCTTTCCCGTCTAGGATTACGGGTCTCTTTGTTTCAGGTGACACATCGGCAGCATCATCGATTCGGCCCCCGACGCGCAGGATTCCGTCCGCATCAAGGTAAGGTGATAAGGTAAGTAGCTTACTACTTTTCTCTATATATTTTCCTTGTTCCAGAACATTAATTTCTTCACTAAACGTTTGTACCTGTGACTGTCTTATCAGCAGGCGCTCGGCCTCGTCCATTGTCTCGTAATTATTATTATCGGTAAGTTTACGACACATTTTTATAAAATTCAAAACAGCGTGAGTACTTCGAAGCAGGCGCAACCAAGATGAAAATCTAGTAGGTTCAGGTATAGGTAAGTCGATTTCTTTATTTTGTATCATATTTACACATTCTAAATCACTTGTGTCTTTTATTTCAGGTTTCAGTACATCACTTGGCCAATCACATTCATCACGGCGCAGAAAGGTAGGTCCATGAAGCCATTCATTTTCTAAGACGCTGCGATCATAGTTTTTTCGCGTACCCAAGTCGGCTACGTTCAATTTAGTCGGCACGTACCTCCATTCACTAATGAGCGTCGTCTCGTCTATCTCACCTAGTCGATGTGCTATGTATGGTTTATAGGTACGCGCGGCATTTCTCACCCAAAATAATGTACAGCTTGAATCACTCCAGAATGTTCTTCGCTCGGCCTTTATCTTATGTTCCTTCGTAATTGTATCTGCCAGGCGAGCGGATAAAACTGCAGCTTGCAATTCCGCCCTAGGAATTGATAAGGTTTTTTTTGGCATCACACGACTTCTGCTTGCTATAAATGCAACATTTATAAATCCATTACACTCCCATCTCCAGTAAGCCACTGCGCACATAGCAATAGAGGAGCTGTCGCAAAATAAATGCAACTGCAGGTTTGTATATTTGTTGTTTACCTTAATTTGCAGCGGCGACGGCGTAGGTATAGATAACGATAAGGCCGGAGCGCGCGCGTCGCCTCCTGGCAACAGTTGACTCGGTGCCGTGTGCGTTGCGCTGGCGGGGCTCGTTCCAGTGGCGTTTAGATAGTATCTGGGTAATCTCACATTATCTAATGTAATAAGAAGACGCGTCCACTTACACCACTCGTGGTATATATTGTCCGGTATAACTTCATCCCATGAAATATTTAACCGCCAGGTATCACGAATAATTAGTTTTCCAATAATAGTAACTGGCGATAAAAAACCGTAGACGTCGAAAATTGACATGACAACGCGTAGCATGGCGCGCTTTGTTGGCCTTTGTTGTCCTTTAATTATGCTTTCTGGCAGCTTTTTAAATGAGACGTCAAATCCTAAGGTATCATCATCGGGACGCCATAATAAGCCAAGAGTTCTTTCGCCTTCATACTGCTCGCCAGTTTTGAACCTTACGGCCTTTTCACCGAGGGCTTCTTTTGGTAGACTATCGAGTACCGCTTGACTGTTGCACATAAAGTTACGTATTTCAAAGTTTCCTTGTTGATGAATCATCTTTACTTCACGTATTAATTGTATAGCGGTTGCTTCATCCGGCACACTATCAATCCAGTCGTCCATGTAATGTTGTTTATATATAGCTTCTGTGGCTGACGGATACAATGACTCGAAACGTTGAGCATTCTTGTTTTTCACAAATTGGGCAATAAAAGGCGAACAGCTGGCTCCAAATACTAAGGACGACATCACACACGTTTTCACAGGTTCATTTGGTCCCATTCTGTATAAAAATCGGAATGCATTCTGATCTTCAGGCCTTATTTTTATGCGCAGAAACATGTCCTTTATGTCACCAGATATAGCAATAGGGTGCTCGCGGAATCTGAGCATTATCCCGAATAGAGACATAAGTAGGTCGGGTCCTTTTAACAAATAGTGGTTCAATGAAAAACCGTTCGTGGTAGCTGCTCCATCGAAAACAAGTCTAAGCTTTGATTTATTCTTGTTGTCCACGCCAAAATGACTTAAGTACCAAGTTTTTGACGTAACTTGCGTGTCGAGCAGTTCCTGCGCATAATCATTTTCGAATAAGTGTTGAAAACGCTCCATATATCTTTGTTTGAATGCACTATTTTTTATCATTTTTTGTTCAACATTTTTTAAACGTGACATCGCAAGAGGATAGGAGTCAGGCATAACACAGTTCTCGTCCCTCCAAGGCAAGCCGACATGCCACTTTCCGTCAGCGAGAGTAGAAGTTTTTTCCAGCAGTTCACGAGCTCGTTCATCATCACTATTCAACCTCGGTTTGGTAGAAATTCCCATAGAATCCACAGCAAAATTACGGCGAACCTCTTCGTGTAATTCGTGCAGCAGTCTATTGTTCTCGGTGACGTCAGAGTAGTCATCATATGCAGTAAGATGCATAATAGTAAATGGCGCGCGTGGCGATGACGTCACGCTTGAGGGAACCCTTCCATGTACACAGTAGCCAAGCGGGGTCCGAGTCACGTATGGCTCGCGGTTTGTACGTCCACATATGACTTCAAGAGGTAACATTACATGATAATTATCTTGGCCGACGATAATTTCCGGTTTTTTACACTGTCCGAAATTCAAATAGTTCTTAACCCTCTGAATATGAGGAAACTTTTCACAATCAACTAAGTTCATGTTTTGTTTAGGTATATCAAGTTCATTCACACTGCGCGCGCATAGCGTAAACAATTTTTTGTCACTATTCGATACGGTAATGTTATCTATCACCTCCGTTTCGCACACTAACTCAGCATTGTCCCATGCACCACGCACACGCATGCACTTGCGCTGTCCCTGCAGTCCGGCACGCGCGGCCAGACTGGCAGTTATCATCGAGATACTCGCACCGTCGTCAAGGAAAGCGGTCGTGTTAATAATTGTTCCATTAGGTCCATGTATATTTATGGGCACGACCTTTAATAACACTATATCACTCGCGGATTTAGAGCCAATATGCGTGACAACTTGAGTTTCCGTATTATCTGTCTCTGGCGGTTCTTCTACGACTGGGTTGTTGCTCGATGAGTCACGATTATTAGGAATGAAATGCAACAAACGATGGTGCGCTTCGCCGCAGTTATCAATATCGCACGCAGGCGCCGGGCACAGATGTCTATCGTGATGACGTAATAGGCACTTATAACAAAGTCCAGACCTTTTCACATAACTCCAGCGATCTTTTCTCAATGATTTTTTAAATTTCCTACAATCTGCGAGGCTGTGGCTAGATCCGCGGCAATATCGACACTTGGCATCACTCTGTTCACTTAATAGCAATATTGTCTTAGAATTTACATCACTGTCCGTATATTTACGTTTATAATGGTCCTTTGGCGTATTTATTAACGTAACACTGCACTTTGATGTTTTGATGGCTTCTTCGTTAAGAAAATCCGATAGTTGATCGAGTCTAGTCGTTGTACTTGCGGTGTCGTGTGAATATCTGTAGTCCGCCCATTTAGACAAAAGAAGAGTAGGCAGTTTAGATAATACGACTGTGATTAAACTCGAGTCTTCGAGGTGGTTTTCACGGCCAAGTGCGAGTACAGCAGCAACATAATTTTTAACTTTGTTTGAAAACATAATTATGTCTTTATGATATTCTGTAGACACTGGACTTATTCTTTTTATCTCCTGTTTTATTCGAGACAAAATTCCATCTGGGTTCCCGAACTGAAGTTCCAGCGTGGACATTAATATTTGAGGGGACGTAGCTGTTATCAGTAACGCCTGGACTGCGTCCTTGGCTGCGCCGCGGAGACATTTTCTTAAACGCCATAAGTTCTCCGAATCACTAAATTGACACAACCGTGTTGATTCCTCATATGCCATCTTGAACAGCAGCCATTCAAGGGAATCACCAGTAAAAAATGGTAGATCCTTGGGTGTACTGATTCGGCTTAGTAGCTTGGAGTTTTGTTTTTCAGTAACGTTCGTTGTGAGGAAGTCTTTAAGTACATTCGCGAGCTGGTGAATTGGGCCGTCAGTACCGGCGTCGTTCTGTAACGCTGGTGGGCACGGTAAGCCTGGCCCCCCTGGACCCTCTTCCCGTTTAGTGGCTGACCGTGCCTCCAATTCTTGCTGGCTTCGCTCCACCCATTTGGCAACTTCACTTTGTTTGGAAACTGAACTTGCGACCTCCGATGAATGTGGACTGTAATCGTTATTTATCTCCGCTATACCAGCTTCCAGTCGTTTGTCTATCAACTCCAATCTTATCTTTGCTTTCTCCTCAGCCGCTTCTAGCTCCAGCTTTTTCCTTCGCGCCTCTAAAGAAGATGTAGATCTCTTTGTTCTAGACACACTAGACGCGATTTCAGATTTGCGAGTCTCAGTCTTAACGGTACTAGCAATCACTGATGTGGTGTCCAATTTCGGTTTTATTGAAGTCGAAGCTTCTTTTTTCTTCTCTTCAGCTCCATCAGAAGGGCCCGGGGGTATATCGGATCCGTTTTCGCGACCCTCCAATTCCAATTGTTCCCGCTTAGCAACACTTCGTGTTTTAACCCCTGACATCTTAGGCGTATGGAACATCGACGATCCGGCTCGAAGACCAACTTTGTAGGGGTTCTGATCGGTGCTAAGACGAGAAAACAGCCGAAATAGGAAAAAACACTTTTATTTTTAAAGATGGCGGTACATCCACAAAAAACTAGCATACAGGGACGTGCGGAGAGTGTTATGGCTTACAAAGACTGGTTTTAAAATTCACTTTTCTGCGGTCAACTAGCGATTCCGCTCCCGCGCACCCCCGCGCTCTCCGTGCGTCCCTCAGCTTTGACAAACAAAAAAGATACTTAACGATATATATACTAAATTGTAATTGCGTCGCTTACACCACTTTATAAAAAATGCACTAATTAACCACTAATTAAAACTGAGGCTTTATTGCTACTCACAAGACACGTGACATAGTTTAAAACTGGAGGGCAACAGATCAAAGCTTGACTCTTCAAATCCTAACCCCAGATTCCCTTATCCTTCCCTTAATCAATTGTACTTGATATCCCGACACATAACATCATCGGTCGTGATGAACTCCGAGTCGGCGTCTGTCTTATTTTACGAAATCATCGGAGAACTTCGAGCAGATCCTGCGTGCAACCCCTCATTGATTCCTTTCTATGATGAATTGACGTTTGACATCCTTTTATCGTCAGGTCAGAAATTCTTAGAGAATCTGACCAAAGCTTTAAGGAAAAAAGATGTCGAGAAAGTCAGGACCATGATAAGAACCCAAATAGACTGTTGTGCAAAGAGCCATCTAGATAGTTTATCAAGTGAGATTGATTTGGCATCGAGCTTGTTCCAGAATGACGACCTGGAAACGCCCACTCCTTCAGGAGATGAAGGGGATGTGGGCTCCGATGAGACCCTGCATGACCCAGCCCCTGGACCCTCACAACCGATTCCTGAGCCCACTGGTGCTATAAGAAAGAAGAACAGGAAGGTATGCTTGAGGGATGAAGATGAGGAATTTTATTACAATAAGAGTGAGGACCCTGTAAAGAAACTGAAGTAATTTTGTCAAAAATACCCTAATCTCCCACCAACCTTCGCCCCAAAGAAGCTCTTCTGTAGTATTGTAAGACCCAAGTACTTGGACAGCTTGTACACTACTCAACCTGAGCTCTTCCCAGCAGATTGGGAGACAGAAAAAAGACGGGAACCTAAAGAGGCATGGGAGCGCTTCAACAAAATACTATGTAGGAATCTAAATGAACGGTTCGGAGGGCAAGGCCTTGCTGTAGGAGAACCTGAGTTACCCGAAAGTCCATATCACATGATGAACATGGAGGCAATGATCGAAGCGGCTGTCACTCGTGCTGTAAATCGAGCACAATCAGAATCGGAGTCTCTGCCAGGATCGATCCCAACCGGGGCTAATATGCAAGCACAAGCGAATGAAATCTCCGTAGTAACTTCCAGACTGAAGGACGTCCTCGCGGAGCTTACAAGTGCAGTTACAAAGATCTCCAACAGGGACATAATGCCCCGTCCTTCTGTACAGATCCAGTCTCCCGGTCTAATAGGGCCTGGGATCAAGGGTAACGAGGCCCAACAACCCAGACCACTAAGTCCACCACCAACCCATAGAACGATCCAACGGATCGACAAAGCAAAGCTGCCCAGACTTTAATTGAACATTTAACTTAGACCCACAAAGGTTGGGGCGCATTCTCCGCCATACATAGTCTTCCAGGAGTGCCTTATATTGACCCTAAGCTATTCTATATTCTATTGGTGCCAAATTACTTAACTAGTTATAGATAAGGATCGCCAATCCTAATGTCTAGATGATACGCTTAAACCCACCGCAAAGCAGTACCATCTTTGATGCGGCATTGTCCGATATATATCGACCTGCCAGTATTAAGTCTAAGGCTTAGTTTAGAAAAAAAAAAAGAGGCACCTCTAAAACGGGCTGAAATCACTTTTCAGCCTGCTGAAAACGCTTCTAAGGCATGAAAAATCACATTTGAAGTTTTGTTCACATGACCGGCGTAACACTACCCCCTCCTAAGACATGCTCGTCCCGAGCATCATCATTAATTGCCATGGTATGTCGCCAGCCGATCAACGTGAACAATCTTACATGGGCTTCGTGAATTTCGCTGTATCCGATACGTCACGTCGTTGATTTTTGTGACCACTTTATATGGCCCTTCCCAATTTGGAGACAGTTTCGGGGACTTCCCTTTCCTTCGCATCGGGTTATGTAGCCACACGAACGAACCTTCCTCGTACCCCATTTGGTTAGACTTCCTGTCATATCGAGTCTTCATTTTTGTGCTAGCTTGAATCCCCTGTTCACGAACTAGGTTGTGAACGTCATCAATCCGATCCCTTAAATTGCACGCATATTCTGTAATGCACCTTGGAGTATCCGGGGGTCGACCAGTTAGGAGATCAGCAGGTAACCGAAGCTCTCTTCCAAAATTCGCATACGCTGGCGTAACTGCCGTACTTTCATGGGTTGCTGACCTGTATGACATCAAAAAGAGAGGAATATGCCGGTCCCAATCTTTTTGGTGAGTCTCGACAACTTTGGCCAGGTGTCTCTCCAACGTCTGATTGAATCTTTCGACCATTCCATCCGATTGTGGGTGATATGCAGTAGTCCTAGTCTTATGCAATCCCATGATTCGACAAGTCTCTTTCACATACTAGAAGATTCAAAATTTACTCCAGTTACCGTTGTTTTCAGGCGCCTGAAACATGTTTTCAGTTCGTTTCAGGCCACCCTCTACCAGATGGCACAATAACCTGAAAACCCGTTTTCAGGACCCCTTATGGGCCCCTGAAGTACAATTCAGTATATGGCGAAATTTCCAGAAGTGTGTGAAAGAGGCACCTCTAAAACGGCCTGAAATCACTTTTCAGCCTGCTGAAAACGCTTCTAAGGCATGAAAAATCACATTTGAAGTTTTGTTCACATGACCGGCGTAACAATATGTTAAAATCTTAGTTGATTATTTAATCACCCTTATGTGCGCCCGTACATAATTTGGCGCCCCCGGGTGGGCACGGACACAAAACGCCAAGCCGAAGGTGTTACTCGCGTCGCGTAAACGCCACGCACGCCTCGCCCTCGTGGCGTGACCCCGTCCGCGGACTTCCAGAATCTTCTTTCCTGACTGCCCTGGAGCCTGCTGACTGCAGTGGACAGGACTACGGCGGGAAACTGAACGAGTTGGAAATCTGCTGAGAAGAAACGCCACGCGGCCCAGTTTTGCTGTCGCCACGCGGCCCACGCGCCGTACGACGGACACTGCGCCGCATGCTTGGATCCTCTTTACAAGGAGAGTGCCGTGAGCTTACCCATCATTTCCTTCTTTAATCCCCCTTAACTTGGGCATTTAAAGGCGATAGATAGCACTTGATTTATAATTTATAACGTGTGTGATTTTCAATACATAACTACTTCTTGTTCATCTCATTTCGGAGTAATACCGAAATATCCCATCTTATTTCATCCTATTGCATCATAACTTAAGCCTGAAAACGCATTTTATTGGATTATTCCTGCTACCTTGCTTCTTAAGCTGTTTGCACTGCCACATGTGCTTAATGGCAACTCTTCTTTGAAAGGTAGCTACATCTTAATTAATCTGTGTTCCCTTACAGCATCCTTTATTTAAATAGTGATCAATTGCATCTTACATAAGCATCTTCTTGACCATAGATTTATTTTGCGCAAATATTTTCCTTATACGTGTTTTCTACTTAAATACCTACTTCCTGCCTGCCGTATCTACGCCGATTCCTCGCATCGGATACCTTTTCGCATCTTAATTTCTTTTAAAAACCTTAATATTGCAGTCAATTTAAAAAAGGCCTTAATGCACAATTCTTTCGTTTACTTAAATTGCACAATTCCCTGCTTTGCACTTAGGGCTTGCAATATCCGTCCAATGTTGCTATCCGGATATTTCGAATACTTATTATTTTACTATCCGGATATCTGAATAAAAATCGAATATGTTAATTTTTGCATAGAAATACTTATAATGTTAGTAACAAAACCGAAAATAATATTAAAAATTGAATGAGATGTCATATACTACAGAAAAAGTGACCAAGGCCCCAGTGCCCAGGGCTGGGATCGAATTATAAATCTCTTTCGATTTATAATTCATATACATTAGTGTGACTACTAAAAAAAGATGAATAAAACAAAAAAATACTATCACAGACCAATAAACAATGTTATTACCGTCAGTAAAAACTACATAAATAATAAAGCTTTCTATACATATAATGCTAAAAATGTAATAAGTAAATATTATGGGACAATTATAGACAAATCGTCCTAGTCCCACAGCTAGTTCATTAAGGCTTGTATTATGATTACTAGACGACACGTCGCGACGTTTGACTTACATAAAATGTAGATACATATAAAAGCTTAAATCACTCAGACAAAATATCTACCTCAACATCAGAGAAAACATCTATAACGCAGAAACAAATATTCTTGATAAACACACAAAAAAAATGCCCTAACCGGGATTCGATTCAAACACGGGAACTACTTGTAGGCAGGGTCACTACCTAGGCGGCCGTTAACAAAGAAATAGGATTTAAGAAAGTATACTGAGCATACAAACCAAATTAGCTTTGCAACAAGTTCAAAAATTATTAGATGCATCTCGTAGTTAAACAGATAAACAATATATGTAATCGGTATTTAAAACTTAAACATGAACTGTCAATCTCAAATGTCAAATGCTAAAAGTAAAAGTAAGAATCTTAACGCTTCTATGCGATGAGCTATTAACGATGTCCGTAGATGGTAGCAAAAGTATCCTGCACTGCACTGGGGCATATAAATTTAAAACATATTCTACTGTCAGATTGAGGTTCTCAGACTATATCCTCTCAGTTTCGACACTCGTGGGGACTCGTGGTGTGGTAGTCAAAAGTACATCCTATACCCGTTGGAACTGGAGGTTATGGACTCTTTTTCCACAGCTATCAAAATAAGCCATGTCTGGCGTTGATTTCGGTTTCCGAATATATCTAGAAGGCTGTGTATTTGTAGATAAAGACTTTGCGCTCTGCAGCATCCTTCGGAGATGTTGGGGCTTAGTACTATGTCGGCTTTTTGTGATGAGTTCTCAATTCTTGGTCTAGATTCTGATGGTTGCAGAATTTATATACGAGTTAAAAATGTATCCAAATTAAAAATCTAACGTTAACGTCATCTACATTCTATATATGGACTCTTTTCTAAACTTTTAATAACAATGCGGACATAAATCCATACTAAAGTGCATTATTCGGATTATTCGTAGTATCCGGATATGAACTGAGTTTAAATCCGGATAGTAAATTTAACGGATATTCGAATAAAACGAATACTCGGATATCCGGATTGCAAGCCCTATTTGCACTTCACTTCATGCTTACGTTCGCATAGCCAATATTTCCTTCATACGCATTTCAGTGATTCACCGGCCCCGGAGTCGAACCCGCGTCGAAGTCGTACCTACTGAGTTGCATCAGCCCAGCGCGCGCGCAACCGGGGCAGTGCTCCGTCACCGGCCGCATTCCAGAGCGCGATAACAATAAAGAGCGTAAGCCGTTTTTTTGCAATTTTAGTATAACTTAACTAAACATCTGTGGGAATTTGTTCAGCTTATCTACTTGTTTATCACTTCATTGCCGTAACGAGTTATTTCATTGATTGTGTTTATCATTGTTGTGGCTTATAACTAGCAATAGCATCTAAATATGCCAGACGAACCTGCGGAACCTGCTAAACCCGTAACCCCGCTTCCGCCTATGATGCCACAGTTAACGACGGAGTCCTTGGAGGAACTCAAGGTCAAACGGAGTTCCATTAAAGGTCAAATAACCAAATTTACGAGATATTTGAATAGTTTTGACGACGAAACTATATTAACTTCAATTCAAATCAATGAATTCATTTTAAAGTTGAATAAATTCCTGGAACTTAGCAACAAATTTGAGATGATGCAAACTCGTATAGAGGTCTTGAATGAAGGCAACATCGAAGGCGAACTCGCCGAAAGGGACACTATAGAAGAAAGTCTTCATTTTGCTGTAGCCACGGCCCAATCTATCATCGAGGCATGTAAACCAAAGGAAACCTTTCACGATGCCGATCAAGATTCATCATCACTTTCACATTCCAGTAACCACCGGTGTCATGGCCATGACTCTTTAGGTTTTAAATTGCCATTAATTCAAATTCATAAATTCGACGGAACCTTCTTTAAATGGTTTGAGTTCCGCGATACATACGAGTCCCTTATTCATACAAATGACTGCATTAAGCCGATACATAAATTCCATTATCTCTGTTCATACCTTGAAGGAGAAGCCGCTCGTGTTATATCAAATTTGGAGGTATCGGCCGACAATTATTCTAAAGCATGGGACCTCCTATGTGATAGATACAATAATAATCGACAACTTATAACGAATCATCTTAACTCATTGTTTAATATCGAGCCTTTGCAACGCGAATCAGATAAGGCACAATACAATACAATACAATAACTTTTTATTGCATCTCAAAACAACAAAAATAACACAAACTGGTATAGATTACACATGAAAAAGAGGCAAACAACAGGCGGTACGGCACTTAGGTATTTGAATGATCATGTGACCAAAAACTTGCGGGCCTTGAAAACGCTCGGCCAGCCCACCGACCAGTGGGATACGATCATCATACATATGGTTACAACCAGGTTGGACCAAGCTACTCGTACCAAATGGGAGGAGCATCGTAACAATTTAGTCGAGCTACCCAAATTGGATGAATTAAAAAAATTATTGAAATCTCGTGCAGATGTTTTAGAGTCCTTGTTTAGATCCAAACGCGATAAACAAGTTAAGCCTCAATTAAGGCCATCAGAGACGCCTTCAAATAAATCATTTAAAATTTCAGTGAGCGACAATGACAAGCCTTCGCGGCCGTGCGTCGTGTGCCAAGGAAAGCATCGTATCTTCGACTGCAAGGTCTTCAGTAGTCTGTCAACCGACGAAAAGTGGGCCCAGGCTACGAAGCTCAAGCTTTGCCTCAACTGCTTGCGCCCGGACCACGACACTGCGCACTGCCGGCTGGGAGGATGTTGCGTATGTAAGAGGCGTCACAACACAGTCTTACACAAACATAACACCAACACATCCACACCTTCAGCTTCTGTCGGCCTCTCTGGCGACAAAAATAGTGGTGAAGGCCCGTCTTCGATCGTCATGCCAGCAATTTCCTCATCTTCAGTTTTGCTGTCTACAGCAATAGTAGATATTGTCAACCCGCAAACTAATCAAATAGAAACCGCCAGGGCACTTATTGACAATGGTAGTATGTTATGCGTCATCACTGATGACTTAAGGCACCGACTTAAGCTGACTTCACATCGTTACAACGATAATCTCACAGGCCTCATGGATACTCCCATTGACATCGTTTCAGAGCGCTGCTCTGCACTCATCAAGTCTAGGCAGAGTACATTCGTTCGCGACCTTGATTTTGTTGTACTACCTCGCAAAACCAGGCGACATCCTGAGAACTTCATACCTATAGATCATCTTAACATACCGACATCTATTAAACTAGCAGACCCTAACTTTAATCATCCTTCGCGTGTTGACATCTTATTAGGCGCTGAACTTTTCTGGGAACTCCTCATTACTGAACAGATCACTCTAGGTGATAAACTTCCCATACTTCATAACTCTGTCTTTGGTTGACTAGTAGGCGGCCGCATACCTATTATGACAAGACCCACTATCAAAACGGCTTCATGTCACCTTCTAACTACACCCCAGAACGACACTGACCTAGATTCACAACTTCAAAGGTTCTGGGAGTATGAAGACT
Organism: Lathronympha strigana; assembly: GCA_949128165.1. Classification (NCBI taxonomy): domain Eukaryota; kingdom Metazoa; phylum Arthropoda; class Insecta; order Lepidoptera; family Tortricidae; genus Lathronympha; species Lathronympha strigana. The sequence goes on from OX421917.1 coordinate 1,448,009, forward strand.
TCCCTATGCACCATAAACCCAAACCCATTTTGACGGAAATTGAATTGCACTTTATCGATAACACAACCCGCTTAGAAAACGGTCAATTTTGTGTTAGATTGCCACTCCTGATTGCCTGGGTGATTCTTACTTCTTTGCCAAAAAACGCTTTCTTAGCTTGGAAAAACGTCTTAACCAAAACCCACCGCTAAAAAAATTTTATTCTGATTTTTTGCAAGAATACCGCGACCTTGGTCACCTCTCTGACGCCATTGTTGAACAGCCCGCCACCTCATTCACACACGAACACATACGTCTCTTGCATGCGGGACCTCAACTCATGCTGGCGTCCGTGCGTGAGCAGTTCTGGCCCGTTGGGGGTAGAGACTTGGCACGGCGCACTGCTCGCCAATGCGTCACTTGCGTTCGGCATTATGGCCAAACAATGTCAAATATAATGGGTAATTTACCATCAGAACGCGTTACGCCCGGTTTCCCATTTGCTACTGTGGCCGTCGATTTTGCGGGCCCCTTTTTAATAACTGATCGGCGAGGCCGTGGCTGTAAAATCACTAAATGTTACCTCTGCCTTTTTATATGCCTTAAATTTAAATGTGTACACTTGGAGGCAGTGAGCGAGCTTTCCAAGGACGCCTTCATATTGTCTCTGCGCCGCTTCATTTCACGCAGGGGTAAGCCAAGAGAAATTTACTGTGACAATGGTAGAAATTTTGTCGCCAGTGCTAAAGAGATTAATGACCTTTTTAAGCAAAATTCAGGCCCTATTTTAGAGTTTGCAGCAGATCATGACATTACATTTAAATTCTCACCGGCTTACGCTCCTAATTTTAACGGCTATGTAGAGGCGGGCATTAAATCAGCGAAATTTCACATAAAGCGCATTTTAGGAAACTCACACCTCACCTTTGAAGAGCTGTCGAGTTTATTTGCTCAAGTTGAGGCCATCCTCAACAGTCGTCCTATCTGCCCCCTTTCACCCTCTCCAAAAGACTATGCAGCGCTCACACCCGGGCACTTTCTCCTTGGCGGGCCACTGATGTCGCTCCCGGCCCCGGACTTGACAGAAGCCAACATCCGCAACCTGGACCGCTACAACCATCTGGAGCAAATGAGGCAGCACTTCTGGAAACGCTGGCAGTCCGAGTACGTCATGGAGCTACAGCAACGCTCCAAATGGAAAACGCGCGCCAAGGACCCGCAGCATCCCGGAGACTTGGTCCTAATAAAGGACGAAAATCAACCACCGCTATTATGGCGTCTGGGCAGAATTTCGAAACTACACCCAGGGTCAGACGGAGTACCACGGGTCGCTGATATCGACACCGTGCGGGGAGTTATAAGAAGAGCTCTGAACCGTATCTGTCTTCTCCAAGATTCTTGAAAGCAGGGCTTTCAAGGGCCCCCAGCATGTCTGCGCCGTAGCATACTACGTCATCAGACCACCCGCGGAGTGAGGGACCCCGCCACCAGCCGCCGGCGCGTCCTCCCACTCTCATTCTATTTGCCTCAGGTCGCCGGACCGAACACACGCGGCCGCGATCCCTATTTCATAATTATATTGAAGTACTTTGTAATACCTACCTATTAAAGGTTAATATGTTAAATTCTTAGTTGATTATTTAATCACCCTTATGTGCGCCCGCACAAATGTTATAAAAATAATGTCGATCTATACGGTTCGAAACTTGCCAGAAATAAAACAAAAAAAGTTTCAACATATTGCACCGAATGCGAAAATAAACCGCATCTATGTTTACAGTGTTTCAACACGATCCACAAGATGTAACGTATTTTCTTTATTATAATAAGCAATTAAATTATTGTTACTTATTTTTGTAATAAATATTTTTCGAACTTACATAATTACTGTAGTTGTTATTTTAACTTACTTACCCACCCACACAAATTAGCAAAGGCTGTTTCGAGTTTTCTTGAAAATTACTGATGCATTTCAAAGCCTACAGTGGTAGTATAATAAGTAACGTATTAGGCTACGTTAAGTATTTAAAACGAATAATTATGTTGCATTAAAATCCAAACCTCCGGATCCGTGATCGATTTCACGGAAAACTTGGGATTTTTCTATGTTAATCTAACAATTGTCAATGTAAACGAAAACCACTGCGCGCACGTGTACTACAGCGCCACAGCGGTCACATGCGTACACAAAATCTACGCAATAAGTGTCCTACGGCTCACGAAACAGGTTTGAAAACAGGTCGCCCCTGAGGTCACCGGTGACCTACGAAGCGCCTAAATACAGGGCAGGGTCCGGTCACCGGTGACCTACTTGGCGGTGAACGTGTTAAGTATCGAGTGAACCCTGGCGTGCATCAGGTCATGTTTATTCCGTATGATGGTGTGGCTCCGCCCAATTTAGATGTCCTAGCTAGAAATCACGATGCTAATGACAGGTCTTTAATCAGCATCTGTACCAGACTATACCTACTAACGCTATACAGTTCAAAGTTCAAAGTTTGTACACGATTAAGCCCCGTTTTAGTAAATTTATAATGAGTAAAAATCGTGAAAGTTTAAATATGTGTTCTCCAATGTTATCATTACCGTGTAAATTAGGTACTTCACAAAAATAATGAGATACTTTCGGCCGTAGGTTGTCAGCAGGGTAATCCTCCAGCAATATTTAGCATAGCTATTAATTCTATAACACACAATCTAAATTCAAAATTAAACATTTGGTATCTTGATGATGGAACATAAGGGGGAAATTCGCAAACTGTCTTGGCAGATCTAGTCAAAATTAAAATAGAGTTGTGTAATATAGGCATTAAATTAAATTTTAAGAAATGTGAATTATATATTTCGGACAAGATAAACCCACCGACTGTGATACAAATTACTCAAAATTTCGGGTCGGTATCAAAACGACTGGATTCTCAGAATGAACGACGGCTTAAACTGCGAGATCGCGTGCTTGGATGGTGCCACAAATGCTTGGCTGGCTGGGCCGAGTCCTAATATGCCCTCCATTATCCCCTAATCCTCCTAATATGTCCTAATAGGCATAGAGCCTGGAACACTATATCCTCCGCCGACGGGTAGGGATCTAGCGAGACTTTTAGCTGTTTCCAAATAATATACACCCCATGTAAAATAGTATTTGCCCCGTAATAGGCGGCATTTGTGTGAGCATCCTCATCAAATAATATTTATAAACGCAGGGTGACGGCAATCCAGCCACCATCCAGACCGCGATCTGGTACCTGGATGCGGTGCGGGGGGCAGGCATTGTGACGCTGGAGAACATGCAGCTGATGACCGCGGCGTCCTACTATATCGCTGCCAAGCTCCATGGCCCGCGTGGCTTCCGACCTGGTCATGGACGCCTATTACGCCTTCACGAAGCAGCAGCAGAGGTACTTCAAGTAACGTCGAAAGTTCGTTATCGGAATTAAAATGCAACATCTTGAAAGGCAAGTCAAACCCACTACGAGTACACAATTTTGTAGGCACCCATATTAGGGCAATCGAAGGTGCATGCAGGATAGCGCAATCCGATTTCGATTTTCATAATATGGAAAAATGCAAAAGGGCTACATCTCCAAACGATTCGGCCGCCACCAACCTGAATGAGGTTGAGAATTGGAGAGGTTTGGGCGCTCCAAGAAAAGCAAAGTTTCTCTCCGCTTTCCCAGAAGCCGAGATGGCTGTTGCAACGGCCAATTTTAAACCGTCGTCGCACGGTGTTCTCTAAAACGGCTCAAAAAATTCGATTACCACGCCCGAAGGAACCCTATACCTAATCTACAACACCTGTCCTATCGACACTTTGTGTCACTTAGTCACAAACGCGTATCTCAATTTTCAATCATATCGTGACTTAATCGCAGATAGTGCCAACACCTTCTTGTGCACGGCGAAGTACTTGGCACACAAAGGGCCGACCAAGGAAACGTACTTGAAACGTGCCGAAACTCTGGTTCCGACGGTTCGGCTAGTCGGAACCATAGGTTTTAAGGAAACCCGACGCAGGAGTATCCGTACTTGAATACGACGCCGAATGTAATGTGGCAAATTTATTAAAAACAATTATTACACCTTATGCCTCCCGGGAGGTGGAATGTGAGGTGGGAAACCACAGACAGTCACCCATGGTGATAGACCCAAACTCACTTTCACTTCTCAGGGAAGGCTTAAGCGCGCTTGAAAGAAGCACTTAAAAAAATAAACCCTGTTGTGGTTTTCAATATGGGGGGCATATTTTTGTAGACGTAGATTTTCTCTCCCAAGGAAAGAAGACAGTTTACCGGAGGCACGGTTACATACGTTAGGGGAAATACCCAAAGAGTTGAACCTTGGGAATGACACGTATACATTATCTGGGGTCGTCGCCTACACTGCAAACCATTACGTCGCGAACTGCTTTAGCGTACGTGTATGGCGGAAGTACGATGACCTATCTCCGAAAGTCGTTACGATAGATGAATCCACAAAAGTATGGCCCTCCATATTGATGTACGTAAAATAATAATTGTTATGTAACTAGCTGATGCCCGCGACTTCGTCTGGCAATATCTGACTATTCTATCTGTTTTTCTAACAAATTGTGTTTATTAAACCAACAAAAGGTAAACTTATTCTTTCTTTCACTACGCCCATCACCGTCATTTTTATTGTTTTTTTTTACTGCTTAATAGCGAAGGCGGCCCAGATACAATTTGGAGAACCTGAAAAAAATTAAAAATGTTCGCATTCCACAAGGGAACGTAGGCAGACAATTAACTACACTCCTATGAATTTTAGATCCGAATGAAAAAATAGGGAATAAAACAGTACACCAAATATTCAAACAAAAACATCCGGACCAAACGATCCCAAAATTAACTGACTTTTTAGATCATCCTGAACTTCCTACTATAGTGACTGTTGATATTACTTCAAACCACATAGAAAAAGTCGCCAGAAAATTGTCTGGTGGAGCAGGTCCGAGCGGCACAGATTCCGAATATTGAAAATATATTGTGAGGGTAGAGTGAGTACTTAGATTTGTGTGAATAGATGTTTGGCTGGTGTACCTGGCAGGGTCCTAGCTATTATTCTTAATGCACGTTTTTGTATCACAAATACTCGATGCCATTCTGCTGCTGTACCGCATAACTCCAACGCGTAACTCATAACCGAGTGGAACAGGGAGAAGTAGCGCAGTTGCTGTTGCGGAAGTATATTCGCAAGGTTACCTAACGCAAAGCACGCACCCGACAACCGGCCACATAGGATGCTAATGTGATAGTTCCATTTGAGGGCGGAATCAAGAGTAACTCCAAGGAATTTAGCATGTTGAATCTGCGTAATGTTTGTTGAGGATTAAATAAACAAAAATGTAAGTAAAAGAGAATTAACGTATCAATTCTACGTCCTAAAATAAAACCTTTCTTCTTTTTTTAATTCACCATTATGTGTATTGTTTCTATTTCATTAATTATGACTTAAGATAAATAAATCTATTATCTTATTATTTTGTTGTTGTTCTTATAATGGACCTTAGACCTTTTTAATAGTACATTACTGCAGAGGCCGGGAAGTAAGGACTTGCAGGCCGAATAGGTCATACGGCAGAGCGAGCGAACCGAGCGAGGCCAGATAGAAATATGAGGCCTGCAAGTCCTTATTCACGCCAAAGCTTGTATAGTGCTTTTTTCAAACATGCAATTAAATAAACAACAAAAGATTTATTTTTAGAGAAATTATAAGTAAACAAGACAAAAACTAAAACTAACGTGTCTGTATTAATATTTAGCTATATTTTCGAAATATATACAGTAAGTGTAACTTACCTAACTACCTACCTCTACCTACCTTAAATCTAAAGTAGGTCCTTGAGGCATTGTACCTAGGATGCTGGCGGCATTTCCTCGTTGTATCGCAATGCTGATACGTTGTGCGAGGAAGCCACCAGCTCTTCGGTCACCAGTAACATCAACCAGACGTTTCGCGATTTCTACGAAAAATTTGCGTGCGCTGGGACCCCATGGACCAAGAGTTTCGACCCCGAATGGTACAAAAAGGTACTCTTTGCCCAGGCTCTTATATTTATTACGTTTTAAAATTTCGGCGCATTCAGCCGCTCCGCCCGCTTTTACATTAGTTCGTTGGAGATGGGACGGTGCCAGCGTGTCTACACAGGTAGCATCCCATACTAGATTTAATAAATTTAATTAATTAATTTAATTTAATTTAATTAATTAATTAACACACCTCTGTTACGACATTCCCTGTGCCACATAATGTGGAATGGAAATTAAATCCGGCCTAGACCTTTAACCTTGGAAGAAATTCCATTAAGAATCTCTTAGCCTAGCCGCACCTGAAACGCCATCCTTCACGGCCTGTTATAAGAAACATAACATCAATGCTTAAGAGTGGGATAGTGTTAAATAAATAAATAAATATTATACGACCTTCTTACACAAATTGACTAAGTCCCGCAGTAAGCTCAAGGAGTAATATACAAATACATAGAAAACATCCATGACTCAGGAACAAATATCTGTATTCATCACACAAATAAATGCCCATACCGCATTGTTATATTGTTTGTATTGTTACCGTCTAATCATTTTATTTAAGTACTTAGGTGTTTTATTAGTTTCCAAATATTCGTTCCGATGTTGATTATAGAAATAATAGGCACCAATAAATTTAGTGCGTCTTTTATGATAGTGAAAAACAAAACTAACACGAAATTTTATATGCCCCTAGACCATAATAAGTATAATTTTTGTAAGAAACATTTATAAATAGACAGCAGGAAAAGTCGTTTTGATGTAGAACCACGAGTTGAGCATTAAGGCTGTCACGTCCGAAATTAACTTTGATGTTCGGTCCATCAGAAGACTTGATACTTCTTGACTTCCGGTAATTTTTATCTCATCTAAAATGTAGCTAAAAAGTGTAGCTAGTTGTCTTGAATTCAAAAAATCGTGATTAGAAGCCCTTGTCACGACTTTAACACAGAACCAACTTACCCTACTGGGCCTACTGTAATGAAGAAGTATTACTTATAAAAACAAAATAATAAAAGTTCTGTGTTTATTATTCTCAAGTTAATTTTCTTTAAGTCTAGTTGTACGGGGCGAAAAGGCGCGTGCCCGCCGCGCATCATGACTCGAGAATTCTCGAGTTATGGACATTTTTTTCTCGTCTCGAATGAAACCAAAATTCTCGAGTTGTGTCGAGTTCGAGAATTCTCGAGCAGAAACCCTAATACGAATCCACGAAATTCTATTTCCGTCCGAGGCATGGCATATATAGTGCTTTTGTCCAAACATGAAAGGAAATAAAATGTATTATTGCATACAATTTGAAAGGAAAAATAAGGTTCCCGCCTAAACTTTCTTTTAATGCACAGTTGTGTTCATAAAAAAAGTTGAAATGTCTTTAGTTTTATTAAGCCGTATCTACACGACCTTGCACAGTGAGCCGTATGCAACTCTCGATAGAACGAGACAACCAAGCATTTGATCACCTTCCCTCTAGAGCTACTACACTACTACAAAGCCAGCCCAGACGGGGCATTTTTAAGCAAGATATGATCAGATTGACAATTTGATGTCAATCAGGTTGCGTCTGTGCAGACCGTCGCGGATAAAGTATATTTGGCTGTTTGCAATATTGATGGTCCAAATATTTATTTAAAAAGTAAAAAACAATCCAGTAATGGATTTTAGTACAATTTCCTGGCCGCTAAAACGGTAAAATAATGAATTCAATTTTTAAAATTTGAGTCGGTACATAAGGAGGTTCTTTTCGTACCAATTTTGCTACATTTCCGAGCATATTGGAGAAAATGATTTTAACGTTATTTATACGTATTATTTGTATTATAAGCACTTAGGATTGCAACGATCCAGACGGATTGATTTGTATAACCTGGTTATAACCTTTTGTGTATAGAACCCTAAACAGATAAGATCTATTCTCATTGACAATGAAAATAGATCTTATCCGTACACGACGCAGGAACACGCTATTAAATGCAGGCTAACTATATTTCCGTGTATATGGAACTGATGTTGCAGTATTGTGCAATTGATCCTTGCCTGCAATATGCTTGGTTACTGGGCAATAAGCATAATTATATTTATTATGTATAATGGTATTGAAGGGCAGCAAATGTTGGTAAGTTAAATTATATTGTGTGAATATATATATATATATATATATATATATATATATATATATATATATATATATATATATTCACACTATTACTTATAGGATATGAATAAGAATAAAATTACTCTTCTTATTTTGAATCTAACTTAATTGGTCTGTATATATATATGTAATATATTCACACAGACACAGCAAAGTTTAATTTGTATCTTATTGGTTTGTATCAATCAGAGTTAGGCACAAAATAACTTTAACTAATTCAAAATAACCACCAAAAAGTAATTTTATTCTTATTCATATCGATTTCAATAAAAACAATTCTCGCACTCGTTATTTAAAATTAAATGAGCGGGAAAAATTGTTGCAAATATTATATTAATATTAAAAGAAGAATAAAAACCGGAGTAATTATTACAGAAACAATTAATCATCAGTAATCAATAATTGTATTCATTTTATTTTTCGCAAATAATGTGTTCGACTTACTGAAACAATAATAACACAAAAATATTTAACCAATTCGCCATAAACCTACAAATAAAAAATTACCCGTTCACTTCCACCTCCGTTCCTGGTCCCAATGACCTGCATCAGTCAATTTTCGAGTATTTTTTATGGCTTATTACTTTAAACCTAACGGCCTTAAGAAAACTAGCTGATCATATTTACTTCAATATCAACGGTCTTCAAGATAAATCTTCAAGATAGATCTGTGTTCTCGAGGGTAGATGTGGAAACTGGAAACCCGAGTGGCAAGTTGGCTATATGTTTAAAGTCCAGTGACACCTCTCTACCCCCAGCCCTCATACCGGTGTTGTCCTCGAGCCATCTTAGATGTCGCTTTTTGTGGGGTCCCATCTTATGTGGGCGAGTCACCGTTTGAAATTGATACTTCTAGTAAAAAAACTAAGTTATTTTAAATTTACTATGAATTTCGCACTTTTCGTCAATGGTAAATATCCCGTTTTAGACTGTAGTTATAATATGCGATATGTTAGTAAAAACTGATCGTGATGGTTAAATATTAAGATTTGTGCCTGTGGGTGTTATCACTGACACAGATATGCACTTTTGGATCGGGTTACAAAACAGTCGGTTTGAGATAATCCTGTAAGAAACCCCTTTTTTGCTTGACAGTCATCAACAAACCTCGGTTGACATTAGGCGTTACCTCAAAAACTTCGAACAGGAGAGACAAATGTCCGACCAGCTAGTCAATTTAATACGTCTCGGAGCCAGCGATCGATCGATTTCTCCGAATTTCATTTTGCCGAATATCACTTGCCGACCAACTCGCAGATTTTAGCGATGGCACAGGATTTGCTGGTTTTCACGGGCGAACAATCGATCTACGAGTAGCTTTGTCTTATTTCTAAAATGCGTGTTTTTCATACGCTAAGCTATCATTTGAAAAGTATATGTCTCAAAAAAGTATTTTTATCACAGGGTAAGGGCAAGTGGTCGGTGTTGAGCACGGTGGCTTGCGACAACGACGCGGACATGCCGTGGCCCACGCGCGTGCGCCGGCACAAGCTCAACCGCACGCACGACGCCTTCGACGCGGACATCGAAGTTGGGGACGTGGTTGACAACTCGTTTGGCGTTAGGAACCATGATTTGATACCTACTTACCTATATCAGCACCGGCTTTCGTTTACGTAGTAGGAAATCACTGATCTCCCCCCGTGGTCAACTTGCTTGGTACCACTTGTTTGTCACACACCAAATTTCATACAAGTCTTTTAGGTGTTTTTCGTCAAAGAGGAACAGACATCTATCTATACATTGCCTATTATGGTTCCGTAGGAACTCTAGCTTCGCCAGTTCCGTCCGCCTGTCATGTCTGTCCGCATATCAATGACTTATTACTGGAATAATGCGTTTGTCATGCGCGTGCGCCGACATAAGTGCGCCGAATCGCCGATATACCTGCACAGCGGGTATGTCCGCCGGAGAAATTGACAATCCTCCTGGATCCCCCGGTCCCCGCTTGAGGACATAAGATTTAATAAAATCTCATGTGTAATGTGAAACCAGCTCAAGAAGGTTGCACACATAGAAAGTTTACGGACGAAACTGTCAACCGAATAAAATGTACATAGAGTCTCAGATAGTGCGATCAGTGCGGCTAAGACAAAAGTCTTAATAGATTTTTTCATTACAAATAAGTTTTGCCAGAATCGATACCTCCAGGATCCAGGAGGCTATACATTGAATGGCAGATCAGGCGGATATACCCGAACGTAGGTATATGGGAGTCTTGAACTTAAGGACGAATTTCAAATTAATTTTCCTAGTCATTCCATTACATTTCTTTATTTTTCCAGATACGTTTAGATGCTTGCAAAATGGTTGATGGAGGGTGTAAACCATACATAACAATGGCCGATGACTGTTTGCCCAATTTTGTGAAAAAATACGCGGAAGAAAATGTCAAATCGATCCTTACAAGCGCCGGGCTAGACCCGCCAGAGTTCCCGATTCCTAAAGTAAAGAACATTAAGTATTTACTTGGTCTTCCTTATCTTATGCTGCAATATAGGGACTTGAGATAAGATATAGTTATATTATATTTTTTGGTAATAAATCACCAAATACCGAATATCGATTCATAGACAACCGATTATTATGATATAATCAGATATAGGTAAATAATTGGTAGTGGGAGAATCGATGTTTTCAAATAAAAAGGTCATGTTTGTTCCAATAAATTATTATTTAATCATCTTATGATTGATAATAGCTTTGTATTCCTAGTCGGCAGGGTAAAAAAACTGTTTGTAAGCGATGTTTTTCTTTCCAAATTGTAATCTACTTAAATATTTTTATACTGAATTAAGTACCTATTCAATTATTCTCCCCAAATATTTCAATTTAATTTTCAAATATCAAGTTACTCGGATACCGTTATGCAAATTTTCCGAATAATTTACACTGTCATTCTTAGTTATCATAAATTAACTGCATAAGACACATTTTAATGAAAAAGTCACTTATTCACATCCTTTTTTATAGGGCCATTTTACTATACAAGACTACGTTATCAATATGGAGGATTTAAGCTTTGATTCCGTGTACGGCGAGTACGGGGTAGAAGCTTTCGTGGTGAAGGATGGGAAGGATATGATATGCATAAAAGCCTTCTTGAAATACGAACCAACTGACGATCACGGTTCTAATCGTTATGGTTAATTTTATTTCTATCTGCCCTTCCCCTGAGCGGACGTGCTTCAGTCCACGTGCGAGACATCACATTATTATTAACATACACACAAATTATTTAGCGATAAGACTACCTGTTGTTTACCGCTTTCTCACATGTAATCTATACCAGTTTGTTATTTTTGTTGTTTTGAGGAGCAATAAAGAGTTATTATATTGTATTCGCTAGAAGCTAGAGTCCGACTAAGCTATGATTCATTATTATATTATGCATTATATTATGATCAAAATATTATTTTGATAGCACCGACTGCGAAAGTGTTAAGTACACGTCAAAATTTCATATAAGCTTGAAGGAAAATAACGATCTGAATGTTGTCAGTTCATTTTCTTGGAAGATAACGTGGTCTGACTCTAACGTTCAGTTTTAATATTCAAAAATATTATTATAAATACCCTCCAGTGTGTTTTACTTTTGAATAAAAAAGGCAACTTTTGAAATAAAAAGACTTATTGTTTTCCTTGTAGATTTTCATAATAAATCGTAATTTTAAGAGAAAATCTAATTGTAAGGGGTCATGCATATATCTCGTGAGGTTTTTTCCAGCTTTTTTTGCCGAATAGATATACTGGTGGCAGTGGCACATCATCTGATGGATCTTTAGAAATAACTAAGAGGTTTCTTGAACAAAAATTGATTAAGATTTTTAGAAATTATCGGTCTGAAGTTCTGAAAGTGTCTTCCCCCCCTCTAACATTTGAAGATCCAAAAAAAGATACGATAGACTAACTTACCACAAAAATATTTTGATCACCAGCTGGTTTCACTCGTATTGTTTGCATATGCAACATCCAGCATATTCTTGAACGTGCTGAAACACATCCACAAAAAGACATCTAGTAGGATAGGGAGGGACATGTTGAGCAGGCAGGTAAGTTGGGCAAGCAGAATATCTTAAAAAGTACTCTTGCTACGTGGGAACTGGGAACACCTAATGGCGGAAAGTTAGGTCCAAGTTAGGGGAATTTATTTAGCTAATATCATTTGCCATGCGGCGCCGAAGTTGGTGACAGGCATCGCTTGTTTTTTTTTTGCGCTCAAAAGTAAGAAAACTAGATTGAAGTATTTTTCTTCTAATTTTATGAAATGAAATGAAATTTATTATTAATAACAGAGTTACAGGTCAATCATGTCACAAAGTTAACAATTATAATCATAATTATTTAAAAACATTCGAAAATATTAGATATACCCACGATATATTTGTAATAAAACTTACAACATTAAAGGTAGTTTCAGAAAATCATCTTAAGTGTAAAATAATTCTTCCAATAGCCATTTTTTCAGTCTTATTTTGAAAGCCGCGGTGGAAGTTGCATTTCTTACAGTTTCGGGCAGGCGGTTGTAAATAGACGGTCCAGAATCGTACACGGATCGCTCTGACTTAGCAAGCCTGTGGGCTTCGGTGACCAGCCTATTGTGGTGTCTATTGCTGCGAAGGTTGTAATTAATGTTTATGCCTTTGCAATTAAACGTGTCTAGATTTTCGCGCATGAATATCGCTAGTTGGTTAATAAGTAGGCATGGAAAGGGCAGAATATTGAGATCCCGGAAGAGGTCTCGTGCTGGAGAATCTGCTGGCTTGCCGGCTATAGCGCGAATGGCACGCTTTTGCATTGAGAAGGCACGTCTCCAGTCGGAGGCGCGCCCCCACAGTTCCAATCCGTAGGTCAAGAGCGAGTGCACCGTCGCAAAGTAACACTCTCGGACTGCGCTCCGCCCGGCTGTGCTAGCTAACCGCCTCAACGCAAAGCACGCGCTCCCGAGCCTCCCACACAGTTCGTCAATGTGCGCCTCCCATGTAAGCGCATTGTCGAGCTGGAACCCGAGCAGTCGTGTGCTGATCACGTGCTGTAGAGGGGCACCGCCTGCACACACTCTCATGGTTGGGCTTGTATGACCGTTCAGTTTAATTGTCATGTAGCTTGTTTATTTGTACAAACGTTCAAGTCAGCTGTCACTAAAATAAGGGAAAGTGGCTGCAGTCTTAACTATGCAATAAACTTATTTTTGTTTGACTACAGAACGACGCCTCAAAGGACTACAGGTGTGACGCCGGCCCGTTTATTGCTGGGGAGGGAGCTAAGAAATAGGTATAGCTGTCTAAAACCTCCACCCGTTATTGAAAGGCTAGCTGATGAGGGGAGAGAGCCGGGTGCGTATCATAATGCATACGCACTTTTGGTATAATGTCAGTTTATAAACGTTCAAAAAGTATAATTATCTTATGTATAATGCACTAAATGTATATTTCCAATTAGTATAACATAAAAATAATATAACATTCTATATACATATCGTTGTTTGGTATACTATAAATATAAACTAACTATATTTAATATAACATTTATTACGCATATAAATTGAAATAATTAATAAAATCTCATATAATTATCTGAACAAAACATTGGTAAAATTATTTGGATCTATCCTAGCTTAGAATTTCAAAGTTCATACCCAAGTAACATTGTGAACTGTATAATAGCTGTATTCGCCATTTTTTCTGCTGTATACAGGCTGTATTGACGTACTTGGAGATCGTTATACCCACCAAAAGGGCCCCAAATTATACAGCTCTAAGTGTTGATATAGCTGCTTAACTGCAAATTCTACAGCTTTAAGTGTAGATTTAGCTGGTTAACAGCTGTATTATTGCTGAATAAGACAAAGTGAGGGTTGATTTACAGCATAAATAAATTCCATTATACAGCTAATACTCTTCAACTACACGTTTTATGTTCTTTTATACAGCAGTACGCTGGTAAAAGTCTACAAAAGAGAATTATTTTATCCGCGTTGTGTATTTTTTAGCCTATTTTCTACATTCTATTCTACTTTGCGGAATGTCATACACGTCATATCAAATCCATGTTGTAAAATTTAAGAGTGCAAAATTAATAAAATAAAACAAGTGGTAAAAAAACCGTACTTTGTACCTATTTTGCGGCTGTTACTTTTATAAGAATGTACATACTAATTGTAAACAAAAAACTCACGCGCCCTCGAAATTATAGAAATAATTCAATAATCTATATATATTTATTTATTTATTTATTTAAACTTTATTGCACAAAATACAAAAACAAATATACAAATGGCGGACTTAATGCCCAATGGCATTCTCTACCAGTCAACCATAGGGCCAAACAGAGACTTGAATAAAATGGTGCAAAGGGAGAATCAAGGTAATAATATCGAAATAATTGCAAAGCAAACTGAAGAACATTATATATATTATTATATATAATACATAGATAAAATAATTATAGATAAAATATATATAAAAGAAGAAGCTGACTGACTGACTGACATATCAACGCACAGCCCAAACGGCTGGTCCTATAGACTTCAAATTTGGCACGTAGGTTCCTTTTATGGTGTAGGCGAGCACTAAGGAAGGATTTTTCAAAATTCACCTCCTAAGGGGTTGAAGTGGGGGTCCAAAGTTTGTATGGGGAAACAAGATTAGTTAAACTATTTTATCTGAAACTTCACAGGAGTATTCTTTAAGGTAAATGAGTGAACACGTGTTTCAGGTTTTTTGAAAATGTAACCCCTGAAAGGGGTAAAAGTGAAAAAATCAACATGGGTATCGTTTATATGGTTTTTCGGGTCGCTGATCACGAAAAAAGCAACGATTTGAAGATCCAATGTGGCGAATGTGGAATACCATCTCCCCTGTTGGTATGCGATGGGGTTGAAATGCCAAAATATCAATATGAGTGTCATTTTTATGTAAATTTCTGGTTCTAAAGAATTATCCGAAACTTCACCGGAGTATTCTTTAAAGTAAATGAGTAAACACGTGTTTCAAGTTTCTTGAGAATTTAACCCCTGAAAGGGGTAAAAGGGGTACAAAAGTGAAAAAATCAACATGGGTATCGTTTATATATGGTTTTTCGGGTCGCTGATCACGAAAAAAGCAACGATTTGAAGATTTAATGTGGCGAATATGGAATACCATCTCCGCTGTTGGTATGCGATGGGTTTGAAATGTCAACATATAAATTTGAGTGTCGTTTTTTATTAAAAGAAAAGAAAATAAAAAAAATTAAATTAAAAGAAAAGAAAATAAAATAAAATAAATAAAATAAAATAAAATAAAATAAAATAAAATTAGTAGTTGTAATTAGTTAGCGATAAGTCCGCCTGTTGTTGTTACTTACTATCTCATGTTCTTTTTTATTTGTTTTTTTTACTATTGTATTTTGTAGTGCACAATAAAGAATGTTATTATTATTATGTCTTTCCCATCACGGAACAAATTATTATTATTATTATTAGTTTAAATAAATAAAAAAAATTAAATAAAAAATAATAAAATTAAATAAAATAAAATTAAATAAAATAAAATTAAATTAAGATAAATGAATTAAGATGTATTTCAGGCTTTTTGAGAAATTAATCCCCAAGAGGGGGAAAAGGGATAATATGGTTAAAAAACAACATGGGTATCGTTTTTCTGCTTTATTGGGTCGCTGATTACGAAAACAATAACAATTTCAACATCCAACGAAGCGGACGTGAGATACCATCTTCCCTGATGGGGTGCGATGGGGTTGAAATCTTAAAATATCAATATTGGTGTCGTTTTTAGGTTTATTTCTGGTTCTAGAGATTCCAAATTTAGTAGGTAGGTTTCTTATAAGGTGAAGGGGTGCACAAAGATAGGATTTTTCTAAGTAGGGGTATAATGATGGTCCAAAGTTTGTAAAGGGGACACAAGAATAGTTACAACTATTTTATTTGATATGGGTGTCGTTATCGGGTCGCTGATTTCGAAAACAACAACGATTTTCAAATCCAACTTAGCGCACGTGAAATAAATAAATAAAACTCCTTTTTTGTATGGCGATTGAAAATTACGTTTAGTACGCGGGCGAAGCCGCGGGTTAAAGCTAGTTACCGTATATTGCGATTTAGTGGATCGAATCTTTTTTTATAGATTTACTTTTTTGTGTTACTGATGCTTCTCTATTTACAATAAAGTTATTGTACTACATGTTTTAAGTAATCACTTAGGTGTTATTATTGAAAAACACTACAACAAACCCTTTTTAGGATTTTAAAAGATTGTAGGTTATGGTTTTAATGGCGTTCGTAATTTAAACAGCATTAGCTCTTCTAGTACTCGATAGTGAAGCTATATGCTGAACTATAGAAAATTTTAAGGTTATTCAACAGCCTCGAGTTCAATAAGTTCTGTGTGTGTAAGCATTTAACTATTCTATAAGCTGCAATTTAGGGTTAAATTTTGTTGTAGAAAACCCAATGTACGCAGAGATGGGCATTATTCGAATAAAAATTTATCTAAATGATCATTCGAATGACGAATAATCCACCAATTTTTTATTCGCGGATGATCTATTCGCGGATGATTTATGCGCGGATGATTTATTCGCGAGTAACTTATCGGCGAATAAATATTTCGACCGGTTTTTAACTTGACGAATGATTTACTTATTATATTACTCCTATAAATTTACTAACAATATTGTAGTTCGCGGCAGAAGAACACACGCTTAAAAATGATTAAATATGCGAAACAACGTGCTTTTGAAACTTTGCTAACTGGACTGTAACTTGTTTATCCTGCGTCGCAAAAACCGGTTTTTATTGTTCTAAACCGGTTAAACGAACAAGAACTTTATAAAAATATTACTCTAAAAAAACGGTTTAAAAATAACGGTTTCACGAACGTAACCGAAATATAAAGGTTTTGCGCCAAGTACATGATACCGGTTTGAAAATTTAACCGGTATCCGAGCCTTGCTGAGAGGGGTATCAACTAACCGTCCCATGCAATCATCGGATGATCAGCGTAAGTAGTCATTTCCTGAAAGTATTTCTGAAAATAATACAAACTAGAAAATACAAGAAAATTGAAGAAAACATAAGTGACACGCAATTTGGGTTTAGATCGGGACTGGGTACGCGAGGTGCTTTAGTAGCAGTTCAAGTGTTGGTACAAAGATGTTTAGATGTTCAAACGGATGTTCATATGTGCTCCATCGATTTCGAAAAAGCATTTGACAATGTTAATCATGAAAAACTAATGAACATGTTAAAATCAATCGCGATTGATGGAAACGACATCAAATTTATAGAAAAATTATACTGCGGAACAAGAAGCTAAAATCAAAATTAATAAAGTTTTAACTAAAAACGTTAAGAAAAAGAAAGCAGCATATTTTGGACATTTATATTCAGAAACGGAAAATATAATCTTATAAAATTTATAATTGAAGGAAAAATTTAAGGGAAGCGTGGCCGGGGTAGATGGCGTACATCATGGACTAAAAATATAAGAGACTGGTTGGAAGTGAAGAACATAGATAAACTAATTCGCATGACTGAAGATAGAGAAACGTATAGACATATGGTCGCCGACCTCCTGGATGGAGATGGCACGTGAAGAAGAATAAGGTCTAGGGTGGTAGATTGGTAGACTGAAGTGAAAATTGGTAGATCTACCACATAGTTGGTAGATATGGCATCACTGCACAGCATATACAAGTATATTGATATCCTTGTAATTTTCACTAACAAATAGCATGCGCACTCTCTTTCTTTAAATGGGCGGACTTTAAGCAGTTGCTATGCTCTCTCCTCTTCTATCGCATGGGACGGTTGGTTGGGACATCTCAGTCGCATATATTCACTCGCGGCAATATTTCGCATTTCAAGATTCGACAACCGGAATTCAGGACTGATTTTTCGCAGGCAACCCTATACTACCGTGTTCACAATAAAATAATCTTTATTTTCATTTAAATTTGATTAAATTATCAGACCGGTGCAAAATGCTACAACAATCAATTTACCTATTATACCTGGCAACCCGAGAGTTATGACTGGAAAAGAATAGGCAACCTAACGTTTGCATATTCTATGGGCTTCATACTTTCGATTGGTATGGAATTTGTTTAATAGTCAAACCGGTGAAATATTAAAAAAAAATATCTTTTTTTAATTATTTATTAATCATATCCTGGACTGAAATTTGTTAGGCAACCCGTATGCAATATAATTATTGGCATATTAAATTGAATATAAAATATGTATTATCAAATCATAACCGAATTGACGCATTCGAAATGTGGTGTTGGAGGCGAATGCTCAGGATACCCTGGACGGCTAAACGTACAAAT
This sequence comes from Lathronympha strigana, assembly GCA_949128165.1. Lineage (NCBI taxonomy): Eukaryota > Metazoa > Arthropoda > Insecta > Lepidoptera > Tortricidae > Lathronympha > Lathronympha strigana. The sequence goes on from OX421917.1 coordinate 1,466,519, forward strand.
GTGTCAATTCTTTCCCAACTGAGAATTGAAACCCGCCTGTCCACTATCTGCCGACATCGGTTGTTGTCATACTTTGGCCATGTAATGCGAAGGGGAACGGAGTCTCGAGAAACTGGTCGTGGTTGGCGAAATGGAAGGAACGAGAAGCCGTGGCCGCTCGCCGACTAGATGGACTGACCAAGTCAGAGAAGCCACATCCTCGAGCAAGTTCCATCAAGCGGTGAAGGCAACGATGGATCGAGACTGTTGGAGACAACTGATCAAGGACGTAACAAATTGTGATCACGATCCTCAGGAATGAGGGACCGACTAAAGAGAGAGAGATTATCAAATAAGCATCTCGGTGAAGGTCGTTTTATATCGGGATCTTAGACTAAAAAAGTCGAATATTTGCAAGCCCTAGTTCTGAGATATGTCGCCACGAGTTAAAGGTGAGGGAAATCACTTGAGATGAGTGAAGAGTATTTTCAAAATTAGAATAATACCAATATTGGTTACATAAGTACTACACTCACGCTTATATAAATAACTAGCGACCCGCCCCGGCTTTGCACGGGTGATTATTATACATATAAACCTTCCTCTTGAATCACACTATCTATTTAAAAAAAACCGCATCAAAATCCGTTGCGTAGTTTTAAAGATTTAAGCATACATAGGGATATAGGGACAGAGAAAGCGACTTTGTTTTATACTATGTATACATACAAATAAATGCCCTGATCAGGATTCGAACCCGAGACCTCCTGCTTCGTAGACAGGGCACTACCAACTAGGCTAGGAGGCAATTCAAAATATCTTTGATTTGTATTTCAATTTGCTAGAATGCATTTTGACTTACCATCGCTATCTGCAACAGTAACAACATCATATAAATTTTCTATAACCAACACGGCATCAGGGTCATCAGGACAATCATCTTCTGAAAAATCAATTAGGCACTTTTTTACTGACAGATTAATCCTGGACGCGTCGGCGGTTTACTCGATCACGCTGTGGTAGCCGGCGACATCCACCCCGGTAGGTATATCGGTAAATCGTACATTATACCTGTTCCCTGCGCAGTGCTGCGCTCGCCGTCGTCGTCGTCGTCGTCTCATGGCGTCCATGAGCACATTACACGAGTATAATAATGGGTTTTAATAGGATTATTTTACCCGCAAAACCCTTATAATATAATACTCCTAGGTATTTAAACACGGGTTCTTTCCACTGTTTTTTGTTATATGTGAGCTCCCTCGCGTCACCCAGCATTTTTGTTACACCTAATATATGCAGTGGTATTTGTTTTAGTTGATAAGTTGATAACCATATAACTTAATAGTACATTACTGCAGAGGCCGGGAAGTAAGGACTTGCAGGCCGAATAGGTATATACCGGCCTGAAATATGAGGCCTGCAAGTCCTTATTCACGCCGAAGCTTGTATACTTAGTGCTTTTATCAAATATGCAATGAAATAAACAACAAAAACATCAAAGAGTTATTTTTAGAGAAATTACAAGTAAAATAATTACAGTAAAGAAATTACAAGACAAAAACTAAAACTAACGTGTGTGTATTAATATTTAGCTATATTTTAACTCAGTTTTAATAGAAAATACATCTTTTATACGCATTGCTATAAGCAGAATGTCGTGATGCCTGTGCCACAAAATGTGGAATGGAAATTAAAAAAGAGGACTTTTCCGGCCTAGACCTTTAACATTTGTATGAAATTCCATTAAGAATCTCTTGCCCTAGCCGCACTTGAAACGCCATCCTTCACGGCCTATTATAAGGAACATAACATCAATATTTCATTGCATGTTTGAGAAAAATGATTTTAACTACTTGTATATCAAGTAGCCTTTGGAGAGACACGGTCGTTAGCAAAAGAGTGGAATGATGATAATGCATGTTAAAATAGCGATTAATCATACCTGTTATGACTTCAACATGGTCCATACATCTTGGATACTTTCCATCTTTAATGTCCTTGATGACTTTGTTCACAAATTCCTCATCCTTATCCAATGGGTACACTTCTCTGAATTTAGATATTATCTCTGGTCTGGGTATATAACCTGTAAAATATACAGTGTGATTGATAGAAATAGCGAATGTAACCTACTCGTAATAAAATGTAGCGTTATCAGGCTAAAGGTATGTACCAGATGCTACCTACTTCATACCTACCGCCAGGAAGATATATTTAGAAATGAACCCTATTAACAACCGACAATGAATGACCCACGAATATTGACTGAGCTATATATTGGCTGAAATGACTTCTAAATTATAATGTTATTTCGATTTGATTTGTATACTTACACAATTTTAAAACTCAATAATCCACATAATAATATATAATTTTTAGTGGGACGTCGAATAAGGGAAAGGGGATCTGACGCCCGCGCGGGTTCGTACCTGGTGCAAAGGTTGTCCATCGCTATTCAGCGTGGGAATGCGGCGAGTGTGATGGGTACCTTTGCGCCAGGGACGACTCGAGGGGGGCTTTTTGACTAGGCTTAAGCTAATCTTAAGTTTTATTTTTACTATTTTATGTTGACATGTATTCTTATTATTTAATAAATACTTAATTTAAAAATTTTATTGTAATTTTAATGCAGAATATATATGACGTGTAATATGTAACAATATTATTAATAAATGAGTATGAGTATGAGTATTGATAAACGCTCACCTTGCCCTTTCAGCAACTTCCTCAAAATATGTCTTAGGACATTGTGAAAATGTTTCATTTCAATATTATTATTTAGTAAAAGTTGCTGAACCCCCACTCTGTTCATTTTCTTAAGAAGGGCTTTTATAACGACCACAAACTGTGGATGCCTTGGTACCGGTTTCTCGGCACTATCTATATCGATTACCATAGGTGTTTCTTCCTCAATCTTTTCTTCTTTAATTTGTGGTGAAGATGGTACACTTTCTAAATCAATTATTATAGGTTCTTGTTTGACCACTGGTAAAGTTTCGTCTGTATTCTTAAATAAAACATATTTTTATGTTATTTATTTTGTTATTGAGTAGCATAAAGAGTATCATTCCAAAACCGGGGCCTTTTTAACCTTTTCCATGCCAAAGACAGATTAATCGGTCACCAACCACATACCAACATATACCTTAATTAACACTCCTAAAGTTCGATCAATTCTTTAGTGAAAGCATTTGTATTTAACATGGCATCGAAAAGGTTAGGAGTGGTTGGCTGGCCGCGTGAAATTTCACATCAAAAACGTGGGCAGAGACGTCCCAAACGTCGAGGTAAATAATGTGTTATGCGACTTATGCGCTCAAGTCCGGTTTAGATAAAATTAAGTGTAAATTTAAGAACTTATAAAGCTTACATACCTTCTGCTCTTCAATGTCTTCCAATTTTAAAATTTCGGGCTCTGGCAAATGAGACATCAAATGTGCAGAAGAAACTAAAATAAACATAACATAATTTAAGAAACTCTGCATAATAGAATCTTTAAAAAATATGCACTACCTACTTTTTAAATCGCAGATGCAGTAATTGTTTGATTCTTCCAAGGTTTAAAGTCTTATAAAAGGACTATTGAATAGGTATCTTACCAGTGATAGTCGATTGAGACACTTCTTCTTGTATTTTTGGAATCTTATCCAGCATTTCCTTTATCATCACGAAATCAACTTCTCTGGGATAGAGCTCCTTATATTTCCTCAGCACCTCAGTCTGTGATTTTCTTTGCTCTCGCCAGAGGTTCCACTCTTTCTCCCACTACTTCTTCTAGCTTTTTTATGAATAAGTCTTTACTAGATGTTGATATTCTAATGTTATCTTTATTCATTAATTCTTCAAGTAATATGATGATTAGGACCATGACGTCTTTTGTAAATTCTTTAACTTTTGATTCTAACATCTCTGCCTTTTTTATTTTACTATTAAATTTGGCTACCCCTTTTTCATCTTTGCTTTTTTTTTCTTTTTTACTTGTCTTCTTTTTCGTGTGTAACTGTAGCTTCTTTCCCTTTTTTACGAGTTTGTTCTTACCTGTTGGAGTATTATCATCATAGGAAACTATTGTTCTGGAAGAAATATATAAATTAATTTTTCCATTAAATTTTCTTAACAACGATTCATATGACTCGATCTCGTTGTTGGCAGATGTGCTCATATAAGCTTACATTTCCCAACAAAGAAATGCAACTTCGGATGGCCCTGTCCCATGCAAAGGAAGAACTCGCCATAGCCATCGCAAAGAGGAAAGATGAGGCCCGAGAGGAGTTCCTCGCCACGCTAGATCGAGATCCATGGGGGAGGCCTTACAAAATTGTTAGGAACAAAATGAAGCACGCCTCTCCCATGGACTCATTAGAGCCGGCGCTCCTTGATAGGATAATCGAGGGCCTCTTTCCGACGGCTCCAGACTTTGTGCCTCCGGCTATGGCCGTCCCGGAGAGTGAACCAGAGGGTCCAGTCGAGGTGCCTCCTGTCACGGACGGGGAAATGCTAGTGGCAGCGAGAAAGTTGAGGTCCCGTAAAAAGGCTCCTGGCCCCGACGGTGTGCCCGGGAAAGTCATTCCCCTGGCCATGAAACACCTGGGAGTGCGCCTACGGGACCTCGTCGATGACTGCCTCAGGGGAGGAATATTTCCCAAGTGTTGGAAGGAGGGCAGAGTGTGCCTGTTGCGCAAGGAGGGTCGACCAGCAGACTCTCCTTCAGGATACCGTCCCATTGTCCTCCTTGATGAAACAGGCAAGATGCTGGAGCGCATTATTGCCGGGCGCATTGTTTCGCACTTGGAGGACACCGGGCCAAACATTAGCGAAGGACAGTTCGGGTTCCGGTTGGGACGATCAACTATAGACGCAATAGGCGCACTTCGGCGGTTCTGCGACACGGCAAAGAGCCAGGGTGAGGGTGCCGTAGCAGTGTCACTGGACATCTCCAACGCCTTCGGCTCCCTCCCCTACGGGGTCATTAAGGATGCTTTACGGTACCACAACCTACCCGTGTACCTAAGGAAAATGGTAGAGCACTACCTAACAGACAGGGTAGTGCTTTTTGAAACTGCCGGTCGAACCCTAGAAAGGAGAATGGAGCGTGGCGTCCCTCAGGGGTCCGTTCTTGGGGTCCGTTCTTGGGCCCCTGCTCTGGAACATCGGGTTTGACTGGGCAATAAGGGGACCGCAACTTCCTCGCATGGTCACCATATGTTATGCGGACGATACTATGGTGGCTGTGCGGGGAAAGACATACGAGGAAGTCCGCAGAAATGCGGCGGTGGCGACCGAACTGACCGTCGACCGCATAAAGCTTCTGGGCCTGGAAGTGGCCTTAGCCAAAACAGAGGCTGTGGTCTTCGGAGGAAGGGGGAACGGATGGAGGGGCCATGCCAACGAGGTGATCCCCGTCGGGGGTGAGGCGGTCAAAGTCAAGGCCCACATAAAGTACCTGGGCCTTATATTGGACCGCAAGTGGGATTTCGAGGAGCACTTCACCCGACTAGCTCCTCGACTCGTTGGCGCGGCCTCAGCGCTGGGGAAACTACTGCCCAACGTCGGCGGGCCCCAAGCCCCATGTCGGCGCCTATTCGCCAATGTTGTGCGAAGCATGGCATTGTATGGAGCGCCGATATGGGCACACAGGCTTAACCAAAAGACTAGGTCCCTCCTCCGGAGACCACAGCGGGTCATAGCTCAGAGAGCAATTAGAAGCTACTCGACGGTCAGCCATGCTGCTGCGTGTGCCCTAGCTGGGACAATGCCTTGGGAATTGGAGGCGCAGCTGATGGCAGAGACGTACCACCGGAGAGCTGAGGACAGGGAAACTCAAACACGCCGGGCCCCATGTGAAGCAGAGGAAAGACGCCTGATGGCAGTCAGAAGAGCCAGAGACAGGTGGAAAGCACAACTCGAGGGCGCTTCTTATGGAACAAAGACCATTGAAGCGCTCCTCCCCAACTTCCACGAGTGGGTACAAAGAAAAGAGGGTGAAATAACATACAGGCTAGTGCAGGTAATGACCGGACATGGCTGTTTCGGTCATTACCTGCACACAATAGGGATGGAGCCTACCACGGTGTGTCACCACTGTGGAAACGTGGATGATACAGCGCAGCACACCGTGGTAGAATGCGACGCCTGGGCGCAAGAGGCGGCAACTTGAAGTGGCCTTAGGAGATGTTGACTTGTCGCTTCCCAACTTAGTAAGACAAATGTTGGGAAGCAAAAAGTCCTGGGAAGCAGTCGCAACTTTCGCGGAGGAAGTGATGCTGCGAAAAGAGGAAGCGGAGCGGGAGCGCGAAGAGAGGGCCGATGCGCACCCACTCCGGCGCAGACGTAGGGGAAGGAGACGGTTACAGTACATCAACCGTCTGCTTCCCCAGTAGGGCTGTGGGTTGGGGACCCACAATAGGCCCGACGTCTGAGGAGGGGGTTTGAAGCGCCACCAAATCCCCCCTCCTTTGGCGCGAGGGTGCCCCGGTTAACGGGGCAGGTGGGGGCACATCGTGGAAGAATATTCGTGATCCTATGATGTGCCCCATAACACCAGAGCGGGAAGACGCCGGTGAGTTTTTAGTGGGTAGAGCCATAGGGGAGTCCCACATACCCCCCAAATGGCCGTCCCCAGGCCGGGGGGATGCGCAACGCATTTTCTCACCGTAAAAAAAAAAAGGTTTGAACTGTGAGGGGGTGCGGAGCTGGTTGGGGTGCGGAGCTGGTAGACCTCCCCGTGGTCACCCTGGGAGGGGGAGAATAGCCCGCTCAGTTGGGCGATGGCTATTCTCCCTCTGCGAACTACCAGACTGGAGGCGGTGGCAGTCGAGTCTCTCCTGCGCGGGCGCTAATGCCGGGTTCGTTTGGGGTGAACTGCTCCCAGCATGCAGCTCATCTGAGGTGGCAGGGGATGTAGTTCTCGCCCAGTTGGGCGGGTGTGGGTGCGGACGCACCGATACCCACTTTTGTGGGGAGCTGCTCCCAGCACGCCTCAGCCTATCTCAGGTGGCAGGGGAGGCAGCATGTGAGGGGCTTGTGGGCTCCAATGACCCTCAGGGCTATGCCGGACAGGGCCTCCCATACTGGACAGGCCGGAGGGGAGGAGCCAGACGAGCAGAAAACGGCGGGCGGCAGTGCCGCGTGGAGACAACCACAACGTAAAAAACCCTAATCCCAAGGTGTGGCTGGCGTGCCGAAGGGATGAGTGGCTGGGGGGAGCTCAGTCACTAGCGCCGCAAATAGAGGGGGGGGGGGGCATACCCCATACAAAATAGCAGGCAAGTAATGAGTGGCCAAGATACTTGTAAACTACCCCAGGAGGTTCCAATCCTCTGTGTCACCACAGAACGGGCACCTGCCCGTTCTGTGGTGACATGCCGCCCACCGTATTCTGGGGGGGCACACCACTCGCGAACGATACACGACGACTTTGGCAAACGAACACTGGACACCGATCTAGCGTTAAGATTAAGAGGAGGAGCAGACGGGAATGAGGAGAAGGTGGCATCCGCTGCGTACTCCTCAAATCCCGGAGAGTATCGTCCAGTCCGCGACTCTGCGGGACGGTTCATCCACAATGCGGTACAAGCCGTGCCTGCAGAAACCACGGGAACTGAGACGCTCAAAATGCAGGAAGACACGCAAAGTGGAGGGGACGAGAAGCCGTCGAGCCCCCCAGGCCCTAGGCCGCAGGCGGGTGCGGAGTTCGTGCGAACACCAACACCTGCTCCCATCCCGACCAGGGTTTTCACCACGAGGAGGGCGCGCGTTGTTCTGGAGAGACTGTCACCCGGCAGGGAGGAGTTCTTCTCTCCTGGAAGGCTCGACAGGCGTGATCTTCCCAGTGCGGACGAATTCCTGTCGCCGGTGCAGTCAGACGCTGACGCGGACTCCGAGGCGGGTTCTTTGTCCTCTGCACGTATTTGGGCAGGAGAGACGCAGGGGAAGTGCACTCCGGATGGAGCAGCCAAGCGCCAATTAGCGGAGCCGCGCGTCAGTGCGGTGCAGCCGTCGGAGTCAGACTCATCTGCCAGCATGAAAACCGTGAGCTCCAAAAGACGGGACCCCGCCGGTAAACTATGGAGGAAGCACAGTGGAAAGAGGCCAGCTGAGGAAGAGGCTCAGATAACCTCCGACTCGGGAAGTGGAGATGACGTTGGAGCGCTCAGTGGAAGTGCCTCCCTTAGAGGCAAACACTCGAAGGGAGCCCTCAAAAGGGGAAAAGCTACAACTGGCAGCTCACACCTGGATGTTGGGACAGGGAGAGGCCGTGGTCAGCCTGATCCTGGAGGGCAGAACATAGGCGTCGCCAAGAATATGCTCGACTCAAGCCGAGTTAAGATAGAACTGGCAGTTAGCCTAGATATCGCAAAGGCCTTCGATAGGGTATGGCACAAGGCGCTCCTCTCGAAACTTCCCTCGTTCGGGCTTCACGAGGGATTGTGCACATGGGTTGCTAGCTTTCTGTCTGGGCGTAGCATTTCAGTCGTTACGGATGGAATATGCTCCGACTACAAGCCTATAAATGCTGGTGTACCGCAAGGATCCGTACTGTCGCCCACGCTGTTCCTCCTGCATATCAATGATATGTTGTCAAGTAACAATATTCATTGCTATGCGGATGACAGTACGGCTGATAGCTATTATACGGGTCGTGCAAATGCCCGTCCTGAGCTGGTATTGGAGTGCAGAAAGCAGCTTGTGTCTGAAATTGAGACCACTCTCGAACAGGTTTCCGAATGGGGCGCTCACAACCTCGTCCAATTCAACCCCTGTAAGACACAAGTGTGCGTGTTCTCTGCTAAGAAAACCCCATTTCCCATATCGCCTAAATTTCAGAGCATCCCTCTCTCCATCTCCAAGAGTATCGGGATACTTGGTGTCGAAATCACGAACGAAGTACAATTTCGGAGTCATTTGGAGCACAAAGCCAAACTGGCCTCTAAGAAGCTTGGAGTGCTCAACAGAGCGAAACAGTACTTCACACCGAGTCACCGTCTTTTGTTATACAAAGCGCAGGTTCGACCGCATATGGAGTACTGTTCCCATCTCTGGTCTGGTGCTCCTCAGTACCAGCTTCTCCCACTTGACTCCATCCAGCGTCGGGCGGTTCGTGTTGTGGACGACCCCGATCTTACTAACAATTTAGAGCAGCTCAGCCTTCGGAGAGATGTTGGCTCTCTGTGCCTGTTCTATCGTCTGTACAATGGGGAATGCTCTGAAGAACTCTTTGACATGGTGCCTCCGTCTCGTTTTTACCATCGCACCTCCCGCCAAAGGAATAAGGTTCACCCACATTTCCTAGATACATGGCACACCAAGAATAAACGGGCTTCTCGCTCGTTTTTACCCAGAACATGTAAAATGTGGAACGACCTACCTCCTGAGGTGTTCCCTTTGCGATATGATATGGGGTTCTTCAAGAAACGAGTGTTCAGGGCTTTAAAAGGCTCAAAGGTCAACAACGCATGAGTGGCTCTTCCGATGTTGCTTATGTCCATGGGCGGCGATGACCGTTTCCCATCAGGCGGCTCGTCTGCTCGTTTGTTACCTTTCCCATAAAAAAAAAAAAAAAAAAACTGTGACCCCGCACAGAATACAACTTTTGGTAAAATAAATAAACAAATAGAATTATACAATGAAAAATACATTTTATATTGAATAATTACAGTAGATAATGCATGTTATTTTGTTAATTTTTTTTTAACTCAAGTTTGAAGCGAGAGTTTTAAGAAATTTTGTATTCAATACCATGCACAGAAAACAACTTTTGGTGAAATAAAAAAACAAATAGAATTATACAATGAAAAATACATTTTATATTGAAATAATTACAGTGGATAATGTATGTTATTTTGTTGATTTTTTTAAACTCAAGTTTGAAGCGAGAGCTTTTAGAAATTCAAATTCGGAATATTCAGCTTTCCGTTTTAACACATTATTTATTCGTACTTGTTGTTGTTCGTATGTTTTCTTACGCTTAGCTGCTGGCTCACCGAGCCGGGTAAAAGGAAGGTTATTTTGTGATTGGACAAAAAGTCATGGTTAGAGACTATAGAAAAGGGTGTAAGCCTTGGACAGTAGGTTTAATAGTTTCAGAATCTGTACCAGGTTTGACCTACTTCATTAGTATAGACGGTATGATGTGGAAGCGTCATATTGACCAAATGCTTTATTGTAATGATGATGTAGATAGTGCTTAAGTTAGATATAAGTAAAATTGGATAGTTTTAGTATTAGTCCGGGAGAGTGTAGTATGTGTGAATCGGAACGCTCTCTGACTGACTGGTTCATGGTGTAGCTCATTTCGTGTCCCAATAAATAATTCATAGTAATTCAGTGGTTTCAATCTCGGATACAACAGGTACCTTCTTGAGAATTTAAGAATTCAAAATAATACTAGATTCCTACTTAAATAGCCTTTGACGACAAGTCCGAGTTTCGACGTATGGTGAATTGGTAATAATAGAGTGAGTATTAAGACTTTTTTCATTACATACTTATTCTGGCAAGCCAATTATTTAGTAAAACAAAGTGTTTAACTCATTTTTGTATGGGTGTTTTTCATTTTAACTATAAAACTCTCGTGAGACTCGAACACATTAAATAATATTTAAAACGGGTCACTCACGTAATGGGTGTTTTTCATACTTCATCGTGGGCGTTTACGACAATGGCACGTTTTATTTACCGTCAGGTTTCTTTCGTAATACTAGGGGTGATCCAAAAGTAATGATAACTAAATACTTTTTGTCTCGGTTTACAATAATTGCATATAGCGTTACTGGCAGGGGAGACTTTTCAGTAAAAAGAAGAAAAAAAAAATTAAAAAAATGTATTTGTCATTGAGTTGCAACTGTTTTTTCACGAGCGGTCGGAACAATACCGCAAAAATGGAGAAAATTGAGTTGAGAGCGGTTATTAAATACTTCTGTTTAAAAAAAATGTGTACTAAAGACATATACGCTGAATTACTGGGGACACTAGCGAACTCTGCTCCGCCGTATTCCACAGTGGCACGCTGGTCGAAGGAGTTTAACTTAGGAAGAACATCCACTCAAGACGAACATCGCGAAGGCCGCCCTTCTACGGCCCTTACGGAAGATAATGTAAAAAATATCAATAAACTCGTGTTAACAGTTAGAAGAATGACTATCAGGCATCTAGTTGAGCTCACGGGGATCTCGTATGGCAGTGTTCAAAGAATATTAACTGATGAACTACACATGAAAAAAGTCTCCGCCCGTTGGGTACCTAGAATGTTAACGCCCGAACAAAAGGAAATACGATATAGGATTTCAAAGTGTAATATTGAAAAATTTCGAGCTGATCCCGAAACATTTTTGCGTCGATTTGTTACCATGGGTGAGTCTTGGATCCATCATTTTGATCCTGCGACAAAACAACAATCAATGACGTGGAAGCGACCAAGTTCCCCTACACTGAAGAAATTCAAGGTTGCAAGCTCAGCTGGGAAGGTCATGGCTTCCGTGTTCTGGGATGCCGAAGGAATTATAATGATAGAATACCTCGAAAAAGGAACCACTATTACGGGCTCTTACTACGCTGACCAGATACGAAGATTGAGAGAAGCAATCAAAGAAAAGCGGTGGGGCAAACTTCGTGCCGGTGTCCTGTTTCACCAGGACAATGCACCCCCCCACAAGGCCGGTGTTGCGATGGCTGCTATTCATGATGCAGGCTTCGAAGTGCTTGAACACCCCCCATATTCGCCAGATCTAGCCCCCAGCGACTTCCATCTCTTTCCACGCCTGAAGGAAGATCTTAGAGGCAACAAATTTTCGGATGACAGTGAAGTGAAGGCCGCTGTGGAGGCATTTTTGACAAGTCAAGAAAAAGATTTTTTTTAAAAGGAATTCATGCTCTAGAGAAACGATGGTCTAAGTGTGTAGACTTGCACGGAGACTATGTTGAAAAATAAATTATATTCTTTTACATTTTATGTGTCTTTCATTCTGATTATCATTACTTTTGGATCACCCCTCGTAATAATACGTAGATGGAGGTATTGATAGTTCATTTTGGTTTTCAGTTTCGAGCAAATACGTATGAAATCGAGAGCACTAACGACGCGAAGCCTTTGACGACAAGTTTAAGTTTCGAGCTACGAGATGACAACTATACGATAGGGTAAGTAAGATATTAAGGCCCCTCTTAATTTTCGCCCAACATGGGCCAACATACGGGACGCAGGTATGCGTGAGAGGGAATTCGCAATAATGCTATCTCGCTCTGTTGTATAGCTGCGTCCCTTATGTTGGCCCATGTTGCGTGAATATGAAGACTATGAAGAATGTCCTTTACATTACATATTTTGGGTAATTTATCAAGATACTTATTTAGTGGATAAAAGTAAGTGTTTTTACTGGCGTAAACTATTAAGAAAATATTGAGCTTGGAATCCAAAATTGCTCAATGTGCCCCGCTCTACCCAACTAATGAGAGCCCTATCTTGGTCCTGGTCCGTAGCCGCGAAAGACATGTAACGATATACGCTATAGATTATCCGATTTTCGTTTCCGCTTCACACAACACACCGCCTCTAACCGCATGACGTCGGAGTCGGAGTATTCGGTCCGTTTAAGGCTAAACTCGAGATTGCTTACAATGACTGGCATGTGAATAATCCGTGTAAGACCCTTATAGCCTCAATAAACCACATTTTTTTTTTAATTTATGTTTTTATCTCAGTGCCGACTAATAGGCTAAGGTGTCATCTCCTAAAATGTGCCTTTTTGTTTTATATTATACAGACTGAAAGACCAGTGATTTTTTTTCCCTGGCGACAAGTGTATATCTTGGGTACAGTAGATTGTACCCAAATAAAAATATTTCATAGAATATATTGTGCAATATTTAATAGAATAGGCGTAAATTATCGGAGTGGCCATCGTCAATATCAAAGACTTTTGTGAAAAGTTGTCGCCGCGTGTGATGTGCCGGTCGGACTTGAAACTCAATAAAAGTTACCATCGCTAGCAAATATCGCCGTAATATTAACGCCAGGACGAGTCTCACAGCAAATGAGAAGAAATTCAGTGATATTTCGAAGCCCAAGCATCATATTTTACATCTTCAAGTTTCGACGCGACCAAGCCCTTTTCTCAGTTTTCAACTTCCAACGTTCGCCATTTTGCCAAAATCAAGGACATGACATGACAAAATCGGGATCAACCATTCACTCTATGAATGTCATCCGCATCGGTCAATGTCATAATTGACATTCGACTCTTCATTCTGCTTATCTTGTTTACTTGAAAACGTCAAAATGTCTGAAGAAACTGAGAAGAAAATTAAGAAAATCTAGGCACAAATCGCGTGGTGGAAAGGTCAAGCGACAAGATTAGAAAACATATGGAACGACAAGCCGGAAACATCAGAACAAACAGCTAAACTTCGACTAGAACAGACCGAAGCGAATCTTTAAAAATACAACGATTTGACCATAGAACTCGCAATCTTGTTACAACAAGACTCTGATGAAACCTTGCAGGAGGATGACAGTCACGAAGAACGGACCTTGCTCGTGATATCGCGGCAGCGGGGATTGGCCTTCGCCGTCACCGTCGGGAATTAAAATGGATACCACGGACACTTCGAGACACCACGGAGGAGTGCGGAGATCGTGATACCAATCTTCGACGGCAAGGACTGCACAAAATACGTCGCCAGTTAAAAGCTAAAGCCAGTGCAAAAGCTGTTTTACTTAAAGAAATATTTGAAAGGGGAAGCTTCAGCCTTGATTGAAGGTCTCCCACTTAGTATAGTGATTCATGTAACAAAGCTAAGGAATTACTTAAGCTGCGGTATGACAATAAGTTACTTAACAACAAATCATATTCAGGCTTTGTTAGACAGCCCTACCATCGCTAAAGGTACTGGCCAATAACCTAAAGGATCTTGATGCCAATACTCGACAGCACATAGGTGCGCTGCAAGCCTTGGGGCAGCCAGTAGAACAGGGGTATGATAGTATTAACAATTCTCTTAAAAAGGTGGATCAATTTTCATGCAGAGCTTACAATGTATAATTTTGACTGAACCCTTCCCCCGGGATTATGTTCCTAAACGAAACTTTTATTGTTTCCGAACTATGTTTAATGTGTTCATTCACCGTCTCTCATTCACTCTCTTCTTCCATCACAAGTTCTACTGACAATATATCTTAACTTTAATTTAATCATTTTCTATAATAAACCCATACATAATTAAATTCAATCATATTTTATTAATCCACCAACACTGTAAAAAAATCTCGCACCAACTAAGATTATTTCCTAGAAGCATGTTGCTTTAATGTGGGATGCTACCTGCGTAGACACGCTGGCACCGTCCCACCTCCAACGAACTTGGTTAGGCTCTAGTCAGGTAAGTTACACTAACTGTATATTTAGACAATATATTATTTTCATTCACTCCAATAACAATACTTGTTATAACCAGAACCAAATTTATATACTTTAAGACAGCAGATGTCAGCTGCAAAATCTTGTTAGTCAATGCAAGATTTCCGGACCGTATGTTGTAAAGTTCCGTAATGTTGAATTAAAGCGACTGAATGACGCCCATCTTGAAAAGTATCCCAATTCCAATACTCTTGAACTCACCGCGTCCGCCACAGAACTCACAAAGTTTTGACCTTTTTGGTATGGAACCCTAAACAGATAAGATCTATTCTCATAGACAATGTGTAAAATAGGTTTACGGCGCAGAAACACGCTATTGCAGGCTAAACTATATTTCCGTGTATATGGTACTGATGTTGCAGTATTGTCCTTGCCTGCAATATGCTTGGTTACTCGGCAATAAGCATAATTATATGTATGATATATTATGGTATTAAAGGGCAGCAAATATTGGTAAGTCTCTATATATTCATTATTCACACAGACACACAGCATTTTCATCTGTATCTTTTTGGTTTGTATCAATCAGTTTGGCAGAAAATAACTTAAACTAATTCAAAATAAGAAAAGTGTTTTTCAGAGACCATTATTTGAAAAGTGGATTTTTGGATTGTGGATTTTTATCACAGGGTAAGGGCAAGTGGTCGGTGTTGAGCACGGTGGCTTGCGACAACGACGCGGACATGCCGTGGCCCACGCGCGTGCGCCGGCACAAGCTCAACCGCACGCACGACGCCTTCGACGCGGACATCGAAGTTGGGGACGTGGTTGACAACTCGTTTGGCGTTAGAAACCATGATTTTATACCTCTACCTGTATCAGCACCGACTTTCGTTTACGTAGAAGTCAAAAAATCACTCATCTCCCCCCCGTGGTCAACTTGCTTGGTACCACTTTTTTGTTACACAACAAAATTCATGCAATGCAAGTCTCTTAGGTATTTTGCGTGAAAAAATACATTTATGGTTTTACACAATGCCTATTATGGTTTCGCATGAACTCTAGTTTCCGCCAGGTCAGTCCGCCTGTCCATGTCTGTCACACATTTCATGTATGCATGTTGTCATGTCTGTCCGCGTATCAATGACTTTAACTCATGTGGCGTTAGTGACCAAGACAAAATATCAATAGCCGGTCATATACGATCGGGCAATCCGTTGGAACTGCATACCGGGTATGTCCACCGGAAAAAACTTTACCTTGAATGGCAGATCAGGCGGATGTGCCCCGAACGTAGGTATATGGGAGTCTTGAATTTACAGACGAATTTCTACGAGTAATTAGATTTACCTACTCATTTAATTACATTTCTTTATATTTCCAGATACGGTTAGATGTTTGCAAAATGGTGGACGGAGGATGCAAACCATATATGACCATGGCCGATGACTGCTTGCCCAATTTTGTAAAAAAATACGCGGAAGAAAATGTCAAATTGATCCTTACTAGCGCCGGGTTAGATCCGCCAGAGTTCCCGGTTCCTAAAGTAAAGAACATTAAGTATTTACTTCGTCTTCCTAATCTTATGCAGCCATGGATTAGGGACTTGATATAGGATAAAATAGTTAGGTTAAATAATTAATAAATATACCGCATAGGTACTATTGCGTTCATAATTGCAAGGGCAGTTTATGAATGAATTCATTCATAAATTGCCCATGCACTTTTGAACGCGTGTGTACCTATAGGAGAATCGTTTATTATCATATAAATAATTGGTAGGGTGTGTCGATGTTTTCAAATAAAAAGGTCAGGTAATCAGGTTTGCTTCAATAAATTAATTTTTAATCATCTTAAGATTGATAATGGGTTTATGCCACACCTGGCCATAAAGTGCCTTTTTCCGCACGCTACGCGTACGGAAAAAGCCGATTTCTGCCCAAGTGTAGGCAAAAAAAGATGTACCTAACACGTGAGGCAATAAATAAAGCCCTTGATCTCATATTTACGTCCCTCGCTTGCAGCTCGGGTCGCAAACATCTGCGATCTCGGCCTTTCTTTGTTTTACCAGACTAGTTAGGTAATGTACTGTTGTATTCTTAGTCGGCGGGAAAAAAACAGTTTTTAAGCAATGTTTTTTTTCTAAAGTGTCTATTTACTTACATATTTTTTTATTGAATTATTCAATTATTTTTCTCAAATCTCTCAATCTTTATTTTCAGAACTCCTTAAAATATCAAGATACTCGATGTGTTTTACGAATCATTTACAATCACTGTCATTCTTAGTCATAAACTCATCATAAATTAACTGCATAATACACTTTTTAATAAAAAAAAGCCACTTACTCAGGTACTTTTTTGACAGGGCCATTTTACTTTTCAAGACTACGTCATCAATATGGAGGATTTGCGTTTTGATGCTCTGTACGGCGAGTTCGGGGTAGAAGCTTTCGTGGTGAAGGATGGGAAGGATATGATATGCACTAAAATCTCCGTGAAATACGAACCAACTGACGATTACGGTTCTTATCATTATGGTTAATCTTATTTCTATCTGCCCTTCCCATGAGCGGACGTCCTTCAGTCGTGCGTGAGGAGGGACAGCATCACATTATTATTAACATAAATACAAATTATTTAGCGATAAGACCACCTGTTGTTTACCGCTTTCTCACATGTAATCTATACCAGTTTCATATTTTTGTTGTTTTGAGTAGCAATAAAGAGTTATTATGTTTACACCCCGTTATTTAACGCTCACTTTGGGGGCAAGCTAAAATAGTGTGATGTTACTTAGTCGATTCATAATTATTAATTAGTCAAAATAAAATTCTTCTTTTATGAATAATCTTGAGCTAATTCATTCATTGTAGATGCAATGAATGAGTTCTATTTGATGTAATTAGATGTTCTGTATATATTTGATCGGATAGGAGGACGACAATTATTGAACAGTACAGAGATGACTTACTAGGTAATTTAGCGAGCAGTTTAACGTCGGGGGTACATTTGAATTGTTTAGTACATAATTTTGTTAATAATAACGAGCAGTTCAAGTTTTTATAAATCAACTTCATTATTTTATTGATTCAGATTATCGAAACGGCCCCATCACTTGCCCCCAAAGTGAGCGTTAGATAACGGGGTGTAATTATGTTGTATTCGGTAGAAGCTAGAGTCCGACTAAGCTGAAGCTGATTGCATAGATTTTGATAACATAGACTGCGAAAGAGTTAAGTAAACGTCATAATTTCATAAAAGTTTGACGTTTAAAATAACGATCTAAATGTTTGACAGTTCATTTGCTTGGTCTGACTCTAACTTTCTAACAGTTTAAATATTCAAAAATTATGATATCAATAGACGCAAGTGTGTTTTATTTTAGAATAAAAAAGGCAACTTTTGAAATAAAAGTATAAATTATTTTCCTTGTTCTGAAGACCTTATTGTTAAAGTAGTTGTACGAGTAATTACATTGAATACATCACCAGTTTCGTTTTTAGGGTTCCGTAGCCAAAATGGCCGAGGGACGGACTGGACGAAACTATAACGGAACCCTTATAGTTTCGTCCAGTCTGTCCGTCCGTCCGTCCACCATTATGTCACAGCGGTTTTGCTGAGTAACTTTAAAGCATATGGTGATGATATATTTGTTCAAGAAACCTCTAAGTTATTTCTAAAGACCATGATGTTCTTGACATACTTACACGTTAACATTTTTTTTCGCAACGTACATAACACTTATTTAAACTTTCACGATTTTCACACATTATGTATACAGCAGCACATTATGTATGCAGCGCAGCTAGAAGATGTTGATGTCAACCTCAGCCAGTCTCTCTCCGGGACCACGGGGGCAACGTCGCCCTTGAAACGTCGGAGGTTTGTTTTCAAAATCTATACACGATTAAGTCCCGTTTTAGTAAATACGCAACGTACATAAGTTGTGAAAGAAAATGTTAACGGCAGCACTCAAAATTCACCTCCAGCTAATAATATAGGTATTCTTGGTGAAAAATCGCCCTCAAGCAGTGACGCTGGTTCTTCTCTTCGCTTCTAATTGTGAAGCCATACAGCCTTCATCAGGAGGAGGAACTTGTCGGGAGGCAACAGCGGGTATAACTCTTATTGCTGGGTCAGCGCCAGTGTGCATAAGAATTTTTTTACCGATTTGATTTCGAAGCGACTAAAGACACTTTTTCGATTCTAGAAAAAACATTCCAAAATAAAGGATAGAATAAAACCGGCCAAGTGCGTGTCGGACCACACATAATTGATGTTTCGTACCGTCATTCGAATTTCCGAAATTGTGCAAGCAAAAAGGCGTAGGGGAAAAGGGGACAATTGTAGTCAGCGGGTAATAGTAGTCAGTGTACCTAATGGCGTCCAAACGAAAGCACCGAAACAAGCAAATGTCGACGTAAACGACGCGTCACGTGACAGCTCGCGGCCTCCCGAGTCCCGATCCCCCGTTCAGTACGCGCCTGCCGTTCGCAGAGGAAGGCTGTTGCCCGTTTTCGCGCGCTTTTGATGTAAATTTACAAGTGCACGAAATAAACGGTGAGTACTTTATTACGATAAATCTGACTAATTCGTGTGTAATATCGAGTAACTGTAAGCATCAGTTATCTATTTAGAAATCGTTTAAGATGATTTCACTTCAAGTTATTTTTTTATTTCTATTTATTTTTCAATGTGTATAACCGGGCAATGAGAGTCACAGCGATTTGGGCAATGAGAGTTGACTCCCATTGCCCGCAATAATTTCATGTTATGGTGGGATACTTATAAATTCCTATTTTATTTCAGAGATGCCGAAAGTACGTCCGAGGAAAACAAAAAAGGCTCAGTGGACGTCCGAGACACTGTCAAAAGCTGAAGACCTCGTGAAGCAAGGCAAATCTATGAGATATGCTGCTAAGGCTACGGGTATTCTGTTTTCAAGTATTCAAAAGCGGCTGAAGAAAAATGATCCATCAGAACCACGTCTCGGTCGACATCCTGTATTCACACCAGATGCAGAAAAGGTCTTGGCTGACCGAGTAAAGTACTTGTCTTCAATTTTTTATGGGGTCACAGCTGTACAAATAAGAAAGGCAGCATACCGATATGCAGTAGAGCTTCAAATACCACATAATTTTAACGAGAGTGCTCAAATGGCTGGACCTGATTGGCTTGAAGGTTTTCTGACGAGGAATGGAATATCTATCCGGAAACCAGAAGCTACCAGTATCAACAGAATAACGGCTTTCAATAAAGAAGAAGTCCAACTGTTCTATAAACTATTGGGAGAGCTAATGGACAAATATAAATTTACTCCTAAAAATATCTACAACTGTGATGAAACTGGTATTTCTACGGTACAAGATCCTGGTAAGATATTAGCTTCCAAAGGCATGAAAAGGGTCGGCTCTGTAACAAGCTGGGAAAGAGGAAAAAACATCACACTATTATGTGCCATGAGTGATGTTCCTCCGATGTTTATCTTCCCTAGGAAGAGGATGACCACAGCTCGAAAAAGATGGTCCAGCGGGAGCTATATACAAATGCTCGGATAACGGATCGATAAACGAAAATCTATTCTTCGAGTGGCTGCAACACTTTGCCAATCAGTTTTATTGATTTATTGATTCTTGATAACCATGCCAGTCACACTTCTTTGATGGTTTATGATTACTGTAAACAAAATCACATTCACATGCTTTCACTGCCCCCCCACACGTCTCACAGGATGCAGCCCCTAGATCTAACATTTTTTGGGCCGCTTAAAGGTGCTTACAAAAAGGAATGTGATTTATTTTTAAAGAATCGTCTAGCAGAAAAAATAACTCCATATGATGTAGCTGCAATATTAAATAAAGCTTACTCAACTGTGGCTTCCATTAGCAAAGGTGAATCGGGATTCCGAGCAGCAGGCATTGTCCCATATAACCCCGATAATTTCACTGAAGAAGATTTCACCGCAGCAGAAGTTTTAACTCAACCAGCTGTTGTAGTAATTCAAGATTCGGCCACAGCAGCACACACATCAGCTGCAGCAATCATTCCAGAGTCATCGACATCATCTGCTACAATGGATCCAGCGCTATCCACGTTACCTACCACAGTAGAGGCGAGGTCTACAATTTCAACTACTACAATAGACACTAGGCTGCCTAGATCACCTGAAATTATTAATTCTGCCATAACGCCATCTACCTCCGGAACTGGGCCATCAAACATCGAAGATCTGCTTCCAATTCCCACTCAAACAGCTCGTGAACAACCCGTGATGACAGCTACATCAGCTGCAGCAATCATTCCAGAACCATCAACATCATTTGCTACAATGGATCCAGCGCCATCCACGTTCCCTACCACAATAGAGGCGAGGTCTACAATTTCAACTGCTTTAATAGATACTAGGCTGCCTAGATCACCCGAAACGATTAATCCTGCCATAATGACATCTACATCCGGAACTAGGCCATCAAACATCGAAGATCTGCTTCCATTTCCCACTCAAACAGCTCGTGAGCGACCCGTAAGGAGAGGACAAATGAAGCAACACGCAAAGGTTTTAACGTCAACACCCATCAAGGATAGTCTCATTGAGAAAGAAAATAAGAAGGCAGCCAAAACCGCAAAAACCAAAAAACTGCCAAAACATCAAAGGGTAAAAATGCAGCACCGAAAGCAAAAGGTAAACAGAATAAAGTAGTAGCAAATAAGGCCAAAAGACGGGTACTGCAGGAGTCAAACACTTCTTCTGAATCAGATATCAGCCTTAATAAGATATGCGATGACGACGAAGATGATGATTTGAATAAATGCCTGGTATGCGGTGAATTTGGCCGCAATAACGAGGTATGGTACAGGTGCACCGCTTGCGGTTTGTGAGCACACGCAGACTGCACGGGGTGGGATTCACCTCGAGGATATGTGTGTGATAATTGTTAGGGTAGATTGACTCTCATTGTCACCTTTGTGGCTATAATAATGACCCTGACGTCCGTACAATGGTAGTCAAAGTTAATTTTTTTTTTTAAGTTTAATAACTAGATATACAGCAATCCAAAGGTAATGAAACCAATTGAGACTGATATTTTAATGATTATTCTATTGTAAGAGTTGATTTTCATAAACCGTAAACAAATAGTTTATGTTTTATTGTATTTCTCCCTTAAGTGACTCCCAATACCCCCTTTTCCCCTACCTACTCTGACAACCCCTACTCCTACCCCCCCCCTACCCCTTAACATAAATAAATAAAAAAACAAGTGCAGTGTAATCGACTTCTTGTAACTTTCTGATAACAATACATTACGTCCCTGGAAGGACTTCAAAATGAAGAACTAGCAATATTAATTCCTGAAACGAGACTCAGAGATCGGATAAGATTCAAAATAGGTCTCAGGAAATACAAAGATGATATGCAGAATGCAGACGATACATTATGTAAGTAATGTTTTTAACTATTGCAATCACTTCTAAGATTGCAATGCATTTATCACGTCATATTAAGCATCGTTTGTTATTAAAATTGGTTTTTATGTGTGTGTGCTTGTTGGAACAAGCTGGCCGATTTAGAATAATAACAACAGAACAACACGTAGAGTAGAAGGTACGTTCTCTCATAGTAAAGCCAAAAAATCATGTTTTTTGTTCATAATTTCATTCATAAAAGTATAGGTACATTTTTCATTTGATTATTTAAAAAAAGGGAAATAATAGGGTAATAATAATAGGGTAATAGGGAAAGAGATGGGAGATGGAGACAGACCATTTTTGACTTCACTTTTGAACGAGTTAGCTGTATGGAACTAGGTTTCTGGTAATTCTGTGCTGTCAGGCACAATTCTGTCATAATATGTAATGTTACAATATGCCACAGCCAGCCACAGCCTTCCCGCCAAAGCCAGCCAATAGCAAGCCTAGCCAAGCCAGCCTGCCCCACCACTAACGCTGCCGCCCAGTGTGGGGGTAAACCTATATAAACGCCAGCGGAGCTCATTCTAACGATCTTGTCTGATTGTGCATACTTACCAAGGGGAACCTATGCCCGATTGTTAATTAAAATCAATATAAGAAGTTGAGTTCATTTCTACAGTGTTATTTATTCCGTGCATCATATATCAGAAAGTGGGATATAAAATAAAAATACAAACATGACATGAAGCGAAATATCGAAGATATGACGGGTCGCCTAGTTCGGCCACCTGGTTGGGATAAATCTTCAATATCGTGATATTCAATTCCGATGATGACAGCGTAGCCACCAACAAAAATGACGATCTACCACCTGCGAGGAAGATTTTAAAACGTTTACTTGAGGATGAAGTACAGAAAGCTATGTTCGAACTAAATGAAGAAATGCCAGTAGTCAAGACAAAAGTTCATCGTGCTGCATCACTTATTCCAGAGTTCGACCCTGACAGCGAAGATTGCACTACGGTAACAGCGTGGTTAAAGAAAATCGACCAACTCGGCGAAATACATGGTTGGAACGACACCATGAAGGCGTTCCACCTTCAAGACAAATTAAGAGGACAAGCACGGCGTTGGTATAATAGGCTAGATGATTACGATTACTCATGGATGGATTGGAAGCTGATGTTAACACGCGCGTTTCCTAGACATCGTGACTACGGAAATATGTTGGATGAGATGACGAATCGGAAGAAATTACCGACGGAGTCGGTGACGAAGTATTATCAAGACAAGGTAGCCATGTGCTTTCGGTGCAAGCTGTCTGACTCTGCCACGTAGACATGGGTAACGCGGGAGTGAGTGATACGAAAGATATATATCTCTCCGTATTGTCGAATCACTCTTCATATCCCTACAAATCCGAGTATATCTGTATCAGCCACAGCTCCTACTCGCTCGCGATCGAAGCGTCGTTTCGTTCTACGTACGGCTCTGTAGCCGACCCGAAACACTCCGAATCGACGGAAGCCACGCATTCGGCCAAGGCCGCACGGCTACTGTGTCTTGCTCGCGCTAGAATGCCACCGCATGTTCTTTCTCGCTCTCGCCTTGCTCGTCATTGAAAAGTTTAAATAAACAAACTTTCAAACAATCTTCGGTCATATTACGATGATTATAAGGATTACGATAATTTTTTCCCAGTTAATCCTTTATCCTTGACCTTCGTGCGTGAGCGATCGGGATAAATTTGTATTTACCTTTTCGTTTGCTTTCTTTTGTCGTCGCGGAAGTAATTGTAGTGAATGGTTAGAAGTTTAAAAGTTTTGTAAATATAGTTGCGTAGTTGTGAATTTGTGTATATTTCTGTGTAAATAAATAAACATTGTAAACATTTAGTGTATATATATGGTTAGGTTTAGGACTTAATAATAATAATAATACTTCAGCTAATTAATATGTCGGGTGCAAGAAAACGAAGTGCCCTATGGAACCACTTCGAAGAAGTGGAACCGAAAAAAGCAAAATGCAACTATTGTGCAAATATACTTACGATGTCCAGCGGAAATGTCGGTAACCTGGGCAGACATTTAAAAAACCTACACCCCATGGTGCCCCTGAACACCGAGAGGCAAATTATGGAACCTCTACAACAACAGCGAGCGAATCTTGCAGAAGATTCGCAACAGCCACAGGAAGTATTAACAACAGGTACGGATGGTCCTTCTACTAGTTCCTCTGTCGCTCCGGCGCCTCCAACTCCAGGCCGACCAACCCGTGCTCCAGCTTTAGTACCTCTTCAGCCGTCCATAAGAGACTTCGCGCAGGCTAAGTCCTTGCCACCTCGCCGTGCCGAGCTCATAGACGAGCAACTTGTACGGATGATTGCTCACGGATATTATCCGTTCAGCATGGTGGAAGACGTAGAATTCAAAATATTTGTCAATATGTTGTGTCCGGGGTATAAGCTCCCGACTAGGAAAACCCTGTCGCAATCCCTTATACCTAAAATATGTAAGAAAAAGGAAGAAAAAGTGAGGGAGAACATAAATACCGCAAGTGCGATCTGCTTGACAACCGACGGGTGGACGTCAGATAATAATGATAGTTATCTGGCCGTCACAGCCCATTACTTACAAACAACAGCCACCGAGACTAAGCTGCAATCCAACTTACTGGGATGTGTTGAGTATAATGAAAGACACACAGCAGAAAACTTAACGCAATTTTTAAAAAATGTTACCAGAGATTGGAATATAGAAAATAAAATAACAGCAATCGCAAGCGATAACGCCGCTAATATCTCAGCTGCAATTCGGGGGGGTGACTGGCGGCAAATTCCATGTTTTGCGCACACGCTAAATCTATGCGTGCAATCTGCATTAAAACATTTAAACCCGATCCTTTCCAAGGTCAAAAGTGTCGTTGAATTTTTTAAACGAAGTACTCAGGCGTCACATAAATTAATTGATTTCCAACAAAAATTAAATTTGCCGGTGCTAAAACTAAAACAAGATGTCGCCACTAGGTGGAATTCCACCTTCGACATGTTAGATAGATTTTGTGGAGCCAAAGATGCTATAAAAGCAGCATTATCATTGACAAGGCCCGACCTGAATTTAGCTGAGGAAGAGTGGCCTGTAGTCGAACAAGCTGTTCCGGTACTGAAGTTATTTCACGACGTCACTGTCGAAATAAGCACCGAGAAGTCCGTTTCACTGGCCAAAGTATTGCCCATGTGCAAAATAATGCTGAACCATATACAGACAAAACTTAACAACAGTGAACATGAACTTCCATTCATTAAACTGCTTGTGGAAGAACTCCATAAAGAGTTAAATGAAAGATTTGGGAGCGTCGAGTGCAACGTCTTAAACGCGGAGGCCACCTTGCTGGATCCACGTTTTAAAAGCAGGGGGTTTATGGACACCAGGATCTACGAAAGGGCGGTAAAAGAACTGCGGTTAAAAGTAAGCCGATCACGACCAACGAACGCGCAAGCAACGGTGCAAGTACCAGCAGCGCCTGTGGAACCGCAACTTGATAAAATATCAGCATTTTGGTCGGTCTTCGACGAGGAGTTCGAGCATCGAACTCCCGAAAACCCCATAGCGGCGGGCATCATCGAAGTAGACAAATATCTACAGGAACCCCTGATAAGACGGACTGAAGACCCGCTCAAGTGGTGGCAAGTACGTAAAGATATTTATCCGTTGCTGTATAACTATATGCTAAAGAGATTTAATCTGGTAGCTACGTCCGTGCCGTGTGAGCGCATATTTTCAAAAGCCGGCTACACGTTAAATGAACGCAGAAGGCGCCTTACTACTAAGAAGGTTTCGCAACTTTTATTTATTAGTTGCAATTCGGAACTTTGAAGGAAAAATAGAGAAGTAAGGGATTTGTACATATGTAAATAATATGATTGTTAATATTGTAAATAATAATCAAAAATCATTGTACATAGCCACCAATTTCGAAATACGCCAACCTATTAATGAGAATACCTCTTTGTGCATTCACAACGCTTTGCTACTAATTTTCAAAAATAAATTTGACGTCAATAGGTTGACAGTCCTAAGCCTGTCAAGTATGAAGGGAAATTGAATGGCTTATAGAAATAATAATTAACTATTTATGATCTTATCAATAACCATAACCAATATAATTGTATATTTAAATCGCAGAAGTGCAGAACAAATCTTAGTATAAAAGAAAGATTAATAGTCCATAAAAAATTTAAAAATCGCGCCATTTTTAGTAACATAATTGGATTAGTATCAATCACTACTGTACTTATATAACAATATATGTACAAAAAAATAACTATATAACAAGTATAACAACCAGACCAACCAGTGGTTAAAAAATAAGCGCGAAACGACGACGTTACTGCGTATCCATATGAGTCTACTCTATATCTTTAATTCAAATTCCATATCTGAGTGAAGCGACGGACGCGAGCTACACTGAACCAGTGATATATGAGGATATAAAGATATAAAAGAGTGATTCATATCCCGTGGGTCGAAAGATATATATCAATCTTTTCTTTAAAGTGACACATTTTGCCCATGTCTACTGCCACGGTATCTTGCATCATTCGCGGTCTACCCTCTTCTCTCCAAGCTAACGCAAGAGCATACCAGTGTGATCGACCGGAGGACTTGTATGAAGGATTTCTTTGCGCGCTAGACGACTATCAACCGCCACTCGTAAGTAGTCGCCCACCAATTAAAGAGAACAGCGCTCGACAACTACCTGAAAAGAAGATAATTAACCCGGAGGTAGACCCCTGCCCTCGTTGCAAGAAGACTGGCCATACACTTCGAAATTGCCCACAACCAGACCTCCGAACGTGTTTCAAATGCGGCAACCGAGTAGAACTCTCGGTAAGTAGACAGAGTAGAACTCTCGGTAAGAAAAACACCATGCCTGCGAAGGGTAAGCTGGTGGACCGATACTACAACCAAATACGGACATTAAGGAAATCGGGAGTACTTTCTAAAATACGACTCTTTATTAACTCGGAATCTCATACTGAAAGTGCATGCTATGCATTTATTTGTGTTTTTTAATTTAATGCTTAAATTACCTATGTAAGGACAAGACTGCATGATACTTATGAGAGAAGCTTTAAAAACTCCGTTCTGTTCCAATCAATCAGTAGGTAAACTTGTTACGAATTCTTTCAGAAAATGTTGAACAATGGCTGAAAGTAAACCGTGAGCCCTGGCCGCTGGTTGAAGAAAAATGGGAAAATACATCTGCGTACCGAAAAAAGAAAACTTACGATAGTAATGCTGTGCTAACAACTATGGTGAACGAATGGCCCTGCTTGAAATGTACAATCGCGCAATATTTAACTAGAGATGTGTCAACCCGGTTTGCTAACTCGGTCCAAACCGAGTTAGGCTGAACTCGGTCCAAACCGAGTTAGGCTGAACTCGGTCCAAACCGAGTTAGGCTGAACTCGGTCCAACCCGGTTTGTGAACGGACAGAACGGTTTCGATTGAACGGTTTGGATCGCGAGCGGGCCGCACCGCAACTCACGCGAGCGGGCTAGAACGGAGCGGGTGAACCGAATGAGGCGCCGAATAATCCCGAGTTCCCCCGAAACAGGTGCGCGAGCGAGGTATGTCTTGACTGACCATTATAGGACCTTATCTCGTCGCAATAAGGTTCACGAAAACTTATTTAATAGTAGCGTCGTCGTAATATGACGTTGTCCTTGAACTTAATCAGTGTTTTGAATTTAGCGTAGGTACGTAATTTCAACTTTTAATGGATAGTTCGTGTTATTTGATTGATGTTTTCCAGACTAGAAAGTAGTGTGTTAGCATTTTTTAACAGTGTTTTGGTTAATTAATTAGTGCACAGTACACCTATTTTGTTAGACAATGTCAGGACCAGGACCGCAAAACCGCTCTGCAGTTTGGGAACTATTCGAATCCCCTTTAGACAGCAGAGTTAAATGTAAAATGGCTCAGATTCATGTAATTATTCAGGCAACGCAATTAGGTAGGTACTTTAATGAATGAGTTTTAGTAAAATATATTTCATACCTCTCTACTTATAGTAGGCATTAGCCGAACCGAACCGACAAATCACCTGTGGACAGGTTAGGTTTGACTCGTCTGATTGACTCGATCTACTAAGACGGGTTCGGTCGGTCCGATCAAACCTAATACTACACCGGACCGTCATAGCAACTCGGTTTGATCAACCCGGTTTGAGCCCGGGTTACACAAAAAGTCAAACCGTTCAGTTCAGTTTGGTTCGGGTCAAACCGTTTAACTCGGTTTGCGATATTATCGGGTTGGCACATCTCTATATTTAACCACTTGTCATTATACTGTCAAGCAAGGGAGATTGAGTGCGTAGAACCCCGGTTCGAGGTACATGATAATAGAGAAGTCGTGAGGGCATACATTGAAGGAAGGATCGGGCACTATCTGCTTTGTCCCGACAAGCTATCGAGGGAGACTTATGTGCGTACCTCCAACGATTTGGACGTGGACTTTGCAGATGGAACTAAAGCAGTGGCTGTGATCAAGCTGGTTTACACAGGAAAAGAAGTTTGTATCTACGAGATCGAGTGGGAACGTGACTGTAAGGATAAGTAGGAATTACAAAAAAATGTAAATAGGTTATAATTTTCATTGTCACAGAATAACAAGTGCTGTTCGTGTTTGGTACATTTTACATTGCGACATATTTATACATCATAAAATATTTATGGATCATCTGTTTTATCGTTGTAGACTAAATTCGTGATGGAATCACCACGAGCTAAATAGCAATATTTGAGTTAGATATATACATTAATTCGTCAAGTTAACATTTAGTTTCTCTAGAAATAAAACTATCATATTTTTGGAGATTTATTTATTTATTTCATTGCATGTTTGAGAAAAGCACTTCACATGCCTTGCCGTGAAAAGGGCTTTAACGGCTTCGTATGGTTATCCGACCTCGCTAACGCTCGGCTCGTCTATATACATACTCACCCGTTAAGCCCTTCTTTCCCGGCGTCTGCAGTAATGTACTATTATTGTCGTAAATCACTAAAAAATCAAAACGATGATCACCACTTGACCGCTGTTTGTTTGTAAACAACATTGCTAATAAAATGGCGACTGGCAGCCGGAAGCTAACATGTGGTATAAATGTAAATCTGTATCGGAATTGAGAACATTGAAATGTCATGCAGTCATCTCTTTCACCTAACGCTAAAATAAAGAAACAGAGTATGGTTTTGGACTTTGGATTTCATATAATATTTGTATAACCTGAAGTGTATATAGTAGAATAGGGTCGCTCCATGTATTTCCTAACTCATTGCAATAGCAAAAGAGATTAAATTGGATGAAATAAGGCTAGTTATACATAGAGCGAGTGATTATGATATTTGTTGTTTTGAGAATTGCGACTCAAAAAATGTAGATCGTGTAAAAATACTATTTTCTTATTTAAGCTTACAGAATCTTAACAAAGAAGAGCAGATCGCTACAGAAAACTTATGTGCCAAATACCCATAGTAATACCCAAATAACCACTGTTAGAATATATGCTCAAAGAAGGTATAGTAGAGCAACGATCACGTGCTAGCTCACTTCTATTAGTTCCTAAAAAAATGGATAAAAATAGCGAGAAAAAATGGCGTATCGTTATTGATGACAAATTTCCACTTCCTAATATAACCGAAGTTATTTTTTATTTTTATTTATTTATTTTATTGTTAAATTTAGTTACACAGCATAACAGTCAATAAACTAAGGCACTGCGAAACTACATAGTAGGTACACATATTGTAACTTATAATTTAAACATAATAGGTAATAATTTAGAAAAAACAAATAATAGGCAAGCACTATTGAACAGTAGAAGGACGCACATCCATCTTTTCACAAAACGCCAAACATTCATCACGCACTAAATTATTCCTGCCAGCAAACAAATCACACTCCGGTGCTGATGCTAAGAGCCCATTCAGAAGTTGCAAGGAACGTACTAGAGGGGACTGTTTACGAAACTCAGTTCGAGAGTGAGGCACTGCCAGCAGGGGACGATCACGAGGTCGAAAATCAATCCTAGTCAGAGGAGGGACGTATAGTCTTACCCATTGCGTGGCAAGCTCCACACAATCAGACTCCCCGCGAAGTATGCCGCGTATTATTGACTCCTTATCTGGTTTCGTATATTTCACACATTTAGATTTGGCAAACGGATATTATCAGTGTAACTTAGACTTGAACTGTGCTGTAGAAAGTTATGGGATGGGATCCTTACGATTCCTTGGCCTGAACAAACTTCTACAGGCTATGCCTAATCAATCCAGTGTAGTTTCTTGCGGGCGATTTAAAGTATATTTGAGAAATCCTCAGTTTTTTTTTCATCCAATGAGGTCGTCCCCACCTTGGACTCAACGAAACTATGTGGAGACGTTGGGCGTCGTTAGTTCATGTTTGTTCAGGCGTTAGAATTTCATCAGTTTTGCCATAAAACAATACAATTGAAAATTCATATAAGCTGGACTAAGTACCTATGTAGGGTGCTGTAGAAAGTTATGGGACAGGTATGGACTGGAAAAAAAATCTGTACATATTATTCCGCAGCGCAACTAATGCTTTACAAAAAACACTGTCAGGCAACATATACCAATCTCAGCCTAGACGCAACCGGCCCACTGTTAAAAAAAAATTAGATCCAAAAATAAGAAAAGCGCCCACATTTTTCTATATGAGGCAGTATTACCTTCCCGTGCTAAAAGCGGTTCCCAGCAAAGCTTGCCCGTATGCCAAATGCTCTCTAAGAGAAGCAAGACGCCAATAGTATCGCATACTGGCTCAACGAATAGCGGAGGGAGAAAAAAACACTGTCAGGCAGCATGTACCAATCTCAGCCTACACGCAACCGGTCGACTGGTAAAAAAAATTAGATCCAAAAATAAGAAAAGCGCCCACATTTTTCTATATGAGGCGGTATTAACTTTCCGTGCTAAAAGTGGTTCCCAGCAAAGCTTGCCCGTATGCCAAATGCTCTCTAGAGAAGCAAGACGCCAATAGTATCGCATACTGGCTCAACGAATAGCGGAGGGAGAAAAAATACTGTCAGGCAGCATGTACCAATCTCAGCCTACACGCAACCGGTCCACTGGTAAAAAAAATTAGATCCAAAAATAAGAAAAGCGCCCACATTTTTCTATATGAGGCGGTATTAACTTCCCGTGCTAAAAGTGGTTCCCAGCAAAGCTTGCCCGTATGCCAAATGCTCTCTAGAGAAGCAAGACGCCAATAGTATCGCATACTGGCTCAACGAATAGCGGAGGGAGAAAAAACACTGTCAGGCAGCATATACCAATCTCAGCCTACACAACGCAACCGGTCCACTGGTAAAAAATTAGATCCAAAAATAAGAAAAGCGCCCACATTTTTCTATATGAGGCGGTATTAACTTCCCGTGCTAAAAGTGGTTCCCAGCAAAGCTTGCCCGTATGCCAAATGCTCTCTAGAGAAGCAAGACGCCAATAGTATCGCATACTGGCTCAACGAATAGCGGAGGGAGAAAAAACACTGTCAGGCAGCATATACCAATCTCAGCCTACACAACGCAACCGGTCCACTGGTAAAAAATTAAATCCAAAAATAAGAAAAGCGCCCACATTTTTCTATATGAGGCGGTATTAACTTCCCGTGCTAAAAGCGGTTCCCAGCAAAGCTTACCCGTATGCCAAATGCTCTCTAGAGAAGCAAGACGCCAATAGTATCGCATACTGGCTCAATGAATAGCGGAGGGAGAAAAAACACTGTCAGGCAGCATGTACCAATCTCAGCCTACACGCAACCGGTCCACTGGTAAAAAAAATTAGATCCAAAAATAAGAAAAGCGCCCACATTTTTTATATGAGGCGGTATTAACTTCCCGTGCTAAAAGTGGTTCCCAGCAAAGCTTGCCCGTATGCCAAATGCTCTCTAGAGAAGCAAGACGCCAATAGTATCGCATACTGGCTCAACGAATAGCGGAGAGAGAAAAAACACTGTCAGGCAGCATATACCAATCTCAGCCTACACAACGCAACCGGTCCACTGGTAAAAAATTAGATCCAAAAATAAGAAAAGCGCCCACATTTTTATATATGAGGCGGTATTAACTTCCCGTGCTAAAAGTGGTTCCCAGCAAAGCTTGCCCGTATGCCAAATGCTCTCTAGAGAAGCAAGACGCCAATAGTATCGCATACTGGCTCAACAAATAGCGGAGGGAGAAAAAACACTGTCAGGCAGCATATACCAATCTCAGCCTACACAACGCAACCGGTCCACTAGTAAAAAATTAGATCCAAAAATAAGAAAAGCGCCCACATTTTTCTAAATGAGGCGGTATTAACTTCCCGTGCTAAAAGCGGTTCCCAGCAAAGCTTACCCGTATGCCAAATGCTCTCTAGAGAAGCAAGACGCCAATAGTATCGCATACTGGCTCAACAAATAGCGGAGGGCGGAGAGCACGCGTGCACAATGAAATATTTCTTGACAATTCTGCTGCACTAGAAAGTGCAGTGGCACGGGTGTTAACAGGTGATGACTTAAAGAGCCCCATTACCAAGTGCTTTAATTACTTGACTAGGTTTACCTAAAACCTTCGTGAGGCTAGGATGTAGCCCATTAAATCAATGCGACATGCAAGTGGAACATCTGGGCAGACAAAAATAGGAAGAGTCAAAGAATATTACATTAGATGTTTGGGTCTTCTAATAAATGCCGAAACTCTTGATGAGTTTGAGCGATAATTCTTGGATGTTATTACGGTTACGGCCTCTCCTTGCCAGGTAGACAGTGCGGGTAACGACTTTCTCGTGGTCGAAAGTCTGTCTCGCCTGGCAAAATTAATGAAAACTGGCTTCATTGAGGTGCCTCATGTGGGAACGCAGAATGACGACGTAGGGGGTCAGGTAGGTGACGAGCACGTTGAGTTGGCCGAGATAACTATTTGGCTAGAAGACCTTAAGAGCAAAATCGAAATATTAGAAGACGCAGAAGGCTAACTCAACCATACCACCTACCTAACGGTGCAAGGGAATTCGACCGCATGGCAGCCGAGTTTGTCATGTGGTCGAATGTCCTTGCTCGCAGCTTTGGATTCATGAGGGGCACTTCAAGTCCCGTAGAAAGTGCTTTCTCCGACTTGAAATGCAATATTTTGAAGGGTGAGACAAAGCTGCTCAAGATCAATAATTTTGTGGCTACTGTGATTCTGTGGCTTGTCGGATATCAGATAGCACCTTCGATGGCAATAATGTGGATAGCTACAAAAGGAAAACTGACGATTCCGCTTCTGATCTCAATGAAGTAGAAAATTTTAGGGGTTTAGGCGGTCCCAAACCCTCTAAATACTTGTCCGTCTTTCCCGGGGCGGAGACTGCCATTGCTTCCGCTAACTTTAATTATGCGGCGCAAGGCATTTTAAGAAACGGAACGGTGAAGATGGTCACTTCAGCAAATGGGACCGGACAAATTTCCAATACATGCTCGTTTGACGCTCTCTGCCATGTGGTCACAAATGGATATATGACATTTCAGTCATATCGTGACCATAGGGCAGACAGCTCCAACAGCTTCATAAAGAGAGCGGTATCTTTGGCACTTGAAGACCCAAACAACGCAACGTATAAAAATCGCGGTGAGACGTTGACTTCAGTGCTAGAGCCCCAGGCACAGTTGAAAATGCCCGAAACAAGACCGAGCACTGGAGTACAACGCCGAAGGAAACACACCAAACCTTTTAAACACAATGATACCACCTCACTCATCGATGGAAGTTATGTGTGAAGTAGAAAATCATTGCAAAGAATATTACATATTAGATCTGAATTCTATCACACTCAAAAACCAGGGATGGCAGGGTTTGGGTGAAAGCTTGCAAATTTGGCGCCGATGCGACCAGTGCGTCGTACATACGGCGGCCATATTTTCATAGACGTGGAATTTTTGCCGAATGTGTTGTTGTCGAATGACGATATGTCTACGCCGAGGCTACAGGCGTTACGTGATGTGCCGAAACAATTGTCTCTCGAGAACGACACTTATAACTTGACAGGCGTCGTTGCACATGAGCCCGATCACTACGTCGCATATTGCTACAGTAGTATATTTTGGAAGAAGTACGACGATACAAATAATATAGATCCTGTTAATATTAAGGGACCCCTCCTAACTTATTTATTTACTTTTCATATTAATTATATATTTTATATTAGTTAATACAATCCACGCCCTCTTTTCCGGAGACAGAAGTCATTATACGAGACTTTGATTGACTACGAAACGCAAGCGCCGTGGTGGCCGTTTGGCGAACTACTTTGACAGCGTTTATTAATTTCATTAACGGAAACGGAAACGTCAGTGCTTAACTTGGGCGTGGTCGGTGTGAGGTTGGCAGCACTGTTGTTAAGTTGGAAGGCCTGTCAGTTGAGCTGACTTCCGATTGTGAATTCCTGTGGTGGGAGGTAACTCCCATAAAATGGAGCGCGGCTCAGTGCTCATTATCCTGCACTCAGTGCACATTATTCTTTAATCAGTACTCATTATTCTTTACTCAGTACTTAGTCGACCGTCTTAGAGAACAAACTAACCTCGCACAGGCAATACCACGTTTCCTTTTGTTAATCAATCCGTCTGGATCATTGCAATCCTCATTTCTCTTAGATTACTAGTAGTTGTGAATAACTGTAATAATAAGAGGATCATAGTAAATTCAATTTTAAATAGATTTTTGGGTCAAAAGAAACTTAGTGTTGAATCTGCCAGAGGTGTCAAAGAATTGCTGGATATTTCGACTGAATGTCTGAACAGCTTGAAGAACAATGACATTAATATCGATAACTGGGATCCAATGGTAGTCCATCTATTGGTGAGCAAATTAGATACGGAGTCACATAAACTATGGGAAGAAGACTTGAAGACATTACCTGTCGAAGAATTGCCAACCTTGGATCAATTCAGCTTCTAGCGTTTCCGATTCCCATAAAATGTGTTAAAAATGTGTCACACATCCATAGGTCGCTGGTTCAAATCCGGCTCGAAGGACCAAGAAACTTAGTGTTGAAACTGCCAGAGGTGTCAATTACGATGTACAATATGATGTGATCTTTATACGCCATTCTTAGTCGTCTGAATGCTATCAATCGTCTAGCTAGTTCTAATTCTGATAACGTCATGGCCTGCTCGTCGCAATAAAGTTCTAGGAACTTCATTGCGTTCTTCTCTTGTGACAAGCTTCGAAACCTCTCTTCGTATGTTTTACACCCGAAAAATCTCGGGTCTATCTTAAGTTCCTTTTCCTTTGGTACACATCGGATAACGAGATAGTCCATTAGATCCTCTAGATCCGAGGACCGGGCGAACATGTCTATATATTTGTCATGGTTTAGAGCTGAAATAGGGAATTCTACGATTCATTAGTTGACGAGTTATACATGGAATCAAGATTTACATACGAAGGGTCTAAGCTACAGCAGTTACTACAAGAACACGAAATACCATCTCAGCATGAGCTGGCTTGCTTGAGTAAGATCGTAGGACATCCATTTGTCAGTATGAAGGGAGGTGCTAAAACACTACACAAGAAAGTTACCGAGACCTATGAATTAGACAGAGTCACACTAGCCAAATGCGAGTGCCATATTAAGATCAATTATATCAGGAATCATATTGTCCGAGATAAAAAGTGGCCTCCATGATTCTTAACCACAGGATTGGTACACCCTGCCATAAAAGAAGCGTGGGCAAGAAACATTGATCCATATCACATGACTTTAAAGGAGAAATACGGAACCCCCGATGTGTTGGACTTCCAGGCGGTAGAGCTAGCACCCAATATCAAATACTCCAAGCTAGAAAATACCATACCATATCTAAAAGATAAAACGATCTCCCTTCTTAGGTCAAGAGTAATATCTAACTACATCGCCAAGGCCGTTCAAAACTGGGAGGACGTCGAGAAATACGAGTCGAGCTGGAAGGACACGCGCCTACTCCTTTACTACCTAATGAACCCTACTTCAGCTCTAAACCATGACAAATATATAGACATGTTCGCCCGGTCCTCGGATCTAGAGGATCTAATGGACTATCTCGTTTGAATGGTAAGCCCACAATGAACCTTCCATCCTCATCTCTTGCTAGTGTTTTCTCATAAATCTCAACAAACTGAATACAATGCTGTTTGTTGTAATCTGTAATGATTTCATTATAATCTAAAGTAATGCTTGTGCTATGTCGTAATTTAATCTCCCCATGTAATGCTACACAATATATGTTTTCAGTCCTCCGGCCGGTAAGCGCCACTTTACGCAAAACTAAATAGCCGCCTCCCGGCTCCGTCGGGCTGAAAAATAGTATACAAACCTCGGCCGGTAAATGGGAAAGCCTCGGATCGCATGTTAGTCGACCTCGGCTTCGCCTCGGCCGACAATTACATGCAATCCGAGGCATTTCCCACTTAAACGGCCTTGGTATGTAATGTACTATTGCTATATTTCATTCGTCCCTCGGAAAATAATGTACTTACTGCTGTGTGTCACTATTTTCAAATTCTTCAGAAAACACATAAGGTAACATTTGAAACAATTTTTTTTGCAATATTTTTTGTAATAAAAATCCTTTAACATAATTTAAAGCTGATTCAGAGCTCCCACTAAAACCAAAAAAATCTTCCGGTTGGGCTGTCGCTTCAGTTTGAAAGTGACACTTGACACTGACCCGCACAGTTCAAATAATTCGGATATTTACTAGTGATTTTTGTTGAAAGTACTAGTTTGTATATTCTCTATGTTGGACATTATGACAGACATCACTTGATGTGAATCGCTCTCTTGTCTGTGGCCACCCCAAGCCAATGATTGTACTGCTTACCCTACATCAAGATTTTGCCGGATGCCGTTCGGAATTGTTTCAACTCCTTTCTTACTGTCGGCTACCACAGCTCCGTTTATGCAGAACATCCCACCTTCTAAAACACATTTGTTTGATGAAGCAATGCTTTCAGAAGCTTTCAAGCAATATGGTGGATATGATAAGTTTTTACCCCCGAAGAAACACGAGCTAAAAAGCAAATTACAGAAAAAAGCTGTCAACGCCCCCAAGACAGCCTCAGCGAGCACAAGGGCCAGCCAAATCCGCTAGTCACCAAAAGAACCGTGCCAAAGACGCCCAAAGCTCGACTCTAGAAAGCGCCCCACAATAAAAAATACTGACAATCAGATTGGAGCCGGGGTACTGCGCCTAAAAATACATCAATGGAGAAAAATGAGCGCAGACCAAACTTTACTAGATGTAATAAAAGGATACAGGATCCCCTTTATCAATAAAACCCCCTTTAATGTCCCTCTCCAAACAGTGCATCAAATCACTGGAAACGATGTCCAGCCTTGCCATGGACTCGGAAATTCGGGATCTACAGACAATTGGGGCGATAGAGACAGTATCGGCTCCGACAGGGGTTTCTGACTCCTTTATTCTTGAAAAAGAAACCGGACGGCACTTTTCGGCAAATTTTCAATTTAAAAGCCCTAAACAAATTTTTAAATCCAAGAAAGTTCAGACTCATAAACTCCCAAAAAGTTCAAAACTTCTTACAGCCAGGGGACTACCTACTAAAAATAGATATTTCACAGGCATATTTTTATGTGCTAATAGATATTTAAAAGGCATATTTTTATGTGCTAATAGATATTTCAAAGGCATATTTTTATGTGCTTATAGATATTTCAAAGGCATATTTTCATGTGCTAATAATAGAGCAGCACAGGAGTTCCTGATGCTAAAGGTGGGAGAAAGTTTCTTCCAGATGACTTGTCGGCCTTTTGGTCTAGCAACTTCACCTCAGGTCTTTGCCAAACTAACGAACTGGGTAGCAAGTGTCCTGAGAAGCGATGGAATCCGCGTGGTTGTGTATCTCGACGACTTTCTTATAGCGGGGCAGAATCCGTCACACTTAACAAGGCAAGGAATCCGTGCGACAATTTTACAGTATTCGGTTTTTTTCTTGTAAGAAGAGAAAAGAAAGTGTTTAGGTATTGACAACTTAATTTTGTTTACTCATCGATTGTATAAGTACGTATGTTTAAGGACTTTTTGTGTGAACACATCTATGAGTTCAATATCTCTATATAATTTGTGGTTCAAGTTGACTCTATCAAGCGAAAAACAAATGCGCCATCTAGAGGTAAGAAGTTGTAACCATTTATACTGGATTCGCGTTCAATACTAAACCAATGTAGTATTTGTAATCTGTGGTGCTGCCTATATACACTGGGCTAGCAACTTTTTCCCGCCCATTTCTCTTAAAGTTAAACTTGTTAGCATTACGCGCCAAAGTTAACATTCTCATTCATTCAGTCATTATTATAAACCTGCCCATACTTATAATTTTAATATTGTATTTATTCACTTCACATTCACAATTCACTCTAACTCGGCTAAAATGGAAGTAATAACTAGTTTCCACGGAAATCACCAGTGGGTGAAAAGAGAGAATTATTTCTACCGGGCGTCGCGGACCAGGGGTGGGAGTGGGACCACCAAGTTCAAGTGCACCGCGACGGGCTGCTGGGCCTACTTTAATGCCAGAAATGGGGTTCTGGGGGCGGTGAGCGGCCAACACCACCATGAAGCGGAATCGTGGATCCGGAACCGGTAAAACTTTAATTGAAATGTTTTAAATTTGAAGATTTTTCTTTAAATTATGTCCCGCTGTTTGCTTTTCTCACTGTTTTCTACAGGTTGTATTTTATTTTGGTAGAGTCAGTTTAAATAAAAACTATCATTGAGGAATTGGAGTAGGTACCTATGCGCCGATAGGGGTATGGTTAATTACTGAGAGTTAAACATTATATACAATTGTAAAGCACGAATCAAATCATTTATTAAATGTAAATGTTTTGATTCATGTTTTGGTTTTTTAAGAAGTCACACTACTATATATATATATATATATATATATATATATATATATATATATATATATATATATATATATATATATATATATATATATATATATATATATACTATGTTACAGTTAAACATTCATTGCTTTTTTATCCAGCAACCTGATGTACCAGCATTTAAAAGCCCGATGTGCTACAGAGGCAATGCCTCTATTTTCAATATATCCGGAGGAGGCGGCAAGGTATAACCTATTTATTTTCATGTATTTACGTAACCATCGACTTAATTTATTAAAATAAAATAAAGTAACAATCGTAATTTCAGATATCCTGATGCCGCCCCTCATTTACTATATGACAGCGTCGTCTCCGCAATGAGAAAATGGCGGCGCGCCACACAGCCAGCCGTGCCTCGGACCCTGGAGCAGTACGTCGCCGCCCTCCAGGAGCACCCGCAACATAACGGGCTGTACGTGGATACCGTCCGAGCGTCAGGCGGGGGTGTCGCTGTCATTTTGGCCACGCCAGCCTTCGGCGAAGTATTGCGAGCTGCCGATACTATCTTGGCAGACGGGACGTTCAAAACCTTGCCTGCGGGCATACCCGCATACCAACTATTAACAATCCACGGCAGCGTTAACGGTTATTACTACCACCCGTTAGTGGTATTGATGGAGCACCGCCGCCGGGACCTATACACGGCGGTGCTCCAGCGAGTATGGGAGCTTGCGGGCCATGGTCGCCCAAACAGTATTGTAACCGACTTCGAACCGGCCTTGCAAGCGGCACTAGGACAGGTGACCGGCTTGCCCATTAGTGGCTGTTATTTCCATTACACGCAGGTATATAGTCACGTCATCAAAAGTTTTACTATTAAGCATCTTATTTGGGAAGGAAAAATGTTGAAAGTCGAGGTTCACCTTAAACGGCCAATGATTGTACTGCTTACCCTACATCAAGATTTTGCCGGATGCCGTTCGGAATTGTTTCAACTCCTTTCTTACTGTCGGCTACCACAGCTCCGTTATGCAGAACATCCCACCTTCTAAAACACATTTGTTTGATGAAGCAATGCTTTCAGAAGCTTTCAAGCAATATGGTGGATATGATAAGTTTTTACCCCCGAAGAAACACGAGTTCAAAAGCAAATTACAGAAAAAAGCTGTCAACGCCCCCAAGACAGCCTCAGCGAGCACAAGGGCCAGCCAAATCCGCTAGTCACCAAAAGAACCGTGCCAAAGACGCCCAAAGCTCGACTCTAGAAAGCGCCCCACAATAAAAAATACTGACAATCAGATTGGAGCCGGGGTACTGCGCCTAAAACAACATCAATGGAGAAAAATGGGCGCAGACCAAACTTTACTAGATGTAATAAAAGGATACAGGATCCCCTTTATCAATAAAACCCCCTTTAATGTCCCTCTCCAAACAGTGCATCAAATCACTGGAAACGATGTCCAGCCTTGCCATGGACTCGGAAATTCGGGATCTACAGACAATTGGGGAGATAGAGACAGTATCGGCTCCGACAGGGGTTTCTGACTCCTTTATTCTTGAAAAAGAAACCGGACGGCACTTTTCGGCAAATTTTCAATTTAAAAGCCCTAAACAAATTTTTAAATCCAAGAAAGTTCAGACTCATAAACTCCCAAAAAGTTCAAAACTTCTTACAGCCAGGGGACTACCTACTAAAAATAGATATTTCACAGGCATATTTTTATGTGCTAATAGATATTTAAAAGGCATATTTTTATGTGCTAATAGATATTTCAAAGGCATATTTTTATGTGCTTATAGATATTTCAAAGGCATATTTTCATGTGCTAATAATAGAGCAGCACAGGAGTTCCTGATGCTAAAGGTGGGAGAAAGTTTCTTCCAGATGACTTGTCGGCCTTTTGGTCTAGCAACTTCACCTCAGGTCTTTGCCAAACTAACGAACTGGGTAGCAAGTGTCCTGAGAAGCGATGGAATCCGCGTGGTTGTGTATCTCGACGACTTTCTTATAGCGGGGCAGAATCCGTCACACTTAACAAGGCAAGGAATCCGTGCGACAATTTTACAGTATTCGGTTTTTTTCTTGTAAGAAGAGAAAAGAAAGTGTTTAGGTATTGACAACTAAATTTTGTTTACTCATCGATTGTATAAGTACGTATGTTTAAGGACTTTTTGTGTGAACACATCTATGAGTTCAATATCTCTATATAATTTGTGGTTCAAGTTGACTCTATCAAGCGAAAAACAAATGCGCCATCTAGAGGTAAGAAGTTGTAACCATTTATACTGGATTCGCGTTCAATACTAAACCAATGTAGTATTTGTAATCTGTGGTGCTGCCTATATAAACTGGGCTAGCAACTTTTTCCCGCCCATTTCTCTTAACGTTAAACTTGTTAGCATTACGCGCCAAAGTTAACATTCTCACTCATTCAGTCATTATTATAAACCTGCCCATACTTATAATTTTATAATTGTATTTATTCACTTCACATTCACTTCACATTCACATTCACAATTCACTCTAACTCGACTAAAATGGAAGTAATAACTAGTTTCCACGGAAATCACCAGTGGGTGAAAAGAGAGAATTATTTCTACCGGGCGTCGCGGACCAGGGGTGGGAGTGGGACCACCAAGTTCAAGTGCACCGCGACGGGCTGCTGGGCCTACTTTAATGCCAGAAATGGGGTTCTGGGGGCGGTGAGCGGCCAACACCATCATGAAGCGGTACCGGGGATCCCGAATCGGTAAAACTTTAATTAAAATGTTTTAAATTTGAAGATTTTTCTTTAAATTATCTGTCCCGCTGTCTGCTTTTCTCACTGTTTTCTACAGGTTGTATTTTATTTTGGTAGAGTCAGTTTAAATAAAAACTATCATTGAGGAATTGGAGTAGGTACCTATGCGCCGATAGAGGTACGGTTTTGATTACTGAGAATTAAACATTAGGTATATACAATTGTAAAGCACGAATCAAATCATTTATTAAATGTAATAAATGTTTTGAAACATGTTTTTTGTTTTTTAAGTAGTCACACTACTATATATATATATACTATATTATAGTTAAACATTCATTGTTTTTTTTTCGAGCAACCTGATGTACCAGCATCTAAAGGTTCGCTGTGCTACAGAGGCAATGCTTTATTTTCAATATATCTGGAGGAGGCGGCAAGGTATAACCTATTTATTTTCATGTATTTACGTAACCATCGACTTAATTAAATTAAAATAAAATAAAGTAACAATCGTAATTTCAGATATCCTGATGCCGCCCCTCATTTACTATATGACAGCGTCGTCTCCGCAATGAGAAAATGGCGGCGCGCCACACAGCCAGCCGTGCCTCGGACCCTGGAGCAATACGTCGCCGCCCTCCAGGAGCACCCGCAACATAACGGGCTGTACGTGGATCCCGTCCGAGCGCCAGGCGGGGGTGTCGGTGTCATTTTGGCCACGCCAGCCTTCGGCGAAATATTGCAAGCTGCCCATACTATCTTGGCGGATGGGACCTTTAAAACCTTGCCTGCGGGCATACCCGCATGCCAACTTCTAACTATCCACGGCAGCATCAATGGATATTACTACCACCCGTTGGTGGTATTGATGGAGCACCGCCGCCGGGACCTATACACGGCGGTGCTCCAGCGAGTATGGGAGCTTGCGGGCCATCCTCGCCCAAACAACATTGTAACAGACTCTGAACCGGCCTTGCAAGCGGCACTAGGCCAGGTGACCGGCTTGCCCATTAGTGGCTGTTATTTCCATTACACGCAGGTAAATAATCATAGTTTTAACTTTTCTTCTTCAGTTTACATTTCTTAAATTAAACTGTTTTTTAGTCATTGTTTTCTTGTTATATAAGATTTGTGTAAATAAATTGGTATTTAATTAAATTGTTAGTGATCAAACTGTTAGAAGTTAAATATTAGACACGGGTTACCTTTGTTGTTTACTTTTATAGTTATCGTAATATGCGTTAACTGCTTTGTATTTTCAGGCACTGATACGAAAAGCCAAGTCTTTAAACATACCGGTGCGGCCCAACACGACGGGGCTGCGGCTCGTGCGCCTGCACTGCGCGCTGGCGCCGCTGCCGCCGGAGCGCGTGCCGCCTGCGCTCCAGGAGCTGCCCGCTGCTGCGAGAGCGGAGAACCTGCCGTTCAACCAACACTTTGACATCTACTTTGTGAACAACTGGATGGTTCAAGTAAGCAGGACTAAATTATATTTTTAAATGCCGGCCAAGAGCATGTTTTGGGATGTCTCATTACGGCATCGTCCAATTTTCGGCTAGCGAAGGAGGAAATGTTGCGATAGTTGTCAATAAGTGGGTGACTCCGAAAAGTTTTTTTGGCCGCCAACAAGAAATGCCAAAGCTTACTATAAATTGCTTCGTCATAGTTCAACACCTGACACAGAACGCAGGTCGCTCTATGGAATTGAAAGCTTTTTTCTCGATTAGTCTATAGTGTACTCTAAAAGTAAATTAAAAAAAATCGACTTGTGAGGTATGTTATTTTTAGGGGTCATAATAGCCTTCGCGTACTCCACTATTGACCAATGGCGACTATTACCTTCATTATACGCAGGCAAATAAAAAAAAACCCGTGTTTTAAACAATGACGTCAAATAATTAACTGGCATTAATTTAAAAGATAACGGGCCGAGACAATTATGCGACTTGGCATTTTGCAGTTAAAACATATCCTCAACATGAAGCATTATGGGATTGTATCGAGTATGAAGGGGAAGCGCAAGCTCCCAATAGTAAAAAGGACACAAAAGCAAGATCGAAAATAATATTACTCGTCGATCCTGCTATTTACGTACACGTACAAGAATCAAAGACTGCGAAATCTTTCCCGTGCTAAATACTACGCTGGCAGGCTGTTTAAGCTTTGCGAAGGCATCAATATAGTAGTATTGTAACCGTGTAGGTACTTTGTTTCCTATATTTTTGATTTAAATGAAAATTAATATTAATTAAAACCAAGTTGTTATAAAATATAAGACAATTCTGAACGATGATAGTATTGTCAATAGGTTACAATTGTTTTATTTTTTCAATTTGAAAGGAGCCTTTTGGCAGTTGGCCTTGATGGTCAAAAACATCCGCGAAGAAGATATTTATGACCTTACACAAGCAAAGCCCGAGTGGAACAAAATGGAAATTATTTTATTTTTTAGGAGGCACACCTGCGAGATCTACAATTTGTTCGTCGGTATTGATCGATTGAAAGCCAGAAAATATTTATCATCAGCCATTGTGGCATTGTTATTATAAAATTCAAAGAAAAAATTAATAAATTCCCGCGCGTCGAGCAGGATACGCAGGAGGAGCGCAGTGATTGATGCGGCTACTCCCACACCCCCTCTGCACGGTCCCAATAGAATAATTAAAAAATGTCAGCGAAAAATTAAAGTAGAGAGGAGGAGGAACACCAGATGCACGCAT
Source organism: Lathronympha strigana (assembly GCA_949128165.1). Classification (NCBI taxonomy): domain Eukaryota; kingdom Metazoa; phylum Arthropoda; class Insecta; order Lepidoptera; family Tortricidae; genus Lathronympha; species Lathronympha strigana. The sequence continues at coordinate 1,510,665 of OX421917.1, forward strand.
AACAGGCACGCGTGGACGGGACACTATCACAATTCACAATAGGGTATTTTAGATACACGCAGAAGTTTCTAAAGAGCCTAGTAGAACGAAAATAATTTTAGAAACTCAATAATGAAATAGTAAAAGTGTACACTCGGCGCAAGTAATATATTACTCTCATAAGTAAGTTGGAACGACTTGAAAGAAACATTATTTTAAACGATTTTGAACTGGCCGCAAACTACTCTAGAAACAATAAAAAAAGAGGTGGTTCAAGCATCCTAATAAGAAAGGGTTATGATTTCCAAGCCTTAAATTTACAAGAACATGTAGAAGAAAATGTCTTTGAATGTTGCGGTATATGCATAGCAAAAATAAATTTAGTGATCATATGTATATTTAGAACTCCTACATCAAACATTAGTATATTCTTAAGTAAACTAGAACTTCTTCTACATGTATTACAAAAAAAACATTTCAAAAAAAAGATGGTCATTACAGGAGATTTCAACATTAATACTCTTAAAATAAACAAAGCCACTACAAATCTTCTAAATATTGTCAAAACATTTAATATGAAAAGTCACATAACTGAAGCCACCCGAGCCAATAGCTGCATAGACCACTTCTTCAGCAATATAAATAAAGCCTCTGGTAAAATTGTATCGTTGGGACTATCGGATCATGACACGGCCCAATTGCTCAGTTTTCATGTCAAAGAGAAACCTAGTAGACCCGTCTCAATATGGGTCACCAGAAGGGACTACTCAGAAGAAAATATTTTAAAATATCGAGAATGTTTAAAAGCTCTTTCGTTTTCTGAAGTCTATGAAGAACCAATTTTTAATAGAGCCTTTCAAAAGTTTCATGACGCTATATCTTTATTCTATAATCTCTGTTTTCCTCAGATTAAAGTCAAAATTCAGACAAACCGTAAACTGAAATGGATCACTAAAGGTCTGAAAACTAGTACGAAAACCAAAAGAAAACTAAGATTCTGCTATTACAAAAATAAATCATCACAACGTAAAATGGACTATAAAGCTTATTCAAATATCTTAAAAAAGTGTATAATATATGCACAAAAATCTAGTAATGCTAAATTTGTAACAAATAGTAAAAATATATGTAGAGCGTCATGGAAGATTATAAAAGACGAAGTAGAAATAACTAAGGATAAGCAGTGTATTGATTCAATAAATTATAAAGGTAACAATGTCACTGAGCCTGGCCATATCGCAGAGGCACTTAATAATTATTTTATTGAATTAACGAATAAATCTAACTATAATACAGAAATGACGTTAACGCAAAAAGTCATGAACTCGATGTTTCTGAAACCTTTCTCTACAAAGGAAATATTAATCATTATAACTTCTTTGAAAAATACGAACGCTGAAGGGTATGACGGCATAGCTACAAAAATAATCAAGGAATCGAAATCCGAAATTGCAAGTGTACTAACATATTTGGTCAATTTTTCATTATTAAGCGGAACATTTCCTGATACATTGAAAAAATCATTAGTAAAACCCCTTTATAAGAAGGGTGACAAGACGGATCTAAGTAACTATCGCCCAATAACACTAGTGCCAATATTGTCCAAGGTATTCGAAAAGGCAATGCATTGTAGATTAACAAATTACTTCTCAAAATATGACATTATCACAGCGGATCAATACGGATTCCAAAAAAATAAGTCTACCACGCTGGCTGTATTTCATGTTGTGCGTGAGATTGCAGCAAGCTGTAACGATAAAAGACTAACCACAGCGCTATTTTTCGATATGTCAAAAGCCTTTGACTTTGTGGCTCATGATTTATTAATTAATAAACTGGACCACTATGGGGTGAGAGGACCACCATTGCAGTGGATAAAATCCTATTTAGAAAACAGAACTCAATGCGTATTGATAAATAAACTAAGCAATAACAATGAAAGTCAGTCCTACACATCACAATATGCCATTAACAAATTTGGAGTTCCTCAAGGCAGCGTACTTGGGCCGCTGTTGTTTTTGGTCTACATTAATGATCTCCCTAATATAACAAATCATAGATGCATTTTGTTTGCTGACGACATATCAATAATAGTGACAAACAATAAATCCGACTCGGAAACAGAACATGAGGTAGAAATTAATACCGTAGTCAAAGATGTGGTAACATGGTTAGAAAAAAACAATTTACAAGTCAACGTGGGGAAAACAACCTATCTAAATTTTAATGGTAATGTTAAATCCTTAAATGTCAATTATGATGATTGTGATATAGTCAACTCTGAATCGACAAAATTTTTAGGTATTCACTTAGATAATAGGCTGAGATGGAAAGACCAAATTCAAACCGTATGTCACAAATTAAATAGATTTGTATATGTATTAAAGCGACTACGACGAACAACCAACTGCAAAACCACTCTAGCGGCTTACCACGGCTATGTGGAATCCACTCTAAGATACGGTCTTATTGCTTGGGGAAATGGTACTGATGTAAGTCAAGTATTTTTAAGCCAAAGAAATTGTGTACGTGCCATTTGGGGGATGTCTCCAGCAGAATCGTGTAGGCCATTGTTTTCTACCCTAAATTTACTGACTTTGCCATGTCTTTACATATACGAAACTGCAAAATTTGTAAAAGAGCATATGGAACTATTTAATACAGCTGGTGACATATTTCCAAGAGGAACTAGAGATAAGGAGAGATTAGTGTTAGGTAAACAACAAAAAATGGCCATGTTAAGGAAAAATTGTAGTGTGATGTGCATAAACATTTATAATAAAATACCTCAATATATAAAAGAGATGCCTTATGACAAATTTAAAAAAGTTTTGCATAATTGGCTATTAGATAAAAGGTACTACTCTGTAAATGATTTATTGAATAATAACATTGATGATAACGTAGACAATTAATTATTTTGAACATGACATTTATTATAATTTAGAAAATATTCATATAGATAGATAAATAACTTATTGTTAACAAATGACTTGATGTACATATTAATTAATTGCTAATTACTTCCCTTAAGTAATGACTGTATGTATAATAGTTGTAGATTAATTATTTGCATGCTACAATGTAGTAAAATGGTTGATGAAATTTATTGTAATTACCATCTTTAATGTACACTATTTTCTGCAAATAACTGAATTATTATGAATTATGCTTCTCACAAGTGCTCCATAGAGTGCACGCGTCGCTGCTACAGAGAGCGAGGGAGCATAGCGCAGCACGAACCCTAGCCTTTGGAATGCGACGCGAGTCACACTCAGTACGTGTGGGCGAAACGTTAGCCGTGAGTCAAATATCACTCCGAGGTCTCTCACTTCCTCAACGCGGACCATTGGCTCTCCTGCAATGCGATACTCGTAGCAAAGAGGCAAGGGCGAAAGGGAAAAAGTCATTGTCTCGCATTTGTCTATATTAAACAGAAGTTTGTTTTCTAAACTCCAAGCGTAAACCGCATCTATGTCGGTTTGAAGGAGTCTACAGTCCGTTTCGGATTTTATTGGCATGATCAGTTTAACATCATCAGCAAACAGCAGCACCGCGGATTTGCAGATTTCTTCAGGCAGGTCATTTATCAAAATTAAGAACAATAATGGCCCCAGATTCGATCCCTGACTTATATATACAGTGACTTATATATACTGTTATATACAGTTTATATCGATACGTGTTGTTCCATTGTCTTGGAATAGTGTAAGAGCGAATGAGGAATGATATCTGGTGATGTCTGCTTCTGTCAATGACTTAGACTCAACAGTATACAGTGTGATGTTTTGCTAACGACTTAGTCCTGACAGTATGCGACAGCCTCTGCAATGGAATCGGACTTAAGATATAAACATTTAAGTTCATTGGCATCTCGACATAACATCACACGGTCCAGGAAACTTTTTGGATATTGCTATTAGTTAGTGTCATTACAAGCTGACAGGTTGCAGGTTTCCAAACTGTTATCCAAAATGAGTTCTACTCCACAAGAAGCTAGGGACCCCATGATTAAATCACACATCCGTCAATTACATGTTATCTAATAAAGTTTCTTCGGTCATAAATAAATGTCTTACTAAGTATATTGTGGACATAGTACCTACAAATAAACTTGTGTTACACAGTAAACTAAATAAAGTTGATAGTTAAGGCAAAAGATGCCTGAACAAATAGTACAAAAATCTGGATCAATACTAATAATAAAAAGTATTTTGAGTTTTTTTTTTTGGGCGGTCTTACAAAACGGAGCAGTCCCACAATAGAAGCTAAATAAAGCTGATACTTAAAAAAAATGCCTGAACGAATAATAAATAACTTAAATCTGGTTACGACCATGAATTGAAATACTAATATTAAAAGTATTTTAAGTTTTTTTTTTGGGTGGTCTTACAAAACGGAGCAGTCCCACAATATAAGCTAAATAAAGCTGATTTGTTAAGGCAAAAATAAAAGCTTTAACAAATAAAATAAAAAAATACTTAAATCTGGTTACGACCATGAATTTAAATACTACTTAATATTTAAAGGTATTTATTATTTGGGATGGTCATAAAATTAAGATGTATTCTCAACATAAGTTAAATAAAGTTTATGAAGGCTACAATTAAATTCCTTAACATATAATGACCTTTGACATCTGGTTACGATCAGATGGTAGGACAGTGAGTGCCTAATAAAGACTTCATGCAATTGATGAACATGCTCCAAGCCAGAAATCGGCCGTATTTTAGTGAACCCCAGGGTTTAGTGTTGATAGCGGATCTTTAACGGTTGGTCCCATTTAAAAAATTCTCGCCTTTGAAAGGGATGCATTGATTTCCTTTCCCCATCCGATAAGCAAAGCAGGTATGAGGTCGGAAGTGTCCTTGCAGTACGGCTAGAGTTTATCAAGGACTCACGACCCTTGGTACCTTTTTCCAAAAGTGAGAATGTCAGTGGAGACTTGTAAATGTCCATGTCATACATAATTGAGCTTGAGAACTTGACTATTATATGCGTGCGGTTCTTCGCTTGGTTAAATACACACTTCATAAGAGGAAAAAAAAAAATGTCCTCATTAAATGAAAAGATGCTAATGAACTTATTACTAATAAATAAAAATACAATTTACGCCTTATGCTACTAATTTTCTTTGTGGTAAAGTTTTGCTTTCCATGACCCAAATGTGTCTATGTTCGCAAAATTTGGGGGTAGTGTAGTGGTAGCATAAGCCTTATTTTTCTTTTTATTTCATTTCTATTTTTTTTTAGGAGATAAATGTTTTTTTTTTTACATTCAGTCTTCACAAGTGAGTTGCTTCTGTATTCGCAAACGCGGGGGGTAGTATAATGTTATTTCCTTTGTTGGTTTTTAAAATTTTGCTTTCCATGACCCGGATGTGTCTATGTTCGCAAAATTTGGGGGTAGTGTGTAACGGGACGCAATTCCCGTTTACATAAATGATTATTACATATTAATTTGATACAATTCCCCCTTAACTTATTTCATATTTTTTATTAGAAACGCGCGTATTTAACGAGTAGTGTATAGCTGCCTTAAATCTCTAATTTTGTCTATGCTCCAAAAGTTTTAATGCTCTATGCTTTTTAAATTTGAAATCAGCGATATTTGAATTATTTGGAATAATCAGTTGTCATTGACAAACAAAGCTTCTAAGAAAACACGAATTTCACATTATATACTATTTTGGTTTGAATAAGTTAAATAAAAAGGTATTAAACGATGTATGATATCAGCGACGAGAAGTTATACTAATTCACATTCTTGGAAGGATAGAAGGATTCAAAATAAGACAAAGGATATGTTTTTATCGCAATAAGGAAACCGAAATCGAAAGCTAAGTATAACATCTAGATTTGAAAAATATATTTCCTTTATTCCCTCTATCTGTAGAAACATATTGAATGGATTTAAAATCTCCCCTCTAACTCAAAAGTATCCCTAAATAGTATGTTACATTTATCTACTACATTTATCGTTTTACGAGATCTGACTAGACTCTCAATGACATACATTATGCAGGCAAGACAGTTAAGGAGTTCGAGTTGAGAGTAGATGAGATAAACAACATTAGAGTAATATGAGCGATACTACACTGACCGATCCTTCCTACAGCTGGACCTCACTTGACTTTACCTGACAACACGTACATCTTCAACAGTTCAATCCCTTCATGTTAGCTTCCAAATTTAGATGAAAGTACTTAGTGATAGTAGCTCATAGCTTCTTTAAAAATACAGGTGGTAGACAACATTGCAGAAGGCAGAGTAAATAAATAATGGCAACTTTATCGAATGAAAAGAACCTAGCTTTACTACGCGACACAACGTTTCCCCACTACACGATCACTGGCCAAATTGATATTACAAGGTAAAATTCAGGAACTGTATTTCATTAGTATAGGAAATTTGTAGTATAATTCTGGACCGTTACAACATTGCCGAAGGCTCAGAAAAAATCATATATTCATCGATGCGGTTGTTTCTCTTACGTCGTCCGTACAAATTGTTATTGATCAAACTGTTAGAAGTTAAATATTAGACACGGGTTACCTTTGTTGTTTACTTTTATAGTCATCGTAATATGCGTTAACTGCTTTGTATTTTCAGGCACTGATACGAAAAGCCAAGTCTTTAAACATACCGGTGCGGCCCAACACGACGGGGCTGCGGCTCGTGCGCCTGCACTGCGCGCTGGCGCCGCTGCCGCCGGAGCGCGTGCCGCCTGCGCTCCAGGAGCTGCCCGCTGCTGCGAGAGCGGAGAACCTGCCGTTCAACCAACACTTTCACATCTACTAAAACCACTGGATGGTACAAGTAAGCAGACTACATTATATTTTTTCTACTCCAGCACTTCTATCTGTCACTTAGATGACTGACAGCGATATTCAAAAAGTCTACATTATAACGTTGTATTCCATAAGAACACTGCTCCTATGGATTTTCATACAATATATTAGCACTGTTGTTGTTTTTTTTTTTTAATTTCTATAGTGGGCACAACATCTTCTTTATTCTGCCACGTTTCTAGATTTAGCTTTTTACGCTATTTTAGCTGTCGTAGAAAAACTAGGGTATACAACAGCTCATAATTGGGTCTTAAAACTCTCGGGTCTATTATTACAAAACTCGGCATCGCCTCGTTTTGTAACGACGACCCTCAAGTTTTAAGAACCCTTATTATATCACTGTTGCATAAACTACTATTTAAATACCGGCCAAGAGCATGTTTTGGGATGTCTCATTACGGCATCGTCCAATTTTCGGCTAGCGAAGGAGGAAATGTTGCGATAGTAGTGAATAAGTGGGTGACTCCGAAAAGTTTTTTTGGCCGCCAACAAGAAATGCCGAAGCTTACTATAAATTGCTTCGTCATTGTTCAACACCTGACACAGAACGCAGGTCGCTCTATGGAATTTAAAGCTTTAAAAAAAAATCGACTTGTGAGGTATGTTATTTTTAGGGGTCATAATAGCCTTCGCGTACTCCACTATTGACCAATGGCGACTATTACCTTCATTATACGCAGGCAAATAAAAAAAAACCCGTGTTTTAAACAATGACGTCAAATAATTAACTGGCATTAATTGAAAAGATAACGGGCCGAGACAATTATGCGACTTGGCATTTTGCAGTTAAAACATATCCTCAGCATGAAGCATTATGGGATTGTATCGAGTATGAAGGGGAAGCGCAAGCTCCCAATAGTAAAAAGGACACAAAAGCAAGATCGAAAATAATATTACTCGTCGATCCTGCTATTTACGTACACGTACAAGAATCAAAGACTGCGAAATCTTTCCCGTGCTAAATACTACCCTGGCAGGCTGTTTAAGCTTTGCGAAGGCATCAATATAGTAGTATTGTAACCGTGTAGGTACTTTGTTTCCTATATTTTTGATTTAAATGAAAATTAATATTAATTAAAACCAAGTTGTTATAAAATATTAGACAATTCTGAACGATGATAGTATTGTCAATAGGTTACAATTGTTTTATTTTTTCAATTTGAAAGGAGCCTTTTGGCAGTTGGCCTTGATGGTCAAAAACATCCGCGAAGAAGATATTTATGACCTTACACAAGCAAAGCCCGAGTGGAACAAAATGGAAATTATTTTATTTTTTAGGAGGCACACCTGCGAGATCTACAATTTGTTCGTCGGTATTGATCGATTGAAAGCCAGAAAATATTTATCATCAGCCATTGTGGCATTGTTATTATAAAATTCAAAGAAAAAATTAATAAATTCCCGCGCGTCGAGCAGGATACGCAGGAGGAGCGCAGTGATTGATGCGGCTACTCCCACACCCCCTCTGCACGGTCCCAATAGAATAATTAAAAAATGTCAGCGAAAAATTAAAGTAGAGAGGAGGAGGAACACCAGATGCACGCATAACAGGCACGCGTGGACGGGACACTATCATAATTCACAATAGGGTATTTTAGATACACGCAGAAGTTTCTAAAGAGCCTAGTAGAACGAAAATAATTTTAGAAACTCAATAATGAAATAGTAAAAGTGTACACTCGGCGCAAGTAATATATTACTCTCATAAGTAAGTTGGAACGACTTGAAGACGTTTAGCTCAATAAAAATAATAGCAGTTATATCCTTTCCCAATTACAGGCTTATAATTACAGGCAGATGAGGATGCGAAGTAGCGGTTTTTTGCACTCCGCACCGCACCTTCCTCGGAAATAACTGTCCAAGTCAGAGAGTTAGCTGATAAATATGCTCTAAAGTTAGGGATTGCTCCCGAAAAGTGGCATGCTTACAAAATCGCAACAATTGATTGGCTAAAAACGTTTTTGAAAGGACAAGATACATTGAGTGTTAGAAAGCCTGAAAATACCTACCTGAATCTGAAGATTTGCAGTGTTACAGAAGCAATGCCTCTATTTTTCATTTATCACGAGGAGGCGCCAACCTATTGTTTTTCATGTATTTACCACATAATATGAGTACATACCTATCGACTCAATTTAGTTAGGGCACGCCAGGTTTTGCCAGGGCACGCCAATTATATTCTGTTCTGTCTAATTAAAGAGTGTTTCTATAGGAACAGTATACGAGTAGCTATGACAGCTCATATTCAAGTACACGCCTACCGCGATATGAGCTGACTAGCCTAAAGTAATATCCGATGAAAGGAGCGGCGGAACGCCAGTCTCGCCATAACCAATTGTAACGTTTACTTGTTAGTTATTCTAATATACGGAGTCAGATAAAAGTGCATATTATTCCTCACCATACAGGTCACCCTCTGAACAGTATAGAAACTATAGAAGTACCAACAAACTTATTAAGTGGTGACCTCCCGAAGTTAGATTTGTGAACAAAAATCAGCGAAAAAACTATTTATGTGTTAAGTGTTCAACAAAGAGTCCGGATTTGATTATTTTAGCTTCGGGCGGCGAGAAGCTCAAACCAGCGTGGCCGATTTACAAACGTACTTATCACAAACAACTGTGATAGCTATTTCACTGTCAAGCCGAATACCGGATTACTGGGTCAACCAGCCCAAGGTCCGGTATATTCGAAAGAGAGGCAACCAAGACCCATGTTGCGGCAGTAGAGATGAGCACGGCACCCAAGACTTCGCCGAGTGGTTCCGGAGCAGGGGACAAAGGCGTAATATGACAGAGATCTGGCAGAGATCGCCAAGTTAAGCGTCAGGATGATGGATCTCGAGAGGTCAAGGCCAAGAAGCCGCAGTTACGGAAGGAGAGGCCGTGAAAGTCGTGCAGCATCCAGTTTAAGGAGTATTTCGCGCCATCGCAGCAATGTCGAGAGAAAACCGGATTGGCTTTATTACTACCATTTCCGCTTCAGGACCGCCGCCACCAAGTGTCGCCAATCTTGCCATGAGAGCCAGCCGGAAAACTAGCGGGGATAGTACAGAGTGCAACTAGGACGGAGATCTGTACTATCATACTAATGCCACCCCTCACTACTGTACGATAGCGTCGCGTCGAGTTCGCCAAGGCTCGGGACTGGACTGGAAACTGAGCTTTTTGTGGCTACAACGGGTTTCGTGCCTACACCTACGAAATCACTTTCCAACCGGAAACCACGAATAAAGTAAATAAATTAGAGTAAGCTGGGCGTGCCGTTCAGGTCAAAGACATCACACGACACAAGACACCAAGAACGTTACCCATCACAGATGCTTCAGGAACCTCCGCAGGGAGCGTTTTACAGCAGAGAGTAGGGGGTAATTGAAGACCGCTAGGTTACTTTTCAAAAGCGTTCTCGGTAGCACAAAAGGAATACAGTACAAGCGACAGGGAATTAACAGCAATATACATGTCAGTAGCATACTTCAGAAACATGATAGAGAGCAGGAGGCTTATAGTGTACACGGACCATAACACGCGGCAAGACAAACAGCGCAAGCAGGCCAAAACAAGAACAACATCAAAGAAAATTACAACACCCAGCACCCACAATAAATATAATAAAAATCATCAATACAACCACAACAGCGACCACCATAGCATCAACTGCTATCGCGATAACAAACTCACTCTCCAACCTAGACGCAGCAACAACACCGGAAGTAATAGAAGCAACAACCAGCACACACATCGCGACGGGGATGGAGAAACCCGCCGCTGCTGCTGTCACTAACAACAGCACTAACAATAGCGCCGGAGGAATTAGGGAAGGAGTAGAGAAAGATGTCGAGGAAAAGAAAATGTCAGTGACCTCTCGCTCTGCCTCCTCCACCTCCTCCACCATTATAGCAGCCCCCGCTCAAGCAACCAACAAGACAGCCGCTGCGACACCAATGGCGAAAACAGAGGCAACCGCTGATGCAACAACAACCACGATGAGGTGGAGACCCTAGTTAAATTTATTTATTATATGTAACAAACCTAGCTATAAGTATATCACTCACTGCATTGTAAATTATGACAGTAATAAATAGTCTTTAACACAGTTCAGACGTATTTACTATTTACGCCTCCCCCGCACCATACCTCATGGCGACCTTGCCACCGGACACCGTTGTTTACCGCCTCGTAATCGCTGACGGGACATACAAAACCAAATATTCCATTTATTTATTGGGGCGGGGGGCCAAATATTCTACTACAGTGGGGTTGAGGAACATTTCCTCGTTGATTCAGTATAACACTGTTTGCTTGTTGCGATTCAGAGAGCTGCCATTGAGTCGGGTTGTCCTCCTTGCCTAATCAGCGAGATGAAGGAGCATCAGTCATTGGAATGTTGGGAGACAATATGAAGGACTACTTCCGATCACTAAACCATTTCTCGACCCAAAACAAACAAAGTTGCTTTCTCACCACTTCCGATTATTCCCGAAAATCAATAAAAACGATCTGTCATCAAACACCCTTGCTAACACTCCAGCCCCTGAACATGAACCTGAACACGACGACCTTAACCCTAGAAAAACTAAGATCAGTAGTAGACAATCTGCGACCCACGTCACGAGCAGAAAGCGGATCTAGGAAAATATTCGTGCACAAGGAGTTAGAGTCAAGTTCGCATCTTTTTGTCAGAAATGACATGGTACAAAATCCACTTACTCCTAACTATGATGGGCCATATCTGGTTTTGCGCAGAAATCCGAAAACTTTCAAGATACAGTTCCCTATTCGACAAGTAGAAATTTCAATTGACAGGCTGAAACCCGCATTTTTGTTAGATGAGAAATCAGACGGGAGCGAATCAAGTTAGAGACAGCGATGCGGATACGGGCGCGGGTGAGCACATAACGCCATCAGTGACCCAACCGCTTCCGCCTATCATTCGTACTAAGCGTAGCGGGCGAGTAATAAACAAACCAGTCAGATTCCTGTAGCTTTAGTTTAGCATGAGTTAGCTGTCGAGTTACACGCTAGCGAGTGCGTAAATGGTTTGTATGGAGAATTGTACAGCGCCACTGGCGGTCACTGATGGAACTAACGATCGGCAGTATGAGTTCAACGTTAGCGTCTCTTTCTCGATAGGTATTTTACGAGGGGTGGCTGAAAACAAATCTACCTAGCCTACAAATAATAAAAAATAAACACTGGCCGCTATGAATTCGTGTTCTTCAACTATTCTTTTTTCAAAATTTCGAACCTTTATTTGTCAGTTGGTTTTCATTTGTTTTTCGCATTCGAATGCTTGCAACATGTCGCTAGAGAAAAATAATTTGATTAAAATTGAGCAACGTTCCGTGATTAAATTTCTCACTAAAGAAGGAAATACCCCTTCGCAGATAAAACAACGTATGCTGCCTGTGTTTGGTGATTGTTGTCTTTCGGATTTCACGATAAAGTTCTGGGCTAGGCAATTTAAAGCAGGCCGCGAAAGCTTAGAAGACGATCCTCGTAGTGGACGACCAATTTCTGCCATCACTCAAGAAAATGTGACCAAAGTGAAAAATATAATTCTTGAAGACCGGCGAGTGAAACAGTGGGAGATAGCTCGAGATGTGGGCATTAGTAAGGAATGGGTAAATGAGATAATTCATAGCTATTTGAACATGTCTAAGGTGAGTGCCCGTTGGGTCCCCAAAATGCTGACCGTGTTAGACAAGGACAGACGTGTCAAATGTTGTGAAGAGTTTTTAGACATGAGTCGCGGGAAAGAGGAAGAAATTATTTCGCGAATTGTGACTTGTGATGAGACATGGATTAGACAATGGGACCCAGAAAGTAAACAGGAGTCACTACAGTGGAAATTTAAGGACGAAAAGCCTCCACTAAAATACAAGGTTCGGCCATCGGCTAGCAAACTTATGGCGACAATTTTTTGGGACGCTGAAGGGATTTTGCTTATAGATTATTTACCTAAAAAAAACCACGATGAACGCTGAGTATTACACAAATTTACTTTGTCAGCTGAGAGACGCCATAAAGGAAAAAAGGAGAGGCAAACTTAACAGAGGTATTCTGATTTTACACGACAATGCACCTGTGCATACGGCTCGCACCACACAGCTAGCCATGACCAGAAATGGCTTCGGATCCATCGACCACCCCCCCTTACAGCCCAGATTTAGCCCCCTGTGACTATTTCCTGTTCAGACTTTTAAAGAAAGATCTCAGGGGGCGAAGATTTTCTACCGATAATGAGATGATAGCCGCGGTGAACGAGTTTTTCGACGACAAACCGCAAGATTTTTTTTTTAATGGTTTAATGTCATTATTTGACAAATGTAACAAGTGCATTTCGGTAGCAGGAGATTATATAGAAAAATAAAAAAAAACTACCCAGCTATGTCTATTCTTTCATAGTCAGTTAGATAACTTTTCAGCCACCCCTCGTACGTAGCTCGATAGCGACTAGCGTTTGCGGCTGTTGCCTATAGAAATCGGCACCACGAGTCACATTTTTGACGTACGCTATCGAGAAATACGGACTGTAGTAATATATTTCACTTGGTTGACGGAGCGTGAAAACTTATTAGAATTCGCGTTGTAGTATATTTCGTGATCTCAATTTGTGTAAATAATGTCGGCAAGGCGTTATTTTGCATGGGATATGGTGGCAAAGGCTGCATATGAAGACGAACGACGGGAGCAAGGAAAATATCAATATGGTATAAGAAAAACATTAAGAAACCCACTTCAACACATTAGTGAGAATAACTTTATTAAAGAATACAGGCTTAGCAAGGCAGCTTTTGAGTATTTGTGCGATTTGTTCATAAATCATAGGGATTTGAAATCTACTCAAAGACATTATTTCTTCGGACCACTGCCGTATATTAAGTGCTTTGCCTTGCCGTGTAGCCCATCGTTCGGCTTGCATACTGACCATGCCTGTTAACACAAAGAGAGGCACATACTTAAAATACATTGCTAACCACTTGAAACGAAAAATATTTCACTAAAAAAACTAGGGAGACAAAAGAATTTAAGTTCAAGTAAACAAACGTCTATTTAAAATAAATACCTACTTAGGTACTTTTGTATGTACCTGGGCGGTTTGATAAGTAACTTGTTTCGGCCACTAATAGATGGCGTTTGCGGTAACGATCTATTTATTCTTAAAGTTTGATAACTAAATATAATTAATCTGTGGCATCAAGTTATCTCCGGCGGGAATTTTAGATTTGACAGCTGTTGGAAAAAAAGTAATCGAAGTAGATCGGCGAAATGGAGAAAATTGGAATTCGTGGTGTGATTCAATTCTTTTTTTGAAGGTAAAACAGCAAAAGAAATTCATGAAAGAATTTCTCCTACGTTGGGCGATTCTTGTCCTTCATACGAAACAGTTCGGCTTTGGGTAAATGAGTTTAAGCGTGGCAGGACAAGCATTGAAGATGCACCTCGACCTGGTGCTCCAAAATCAGCGGTTTTACCAGAAGTCATTGATAAAATCCATGATTTAGTTTTAGCTGACAGACGATTAAAAATACGGGAGTTAGCTGAAGTTTCAAACATCTCGACTGAGCGGGTGCATTTTATTTTGCACAATGAATTGCACATGAAAACGCTTTGTGCAAGATGGGTGCCGCGGTTGCTCACTCCAGAACAAAAGCGTATTCGCATGCAAACATCTGCTGGAAACTTGGAGGTGTTTAATAAAAATCCAGCAGAGTTTCTTCGACGTTTTGTAACCATGGATGAAATCTGGATTCATCACTATATCCCGGAGACAAAACAGCAGTCGAGACAATGGATAAGTCATGGTGAGCCAGCTCCGAAGAAAGCGAAGTGCGTCCCATCAGCTGGAAAAGTCATGGCGTCCGTGTTTTGGGATGCGAAAGGTATTATTTTAATTGACTACCTTGAAAAGGGAAAAACTATCACTGGGGCATAATATGCTTCGCTTTTAGACCAGTTAAAGGTAGCGATAGCTGAAAAACGTCCAGGGTTGGCCAAGAAAAAGGTGATGTTTCACCATGACAATGCTCCGGTGCACACATGTCGGCTTGCTGAACAAAAATTGGCGGATTTACGGTATGAAATACTTCCACATCCTGCTTATTCGCCAGATTTAGCTCCTTCAGATTATCACCTATTCCTAAAGCTCAAAAAATTTCTGTCGGGGCGAAAATTTCAGTCTAATGAAGAGGTGATACTGGAAGTAAACGCATATTTTGAAGACCTGGAAGAAACCCATTTCCGTGAAGGCATCGAGAAGTTGCAGAAGCGTTGGGATAAGTGCGTTGAACTTCGGGGGGATTACGTAGAAAAATAAAATATATACAACACCTATACAAGTTTTTTATCATATCAAACCAAATTACTTTTCAAACCACCCTCGTAGTCCACTAGCAATTGAAATTGTGACACACTGATTTTCATTTTGCAACAATAGGTAATTATAAATAAACCGAATACAAAACAAAATGTAGTTCCTACTGTAAGCGTAGGCGATGTAAACTTTACTTTTTTTTTTTCGTCCATTCGGACAGGCTAAGACCATAAGGCCATACTGCCTCGTAAACTTTACTTTAATACTGTCTGTCACTAGTGTCACTGTCACAAAATAACCAACACAAATACAAGACCCACTAACACTTTACATAATACTACTGTTCTATGACGCTTTAAAGTTATATGTTTATGTTTTTAAAACGAATGTTTAAATACTAAACTTTTTGCCCAATATCGTCCTACTCCGTCGTTTCAGTAAAGTTAGAAAGAGATAGCTGTCCATGCTGTGAAGTTAGGCGCGTCACTCAAGGTTATTTACTCACGTAAAGTTAACTACACGATAGATCGAGCTAACACGTGCGAGTAACGTAAGTGAGAAATTGACTCATGCTACAAGTTCTGTCGAAAACTACTCGATCTGCGTTTAGTCGCTAACGACTGTAGTAACGTTAACGAATTTTTCGATAGGGACTCATACTAGTGCTACTGATAGACGAATGACTGGTACTTGTAACACAGTAAACGTAAATGAGTAAGTCAACTCTCCACATGGATGGGTAGCGTACGGATTAATGGTATAAATGTAAGTATTTAACAAAAGTTTTTAGTGGAATGTCACACAAGGGTCCACTACATTTGTTTATTTTTTACTTAGCATCTCTGGGAAGAGCCTAGACCCTGGGGGTAATGCCCTAAAGTAGTATTTTTTTTAGTACACCACTGCACGAGGTGCATGGCTACGTCAGGTAACAATAAGGTTCAATAAGTGTCAGTTTAAAGCCGGACTCTGAAAAATGATGTTCCGCAGCTTAGTTAAGTTTTAGTTTATTTGTGTGCAGTTAGTGGCTTACTGTATTTCACACTATTATGACATTCGTTTTTCACGTTCAAGCATACGTGCTATTAGTGCTATTATTATGTGTCTATTATGCATGCTATTATTTAGGTTAAATTCAAAAAGGTTCTTTGTCACGTACTCGCATATTAAGATGCCTATACACAACCATTTTGTTTGTTAGCATTATTTTTGTAACTCGATGTTTTAGTTGTTATAATTGGCCCTCTTTACTTGTTTTTTTTTTGCTTGTACTATCATTATTTTGTGTGTTATCTGCTGTGTCACAATCCGTGACACCACTCACAGACGGCCCCGGCGGAAGACCAGCGCTGGCCACCCAGGCTTGCTCGATGCTGAGTCGGGACCATTTTGTGGCAGTAATCGTTTTTGTTTCGGATTCGTAATAGTACCTTTCTGTATTATAATGTACCCTCTGTAATTTGCCATGAATAAATATTTTTCTATTTCTATTTCATATGCATTTGGTAAAGAAAAAAAGGCAATTCATCAAATCATTACTTATTTAAGAGTTTGGGAAATGTTAAATATTGTAATCACAGCATGATACATACAAGTGTAAACGTGAAGCACGTTAGTTATTTTTTTAATTGCCATTTTTCAAAGTTTTATTATACCTAATAAAATGGGTTTGTCACAGGGAAAACAGGAAGACAGTAACTTTCACAACGCTATCGCCATAGCAATTATAGCAAAAGTGGAGAACTTATCCACCCAAGTAGAATCAAAGCTCAATTACGCTGGGATTGGTCTTGTTATATTCAGTGTGATTTTAAGTATCATGTTTTGTTACTTTGTGCGATCAAGATGCAGGCAATGCGCTAAGGCGTGGGTGCAAAAGACGGTTGGAGATCTACCACCCACAGCTATCAGGATTCAAGGTGGTCCTGTGGCACCACCACAACAAGCTTTTATCAATAACTATTACAAGAAATGTGTTCAGTGCAATAATATTACAGTGTAGTTCAGTGACGTTAAGCAAGTAGAAGTAAAACACCCATGTAGTTAGTCATAACTCATAACAAATGTATTGCAATAACAAGAGGTATATTGTAACAACTTATGTTTGCAATTGTGCCAACAACGCAGACTCAGCGTTCGTTGGAAATGTAGAGAGAATAATAATGCCTTTGTTTCACATCTATTGTTTACATTCAAGCGGTAAAAGCAATGTAAGAGTTTTAAAAACTAGGCATAAAGATGTATCACACTCGAAGCGAGTTAGAAGATTTGTTAACTATGATATATTTTTTATTTTGTGTGTTGTTTTTTGATAATTATATCCCATTCTTTTTTTATGATCTAAGTGATACTGAAACAGAAACTTAAAAAACGTACCTTCAACATACCAAACACAGCAGCATCTACAATCAACCAGCCATGAAAGTCAGGACAAGGATTTCAATAATTTAATACGTATATATGCGACTAACAACAACTACAGGTAAAATTAATTGTATTTTTATATTAGGCAATAATATACCTAATTATTATTATTTTACATTACAGTCAGACCTGGATAAGTAGGAACTGGATAAGTGAGGAAACTGTAAAACGGAAAATATTATATTATAATATTGGAACCCAATATTGGTATGCTTATATTATTTTCAGATGAATCAACCTACAGTTGAGGCCGAAGTGACGGTACATCAAGCCGCTGAATCATTGCCAAACTATAAACATGGACAGGTAAATACTAAATAGCATCTAACCTTCTTTTTTTTCCTCGATGTGGAAAAGCTTTGCGCATACCCCCCGGCTAGGGAAGCCATGATGGGGTGTTATGTGGGACTCTCCCCTCATAGGGAGGGGCCTACCCACTAAAACCACACCGGCGTTTCATCGCACTGCCGTTACGGGGGGTGTCATGGGGTCGATAATATTCTACTATAACACCCCCCGGCTACCCCGGCCTGCCGCCAGGGCTCCCGCGCCAAAGGAGGAAGGGATCGGAAAACGCTACGATCCCTCCCCCAGACGTGTGGAGTCTATATGTGGGCCCCCAACCCACACTCCACTAGGGGTCTTGGCGGGCAGCAAACTGCGGCCGCCTCCTCCCTCTACGTCTGCGCCGGAGCGGGAGCGCGTCTGCCCTCTCTTCGCTAGGTCTCCTTCTGTGTGATGACAGTTTCACAGTAGAAGGCCACCGCCTCCCAAGATCTCTCGCTCCCCAGCATGGCCGCCACGACGCTGTGAAGCGAGAGATCACCCACCAAATATTATCTAACCTGAGTTAATAATGGGATGAGAAGAAGTGAGTGTGTGTGAGTGAATTTATGAATTACAACTCTAAAAATCTCCAAACTGCTAAAGCACTTACTTACTTATCAACCAACCAACTTTAAATTCAATTAAATTCAAATTTTACTTTAAATTCCTACTTTATTTTCAGATAAATAAATCCGCAAGTGTTGACGCCGAAAAATCACTGCCAAAATTTACTACGGAACAACATCCAAGAGAGCAAAATTATGAAATTATAGTTCCGTCACCTGAAGAAGCTGGTGTGTTTATTCCCACAAATTTGACACAGTCGATTGAAGCCTTGACTTCTAAGTTAGCTACTATTGAGGATAATCAAGTAGTACTGAGTCCTAATCAGATATTAGTTTTGGAGAAATTAGCAAATATATCTACTCAATTAGATGAATTTATGCAACGCATATCTGTAGCGGCATTAACAGGAAAAAGTGAACGGGACGTTGATAATATATTTAAATCGATCACAAATAAGAAACGTTTTGACGATTTTGAAGAATCTCTTAAGAGTGAGCATAAAAAATTAGAAATAAAAAAACAATCATCAGTTGTTTGCGGCAAAGGAAAAGGCAGAGCAAATAATAATGCATATGCATTATTGGACGGTGTGTTTGACCGGGTGTTCGTGGGCTGGTGGAACACGTGCTGAAGGCTCGAAAATATGTTTTAAAAGTTACCAAAATACGATAGATCTCTTCTTTAAAATAGTCCACATATATGATGAAAACTTTACAATGCAAGAGTGTAATTCATTTCTTAAGAATGTTTTCCGAAACGCAAAAAAGGCATAATTCGAAAAATTTAAGAATTTCCCATCAAAAGAAAAGAGCAAAAATGATGAAAAAAAAAAACAACAGAAGATAATCAGCTTAGATTAGATTTTTAATACATTTTGTTCCTTGCATGGTGTTTTTTGTCATTAGCACAATTTAACATGTGGTGATTTTTCTGTTGGATTCTGGTTAGATGTAGAATAAATAGATCAAGTAGTTGATTTCAAATCCGTTTTATAGGTAGTTTGTTTCATTTTTTAAGGATTTTTATGTAAATTTATTAAAATTTGAGCAGTTTTGTGTAGTGGCCTTTTGTAAGATTAGATAAATTTAGGATTTTCTCTTTTTGGGATTTTGTATTCTGGTCATTTTATTCCTTAGAGTAACCCCCCCCCCCCTCCCCCTCCCCCCCCCAAAGCTACTCGGAATATTTATCAATGTTTTATTTTTTCAGGTTCATGTGGAACTGGGAAAAAGTTTCTGCCCAACTGGGCACTCATGACCAGTGCGTGCAGTTTGCTGAGGAGAGAGGGTTGGTGGCTACGCGCAAAATGTGTAGCTACCACAAGAAGCCCATGACCATTTCTCCGGAGGCTGGTCAGCTGGGGAGATTTCGGTGCCGGAAGGTGGGTTGCCGAACCAAACCAGTGTCTCGGGCCAAGGGGACGTGGTTCGAAAATGCCCGCCTATCATTAGTTTTCATATTTAAAATAATGTACGGGTTTTCCCAAAATTATACTTATTATCAAACTAAGAACGAGATCTCGTCTGTTGACCGTGAGACAGTCCTCTCCGACAGTACCATAAACGACTGGTTTAATTACTGTCACTCACGGTCTAAATCTAAATCCTAATCTAAACCACCCCACTAGGCCCAGCAACCGGCTCGTCCACGACGGAAGACACACTTTCATGGTAATTCCATGGTAAATTAATATTGGGAAAACGAACAAATACATAGGAATCATTTCTTATAACGCTATTAGCAAAACAGCGCTATATTAACCTATAAACTTTAACCATGAATATCTCCATAACCATGGGGTTCCGCGGGGTAGGGGTGGTATTGGAGGGTAGCCCTCCCCCCCCCCCCAAAATCGGCGGCCCATAATGTAAATTTTTACCCATTTGTTTGTTTGCAGGTTTTAAAAGTTGTGAATGATGATGTGGACTTGCCTAATTTCTCAGCAAATACAATGCGACAAATACTGAAGCATTTGAATTTCAAATATGCCAGTCGAAAACGCCAAAGCTGCCTCATTGACCGAGCAGATATCATTTTATGGAGAAAGCGATACTTGGTCAAAATAAAACAATATCGCAGAGAAGGGCGTACATTATATTATCAAGATGAAACCTGGCTTAATGAAGGTATTTTTTCAGATATTTACTAATAATATATTGTAATTCAAAAAATACCACTACTCTTGCCCGTGTCAAATATACCTGCAACTAACTATGGTTTAGTTATACTATCTGCATAATGAAGTCATAATTAATTGGAATCATGCATTTATTTCGCACCTGCACTGCCATATGAAGCGAGCTGTGAAGTAATTGCCCACTAACAATATTGCAGTAGCTGATGTTTTGCGGATAGCATAATCATAACTTTTTTGCCAATTTTGAGACACATTAAACCATATCATATGCGGGTACAAGACAATATTGTACATGTCAATTAATTAATCACATGTATTATGAAATGAAATCATTAGTTTATTAGACATTGATTGTCTTAAAATCAGTTTTTTATTATTATACATATAATATAAATATTGTATTAATTTTATTATATTTATGAGTGAATCTATCATTACAGGTCACACAAAGAACAAGGTTTGGCAAGATACCCAGGTCTTGTCATCTCGGCAAGCCTTTTTGGAGGGGCTTACAACTGGACTACGAGCTCCGACTGGAAAGGGAAGGCGGTTAATTATTAGCCACATTGGCAGTGAGGAAGGTTTTGTGGAGGGAGGGCTGTTATTGTTTGAGTAAAAAAAAAAATAGTGCTGATTATCACAACGAAATGAATGCAAAACATTTTGAAGAGTGGCTGGCTAGCATTTTGCCGAAGCTGAAACCAAACTCTGTCCTTGTTATAGACAACGCACCATATCACTCAAGAAAATTGGAAAACGGGCCCATAACTAGATGGAATAAGGGTCAACTTATTGAGTGGTTGCAAGGAAGGGGCATCGAATGTGATGACAGTATGTTAAGGACAGAGTTGTGGGACTTGGCAATGAACGAAAAGCCAAAATGTGAGAAACTGGCAGTTGATGAAATAGCAGCCGCTCAGAATATAACAATTTTAAGACTCCCTCCCTACCACTGCGAATTAGTGTGGGCCCAAATAAAGGGGCATGTGGCATCAAATAATAAAACTTTTAAAATGGCAGAAATAAAGACATTATTTGAAGAAGGTGTGCAGAAGGTGACAGCGGAAGAATGGAAATCCTGTATAGAACATGTGATAAAAGTGGAAAATAGAATGTTACAGTTGGATCATTTAATTGATGATGTGGTTGAACCATTTATAATTAATACCGCAGAAGATGATTTAAGCTGTTCCGACATTGAGGAATAAAGGTTCTTATTAAAATGTTTGTCTTTTTATTTATTAATAATACAGATCCTAATGACTCATCTGGTCTGGTTATTCTAGTACCTATATTTAAATTATCCATGTGCAACACATAAACATAGAGAATACTTTCTGTTCCGGAAACTTTAGGATATCCTAAGGATCTAAAGGCGTATTAGATTACACTACATATAGGGGCCAACATGTAGGGTTCTGCAGTGTAATACAGCATTATTCTACTTCTGTGGGCAATTCACAGCGTCTATAGCTTCGTAGAGTGTACAAAATTGAGAAGTGTTAGGCGATTAATGCATAGAAAGGATCTCTTAGATTTAAGGTGACCATTATCACATTTTAGACAATAAAGAATTATGTTACTTTATTATTCCTTTTATTCATTCACTATTATGTTACCTAATGGTTGGTTATTTCTGAACCGTCACAATGACAATGACATCTGTCATTGTGACAAACCGCCATCTTTGGTAGCTTTTTTGACGTTTATTGGAATTTAATTAGGTTTTTAGTTTAGAGGAGGTACAGGTAGTCAACAAACTATTTGAGAGTAATGATGTGGATGTGACGAAGCTGTACAAAGATTTAGTAAATCTTATAGCGTCAATAGCTCGACGAATCCTTAATCCAACAGCTTTAGTGGATGTTTTGACGGAAAACATAACCAGTTACACAGATCCAAGTCTTTATATGGGATATGCATTTGAAACGAAACTAGCACAAACCAACTTACAACCAGACGAAATTCAAAATCTGCGTCAAAGATGCCTCAATTCTGGACAGAAGTTATGAATTATGAAGACTCTGCTGGAAATGACCCATTCAAAGAATTAGGCATGTTTGCATGCAAAGTATTATCTTTGCCACACTCTAATGCAGAAATTGAACGAGTCTTCAGCCAAGTTAGTATAGTTAAAACGAAACTGAGAAATAGACTACACCTTACGATGTTCCTGATATAATTTTGCAAAATATTGGCACCAATGCAGCATACACGTCGGTCTCATCGTCTACATCATTGACCTCCACAAGTTCCGCACCAGTAGCATCCACATCATCCGGTGCTACCATTAGCACTCCTGCTCCTACTCTAGAACCTTTTGAAGAAGATTTAGATATATTATTTACCTTTTGACATACAATAATAATCATGCTGTGATTTCGATATTAGTTTAAACTTATATTTTTGACATAGTTATATTAATGAAAATTAGAGTATAATATATATCTATAAAACTAAGTGATATTTTGCTAATGTAAACAACGCTGTTGAAACAATATTTATTTGTGTTACATTTCATGTATAGTCAACCAATTGGAACCCTTGGCCACTCTAGAACCATGTCAAAATGACAAGCAGTAAGAAATTACTTACAATCTGATTAATAACGTCACTATGACATAGTCCTACAGTGGCCTAGGGTTCCAATTGGTTGACTGTACATGTACAATCAAGGAATTCTACCCATATGCCCCACCCCATACACAGCTTAAGTAAATAATATATTGATATATTGACATGAATAATGCTAGTTATTAAGATTATAAATTGCTGTGCCCTGTCAGGGCCCATGTGCTACTGAATAGTATGTAAGACCAATGTATACCATGGATGCAATAAACTATGACTATGACTATAATATTGATTGTTTACCATTAATACATCTCATGTTGTTGCCACTGATAAGGCACGAAACGGCACACAAATCAAATTCCTTGACTGTAAGTAATGTGCATTGTTTGTATATAAGAAAAAATATATTTAATTAACCAGTCTGGTCTCACAAAGTCTGATTAAATTAGAAGGTATTTTAGGTATATTAAACATTAAGATGTTAGATGTTATACTATGTTTGTTAAGTTATTTAAAAGTTGTGATTTGGCATGTGTAGTTAATTTTGAAGACTATCATAATATTAAAAAAAAAAACATTTAAGTCAATTATTCCTTTAATGACATTACATTACACTTTTACAGTTATTGTAATTAGTACATCATTACCTTTTACCCACCTGTATTGATTATTGGTCACACATGAGTACTGTTATATTAGTATGTAATTATTTTAAAGTGCTTTAAAAGTTTATGTAACTGTAAATTCTGAAATTATTTATGATTGTCAGGTATATTAAGATGTTATGCTATGTTTGTAAAGTTATTTAAAGGTTTAGTGATTTGGCATGTGTAGTTAATTTTGAAGACTATCATAATATTACAAAAAAACATTAAAGTCAATTATTCCTTTAATGACATTACACTTTTACAGTTATGGTAATTAGTACATCATTACCTAATTTACCCACCTGTATTGACTGACACGATTATTTTATTCGAAATAATTTAGCACCTTTTCTAGCATGTGTCTATGAAATTTAGACGCACCAAATTAGCATATAGAAAATTGGGGCCCTAAATCAAACACACCTATGCAGGTATCTTCGGATCACATAGTAGCCTAGCCTACCACATCAGCGGGTAACATTTATATATTTGTTCAAATAGATCATGCAACTAGATATATACTTGATAACCCGACATGTACTATTTCAGTGCAAAGCGTGATACGAAAAATAGAAGAGGACCTAATATATGTATATGGACCACCATGTTTCACTAGCCAGTTAACGCAATTTTTTTTTTTCAAAGTATGTGATTGAACATATACCGACCACTCCATTCCATACACTGCTCAAAGCAATGAACTTGTTGAGAGAGCCAAAGCTGTAATAATATCAACTCTGACGAAGTTTGCACTAAATATTAAAGAAGACTGGGACAAACTGTTACCTAAGGCCTACAGAAGACCACTGGATACTCACCATTTTATTTCATGCATGGAGATTATCCCCGGATACCCCCAAACGAAATCCATATAAGAACATTAGTTGAAGACACTTATGATAGATGCCATCGATTAGACATATTACTCGTAACAGAAGCTAGAAAAATTGTATCACATGGAATAAAAATGTTCATACATATAACAAGAAGAAATGTGATTTGAGAAGATTAGACCGTAGTTTCCAAGAAGGCAGCTACTCGTATGTTGTGTATGAAACCGACAGACACCAACCTCACTCCAAGATTTAAAGGCCCATTTAAATTATTGAAGAAAATTGGCTCTGTACGCTATGAAATTCAATACAAAAACAAACCAAGTACCAAGAACGTAGGCGTTCTGGAATAATATATTTCGGATACGGGAAATATAAATGGAAATACTTAAAATATCAACCTAACGAATACTAACCTGACGAAGTATGCCTTTTGACCAAGATACCATATTATTAATAATAAAATCAGATCAGATTAAAAAAGGTTATAAAGACGAAAGAAATGCCAACAAGCCCGAAATTCAAAGTTTTTAATATGTGCGATTTACCTGTACTCATTTTTGGATTGATGGCCAAGTTTAGGCACTCACGGGAAAACAAGAAAAGAGGCTTGCCACATGTCAAAACAACAAAGAAGCGTCATCAGTGCCAAGTTTGCCTCAAAGAGAGAATGCCCATACTTAATCACCAAACAGCACGGACCATCTTCATATGCAGTTGCAGACCCTGCAAACACTGGCGTGTGCCTCGGAATGTACCACGCTTCGGCGCTGACACCCTACACTGGCGCAACAGACGAGTTACCTACTCCTGCCCAACCTTTGAGGAAACGAGGCCGACCGCGCAAGGCAACCCAGCAGGACCAGCCTACCCGGGGTCGCGGAAGACCGAAGAAACGTTAACCTCGCTGGGACATCTCGAAAACAAATGGGGGGGGGGGGGACTGTAGTAGGTACACGAATTTGTCAAGAGATGGCGCCACCTCCGAGATAGATCACGCCAACGATGTGTCGACGTAGGAACATGACTACTGAGATGCAAATTACCGTTCGTACCGGTATTTTAACCGGGCACATTCTGCGGATCGAACAGTGGAAACGAGTTAATAAATATTACGTACTTATTATCATGTTTCATTAATACATACATTGCTCAGTGTTGTGAACAGAAAAGAAATATAATAGTAGTTAATTAATATTCTAAGATTAAAAGATAAGAATTTTAATAAATTGCATTTTCAATTTTTCATGGAAAGGTTGTACATTAAAAAACCTAAAGATGCAGAGTTCTCACACAATGGTCTATTTTTAAACGTCACTGTAACTATCTGTCAACTGTAACTCATGTGGGATTTTCTTTCATTCGAGTTCACATTGTTGTCGGTTGTGTTTCCTATTGTTGTTAGCTTCCTTAAAGATTGTTGTTATCATTTTTGTTGAATTTCGTTGTTAGTTGTTGATCTATTTAGATAGGTATTTCTAAATTACCACTTTTAAATTATCTTGCTTATAAACACTTAAAACATTTTTTATACCCAACAAATTAGTAATAAATGTGAAAACTATGCATTCAGCTATCGGTAAAATATCAAATGATATGTATGTACATAAGTTCCTAGAAATTCACTGATATCGGCCGAAATCGAAGAAGGACGGTTTGCGAACACTGCTTCTTTGTTTAACCGTTTGACAGATAATTCTAATCTTAAAAAAAACGAAGTATAGGGGGGGCGGATAAGTGCTTGGTTGGATGCATTCAAGACATTGAACAACTTCTAACACTAACCTTGCAAAAACTGCTGTGGTAGCGTGCGGTGTCTCTTTCGAAACGCCTGCCGACGCCGGAGCTGTCTTGTTAGTTAAAGTTACATCTGCTGTACATTGAGTTATTTCCTTGAATTATACCTGTTGAGTTAACTACGTTGTTTTCATCCGCGGCGATTAGCCCCTACTACACAGTGATATTATAAAATAATAACTTTTTGCTTAAAAACGGCACATTTTATTTAACACGCGTGCGCGCTGCCATTTTGTTTTTGAAAATATTGGCAAGAACAGGTTTCTAAGCCCTATATTTCTACTGGCATCGTCTATTTACTAACGAACATAACATGTTATGTCAAATATACCGAATACAAGTTTTTAATCCATCTCTTTGACGCGATAACCAGGAGCATTTTAGATCTCAATAGCCTTTCTTAAAGTAAGTATAAACATAAATTATTTTTAACCAGTGATCGTTATCAGCGTGCTGTATTGGTGGCAGAGTATGGTTGAAAAAAAAATACACAAGAATTGTATTACATAACATTATATATTTGAAAAAATATGATATTTATATATGTACGCCCTTCAGCCCGAGTAGTAGTGTAAGCATTTTAGCGCTGATTCTGATAACACCACTAGAAAATTTGATGTAAGTTCTTTTAAAGTTTTCCTAGCATCGCTTTAATTTAAGTATCTTTAGATCTCGTCGATCTGTTGCTACCATTGTATTTTATTATACGATGTGGTAATGACGTTTTTACATTCCATTATTAGGAGCAATGTGATCTGAAGAAAATTTTGAGGACCACATGTTCAGGCGAATTATGTCTTGCTTCGATAAACAAAAACATTGACACAACGATCAGAAACAACATCACTAAAACTGTAGTTGAATATTACATTAAACTTTCGTAAAACCTAACCTGTCTGTTTTTTCAGTGTACTGCAATCCGCTGAGATCAGGGCAATCGAGCCGGATTCCGGAATTCTGGGTTGACCAGCCGCGCGTCTGCTTTATCCGAGCGGAGGCTATCCTGAACCCACAGCGGATAGGCAACGATGCCAAATTTGATAGAGTGGTATCGAAGCTACCAAAAGAAGTTATACTGAGGCTCACCGATACCTGACAAATCCGCCCACCACGAATAAATTCCAGGAATTAAAGAGTCGGCAGGTGGAAAAGCTCCTCGGGGAAATGGACCTGACCTTGGAGATCAAAAGCCCTCACAGCTCCTGGCCAAAATCCTGGCAAATATGGAATAAATCCTAATTAGGTTATTTTCTTTGTTCACAGGGGTTTTTTTTATGTCTGCTTTTCGCTTGGGTTTTTCTTTTACTCAACCTCACAAGTGGTTCATCAACTGTGGAGAACGGATGGCCATGTGGAATTGAACACATCGGTCGCTTCAGTGGTGACCGCCTCTTCGGGCTGCGTCTGCGCTACGCGGTCATTTATCCAGTTCTACTCTGCGGGTGACTTCCATTCCCCGTCTCGTCTGTGACCAGGACGGATAATTAAATATCTTTGTTATTGGAAATCCCGGTGATGTACCATTTTCATTTCACTTTAAAAAACTAAAACTGACACCTAAGCGGTGGTGGTGAATCGAGTAATCTAAACTTACTAAATTAAGTAAGAAGTGACCCGTACCTCAAATTTATTAACGGGGAACATTCTCTTTACCAACATTTAGCCAACATTTCCATGAAGCTCTTATACTTCATGAGGAGGCTGTGGGCGTGTGTATAAGTTATTTTGTTTGTGAGGCCTTGAGCCAAAGTTTCCATAAACCTTTCATGCTTCAAGAGGAGACCGTGGGTGTGTGTCAACTGAAAGGGTTAATGTAAAATTGCCTCTTACTAATAGAAAGGTACCTAAGTAAACAAATAAATGTATTTAAAAGACTAATACCTGTTTTTGTTTGAACATGTCTATTTGCTGATTTGGCAGTGAGGCGTCCTTACTTTAAACGTCGCTGCGAGATTACTAATACCTTGCATAGTAGCCTAATTCCCATTCGACCCTGAGGTCATCTATAGTACTTTACTTGTTCTCTCAAAACTTAGTCAGCATCTCGCTTACAAATTAGTAGTGTATCTTTGGGCAATCTGCACCACATAATTATATTTGCCGAGTATTAAAACTGCACAATTTATTGCGCAAAATTCCCATGAACTCAGGAATCAATATGGCTGTTTTAAACAATTTGAAGCAAAAGTCGTCAAGCATGTGTAAGCGCAATAAAATGTGTAAGCGCAATAAAATGTTCACGCTTCTGTTTGACGAGGTTGCTTTAACGCCACGTCTCGTTTATAACGAAGCCACGGACCAAGTTGACGGCTTTGTGGACAAAGGCAAGCAAGGGCAAACAGGGGAAGTAGCCAACACAGCCGTTGTCTTTATGCTGCAAGGTCTTCGGAAGCAGTAGAAGCAGGTGGTAGCCTATCACTTTTCGGAAGGACACCGTATCATCGCAGCAGTTGGCTGTTTACATTAAACATGTGATTAGTGTCCTGGAAACAGGTTTTAACATAATAGCCACTGTTTGTGTTCAAGGTCCTGCGAACACGGGGGTTTAAAAAAATATTAAAACGGCAGTCAGTACATAAATTGCCAGGCACAACTGAGACATCGAACTACTTTATAGATGACAACGAGAACAAAATATTTACAATATACGACGTCCCTCACTTGTTTAAAAACATACGCAACAACTTTATGAACCATGGCTGGTTTCAGTTCGACGGTAAGACTGCAAACTTTTGTACGAACTCGAAGAAGAAAACAAAAATTTACTGCACCACAGCAAAATTACTTCAGCGCATGTCAGACCAAAGGAGCGCACAAAGATGAAGGTGAAGTACGCAGCACAGGCGCTTAATAATACAGTTGCGGCAGTTCTTAAGTTGATGGCAAAGTCGAAACAATACGAATCAAAAAAACTGCAATTGATGGACTCTGCTACTGTAATTCAACAGTTGGATCAGCTTTCAATTATACGTAGGCTGATAGGAAATATCGCGGAGTGACCATTAAAAAAAACTTATTTTTAGGGAGTAATAATGGTTGACTGTCAACTGAAAGGTAACACTATAAACTCGGCCTATTATTGCGAACTTTTACGCCGATTACGAGAGGAACTGAAAGTAAAAAGACCTGCATTGTTGACAAAAAAAAGTTCTCTTTCACCAGTGTGCACGTCTGCACACGTCATTAAAATTGATGGCAATTATCTTCATAAGGTAGGCAAAATTAGGCAAATGGACAAAACTTCGCCTATTGTCTCTGATATCCTTTTTTAGTTATAAAAATCTCTAAAATTGGGTTACTTTTAAATTGAATTCGGAGTTTATCGAAATGTATACCATTTAGACACTAGGGTGGTCACAAAAAGCATGTACCTTAAGAGGAAACTTCAAAAATATATCAAAAAGCAGGCGAAGAAAGGGTGTTTTACGGTAGCAAAAACGAATCGGAATCGGGTTATTTGGCTAAAATATCGACCATGACGGGTAATAACTCTTAACTTACAATTGCAAGTGTAGAGTTTATAATATTTGCACATGTTGATTTCCTTCATGTTCAATTGCTTTTTTTTTTCAGGAATCAGCATTAGAACGTTACGCACAATTAAAAAAGAGGGTTCTATTAATCAAGGTGAGTGGAATACTCCAGGGAAAAAACGTCCCCGTCAACCAACTGTGTCAAATTTAGACAGCTTCGACAAATCAGCCATCCGCAATAAAATAAACGAATTTTACTGTGTCAGAAAGCAAGTTCCTACTCTGACAACATTACATGCAGATCTGAAAGATTCTATAGGGTTTACAGGATGTCGTGAAACACTGAGAAAAATATTACATCAGAATGGATTTGAGTATAAAATAAATAAAGAAGAACACTCCGTTCTCATGGAAAATTTTGAGATATCTGGATGGAGACAGAGATATCGTAGGACTATACACAAAAAACGACAAGAAGGAAAAATGATTGTATACCTTGATGAGACATATGTGCACCAAAATTATAGACCGAAGAAGTCATGGCAAGGGCCTTCTACTTCCGGCATAGTAGATAAAATTTCACAGGGTAAAAGACACATAACAGTGCATGCTGGATCTGAAAAAGGCTTTGTACCAAATGCTTTACTTGTATTCAGCACAAAATCGAAAGCAGCAGATTATCACGATGATATGAACAGTGCAAATTTTTTAAAATGGTTACGTGAAATGTTGGTCCCAAATTTGACGGAGCCTAGTGTCATTGTAATGGACAACGCAAGCTATCATGTCACTCAAAAGAATAAACCTCCAACAATATACAGTTTAAAAGCCAACACTCAGAAAAAAACTATTGCGAAAATCACTGTTGTGGGTATCGTTAAGATTAACACATGTACCCTCGCTTATTTTAATAAATCAGTTGTTGTCATGGACTCGCACTGTTTCATTGAATACTACATGGTGGCAGCGGTGTAGTGATTTAAAGCCATAAACAGTGAAATTTACGTTAGTATAAAGAACGATTTCAATCAATTATTGTTTTGCGCGTTGTTTTGTGTGTTGTGCGCGTAAAGTTACAAATTATAACGTTAATAATGGAGCACGCGAGACCACCACCGGAACTTAACATGGAGGGCGGGCCAGTTGCCCGAGCCGACGCATGGAAGCGGTGGAAGCAACAATTCAACCTGTTCGTGAGAGCATCTGGAGTGAGCTCTGAGGCTGCTGGGGTGCAGGCGAGCCTACTCGTCAACTTAATCGGACCCGAAGGTTTTGACATATTTCAAACCTTTAATTTCGATAGCGAGGCAGATAAGGATGACGTAAAGGCTATCATTAAGAAATATGATGAATATTTTGGAGCGAAGGTCAACATAACCTTGTTGAGATACAGATTTTTTACTCGCAATCAAGAGGATGGCGAGTCCATTCAACTGTACGTCACGGCTCTGCGTCTCCTGAGCAAGAATTGTGAGTTCGGTTCTTTACAGGAGGAGCTTATAAAGGATCGTATTGTGTGCGGAATACGAAATTCTGTAGTGAGAGATAGGCTTTTGCGATGCGACGATCTCGACTTGAATAAGGCTATCAAATTGTGTCAAGCCGAGGAGGTGTCACAAGAGAGCGGCAAACAGTTAGGTAGGAGTGGCGAGTGTTCAAATGCAGTGCAGGTACACGCGGTAGATAGGCGCGCGCATGGCGGAGGTGGCGCGCGTCCCCGCCGAGGCTCAACGCCGGGCGCCAGGCGCGGGCGCGGCCGCGGCGGCGCGCGCGCCGCACCCCGCGAGTGCGCAGGTTGCGGTGGCGCGCGATGTGACAGCCGGGAATGCCCAACAGCATTCGCTACTTGTTTCGCGTGTGGCAATCGTGGACATTTCTCGAGGATGTGTAAGTCTCGTTTCGTTAATACTAATGACGGAGTTAAGAAAGTGTATGAAATTGAACGTACTCGTGATGACTCATGTAGTAGCGGTTCCGGGGACTTAGAACCATTTTACATAGATATGGTAGTAGGTAGTGAAAAAAAGAAGCGATGGTATGAAACCCTTTGGTGTGAAAAGGGAGCGTAGAGTTTCAAGCTTGATTCGGGCGCAGATATGAATGTTATATCTCTAGAAAGATTTTTGGCCCTAGGTTTTGATATTCAAATGTTACGACCTTCTCCGAGTTCTTACGAATCATTTACCAGCAATGAAATTCCTATTAAAGGTGTATGCGATATGAATTGGTGGTGTAGGAATAAACAACATTGTTTGCATTTCGCAATCGCTGACATGAGATGTCAAAGTGTGCTGGGACGGGACTCTTGTCAGGAATTGGGACTTGTGAAACGGATTGACGTCATAAATTTGGAAACATATTCAGATCTTTTTGAAGGGTTAGGGTGTTTACCGGGTAAATATCACATTGTTATTGACAAGTCTGTGCCGCCGGTCATTTGTGCCAATAGGAAAATACCTCTAGGGTTGAAAGACAAATTATCCGATGAATTAAAGAAAATGGAAGAGTTAGGAGTAATTAGGAAAGTATCACATCCTACAAAGTGGGTTCACCCGTTGGTACTCGTTGCAAAAAAGAATAACGGGTTACGTGTGTGCCTCGACCCGCGCGAGTTGAACGTCGCGGTGCGTCGCGCGCACTACCAGCTGCCCTCGATGACCGAGCTGGCCACGCGCCTACACGGCGCCACCTACTTTTCGGTGCTGGACGCCAACTCGGGCTTCTGGGTCGTGCAGCTGGATGATGAAAGTGCTGACCTTTGTACCTTTGCGACGCCATTTGGGAGGTATCAATTCCTTCGCCTACCTTATGGAATCAGCTGTGCGTCAGAGGTTTTCCATGCCAAAATGCGGCAACTGCTGGAAGACCTGGATGGCGTAGATAATTTTATAGACGATATTATTGTATGGGGTAAAACTAGGCAGGAACACGATAAGAGATTGTCTGCATTATTAAACAGAGCGAGGGAGATAAATATCAAGTTTAACAAAGCTAAGTGTAAAATCGCGGTTCAGCAAGTCACTTACTTAGGGCATATTTTTGACGCTAATGGTATGAGACCGGATAGTGAAAAGGTTAGGGCAATAAGTCAAATGCCTCCGCCGTTTGATAGGAAGAGCTTGGAACGATTTTTAGCGGCTGTGAACTATTTGTCAAAGTTCATACCAAATTATTCTCAAAAAGCGACGCCTTTGACAAATTTGCTAAAAAAAGAAAATAACTGGCAGTGGGGGCCCGCGGAACAAGGCGCGTTCAACGAGTTAAAAGGGTGTGTTTGTGGAGCCGGTGTGCTGGCCCTGTACGACGTGGCGGCGCCAGT
Source organism: Lathronympha strigana (assembly GCA_949128165.1). Classification (NCBI taxonomy): domain Eukaryota; kingdom Metazoa; phylum Arthropoda; class Insecta; order Lepidoptera; family Tortricidae; genus Lathronympha; species Lathronympha strigana. The sequence goes on from OX421917.1 coordinate 1,543,908, forward strand.
GACGTTGTCGGTAGACGCGTCGCGCGACGCCCTGGGCGCCGTGCTCATGCAGGGTGGCAGGCCCGTGGAGTTCGCTTCGCGCACGCTCACAGACGCACAGCGCCGGTATGCGCAGGTGGAAAAAGAATTACTCGCGATTGTGTTCGCATGTGAGCGTTTTCACCAATATATATTTGGCAGAAAAAAAATTACCGTCGAATCCGATCACAAACCTTTAGAGAGCATTTTCAAGAAACCTCTTATGTCTGTCCCAGCACGCTTACAACGCATGATGATGCGTTTGCAACATTACGATCTAGTTGTTACATATAAACCCGGAAAGTATATGTATATAGCCGATACATTGTCTCGGGCGCCGTTGCCAGATGTGTATAGTGAGAGTGCAGAGTGATTTGTGAGATACACAAAAATAATTTGCAACAAATACATTTGATAGTCGATAATATGCCCATATCAAATGCAAAATTGACGCTTATTAAAAAAGAGTCACAACAGGACTCCGAGTTAGCAAAACTAGCGGAGTATATTAATATTGGATGGCCAGACCATAAGTCACAGGTACAGGCCGAATTGAAGGTCTACTGGTCTTTTAAGGAGGATTTATTCATAGTAGATGGTGTTATTTTTAAAAATATGACTGTCTTGATACCGCGAGCTTTGCGATCTACAATGTTAAGTATAGTACACGAGGGCCATATGGGTATAGATCGATGCAAACGGCGCACGAGACAAGTGATGTACTGGCCTAACATGTCGCGAGATATCGAGTTTATGGTGAGGCGATGTACCACCTGCCAGGAGTGCTCAAACGCCCCGCCTAAGGAGCCGCTTCTACCCATTCAAATTCCAAAGTTTCCGTGGCAAAAGGTTGGTGCTGATATCTTTGAGATAAGAAAAAAGTATTTCATAGTACTGGTGGATTATTATTCCAACTTTGTTGAAGTGTGTAGTTTAACAAATATATCCTCCAATATTGTGATAACTAATATTAAGGAAATATTTGCGCGTCACGGAATACCTGAGATATTGATTACAGATAATGGAACCCAGTTCAGCAGTCGCGATTTCAAAATGTTCGCTAAAGAATGGGATTTCAGTCATGTCACATCATCGCCAAACTATGCACAAGCTAATGGCAAAAGCGAACGTGCTGTTCAAACAGTAAAGTCAATGCTCAAAAAGTCTATTCTTGGTAATAGCGATTTTTATTTAGCACTTTTAAATTACCGTAATACGCCCCGGGATGGTTTGAGCTCCCCTGCGCAGCTTTTAATGAGTCGTAGATTAAGGTGTAAACTACCAGTTCATCCAGAATTACTAAAACCACAGCCCGTCAACTCCTCTGAACATGATACGATGTTACGTAACCAGCATAAGGCTAAAGAGAGGTTTGACAAACATTGTAAGGATTTACCCCCACTTAACATAGGTGATGATGTAATTTGTATTGAGGGAAAAGCTAGAACTCGTGCTATTGTGGTAGCGAAAGCTGCGACTCCTCGATCATACATAGTTCAAAACAAGGTGGGTGGTAAATTCAGACGAAATCGTCGTCACCTGATAAAATGTATGGCAAACAATGAACAAGCGCCCTCGAACCTCGAGCTGCACCAGTCATCAGCTGACTGCGGAGACGAGTTCAAGGATGCTTGCGAAAATGTAGGTCACGGGGAGGCATGCGAAAATGTGCCTTACGATAATGCGCATAAGGTAGAAGAACAAACGCACGCACCCGAAGGGTCTACAGTTATAATAACACGCAGAAAGGCAAAATTGTTAGCGGAAAATCAAATAAACAAAGAAAATGTATCTGAATAAATTAGATCCTATTTGCTTCACTGTAAGATTCAAATTCGTTTACTTTCTTTAGTTACCTAACTAAGGTATTTTGTTTTGAATGTTACAGTCTTATCATTGGAACTATTTAAAGTATTTTATTGTAAGTAATGTTGTAACTGCTAGTTTTCATACATATTAGATTTAAGTTTTATTGTTAATATTACCTAACTACCGACTTACAAAATGTGAGTAGGTAAATTAGACTTTGTTACAATTGTTGTAAAATGTTTTCATTACGTTTTTAACTCAAATGAAGTGTCTGTAGTTTTAAGTGTTTATATTTGTTTTATTTAGTTCAAGCAGTATCTAATACCTTTCTAAAAAACGGGAGTAGGTATAGTGTAAGGTGTATTAATATTGGCATAACAGTCACGCCACAACTTATGTAAGCGTTAATATATATATACCTATAATGTTTACTAATAACTAGGTAGGCACATAACACTTGTTTTTATTTCTTTAGAAAATCCTGTTGGGGGAGATGTTGTGGGTATCGTTAAGATTAACACATGTACCCTCGCTTATTTTAATAAATCAGTTGTTGTCATGGACTCGCACTGTTTCATTGAATACTACAATCACAAAAAAACGTTGCTAAATAGGAGCCGACAGAGTCAAATTGCGGGTGAAACATTGTTAATTTTGCGAAAAAATGTTGCGTAATTAACAAAGTGGAAGCGTCAACTTTGTGAATAAGCACATAGCGAATTTCACAAAGTCAAGTTTTTCACAATTTTACTCTGTCGGCTCCTATTTCGCAACTTCAGCTTTGTGAAATAATCGAATAGCGAATTTCACAAAGTCAAGTTTTTCACAATTTTACTCTGTCGGCTCCTATTTCGCAATTTCAGCGTTGTGAAATAACCATATAGATAATTTCACAAAGTCAGACTTTGTGGATATTTAACAACGTTCACATCTTGAAATAACATTGACAATAAGACAAGGTGTGCATATTGCTAATTTAACAAATCGGTAATATTGCGGGGGCAGCAACGTTATCGTTGCTAGCTCCGCAGTGTAATATTGCGGGGGTAGCAATGTTGACGTTGCTAGCTCCGCATTGTAATATTGCGGGGTTAGCAATGTTGACGTTGCTAGCTCCACACTGTAATATTGCGGGGGTAGCAATGTTGACGTTGCTAGCTCCGCAGTGTAATATTGCGGGGGTAGCAATGTTGACGTTGCTAGCTCCGCAGTGTAATATTGCGATGATATGCAGACGATACATTATGTAAGTAGACCTGTTTTTAACTATTGCAATCACTTCTAAGATTGCAATGCATTTATCACGTCAAAATAACCATCGTTCGTTATTAAAATATTTTTTTATGCGTGCGTGCTTGTTGGAACAAGCTGTCAGATTTAGAATAATAACAACATGTAGAAGGCACGTTCTGTCAAAGTAAAACCCACAAAAAAAACATGTTTTTTTTTTATAATTTGTCTGCTGTTCCGATTCATATAACTGTCTGTAAATCGATAAAAATCGATCTTGTAATCAATAGGCAATACAGTAAGGATCAAAACCAAACGATTAAAACGAGAATAAAATAAAGCACGATGTGGAAAAAAGTTAAGACAAATTAATCATGAAGGTTCTTTTATCTTACATTTTAAGAATTCAACAGTTATTGATTTCTGAACGAAACTTCATATGTCGAAGTTTCTCGGTCTGTGTGCTTATCCTGTTTATTTTCGTATTTTCTTGACCCGGCTTTGTTTTTTGGACTAATTTGCTCCGTAACTTTTGACCTCGGCTAAGCTTTTTTTGGACTTTGTGCTTAACATTTGGACTTCTTGAAAATCTTAGTGTAAAATTACCTTACGGTAAACGGGCGAAGCAAATGGTATTGAAACTGTACGATTATTTTGAGCGGGAGTCTAGGAACGAATGGCCACTCCTTCCTTTAACTCAAGTGAAAGCACGTGTTGCGGAGGCGCTCAACATTAGTAAAGGAAAGGTATCAGCTATACTGAGGAAAGGGACGGACCATCAGGAATGAAAACCAATGTTGTGAAATCACCAAACAAACGACTGTGTAGGCAGAAAACTTTCACTAGCATCGATAGCTTTGATGCAGACTGAATAAGAAACCATGTATACGGCTATTATACCGAGAATAAATATCCAAACCTGGAGATGCTCATCACGTCTCTTAAAGCCACCGACCTATTTAATGGCAGCGATTTTGCGCTTAGAACAATTTTAAAGAGCATAGGATTTCGCTAAGTCAAACGTAAAGTCAACGAAAAGTAATAATGGAGCGCTCAGACATTGCCCTGAAAAGGATAGCCTTCTTGCGACGAATGTTAAAAGTTACGAATTGGGACAATGTTGTGTTTTTTGAGGAGACTTGGCTTATTGCCAACTATACAGTATCTAAATCATGTCATGGACAGACGAAACAAAACCTTCAACTTCTAAAGTGCCAACGGGGAAAGGGGCACGCTTGATAATATGCCATGCTGGATGAGCAGCAGGGGGGGCACACTTAAACCGGCGTCATTTTTCACGACCGACAGCGCTATCTACCGAATGTCTTTGGAACTAACCATGACGCCATCGTGTCTAAGTATGTCAAATTTGAAAATATTGTGACATTGTGAACTCTGGCTCTGAAGTTTAGACGTTTACGCGCTTTTCGAAGTTTTCTCTCGAAGTTCTTGTTAATTTGTTATTTGTTTCTGTTATTATTTTACATTGTTACTAGTTTTTGTTAATTTTTCTCGTTCGTTGAGTTTCTGTTGAGTTGTTTGTTAAGTTTTACTGGTTTTGATTCAAGTTAAAGTTACATTTAACATGAGTGAAAATAGGGAAATTCCTAAGAGATTTTGTGTTTTTGGCTGTGACTCTTTAGGTAAGTACTGAGAATTTATTTATACCCGTCGATATCACAAGACATTTTTGTATAGACTTATTCAAAATGTTGATAGTTGGAATTATGTTTGCGTGTTATTTTTCCATCACCAGTCAACTTAACGATGTCGGAAAACACAGAAACTGACAACTACAATTAAGTTTGTAGCCCTTGGTAGCCCTAATAGATAGCATTTCTATAAAAATACCATTCTATACCTATAACGTCTAACGCGAATTCTCTTATTTACCTTATATACGTTTAATAATTATGTTAACTGTTATTTTAAATCAACGCATTTGTATTCGGAAATTTTAAAACTTTTACTTCTCATTCACTGTGAAGTTATGTTGCTTACACTAAAGGAAGATACTGTGTCAAGCCATGTTTTAGTCATTTGAAGGTGCTCTGACATAACGACGATTAGGGCAATATTGAACAAAAACCACATGTTACGCATGGTATTTTTTACCACCAAATCGACTATTAAACTAATCTAGCCTTGTGAGTTTTAATATATTCCAAAACTAAAATTCTTTGTACAAACGTTTCATTTAAGAGACATTTAGATAAACTATATAATGCAAATTATACCATATATTGCAAATATGTAATGTAACATTAATTTTATTATTCCAGTGACCTATGGTGTGCCCTCGCATCGCTTCCCTCATCCCTGCCTGGGTGTCGGTAATTGGAGACAAACGGAAAGAATCTGATCCTGTGAAAATATACAAGAATAAAAGAGTATGTGATCAACATTTTGACCCCAGACACAAGATATCTGGAAGACGTCTAATGCGGTCAGCAATCCCCTGTGTAAATTTACATCGTGAGTATGATTTCATTTTTTTTTTTTTTATGTTGTATGTATGTGTATGTTCTACTACAAAGAACTAAAACACATCAGCATAGAGGCTATAATAAATAAATAAATAAATAAAATGTGTATGTATGATGTTTGCATATACTACCGGTACTAGTAAAGGCTTGTGTCATAGTGTTTCAACCAGGATCAATTACTATTGTTTATAATAAATATAAAATATATATATTTTTAGTAGGAAAGACAGAAAAGTATACATACGAGGGGAGGTCTAAAAGTCCGCGGAATGGTGGGGATGGGGGATGAGCATAATTTCTAGTATGTATATTCCAAATTTACACCACAAAGTACTACTGTGGGCTGTGACTCGACCGAAAAATGAAAACTTTGCCACGGCATTAGATAAACTTTTTGAGTTTATTGAATCTTCCGAGGAATGCCAATTTTCGATGCTCGATCTAATGGAAGAGGTTACCAGTTATTTACCTGAGGACACTTCAATGAGTATGACTACCTTAACAAAAAAGATAACTGGGCAATATGGAGACCAGGTAGTATTTACAACTTCGAGTAATAACTCTTTGGTACTTTGTTTTCGGGGGTGTGACATAAAGTTAGCAAGAAGAAAGAACAAGAATTGTTAAAATGGCTGCTTTAATTGTGCTTCAAGACATTAGAGTAACTGCTTACTCTAATACGTATCCGGATGTTTCCAACTTCATGATGGATGTTAACGATATGGTTCCAGAATCAATGAAAAGTTTTCTTGAGATAATCATTACACACCGAAAAATACGACCCAAAAAGACTGAGAAAATATGTACGGCTATAGCTTACGAGTATTCCATTAGATCTGCAACGAGACCCCGTTCTTTCATTTCGCCGATACAATTAGGACTTGGAGTGTATATATACCGAAAAGTAGGTTCAAAAAATCTTGTGAATGTTGTCGACAATTTGGGATATTGTTGTAGCTACAGAGATGTCGCACTCTTCGAATCATCACCAGTATGGTCTTGGAAACCGGCAATTGATGAAGAAACATGTTAGGCACCTGTGCCACGGCCCTACTACGTCACCGGCACAACGTCATAGTACGACACAGCGTCACGTCACCGGCACTGCATCATACCTGCGCATGCGTTAGCATCACAGCGTGTCATCACAGCCGCCCGCGCCGCGCATCATCGATATTTGGCAATCGGTCCGATACACGTTAATAAAACGGAAGCGCAAGCTCACTTGGCGCCTTTTGATACCTAAAGTGGGTGATAGACGGGCGAGCAAGTACGCGTACTTATGGCTCGACGACCTTTTTCGCTCGTGTGTCACCGTAAGTACGCGTACTTTAAAACCGCCGAGTAAGTTCGTCGGCGATCCAACCGGTTTGAAATCTTACTCGTAGCTCGTCTTGGCTCGTACGTGTGGCAGCACTGCGAGCCGCGAGCCGCCATTTTGTTTCGCCAGTCCGTGGACGCGCACGCTTGTTTAAATTGCAATTTTTGTTAATTTTGATTCAGAAATTTCTCAAAATGTGTGATTTTCGAACTTATTCGCATGAACTGCTAACCGAATTTATAGAAGCTTTCCGAAATAACCCTTGTCTTTGGAAAATTAGAAGCAACGACTACAAAGACAAAAATTTGAAGCTTCAAGCATACAATAATTTATTAGAAATTATACGGAAGGTAGAAAGAGATGCTACGATTGAGAACGTCAAGAAAAAAATTAATTCATTAAGGGCTGGGTTCCGAAAAGAACATAAAAAAGTGCAAGATAGCAAGAAGACAGGTTCAGGAACTGACCAGGTATACGTGCCAAAATTATGGTATTACAGTCAGCTTGAATTTCTCAAAGATCAAGGCCAAGGTAAGTTTAATTATTTATTAAAGAATTTCTCTATACACTATTATATTATACGTGCGTATTCTTTGTTATGCCTGTGCCTAAATTAGGTAGGTACCTAAAATAGAGTACCTATTATAGCACTTTGTTTAATTACAATAATGACATTGTGATGTTGAACATTAAAACCAAAAGTAAATTTAGAGGGTTTTTATTTAATTACAGGTGAACAATCAACTGACAATATAGACAGCAGCGAACAGGAGACAGCTAATGATAATGAAAATACATTTGATGCTGAACATAGTGAAAATGATACCCGGGTAAAAATACTATTATTATATCATTCTTTGTTGCCATGACACTGCACCACTAGTATTAAAGTAGGTTTCATACTTTTCTCTGATAATTTTTGCATTTTGAGTGGGGTTACGACGATGTGTTTGTTGTAGTGACTGTAATGCTCCATTTTGTGGTCTCAGCCCCAACTCAATAGTTCCATTTTCGTGATTTTCACTATCAAAGTGCTGATGTGGACTGTAAACTTGTCTTAATTTTTTCCTTAAAAAATTGTGCAATACACAACATGCCAAAACTATTTTGTTAATATTGTGCACACTGGTATTTATAGGCGATCGAAAAATGTGGAATCTTGCCGCCAGAATTCCAAAAACATTTTCTATAATTCTTCTAGCCCTGCATACTCTATAATTGTATATCCTCTTACTTGAGCTAGCCTGTGATTGCCTTTGTGGGTACGGTTTCATAAAATCTGTCCTCAAAGCAAAAGCCTCGTCGCCAATAAATACATAAGGCAATTCTTCTGAATGTCCGCTTGGTTTTCTGGGGCTAGGAAGATTTAAGCGCTTGGAATTCAATCTTTGAAAGAATGTAGTTTTTTGTAATACACCTCCATCAGAAATACGTCCATTTGTTCCAATATCTACATAAATAAATTCATAATTTGCATTTGCAATTCCCATAAGTACAATACTGTGATACCCTTTATAATTAAAATAAAGTGAGCCGGCTCCGGCAGGAGGGACTATAGCTACATGTTTCCCATCGGCGGCTCCTAAACAATTTGGAAATTGCCATGTACGCTCAAACTCTTCAGCAATTGCTAGCCATTCTTCTTCTGAACTCGGGAACTGTAACAAAAAAACCCATAATTCAGTATAAATGATATCATTTTTATTTACAGAGTACCATTTGCAACGTGTCATCACCTGCGACACCTGGAACATCTGCTGCTTCATCTGCACGTCGTAAGCGACACGGCAATGCCGCCATTGAAGACACAATATCGTTAATAGGTAAAAGATTACAAAACCCAGATGATGAATATGATGCTATAGGAAAAAATGTCGCAGTTAAACTCCGCAACATGACTGCTATTCAACAAGGCATAGCTGAAAAGCTCATCAATGAAGTTATTTTTTTGGGACGGTTTGAAAAATTAACATTCACTACAAGTATACATAATCCAGTTCCAGTCCAGGTACCCCAAAGACCATTGATACACATGCCAGCTGTTCCAGTCCAGCTGCAAGAAACACAAGCATTTAACTTGACACAAGACTCGCAATTAGTATCCCGGACACCCTGGTTGAATATTTAAACTTTAATAATAATAACTAAAAATAAATAAAATAGTACGTTACATTTGTATATGTTAAAGAGTAAATTTATTTGTTAAGCATTAATGTTAATGTGCCATTGCAAAATAAAGTCTGATTATTTGTACTGAGTTATTTTATTTATAAAGTATGTAATAAATGATACAAACCTTCAAATATGTTTTCAGTGCAGAGTAGATTGCGTCACATGTCTCAGGAATTATGTACCCCAATGACTGTCTTGATATCGCTGACGAATACATTACATCTGTATATGTTCCACCAGTTATCAAAAATCGTAATGTTGCACTTAAACGTTCATGCGGTGAAATAGCTTCTCTCATGCAAGTATCCTGTTTAGCTATAATTGGTGTGACTAAACACAAAAGTTCTTCATACACAGGCTCAGGCATTCTGAAATAATTCTGGAAATCTTCCTTCTCTTCACGTAACTCTCTTACTAAATTCACATGTGATAAACGCTCTCTTTTTGTAAGCCAGTTCTTAACCCACATTTTTCGCCTTCGTCTATTGTTTTTAGTTTTTGAAATGTAATACGATATAATTCCTAAATAACACAAAGCTTCTTCAGTGGACGACATCGCGATACAGTATGAGTAAGTTGGCGCGTGTATCGCCGACGTCGAGCCACGTAAGTTCGCGATCTTAAAAACCGCAGACTTTAAGTTCGTACGTCTATCACCCCCTTAACATCGGGTCTTAGGACACCGCGACACCTTTCGCGCTAGATTAAGCCTTAAATGTAATCTTTATATTTTAATTAAAACTCTCTTATTCGTCGTCTGATTATAATTTATCTCCTCCACTGCTGCCTCCCTATATATTTAGCATATACACAATATGTCTTTGACAATGCAGACTTTAATACAGCTACTATGACAGGAAAAGGAACTTTCCATTCTGTGGGCGAAATAAAGTGCGTAACACCTGGAAACGCTGTAAAACCACATACAATTAAAAAAAGTACAATGCCTACCGCTGAAGAACTTTTAACAGCCCAAAAAATCTCAACTTTGACTTTTCAACCGCGTGATCAGAGCCTGGATCTACTGATATTGAAAAATGTTTGACGAAATTTGCAAAATTTTCCAACCAAGACTTAACATGGGATTTTGGACACTTCCTTGAAGTACCCGGACATTCAGGATGGCAAGGATTTATGGAAAAATTGACTGCTATGAAGCCTTATGAGACATCAAAAGTTTTAGCCTTGCCTTTTGTAAACTAACCTCCAGCAGATCGAAACACTGTGTTCACAGTGTTTAGCCATGCTGCTGAAGAAACCAGAAAAAGTGACCAGCAAACATGCTTCGTTACATTCGACCTCCCCCTATATATGAAAGCTAAAGAGTTTTTGGCTATTGATAGCAATAATCCTGATGGTACATTATCGAATGTGGTTGCCGGATTGGGAGGTTTCCATTTATTTATGTCCTTCCTGGGATCTATTGGCGTTATAATGGCAGGAAGTGGACTTTCCGAGCTATGGTCTACAGTATATGCTCCAGCATTAATCATTCATATGACTTCAAGTAGGTAATTGATTTAATTTTTCTTTATTATTTTTGCGAAAAAAATGTAAAACTGAATAAATTGTTTCAGGCCATGCATATGCAAGAGCCATACAGGCGCACTGTTTGACATTATGTGCCATCACAACACTAATTTTCGAAGAAATGGAAATAAGCGATGAAGACAAGGTGTATAAGTATCAAACAACTTCTTAGTGCCGATTTTGCATATGATTCTCCGGAAAACAATGAAACTATAGAAATACTGAAACAAGATCTTAAAAATAAATGTTTACATTTACAAAACATCGGAAAAACCTCAAAACTGTGGTTGCAGTACTGTAACCTAGTAATAATCGTCCTACATTTCATTCAGGCAGAGCGTACAGCTACTGCACATTTTCAATACGCAAAGGCCTGACTTCTGAAGAATATAAGAAATTTACAGAGAAAGGTTTTTTCACTATAAGGCGTTCTGAAAAACACTGGTGTGGTGTGTGGTCTGATATGACAAAATCAAAAATTTGTCCAATAGCTGAAAACCCATTCGCCTAGGTCACAAACCCCTTACCTTGTTTCTCTTGGAAGACGGAAAGAAATTTGGTCTCAAATTAAAAAGAACGAACATGATCAAAACACTAGTAAATTCCAAATCAGATGAAACAGGTCCACACTTAGAGAACGTTAACTCCACGCAATTATTCCAAAGGATCATTTGCACCGTCCATACGCCAAAAGAACTGCAAATCTGTTTTTCCCACGAACTTGCAACAGTCTCTTTGTCTCTGTTTGAAGAAACTGGTCAAATGAGGAAAACTCAGAAATCTATGTTATATAAGATTTTCAACGACGCTGACGTAGACGTAGACGCCGAATGTAGGCTATTCGGTGAAGTTAACAAATATTTTGTCTTAGATGGTGGTTCTGTTCTTCATAGAGTTATGTGGCCATCGGAAGGCACGTTTTCAGACATTTACTCCGCTTACGTATTTTATACTCGGAAGCATTACGGAGTAAATGCCACTGTGGTATTTGATGAATATGCCGATAACTCCGCAAGCGCAAAGAGTAATGACAGAATGAGACGTATTATCAACAACAAATGCCCTGAGATAGAGTTTAATGAAAGAACACAACTTTCCCAGCCGAAAGAAAGTCTTTTGAGTAATAAACAAAGACTAATTGCTCAACTGGCCAACAGATTTAACCTTTTGACCGCCACAGTCGGCTGTGGCCGACATCAAAAAGTTGTGCCGTGGACGCCACGACGGCTACAGCCGACAGATACTTTTGAATCGTTTTAAGGCTCAATAAAATCTGTAAAGTATTAAGGCGTTTGTTTTTCAATTACCCTTTACAGAACACGAAACACAACATTTCGATATTTATATAAGTATATACGGAATATCGAAAAAAGACATATAATTATTTGTTTGTAATTTGCGCTACACTCTACGCCTATGTCGCCCACAGCCGACACATAGGGAGGTGCCAACCAAACAATTAAAGTAACTGACGATATAAATATATTGTATAAAAAGTTAAAACCCGTGGTCTTAAGTCACCACGACTACTAAGATGTTTAACTACCACGTGCAAGAAGTACACATTTCACGAAGAAAAGGGCTAGCTATTGTTCATTATCTCCATTTGTAATAATAATCGACACATATTTCGCACTTCACTGACAAATGAGTGCTTATCAGTGTCCTGTCCGCCCTTGTCGGCCACGGACGCTAACCCTGTGACGTCAGGTACGGTGAGAGAATTTCATAGTGTTGCATAGTGTTATCGAGATGAGTACCGAGTCTATGAGTACGGAAGAGTTGTTACGAATTTTACAAGGTGTGGATGATGAAGATGAAATTCAAGATATTTTATTGGATCACCTTGACGAAGAAGATTTTGAGGTATGTTTATTATTATTACCATTGCTGATCGGAACTATAGGAGCTTAACTTTTCGAACTTCGAACAAAGAATGTAGGCTAGCGTTTAATTTAAGCCAAGAAAAATACGAATATTTTTCGAAAAGTAGACTATTTGAATGGAATACCGGAATTTATACTTCAAAACATGAGTTTGTTCATTGCCATATTTTCATTTGTTCCATTGACAAGTTTTACTCCCAGTAGTTCCGATCAGTAATTGTTACTCAGGCATATTTAACTTTACATTGTTATTTCATGTATTAATAATAGTTTTGCACCTATTTAAAAAACCGTTAACTTAAATCAGGGCTATATTAAACACAAACCGTGGGTACATAATGTATATAAAATCAACAGACCTGTTTGTAGTTAGTATAGTAGACCGAGTAAATACTCAGCATTCACTCAATTTACCCTTTTATACAATGTGTGATTATAGATTATTTTTATTTAGTTTGAATTCTATTTCGGGAAAGGGAAACGGCATCTTTGTTTAGCGAAAGGGGTAGAATGTTAACGTTCTTCACCAGAAGAGCTTGACAATATAATCTCGTGAAGCCGTTAATATAAATAAAATACTGTGTATTATTTTAAAAGTTCATTTATTATTTGTGGCGGGGCCGATAGAATCGCACTTTACAGTACATATCTACGACCCCGCCGCCGTTGAATCAATTTTCTCTCTGAAATGATATCTGACAACTCCATTCGCCGCCTTTCTCCATCTCTTTCGTTAGAGCCTGGTATTCTTATGCTCGCCGATGGTGTTTTCCGGTCACCGCAAACCGCCGGTTGGTTATAGATATGTATTGACGGTACCGGTTTTGCAGAAAATTCTTCCACTTGTGCCTTTCTGTAAATACAGAGAATCATCAATAGAATTCTGATAAACTGGCTAGAAACTAACATAGGTACCAAACCCACTTAAGTACTACACTAGTGAACGATTTGAGGCCACGCAGACACGTCAAGTAATGACAGTTGAAAATACTGAAAATAGTGTTACTTGTTCGTACCGATTGCAAGTTAACAGCAAACTGAATGTGACATACCTAATGGTTCTTTCAAGTATTTTGTTTGAATTTTGACATTTACTCATTCATTCGTTTTATTGCGATTAGTTAATGTAACTGTGTGTGTTAGAATTTTATCATCCACCTCAACTTTTGTGGAATTACCTATACCTTCGTATGACAGTAGTCCGAGCAAAAACACAATACATGTGCTCGGGGCCAAGGCTGACAAGGAAAACAAAAAAAAACACACAGCTGCAGTTCTTATCAGTTTCGGCACAACAAAGAGTAGGTACTTTTAGATAGTAAACATGACATATTTTGTTCAATTGCTGTATTGTTTGACTAACGAGCTAAGCCACCTACAATGGTATTTCAACTTATTGAAATCATTACCTTTTGCTTGTGAAGTTGAAAAAAGTGCCGCCGCCGACGATGACTTGTTATGATAAATACCTGGGATTTTAGGTAATTTATAGGTACTCAACGTCGCTGGCGGGCCGATCCGGCGTGTGTTAAGATACACGTAGTAATAATAGCTCAATGTATCGGAATATACCGGAAGATGTAAATAAATATTAGTACATTTATTCTAGTAAAAACCTTAAAGTTTACCTTTTCTTTTGATATCTTTCATTTAGCCGCAATCCCTCGTAAATAATATACATCACCGTAATACTGAAACAACAAATGATGATTTAACGTTATTAATTCGATCTAAAACTCGTTAGTAGTTTCCGAGTTTTAGCATCAGACTTACTTTGTTTACGAACATAATTAAATAGATACTACTTACAACATTTTGTTTATCAGCCGGTTGTTTACTAAACAGAACACATGTGATTTTGTTTTTGACAATTCATTTTTTTTTTTAATTTATTTCATGACCATGGATACAAGTCATTCGTCAGACAATTCATGAATGCTGCTAGTGTTACCATATGAAAAACCCAATACATACGTAGTAAAACACATTTTTTTTTTTTTTTTATTAAATCACTATTTTTTTGCAGCCGCCTAGCACCAGCGCCGGCGCACACACTGCAGACAACGTGACTGAAGTTGTCGCTGACACTTTGTCGCGACCTGCAGTGCCCCGAAGAAATCGACGTGTCGAGGATGTAGAAAGAGACTGGTCTTCCGACTCTTTTACGCCTACTGTAGATCCTTTTGACGATTTTTCATCGGGTTTGAATCCAAATGAACTGAGAGCGAATGATTCGGAATTAGATTATTTCCAGTATTTTCTGGATACAAATATTATGACGAAAATAATATTTCACATAAACCAATTCCACAACTTTTTTGTGCTGAACACGGATCTACGGACACATTCGAGACTGCAGAGATGGATTGATGTCACAGTACCTGAACTATATATATTTTTGGCAATTGTAATGCTAATGACAAGGAATCACCATTTGACCATAGAGGAACATTGGTCAACGGATGCATTGTTGTATGCACCAATCTTTGGCCACTTGATGACAAGGAACAGATTCTGTACCATTCTCGGAATGCTACATTTCTGTTCACCAACCAGAAGAAGCCAATCACCCCTGGACAAAATTTCATTAGTGATTGATCATGCACGCAACAAATACAAGAACGCAATAACACCTTTTAAAGCAATTTGTATCGATGAAAGCATTGTCCCATTTAAGGGTAGGTTAAGTATTAAACAATACCTACCTAACAAACGTAACAGATTCGGAATTAAATTGTTTGTATTATGCGATGTAAAAACTGGCATGATAGTTGATTTTATTGTGTACTGTGGGGCTAATACCGAGGTCTTCGATCCAGCAAATTTAGGTGTCGGCGGTGCTGTTGTCTCCACTTTGTTAAGGGGTTTTTTAGGATCACATCGCCATTTGTATGTAGATAATTGGTATAGTAGTCCAAAACTGTTCCAGTATTTACATACTCACAAAATTTACGCCTGTGGAACAGTAAAACCGAACAGAAAAGGAATGCCAAGACTGACACAAAAATTAAAACAAGGCGATGTAGTGCATCGTAGCTCTTCGCCGTTGAATGTTATTAAATGGCACGACAAAAAGGACATTCACATTTTAACTACCATTCATGATAATACGTTAGTACCATCTTTAAAGGAAGATAGATCTACGGGACTACCTGTGATGAAACCTTTGTGTGTTTTAGATTATTCCAAAAATATGGGTAGCGTCGACACATGTGATATGATGCTAAGCTCACTCCAATGTATCCGGAAATCAATAAAGTGGTACAAGAAACTCTTTTTCCATGTAATTGACATGCATTTACTAAACGCGTTTTATGCTTTTAAATTAGCGAAGGAAAAACCAAATGCTAGGTTTGCTGAATTTCAATTAGAAGTTATTAGGCAGATAACTTTAAAGTATAATGCTGCTCAGCACATGCTGATTCAAATGCCGCCCCGTGTTTCAACAGCCAATAATCCACTTAGGATTTTACCGGGGGACGCATTTAAACATATGCCTTTTATGGGGGCAAAACACCAAAGGTGTACAAATTGTGCCAAAAATAAAATTAGGCGAGAAACTCGCTACATGTGTCAGGTCTGCAAGGTTTATTTATGTGCTGCGCCGTGTTTTTATAATTATCACCAGTAGGAAAAATGTAGTAAGCGATTTTGTTCCCTGGCCAAGCTACTCGTATAACCCACCTCCTTACACTCCTGCGTCTTCAAATGTCAGGCACTTTTGATAATAGACAATATGTCAAAATTATGTTTGTCATAACTTCCGTTAAAAAAGTCAACCTTAGCGATCATTAGATTTCACAGAAACTTTTGTCGAAACTGGTAGACCACTTTCTTGGCCCACTGTACATTATGTATTATGTAATCTATCTGTGATTAATAATTTTAATGCATGTTTTTTTAAGTGAATGATTTCGATTTATAGGATTTTTAATGGTTACTCTGTGTGTAATATTATATAGCTTGTTGATTTTGATATACTTATCTAATCCTTTTTAAGTGTTACCATATATTGTATGTACTTAGGTAAGATTATTATATACGAAAGGCTAATTATTCTCATTGTCGTATAGGTGAAAAACTTAAGAGAAGGACCTATTGTATGTGTATGTACAAGGAATTTACATGGAGCTTATGCCATTTCTCAAATTACGAACGTCATTTTGAGTATTACATACATGGTACTACTACATTCACCGTCCTTCTCTTAAGTTTTTTACCTATAACCTTTTATATACCTGTAATCAATCTGTGATACTTAATTTTTTATAAATTAAAATTGTGAACTGATTTTATCTGTGATGACGCATGTACCTTTTTTAAGTTAATTGTAAGTTTGAAATGTTTTCGTTTTTGCAAATTGTTGATTTTGAATGCTAGGCTAGTTTTACATTAAATATACAATTTTATGAAATTTAACTGTTTTTCAATTACCTATGAGCTTCAAAACAAGTTCGTATTAAAAATGCCGATATCAAAATTATACGCCGAGTGAAGGTTCCCAACCCTAGAATAACAATAATTTTAACAGTTCTCGGCGCCCATGTCGGCTGGGGCCGTCCATGCGTGACGTCATTATTTGTCTTAAAAATAAGTAGTGTTGTGAGGCAGTTGCCTGACGGTTACTGTTGAATGAGAAACTATTGATGTTTTCATACATTGTATGTGTACTAAAATATTATGTAAAGCATTATAAAGATACCTAATATATATTTGCCGAAGCCAGTAACCTTTTAGTGGCATCTAGGTACCCTTTACAAGGGGTTATAGCCATTATCGATATCGTACTTTGCAATCACTATCTTTTTAGAGGTCGTAACCTTGAATGTATCTCTGGCGTCAGGGAGACCGCATTTTGCAATGCGGGCGTGGCGGCCAAAAGGTTAAGAACCAAGGAATACCTACAGTATTGGCTAATGATGATGCAGATGTTCTCATCATTCAAACGGCAATTGAAGAGTCTGTAAGGAATAAAAATGTCGTGTTTGTTTTCTTTGTTCTGGGATCTATAGGCTTTCAACATTGATACAATACAATACAATAACTCTTTATTGCACACCTTACAAAACATTACAGAAAAAAGAATATAAATTTAAATAAAAACACACACAAAAAGTAGAGGTAAACAACAGGCGGTCTAATCGCTAACAAGCGATCTCTTCCAGACAACCTTAGGGTAGCGGAGCAAATAAAACAGGAAATAAAGAAACAGTAGGAGGTGCAGAAACGAATACAGAAAATGATATAAGCAAGGAACAGTTTAAATATTTGGTTTCAAATGATTACCTACTTGAAAGAGCTTGGCCCACACATTGGGAACCGAATTAAACTAAAAAATAAACTACAGGATTACTTAGACTCAGTTACTGATACTGAAACTGCATCTTCCTTTAATGAAAATTTAATGGTTTATAAAGCAAATTGTCCAGAAGTGATGCAAATTGATCAAGATCAGTCAATTATTTTGACTGACATTACTTTGGATTTGGATTCCTACCTAAATATACCAAGTAGGCTTTCACTGCCAGAATTTGAGTTGAAGACTATCCTCCAATCGTCTCCACAAGGAAATAGTGTTCTTAATTATTATCAAAAATACAAACAATTTAATTCGCAAAAAAGAAACATCATTGTTGATGTTTTGGTGAAATATCACTACACATTTATTGTTAACAAGTAATTATTGAACCACTTATAATTATGTCGTTCCCCAGTAGAACTGATGTAGTGTTTGTTTTCTATGTAGTGTAACATATAAATTTCGTAGCTATATAAGTTTTCGTTTTCTATTCCAATCGACAATATGAGACTCACAGCGCCATCTATGAAGACTGCTGCGAGCGCGGTCGATTACTTCGAACGACCCTACGGGCGCGGGGTTATAGCAAATAGTTGTTGATGCCGTTCCCTGCCGATAGATGGAGGGCGTAAGAAGAGTATTGCCATTTGACGCACCTTAGAGGTTCTTGTTATTTCCTCTTGTAATTAAAATGTCTTAGCCTTTTATATTCTAGTTTAGCCATTTAACCTGGGACTATTGCCCTTTTATCTTTCTAGTTACAAATTGGGATCGTTGGCGTAATGAACTTTGTTTTATTGTTTTCGTCCCGGTTGGGAAGATTTTTCTTCCTTACTGGCAACCCAGCGTTGACATTGGTTGATCTCTTTGCGCAACATGGAGGGGACAGACGATTTTCTTGTTCCGCCGGGAGCGTTGTTTCCCATCCCAACCGAAATCGGTGCTCAGCGCCCTTTTGATCCCGGAATTCCCCAACCCAAGAGACAACCTGGCCCAACGTGGCGTAGAGGAGACGGAGTGAACGCGAGGTGCCGGCGCGGTGACCCCACATTGTATGGACACGTGTCAAAAGCGAGGGGAACGCAGGCCACTTATCTACAATTGGGGTCACTGGTTAACCCGCTAAAGCCCCTGGCGACGGCGCCGTGTCGACAATAGCTCGGACAACGGCGATTGCGACACGACAACAGCGTGGAGCGACCAAGGCCGCTGTGAGTGCAGCCGGAGGCAGCTGTTCCACTGCCCCCTCCCTTTCTTAGAAGGTCAGGTCGAAGCTTTTTTTTATTTTCCTGGACGTACTCCAGGATGGCGCCCATTCTTTTATATTAAAACTTACAAGTGATCCAAAACCGGTAGCAATTTCGCTAACCCACTTCTCTTTCTCGATCCTCGCTAGCCGGTAGCCTTAAATTTAGAGAATTGTAAGACTGTGAACTAGCTCGTAAACTTTACCTACTGTTGTAGTCTGTAGAAGCCTGTTAATTCTTATTAATTAAAAACAAACTGTAACTAAGTTTCCTTGTTTCTGTTGAATCCTGTAATCCGTTCCGGGACCCTCGAGTACCCAGGTAACAGTAGGCAGAAAGATGTTTTTGATATGGGGTTTATTATCATTATGTTATTTATTTAATTTTGTTACTTCTAGAATATCACAAGTAATTTATACTATACCTACTAGATTAGTAGTAGATTAAGTAGCTATAGTAATATAGTAGCTAAGTAGTTGCTAGTAGAAATTATATTATACAGTTATCATCATGTAGTAGTATCTAATGTATATTAGTGTAATATAAGCTTTTATTATGCCGCTCAAGTACCTAGCCAATGGATTATAGGAGACCAGACAGCAGTAGTTTCAGGCTTGGTACAGTCACCTGCAATAATATCTTACACAATAAAGGTCGCAAAAATATCTGACACACTCTTACAATGTCTCTACAAATAAGGTATTAGTGGCAGATATTTTGCAGCCTTCGTTGTGTAAGATATTATTGCAGGTGACTGTATTTGCATGTCAATCCAGATGGATTACAAGTGATGATACAGACAACTAGTGCGAGATAGATATTCTTTCACGGGGGAGCAAAAATATGCATTACGTTGAGGGTGGTTGTGATGGGTTCCTGTCTGGTTTCTATAATTAGTAATAATACTGAAATACGCATGATGATTATCTGAAATTTATTTTTTCCTCACTCATCATTCAAACGGTAATTGAAGAGTCTGTAAGGAATAAAAAGGTCGTGGTTGTTGGGCAAGATGTCGATCTTTTGGTTCTTGCACTAGCTTTGACTCCCGCTGAACATAATATTTACCTATTGAAAGAGAGCCAAGGTAAAGTTAAAAGCAGACTACACTTCAAGTCTTTCTGATGCAGGATTGGTTCAAAGATGCAAAGACTCTATTCTCTTCCTTCTCGCAATGACTGGATGTGATACAACTCCTTAATTTTTTGGAAAGGGCAAGATACAAGCTGTTCAGTTATTCAACAAAAGAAAAGATCTGCAGAAACGCTACTCATCAGCAAATCGATACTGCTGGCGAAAAGTTCATTCTAGCGGTTTTAATAAAAATCAAGATTGCGAAGAGCCTGAGCAAGATGAAGGGACTGTTGATTAATGTTTTTATTTTCCTATTTAGACTTTTATAATATTAAAATGGTTGTAATGATTCCACCTACAGCTTTTTATTTACTTCATTCCAATAAATAATGACTATATTGTCGTTAATCTGATGAAAAATTTCATTTTAGTTTTTTAACTAGCTACAGCTTGAAAACCGTCAAGCCTATCAAAATAAGATGTAAGACATTTTTGTTAACAACTTAATGAGGAT
Source organism: Lathronympha strigana (assembly GCA_949128165.1). Classification (NCBI taxonomy): domain Eukaryota; kingdom Metazoa; phylum Arthropoda; class Insecta; order Lepidoptera; family Tortricidae; genus Lathronympha; species Lathronympha strigana. Next base: position 1,564,494 of record OX421917.1, read on the forward strand.
CATTTTTACTTTTGACACTTTTTTGTATCTATTATAGTTTTCGAAAAAATGAGATAAAACCGATAAAAGGGACACATTTCACTGCGAGGGGGGGAGTTGTGAGTTTTGAACACCACACCCAAAGGTATCATGCCACACAAGTTAGAAAACTTTATTAATTTGTTGGTCTGAAAAACACATAATTACCACACTACCGTGGCGCGTGTTGCTTGGTCCACGTCTAGCAAAGGGACGTGACTATTTACTTTTAATTTTTATTTTCCTGTCATACAAGTGGGAACTATTGGACTTTGTCAAGTTGAAGTTATATTTGTGCCTACTTTGAAAAACGGATTTTAGCTTTATTGATCGTTGGCTTGACACTCTTAACTGTAATTTTACTGGTACCAGTAGGGAAAAGTGAGACACGGCTCTAAATTATTTATTTCGGCATATTTATAACCTTCAAAACATTACATATACTCGTAGTTTACACCACCATTGCGGCAATTAATTTACATAATAATTAAGCATAACCTGTACCGGGTTGATTCGACCCGGTATCGCATTTATAGTGTTAACTCATTTTGAGACTAATATTGAACAATTTGATAATTTTGTATTCCAAATTAACTGTTAATATGTGTTGTTTTTGTGTTTATATCTTGATATAAACTTTTCTATTGAGCCAAGATGGCATATCAACCTCGAGGAAATTTCCGAGGAGGCAACCTTCCCCGTGGTAACCGCGGACGTGGTATGTCAAATAGGGATTTTAATCTTAACAGATCGTAACAGCATTAGTGATTTAAGCAGTGACAACAGTGAAGAAAAACGAAAAAGATAAAATCTTCCGCTACGCTCCTGCACGTGTACGGCCTTTTCCAGACTCGTTTCAACCTACAACCACCAATGAAGAAACTGCAATAGATACTCTGCAGTGGTTTTTTAAGCAGTCTTCTTCACCAAAAGATTTGGTACAGCCCAAGTGGAACAGTTGTCTACACGGTCGCTTGAATGTACTGCAAGATGGCGACCATGTTACATATTTGAGCATCTTCCCAGCACTGCAGTGTCTTTGGGGCTATGAATTGGTAAGCAAGTTGAGAATATGCATACATTTTTTGTTATTAGTTATGCCTTCTTTTTTTAACCGGTTTTGTGAAAGAACTTAAGCATTCATTGAAAATATGATTTCTGAAAAAACTATAAGCCCCACATTAAAAAATTAAATTCCATGTAATAGATAATTTTCTGCCCTATCGATTGACATATTCATTAAGGGGTGGGGGTGGATATTGTGTAAAATGTGGGCGGGGATATCACCGCATTCCAACTGCCTCATTGAGTCATGCACTAATTCAGGGGTTTTCAAAGTGGGAGGCGCGCCCCCCTAGGGGGGCGCGACAACATGTGAAGGGGGGCGCGGGACCGCGGGAAGAACACACACCGCTCCATCCTCGCACCACCCGCGCACCGCTCCGCGTTCGCTCGTCTCCCCGCCCGCGCATCGCCCGCTGCCTGCGCATCGCCCGTCGCCCGCGCAGCGCAGTGCACATCTATCGCTCGGTGCCGCTGCTAGCTTTTGTTTCGTTTCTACCAGTATTATTCGACTTATATGCACGTGTACTCTTTTGTTTCGTCATGAGTTTGGCAAAAAAACGTAAATATAATGATGATTATATTAAATACGGGTTTGTTGCTATGCAAAAAGGTGATATCGATCATCCGCAGTGTGTTATTTGTTATGAAGTATTGAGTAATGACGCAATGAGACCGTCGCGTTTGGAGCGCCATTTGTCAACAAAACATACCGCTTTAAAGGACAAGCCAAGGGAGTTTTTTGTTTCAAAATGTTCAAGTTTGAAACGCATGAAATTGGATAGTACTGGAACTATTGCGCAATCATCTGAGAAAGTGCTCCAGGCTTCGTACGAGATATCGCTACTAATTGCAAAGGCAAAGAAAAGTCATACTATCGGTGAGTCACTCGTGAAACCCTGCTTGTTAAAAGCAGCTGATACCGTTCTTGGACAAGAAAGTAAACAAAAATTGTCACAAATACCTCTCTCTGATAACACTGTGAAACGTCGGCTTGATGATATGGCTGAAGATATAAAAATACAAGTAGTGGAAGCCGTGAAAGAATCTAACTTTTACGCAATTCAGTTGGACGAGAGTACGGATGTGGCACAATGTTGTCAATTGTTAGTTTTCGTCCGATATATACAACATGAAACTATCAAAGAAGATTTGTTGTTTTCTACGGAATTAACGACTACCTCGAAAGCAATCGATATAATGACAGCAGTTTCTGATTTTTTTACCAAATACGAATTGTCATGGCAAAAGTTGATTGGTGTATGCACAGACGGTGCTCCGGCAATGCTTGGATCCCGCTCAGGGTTCGTTCAGTTGGTGAGACAAAAAAATCCTCATGTAATTGTGATTCATTGTTTTATACACCGCCAAGCACTGGCGGCCAAGACTCTTTCGGATGAATTGAATGTTGTCTTGAAATTATGCATTAAGATAGTAAATTATGTAAAAAAAAGTGCCCTGAATACCAGACTTTTCACGGCTCTTTGTGAAGATTTGGGTACAGAACATAAAACACTCTTATTTCATACTGAGGTGCGCTGGCTGTCAAAAGGCAATATGCTAGCAAGGTTATATGAGCTCCGAAATGAGGTTATTCAGTTCTTGGATATCCAAAAGCAAAGTGAATTATTAGTACAATTCAAAAAACCATGGGTACAGTTGGTATTTGCCTATTTATCGGATATATTCGATTCGTTGAACTCATTGAATTTGAAGCTGCAAGGAGGAGATTCGAACGTAATTCATCATCGAGATGCCATCACTGCGTTTACCGAGAAGCTACAATTATGGAGTCGTAAAATTTCAGCAGGCAATTATTCCTGCTTTCCTAGATTAGCTGCAGTAATCACAGATGAAGAGGGTTTTATGGAGATTTTTGATGAAACTAACACTAAGACCGAAATCTCCAAACACTTGCAGCACCTCACTGATGAATTCAAGCGCTACTTCCCTAACTCGTGTGATGAAAATATTTACCGATTGACGACGGATCCTTTTCAAGTTGATATAGACAAGCTGCCAGAACTACTTCAAGAACAAGCTTTGGAAATCAAAAATGACTCGGCTGCCAAATATGACTTCGAGAAGATGGATAAGTCATTATTTTGGGCAAAATATCTCAAAGTTTATCCCAACATAGCAGAAGAAGCACTGAAGCTGTTTTTACCCTTTTCGAGTACTTATTTATGTGAAAGGGCATTTTCAGCAGTTGTAGCTATAAAAACGAAATGTAGAAACAAACTCGACATCGCTAGTGATTTACGTTGTGCACTTTCTTTTATTGAACCCAGAATTGAAAAACTTGTCAAAAATATGCAAGCCCATCCATCACATTGATTTTGTTTTGACAATCTTGTCTTTTTCAGTTATAAAAAAGCTGTAAATTAATAGTAATAAAAAAAAGGTTGATTAATAGGTACCTTTGTTTTATTTGGTTAGTTAAATTTGTATGATTTGGTTAGTTATATTCATATCCATACACACTTGGCGAGCTCACTGCCTTCCTCCTTCCATGAATCAAAGCGAAGGGGGGCGTGAGGACTTCATTTTATGAAGCAGGGAGGCGTGCAAAAAAAAAGTTTGGGAACCCCTGCACTAATTGATCACTTACCATTGGGCATAAAAGCAGTAATTGTCATTGTTTATGCATCATCCGTAATTGACACTTCATCCTGAACACTGCTCTCATCGATTTGACCTGGAAGACCTGAAGAAAAATGGATACCACCGAAACTGAAGCTACCCAAGCAGTTACCCTGTTGCAAAGGGGGCTCAGTCAGCGTGAAGTGGCTCGCCAACTGAACTTATCAAAGTCATCTGTTCAACGTGTGTACCAGAGGTTCCTCGATGGAAGCATCCTCACCAGGAAACCCGGATCAGGCAGAACTCGCTGTAGGTACTTCAGATCGTTGACTGAATGCCGTTCAGCTTCAGCAGAAGCTACGAGAGAGCCGGAATGTGTGTGTTAGCCGATGGACCGTCAGAAGACGACTGAAGGAGAAGCGATTGACAGCCCACAAACCTGCAAATGGCCCAAAACTCACCGCAGGCCACCGAGTTGCACGACTTCAATTCGCTCGCGAACACGAAAATTGGACCCTTCAGCAATGGAGGCACGTACTTTTCTCCGACGAGTGCAGGATAACGTTGTTCGGCAATGATGGATGGGAACAAGTCTACCGAAGAGATGGAGAGCGGTTCTCTCAATGCTGCATCGAAGAACGTGTTGCCTATGGTGGGGGATCGATAATGGTCTGGGCTGGCATTTCTCTGAAAGCGAAGACGGACATCGTTTTCATCACAGGGCCCGGTACCAGGCGTAATGCGGGTGGTCTAACTGCTCGCCGGTACATCGAAGAGATCCTGGCTAATCATGTGGTCCCATCCGCGGAGAATATCGGCGATAACTTCATCCTGATGCAAGACAACGCTCGGCCACATACAGCTCGGATCACTAAGGAGTACCTGGAGGAAGCTGGCATCGACGTTATGGATTGGCCAGCACGAAGTCCGGACTTAAACCCCATTGAACACCTTTGGGACCAGCTGAAAAAAGCAATTCGTGCCAGAGATCCCGCCCCTGAAACATTACAGCAGCTGCGTCGGGCGATCGAAGAAGAATGGGCGGGCATCCCTCAAGACGACGTTAAAAAATGGATAAGATCAATGAAAAACCGCATGACTGCTTGTCGTAGGGCTAAGGGAGGCAATACACGGTATTGAAATGCTGAAAATTGTTTTAATTTTCTTTGAATTCCCTTGCTACCACACTTTTCCCGTTAGACGTAAGTTTTACTCCAGTACGCATTTTTAGGGCGGTTGCGTTTAAAACCCTGAAAATGTGAAAGTTTCTGTTGCACACATCTGAAAAGGACATGAATTTGTAAAGGAAAAGTCTTAGCTTTCATATGGTATATAATACGCCACGGTCACACAGTTTTATCAGAAATCAAGAAAATGTAAAAAATGCTGGGGTGGTCCGATTTTATTGCACCCGAGTGTAGATATCACGGTTTCATTTTGATTAATAGACATTTAAAAATTGCTTAATTTAAGATTTCGTGCATTTATTCTACTGTGTTATAATTTAAAGCTGTTAAAAATATCCTTTAAGATAGACTTATATGCTGATTACAGGTTTTATTTTATTAAAGTTATTGATATCTTGAAAAAAAAAATTACTTGGTTATTGTATTGCTTTATTTTTCGAATTATATCATTTAGAATGAATATTTCGTTTCATTTATCAGTATCCGAAATTATCCGAAATATCCGAATATAAAAAAATTGGCGTGCAGAGCGTTGAATAATAGTCTACCAAGAAGTGAGGCAGAATCGATAAAGTTATTAATTAATTTGAAAAGAAACATTATATCAAACTGAGTTCGACGACTTTCTAATGTTAATAAATTGTAGTAGGATAATCTATTTTGATACGAATTTCGACCGCACCATATGTGATAATCAATAGCTTTAAGGAGCTTCTTTTGTACGCGCTCTATCCTACATATATCAGGAGGTTGCATCCTTTCACCAACCGTTTGATTAAGATTAAACCTCCGCTTCGCTCGGTCATCCCCTGTAACCCGATGTTCCGGTGGTATTATACCTTGCAGCTCCTCTTCTTTTGTATTATTTTCATCATCACTGCTAACCGCAATGACACTTTGTTGTGAGTGAGACCTACCTTTTCATAAGATCAATGAAAAACCGCATGACTGCTTGTCGGGTGCGTATCATAATGCATACGCACTTTTGGTATAATTTCAGTTTATAAACGTTCAAAAAGTATAATTATCTTATGTATAATGCACTAAATGTATATTTCCAATTAGTATAACATAAAAATAATATAACATCCAATATACATATCGTTGTTTGGTATACTATACATATAAACTAACTATACTTAATATAACATTTATTACGCATATAAATTAAAATAATTAATAAAATCACATATAATTATCTGAACAAAACATTGGTAAAATTATTTGGATAGGATAGCTTAGAATTTCAAAGTTCATAGTACTTAACTAATAATAACTGTCAGAAAAGTAGGTTAGGTTAGGTTAGAACTGTAATCCCTTAGAGAAAAACAAATTACTACCAGAAAAGTGGGTTAGGTTAGTTAGGTTTGAACTGTGACCCCTCAGAGAAAAAAACTGCTACCAGAAAAGTGGGTTAGGTTAGGTTTGAACTGTGACCCCTCAAAGAAAAAAACCTCGTACTCGTCGTAATTGCATCTTAAAACAGGTAGGCGCTTATATTTATTGTCTGATATTCGTTTTGTATATTATATTATTTCAATGTTATACATTTTCCTACTTATCATAAACGATATTATATGTAAAGTACATTATACAATATAAAATTATAGAATTCATTGTTATACGTATCGCACGTTATACTAAATGCACGTTATGCCATTCAAAATTATACTAATTGTATTTATATATTCTGAGCAATATATTATAGGTTTGTATACGTTCTATTACTTACCCCTGCTTGTCGTAGGGCTAGGGGAGGCAATACACGGTATTGAAATGCTGAAAATTGTTTTAATTTTCTATGAATTTCCTTGCTACCACACTTTTCCCGTTAGACGTAAGTTTTACTCCAGTACGCATTTTTAGGGCGGTTGCGTTTAAAACCCTGAAAATGTGAAAGTTTCTGTTGCACACATCTGAAAAGGACATGAATTTGTAAAGGAAAAGTCTTAGCTTTCATATGGTATATAATACGCCACGGTCACACAGTTTTATCAAGAAAATGTTAAATCAAGAAAATGTAAAAAATGCTGGGGTGGTCCGATTTTATTGCACCCGAGTGTAGATATCACGGTTTCATTTTGATTAATAGACATTTAATAATTGCTTAATTTAAGATTTCGTGCATTTATTCTACTGTGTTATAATTTAAAGCTGTTAAAAATATCCTTTAAGATAGACCTATATTTGCTGATTACAGGTTTTATTTTATTAAAGTTATTGATATCTTGAAAAAAAAAATAACTTGGTTATTGTATTGCTTTACTTTTCGAATTATATCATTTAGAATGAATATTTCGTTTCATTTATCAGTATCCGAAATTATCCGAAATATCCGAATATAAAAAATTTGACGGATATTGCAAACCCTACTCACTACACAGGTCACCCTCTGAACAGTACTTATAGAAGTAACGAAACTTCTAAAAATATTTCAAGCCAACAAAAGCGATGGTGATTACCACTCCGAAATGGATTCCCACAACTTTGAAAAATGGTTTCAAAGTGTTTTACCAAAATTGGAAAGGGATTCCGTTGTGGCAATGGATAACGCAAGTTATCACTCCAGGAAAAAAGAAACAAGACCACAGGAGCCCACAAAGCTCCCCCCCAATGACCCAGCCATTTTCATGGCCGGCGGCAGAAACCGCTGAAAGGGGCCAACGCCCTGACCAGCATCCCCAGGTCCCCCTCGGGGGTTTCTGAGACGACGTCCTGATGATGAAAAGGTAGGTCTCACTCACAACAAAGTGTCATTGCGGTTAGCAGTGATGATGAAAATAATACAAAAGAAGAGGAGCTGCAAGGTATAACACCACCGGAAAATCGGGTTACAGGGGATGACCGAGCGAAGCGGAGGTTTAATCTTAATCAAACGGTTGGTGAAAGGATGCAACCTCCTGATATATGTAGGATAGAGCGCGTACAAAAGAAGCTCCTTAAAGCTATTGATTATCACATATGGTGCGGTCGAAATTCGTATCAAAATAGATTATCCTACTACAATTTATTAACATGTTTCTTTTCAAATTAATTAATAACTTTATCGATTCTGCCTCACTTCTTGGTAGACTATGAGTAAGACTATGTATGATGAAGTATGTTGAGGTCGTTGCTTGAATGTTAACTATTAGAACTATTATGCAGAAGTATGAGTTGGCGGATTTTCTTAGAAAAAATCCTAACCTAAAAAGGGGGGTGTGTAACGGTTTGCTATCAAACCTTTGTGTAAACTCTCGCTCGTGTTATAGGTACTGGCTGGTTAGGCAAAACATCACTTTTTAAATATACAATCGTCATTGATTTGGAAAAATGAAGGCGGTTTTCTAAATGAAATTCTATTTAAATTAATTAAATAATTACCTATATTGTACTTTTATACTACATAACTAGTGAAATATTCTGTAAATAGCTTTACTATTCGTCTGGTTTGCCCCGCTCGGGTGAGTGTTGTGTTATTTACTATATTTTTTCTTATGTTTCCAATATTGTAAAATCTATGTTGCTTTCTTTTAGCCGTACCCCGCTGCCAAGATTACCCCACCCCTGGACCATACAGGACCTGCGAGAACGGAGACGCCACATCCTGGGCATCGACGAGCCGCAACCGACCCCACCGCTCCGCCAGCTGCATCAGCGCATAGGACGAGGACGAGGCAGAGGACAACTCGACGTCCGCGACCCGCCACCACAACCCATCACATAACTATAGGGTACAAAATTTATTTTTATTTTATTTTCATTAATGTAGACAATATTCTTTCTCTCAAATTTACGATTAATAATAATTCGCATTCAAAATTACAAAGATATATGAAATATGTATCGTTAACATTATGATGGATACATTGACATTGACACCCTACTTTTATTCAAAGGAATTACACGTAAGTTATACGATGATCTCTTGAATTGTAATTTAAATGTGGAATTCTGTTAGGTCCCTAGTCATTCCGGTGTTCTCGGCAATGAAATTGTTGATTCTCTTGCCAGACATGCAGTTAATGCTGAAATGTGCCATTTTAAAGTCCTTCATGTAGATTGTAGATTTACGTAAATATCTTAAAGATATGATGTTAGATCGTTGGGAACTTTCTCTGCACAGTTCCAGAAACATTAAAGGAAAATGGTTGGCTGAAATTCAGTCTGACCCATCAACCACTGCTTGGTTCGAAAAAGGAAGAGTGTACTTAGGTACAGAATTAATCAAAACCTTATGTGCAGTCCGAGAATTGGCCATTGCCATTTCCCTGCTCATCTCTTTAGGCTAAAATTGTCTTTGTAATTTTTGTACTGCTGATAACTGTACTCTAGATCATTTATTTTTTGTCTGCCCCTGTTTTAACTTGCAAAGATTATTATTTATTGGTTTATGTAACGATATTTTAAAAAACTCTAAATTTCCTATGACTGTGCAAGAATTATTACAAAATTTCAGTCTTTGTAGATTTATATTCGATTTTACGAAAAATTCTTTAGGCCTGTTGTGAATATGTACATAATATACCTACATGTAATTTAGTATTAAGCTAATATCTACCGCTTGTTTAAGTTTGTGTTTGTTCAGTGTTTTTTATTTTCTCTGTTTCTTAGTTATGTTATGTCGATTTATTATTGAATACTGTTTGTTGCTGATGGCCCTTGAAGCCAAAGCACTAATAAAAAAAAACAAAAAACAAAGGAATTACTATACGTGAAGTGTCATCGCGTTGGCGGGAACTTTGACAGACCAGATTAAGCTCGCGATGGTTAAGCTGTGACACGACAAAAACTTTGTTTTGTTCTCCTGAACATTTTGTTAAAATGCCTTACTTAGTTTTGCTCTAGAGCAGCCGAAGCAGTTATTAGCTATTTCAGTCATCCGAATATTTTTTTTAAACTCTACAGGATCCCGAAAATTATATTACAAGGATTAGTTGGAAACGTTACGAGTTATTTCGCGTAATTTCGTCAAATTACGATCATTATTATTTCAATATGGCTTTAAAAGCAGCTTTGTGCAGGTGCAGTTTCGTGCTAAGTACATCATGCTAACGGACTACGCCGCCACGGTCATTGAGCGGCGAGGTGCAATCGCGGCTACCGTCGCGAAGCGTGATTTTGATCCCGTGTACCAGGCTCTGGTAAGTACATACGAGACACTACTGTCGCACGAGTCCGAGCTGACGGAGGCCGAGCGTCTTCAGTTTGCGGAACAGTTCAGCGAGGTAAACAAAATCCTCATCCAGTTGGACGAAGCGTCCGAGGCGGAAGGGGCTACGGCGAGACCACCGACACTGGAGCCAGGTAAGGTAAAATTACCTTCAGTACAGTTAGGTACCCACTGTAACGAGTGTATCTCATCGTCACATGTATTGTTTATTGTATGTATTGTTTATGTATTGTTGTATTGCAGGCTAAAGTTGGAAAGGAAGACAACATGAGCGCTGTACGACAAAGCAACAGTGCAGACTTAATATGCCACGGTTGCCTGTCTGAGCTTGAAGTTGGTGACGAGTACATCCAGTGTATGCTGACGGAGTGCGGTAAGCTGTATCACTTATCATGCATAAATAAACAAATTCCGCGGGGAAATAGAGATACGTGGGCCTGCCCTGAGTGCTGTGCCGGTCACGTTAAGACTGGAAATTGTGCAACTCCGGTTGGTACACCGCTTACCGTCAGAAACATCACAGTTAGGCCCAGATGTGAGGAACCAGTACTTCAGCCTCAGTTGGAACAAGATGCGAGTGAAGCGCCTAATATGTCTCAAACTCAAAATACAGGTGAAACAACTCTTTTGCTTACCGAAATAAACCAAATTCGAGATCAAATGAGCTTGCTTTTAAATGGTTGGCGTAGATGATGTAGCCCTCCATCACCGCTCGGCGGATTACTTCGGCATGGGAGCCCTGCCATAAAAAAAGGACATGACGTAAGTGTTTAAACAGATTTAAAAGTCATTCGTATGAACAAATCGTAACAATTGAAAATTGACATGAGAATTCTCCGCAATTTCAGATTGGCGGTGGATGTCAGTCCTTTTTTTTACATAGTTTTCTTACATACCTTTTTTATACATAGTCTTTCTATAGTTTTTTGCCCTTTAAAGGGATAAATTTCAAGCACATGCTCTCTCCTCCCCGAGGCATGTTTTTATAAAGGCCACGTGCCAAATAAATTTCAGTATGGTTCCGCTACGGCCGAACCCTTAGGGTAATTTCAGCTTCTGCGCACGCCTGTTTACGGGCCCGCGCGACAATTAAGAAATATTTTAACTTCCAAATTCCAACCTTTTCTGCCTTAAATGGCTTTAGTTCTTTTTGATTAATTCCATATTCATCGACCACAATTCGCGGCGAAAACTTCGTGAAACTCGTCGAAGTCTTGCGAACCACGTGGAAGACACCTTAAGATCTACCGTCTACGGGAGAAGCTGCAGACCTAAGCTAGTGTCTAAGGCTAAGTAACCACATAGGTCGATTGGCAAGATTTAGCTGGCCATAAGTCAAATTTACAAATGTCACAATTAGCTACCAAATCTTATCTTAATTAGCAGATGGATACCCCAGTGATAAGAATTTACCCCCACCACCAATATTAAATTGACCACGTGCAAATACAACTAGTTGAAACTTGACCGTCGCATTAGTTGCTCGTTTTTGTTTTTTTTTTTTTTTTTAATCAGAATTTAAGGAGCTTAGTCGATTAACGATTATGTCGCTCCATACGTTCGCTTACATATTTACATTTGAAATAGAATTACGTTTGGTTAATACATTTTTTATAGATCTTATACAACATTTTTGCTAGCTTTGACTCGGGATTAGCAAGCACGACGTTGCAAAATCCCATGTCAAAGGTCGCGCGAAGAGGCTCCCCTCGGACACACTCCATCAGAACGTGTTGGACATCCTCTCGTTTTTGTTCTCAGCGCTCTCAGTTGAAGGAGTAAAAGAAATTCAATCTGTGTGTTTTCTGTTTATTATATTTCAACGATTGTGATGGATTCAAATAATTCAGGTATGTGACATTGTATTATCGTATAATTTAAGTATATTCATTTTATGTTATAGTATTTGTAGCATTTTATAAAATTATGTTAGAGTCTATAATTTTATACTTGTTTTTTTTTGTTTGAATGCTATTTAGTTATATAATCCTGCCGAATCATGCCATATTTCTTATAGTCTTACAAACTCTAGATCTTTAGCTAGCTGTTGTCATATATTTTGGTTGCAGAACGTTGCGGTTGACTGGTTTAGAGATTTTTGAAATATGACCTCCTTATCAGTGTAAAATCACTTTATATTATTTTATTGATAAATACATATTTTTTTTCATTTTAGGTACTTCTGGCGTTCAAATAGTAACTCGACGTTATCTTTACGACAAGATGCAAGTGCAAAATTTACCAACTATTAATGATAAATTGAATTTTCTCGAAGACTATCTTGTGGACTCGTATGGTGACACATCTGACAATATAAAGAGTTTAAAGGAAAGATTCTCAAAATTTAAGCATTGTTTTAAAGAAAGGTGGTCCAACTCTCACAGAAAAGAAGAGACTTTCCTTAAAAAGTATGAAGAATGGTTAAGTGGAACGTTTGAACTTCCGACAAAAGCTGAAAATCGCCCAGGCCGGCCTTTTAAATCATTCGAAGACAGTTCCGAGAGGTCCAAAAGAAGGAAAACTGAAGAACTGCGTACTTCATTCAGTGAGGATGTAATAGTTCACGCAGCAAATACAGCACTACAGGCGCAAGGAAAAAGCGATGCTTCGAAAATACTACGAGATATTACAAACTCACCAACGCGTGCAGGAAAATACAGAAAAGCATACACCATATCAGAATCAAATCGGGAAGAAGTTTCCCATCTTACACCTCTGCAAGCCCTATCAATGTTTGTTGAAGCTGATTTAACTAAACGGCAGTATGAAATTATAAGAAACACAAATAAATCTCTTTATCCATGCTACGATCAACTACTCAAGGTCAAAAAAGAATGTTATCCACCCAAGGAATGTGTAAGGGTCACGAGTACCTGCGCAGAAAGCAGTTTGCAAAGCCTAGTTGACAACACAATTAAGCGCTTATCTTTGGCGATAGAAGAAGTCCTCTGTTCGCTTAAAGACCATGAAAGGAATACCCTAAAAATAATTTGTAAATGGGGTTGTGACGGATCACAACAGGCAAAATATAAACAAACATTTGACGATACCGCAGATACAGATGCCAATATGTTCTTAAGTTCATTTGTTCCACTTAGAGTAGTTTGTGGAAAAGAAGGAAACAAAATTGTGTGGCAAAACCCTACACCTTCATCGCCTAGATATTGTAGACCAATAAGGTTTCGGTTTGTGAAAGAAACTACGGATATTACGAAGGAGGAAATAAGTTATGTTGATGATGCCACTAAAAAGTTGATACCCACTGAAGTTGTTTTACAAGAAAGTAAATTCGTTTTTGAACAAGTATTTAAAATGACAATGGTAGATGGCAAGGTGTGCAACGCAGCAACTGGTACGAAATCCACTAGTAAATGTTTCATTTGTGGGGCCACATCCAAGGACTTTAACAATCTCACAAAGAAACTAGAGTCAAATTCTGATGCTATAGAGTTTGGATTATCAGTACTGCACGCCAGGATCCGAATTTTTGAAAGCATATTACATCTAGCGTACAAATTACCCGTAAAAAAATACCATAAAAAGCGGTCGAATGAAGAGAAAGAGTTAGAAGCACAGACAAAAAGGAATATCCAAGAAAGATTTCGTATCGAAACCGGACTATTAATCGATATGCCAAAAACAAATTTCGGCAATACCAATGATGGCAATACAAGCAGAAGATTTTTTGAGAACCCGGAATTGGCTGCCGAAATAACCAATATTGATTTCAATCTTATTTTTAGACTAAAAGTGATATTGGAAACAATTTCTAGTGGGCATATGATAGACACCAAAAAATTTCATGAATATGCCATGGAAACCGCGAAATTATATTGTGATCTTTATGGGTGGCACCCCATGACCCCGACTATGCACAAAATATTGATGCATGGAGCAGAAATAATTGAAAATGCCTTATTGCCTATAGGGCAATTGTCAGAGGAGGCAGCAGAGGCAAGAAATAAGCATTTTCGCTTATATCGGCAGAATTACGCCAGAAAGTTTTCAAGGGAACAGTGCAATCATGATGTTTACCATCGACTTTTATTAAGTTCAGACCCACTACTTAGCAGCATGAAACAGCGAAGAAAAAACATGTAAACGAGTTCATTTTGTAAGGAAACAGTAAATATGCTTGTGTCTGCTGAACCACATACAGATACAACAGACGCAGACGAAAATGAAGATGAAGACTAATTTCTTTGTTATTTTATTGTTTGTTAGGTTATGTTTTGCTATGTATAAAAATAATAATTTATTAGAGCTATTTTAAATATGATTTTGTGTGATTTTTGTAAATAAAGCACTATTTTCTCTTATATTGATTATTATTTTCAATTTTAGCTAGTAAATTGTATTCATATATAAAGCACAATAACTAAATCGTATAATTACATAAATAGACACACAAATACAATGAAAAATAATTTTGGCCAGCTAAATTCCCAAAATCGACCTATGTGCGCATCTTGATTTAGTGGTAAACGCCTCAAATAGTTAAGGCAGGTTAAGTTCTCGACTAAAGCAACGCGTTTCATTCTTCCCGCCCCTCCTTGAGATTAAAAGTTCAGCTTAATTTTAGCTATCCATTTGCTTTTAAAGAGGACTGCTGTCTGGTGCTCGAATTCTTTTTCCCTTTTAATTATAAATTTGACAGTATCCCGATCCCTAACCTTATTTGCTGTGTGTTGCACCTCGCCGCTTGGCTTAGTAAGTATTTCTTTTATATTTTTCTCCTTACTAATTATTTTTGTCAACACACTAGCACCCTTCCTCAATTATTACATTACACCACATTCAGAGACCTGTTCATGACACTAGTGGACGCACGCCACATTTCCGAGGCGGGCCTCAGTGGTGCACTGGGGAGCAGATATGAGGTCTAGGTTCTACGACCCTCTTCGGGAGGCTCTGCAGGACCTGGATAAGCTGAAGCAGCCGATCAGTGCCTGGTCATACGTCATACTTAATAGTGTATTTGGTGTTACAGAGGCTACCGGTTCGTATACGCACGCTGTTCGAGGAGCGGCATGGTGGGAACCCGGAGCAGCTGCCCACGGTCCAGCAACTGCTGGAGTTGCTTGACAAGCAGTGCAGGGTGCAGTAGGCAGTGCTACCCCGGCAGTGGAGCCAAGGACCCCGCAGCGTGGCCCGCCTCCTGCTCGAGGCCGACCAGGAGGGGCGGGACCTGCTCCGAGGAAACCAACACCACCTACTAGAGTTCTAGCTGTGGAGCCGCACCGAGAACAGGTGAACCCGTTTCAATCACTGTGCTCATATTGCTCCAGTTCAGAGCATTCATTATATAAATGCCCCGCGTTCCTTAGCCTGGCAATTTCGGAGCGGAAGACCTGGGCAAGAAAACCGGCGCTTGCTTCCGGTGCCTGCGTCAACATTACGCGGTCCATAGTGTGCGGGGGTCACCGTACAGTAGGCCGGGCCCATTGCGCGTCGCCGCGCCTTCAAGGAGGAGACCACTACACTACACTTGTTGTTGACGCCATCGTGCAGACAACATCGACTTCTATTTCCACCGCTACTACTCCCAGCTTGACTGCTCCGATTTCGCGTAAGACTGACCGTCTTGTTTATATGCGTCGGCCTATCGGTACAATTGACACTTGGCCTAAACCCCACCACCCATTGATGAAAGTGTTGCAAATTACCCTGGAGCTTGAAAACCTGATCATTTGACGCACTGTTATGCAAGGAAGCCTCATTATGACCACAGCTATGCATGTATCGAGAAATGATACTTTTGGACCCTCTGGCACAACAACTGTAGCTGGTTAAGGTATGTTTAACAGTGAAAATTTTGACTTCTATCATTGCGAACTAACGTCGAAATTTATGCGCTGCGAATTTAATTAGTTCTCTATGTGATTAGAAGCGGTTACGGTTTTTATGTATATTCTCATTCCAAGTTTAAAAATCAAAGGACATTAAAACAGTGATATCTTATAATATAAACCAGGAAAGTGCAAGGAACAGTGCAAAATGTATAAAATAATTAGTTGCTACAACAGGTCATTTAGTTGTATACCCCCTACAAAATTATGAAACAAACAACCAGCAGATATTGATTCTATATTTTGTCTATGACGTCACTTACGTCGATGGCCTAGCGGTCTATATGACTGCTTATAGTGAGTGAACCTGCAGTGGTAGTGCGTTCAAATCCTGCCAAGGACAGATAAATATTTTTGTTTTTTTATTTTTCTTCGTTTGAATATTTTTTTATTTTACGAACAAACTAAAAGTACTCGCCACCAGAGGGCGCCCTACGTAGCTATTTTAATTCCACGGCGAAAAGAAAGAAAAAAAAATAGCAAAATGATATAATGATACAATGATACAATAACTCAAAAACAAAAATTATTCAATTTCATCCATATCAAAAGCAACCCATAGATTTATCAACTGTAACAAACATTCTTAACATAGAGGAAGTGAAGCATTTTACTCTACTAGGCATCACTATTGATACTGCGTTAAACTGGAAAGAGCATATTTCAAGGATAAAATCAAAACTATCCCAATTCAAATTTGCTTTGAGTTTACTAAAATCGAATACACACATTGAATGTGCCAAATCTGCATACTATGCATATGCATATTCCTGGCTAAAATATGGTATTGTTTTATGGGGACACTGCTCGGAAGCGCACAGTTTATTTGTAAGCCAAAAGAAGTGTCTTCGAATAATTGTAAACGTGCACTATCGAACCGGTTGCAAAAAACACTTTATTCAACAACAAATGCTTACGCTGCCTTGCCTCTACATTCTGGAAATTGCTATTTTCGTCAAAAAACACATGTATATGTTTAACCAAGTCAAAAGTGCAAGAAGACAGGATAAACTTTTAATACCAGCAAAACCAGAGTTACAAATGTTTCGAGACAGTCCACATTATAGATCAGTGACAATCTACAATAAATTACCAAAAAGTGTAACAACCGAACAAAAAATTAAAACATTTACTAACAAACTTAAATCAATTCTAATAGAGAAAGCATACTATTCGATTGAAGAATTTTTGACCGATGAAACATTACATTAAGTCCTTGCAAACCTGCCAAATACCCATCATTAATTAGTTTTGAATTATTATCTTTGAATTTGAATTATTATTATATTATAAATGTTGAAAATGAATGCCCAATGATATGACATTTTTGTTTGTTTTGTTTCTTTATTTGTAAAATAGGCAATAAGGTCTCGTTATTTGTTTATAATACCTATGTAAGATTAGTATGTAAGATAATTGCAATGCCCTGACAGGGTATCATGTACCTACCTTGTAACATTATTTCATCTTGTAATTATATGAACATGATCGCAATAAATAAATGATAAATGATAAATGATAAATGATAAATGATAAATGATAAAATTAATACATCATATTATTAGAGTGTCACCCTAGCCTAGTCTGTAGCTACCCTTCCAATCCTTGTTCAGGCAATATTTTGAAGTTCCTACAAATATTTCATATTATTTGTATGACGGCCATACTTCGGGACCATGGGGTCCTGGACCTTTGGGAGACATCGCTTGACTCCGAAGCCAACAGCGCAGAGGCCCTTTAAAGTCATATTCTAAAGCAAGGGATACACGTGGCACCCCAATTGCACAATATGATACATCCAGAGACTAGTCCCCGCCAGATGCAAAGAATAGCTGCAGTGCAGCACTTTAGCTGTGATGGACACTAATAAGGTCAATGAGCTCTCTATGTGAAAGTTGGATGGTCAGAATAAGTGGCTATGGAGCAGCACTTAGCCAGATAGATACTAATTCCTAATCTAATCCAAAATCAAATATAAAAGTATGTTTTGTTGAATAAAGGTTCATTTTGACGGTTGACTGATGATACATGTTACATTTCTCAGCTCACTATGCGGACGGGACAGCAGTGATCGCGACGCTGGATAACACGGCCGAGCTGGTGATATTCTACGACCAGCTGTTCGACAGCGTGAACGGCGCCAGTAAGAGCTACAATCATACCAATGGCAAAGCCCTACCTACGGTCTGCGGTCACCGAAACCTCAAAGCATCATGCTTTCCGACCGAAAGCTATATCAAATCAAATCAAATCAAAAATATTTTATTCAAAATAGATTCTTATAGAATACTTATTGAATGTCAAGCATGCAACTTCTTATTCCTAATTGAATGTAGCAGAGCTATACAATATATAATTTGAAACATTATTAATAATTTAGATGTCATTATTTACATTTAACTGAAGGTAAATTATCCGACCAAACGTCTTTGTCACTTAAATAGTCATCTACTCTATAATACCCTTTTTTTATTAGCGTGTATTAGCACGTATAGTAGCACGTATTAAAAATATAAAAATAATGCGTCCTCGTTATTTCAAGTCGGACGCTATTGAAAGCTTCTTTGAACGAGTCCATTCCTATAATGCGCGAAATAATGATCCGACCTGCCACGCCTTTGAGTGCACCTTTAAGTCGCTATTAATAACAAATTTTATCAAGTTTCACGAAAATACAAACAATTTTGAAGAACACTGTGCCGAGCAAATTATTAAACTCCAATCATTATTTGACACTGAAATGGACGACTATGTAAATGCTAGATCAATTTATTCTGCGCCGTCCTCATCTTCAACTCAAATCGAACTCAAATCGGGCGGCGCAGAATCACTATTGCTGCAAGTAACTCGGGAGCGCCTACATGTACACTCTCACGGGCGTACACAGCGGGAAGGGTCACAAGACAAGTACTCAAAATATTAAAATGCAAAGAGTGTGATAACCAATATTTACAAATGGATATCTCAGAGGGAGTATAATATAATAACAAAAGATAAATTGACCTATCCCCCTAAAAAAATTGTGAGTCATTTGGAAGTATTGTAAAGGACCGAAATATTTATTTGATTACCTGATATGCGAAACGCACGGAGATGTAGCCAGGCAAACATTCTTGTCACCGTTCCTTTCATTGCGTATACGCGTCACGCGATCAACAAAATATTAGACGACATGTGTCGAGCTTGGATGTTAAAAACTTGCCACCAATGCACGCACAAGCTTACACTAAATACATATGAAAAAAGATTAAAAAATAAAACCCTTTATAAATACATGGTTGTTTTATTTCAAAGGTTATTTTAGTTTATCTGGAACTGTTTCAGGCATGTTCCAGGTAAACCCAAATAACTTTGCCCTAAAAAAAATATTTTCACTAAATATAGAGGAAACTAAATTTGAATAATCCCGCGCTTTCGCAGGGTTAAAATTTAAATTTCCCGGTCATTCCTGCCATTGGCATTAAAAAAAAACTGTTATTATCGATGTCCACCAACTACAGATACGTAATGGCTAAACCACAAGTAGGTAAGATGATTGTCTGAGTATCTTCTTAGCAGTCTGTGCACACTATGGGCATGGCATAGGTCAGCATCAGGTTGCGCTTTTGGTGTATACATTCTACCCTAGATGTCCAACACTGCCAGGCCGGGCTGCTGAAGCAGCCTTTGTGTTTTCCTGACTTTTGAGAAGCTTCAACGAAGACCACCTGCATCCATCATCTGTATACCATCAAGCGACCCTACATATTAACGTATTTGCGGCGCAGAAACATCGACTAGAAATGGGACGACCGTACTTCAGCCCAGTCGACACCGAATATGATGCACGTGTATCGATTGTAACTTCACCTGGTCAGCCCTCAGCGAAAGCAGAACCACGCAAGCGAGACTGCTACAGCCGAACAGGATCAACCGACGCAAACGGAAACCAGACCAAACAAGAACCAGTCAGGAAAAACCAATCATCAGCCAGTACAGCCGGGTGCTGCCTCACGCGCACGTACGTTAGCGCGGTGTTCTCAAACGCATGCTTTTTAGTTTAAGTTTCAGCTGCTAACTTGGAAAATTTTAGTACCTAACCTACTGAGAGATACTAAAAGAAAAACACATACATCCTATTTTTAGGTAACAAACCCACTGTGAAAATTTGCTTGGGTTTTTACCTGCCCTCGCTCGCGCACGAATTCCTTTGTTCTCGCAAAAAAGACCTCGCATCAGTGAAGCTTAAGTGTTACAGAGACTCAATTAGTTCAGGAATAGTGATAAGTGTTTTCTAGTGTTTAAAATCAGTGTTTGTAATATTGTATTTTTGTTAGGGGTGCTAACAGTCATTGTAAAGTCTGTCTTGTATGTTTGACATGTCGTCAAATACTCAGCCTTCCGGGCAAGAAGCCCATCAGCGCAATGCGCGTCTCACGGCCCTTGAAGCCAAGTTCCCAAGAATCTGTGAAGAGCTCCGGATTATCTACGGAATGCAAGGTATGTTACCTAGTGCAAACACTCCTCTCCTCCCACTACAACCAAACTCAAACGACCCTCGCTCCAGCGTGAAGCGTTATGCTAATCTACTCCCTTCTTTCGTAAATGATAACACCACAAACTCGCCTCTTTCGCCTCTGCCCGCGTTGGCCCCTCAGGCCCTATTTTATGATCTCTCGCAGCCTGATTGCTCGCTGGCTCTAGGGCAAACTGACCCGCAATCTAGTCTATCATACCAGCCCCGTCAGGGCGCTCCTATACCTACCCCTAGCGTTGATTTTTACGCTTCGGACTCCACGCTAACAGATGGTAGTGCAAAAAACGATATTATTGACGCTGAAATGGATTCCGGCAACTCTGATGACTTTACTGAAGTCTCCAATAGGAAAAATCCCCGAACGCGTGACGGAGCCACGGGTATCGGGAACATTCCAACGAACGAAGTCTAGTAGTCGTTGTGGAATGCGCCGTCTTTGCTGTCCCCTACAGTTCTGGGCCCGGGTAGGAAGAGGCGAACCCTATACCCTTTTTCTTTCTATTTGTATGCGGCACAATTAATCCAATTTATTGACATGCCAACTGAAACTGTTCCTAACATGAGCGAAGTGAAGAGTGACTGTATGTCTGATGGGAAGCACAGGGTCACCCGGTCAAGGGCTGGAAACCCTAATGATCCAAAGGTAGAAGGGGGGAAAAGGTCAGTAGGTCGAATGGGGGCAATAAGAAGGGATACTCCGAGGACGGAGATGCTGATGTGGGGACCTCCGCAGGTGGTAGCTCGCCAAGGGGGAGAAAGGGGGGGGGGGCTCCCAAAAGGGCCAACCCCTACCTAAAGGAGGTGCAGTCTGTGCCTAAAATAAGCACCGCTAAGAGGGGCGGGAAAAATGCGGGGTCAGGAACCCCCCGCTTGAAACTGAAAATTTCAGGAGTGAAGCCCACCCGGGCATATGCGGGGATTGCGGCCGCCCGTAACAACCTCAGGGATTTGGAGGAGGACTCAAGACTAGAAATGATGAGGCCCGCTTAGGGGCTATCATAGACCACACCACTCTGCTGTCAAATGTTCAATGTCCTTAACCTACCATCAATTGTTAATAGAAAATAAGTCCAGAACGAAGCCTAAATCTTTAAACTTGGGTTTTTCAACGCCAAAGGGCTAAAAACTCAAAAGGATGAGATCACGTATTTTCTTAAGAGACCACGCGTTGGATATTTTTCTGGTTAAAGAAACGTTTTAAAAAAGCGTCCTCAGCTGGCCCTCGCATTGCCAATTTCCACGTTCCATAGAAATATTATTATCATTAATCTACCTATTACTACAGTTAAAATTACAATTAAAATTATAATAATTATAATTATTATAAGCGACACCTCCACTGCACCGCCATCGACACTCCCCCGCTTCAAAATCTAGAGGCCACCATCATTAGAATAGCAATCACGGCAATCTCTCTATCTCTCGCTAACGCTCGGTGCACAGCTCGCCCAAGTCATGATTATTGAGCGAAATGGCGCTGCGACGCCCGGCGGCCAATGTCAAAAAAAAGCAAGCCAGCACTTGATGCTCTCGGCCCGCGATGAGCCGCTGCCCCGACCGCGTGAGCTCGTACCACTAGGTGACCACAACAAAGCCATGATGGCCAACAAAACAAGAAAAAAGAAGAAAAGATCAATGCGACACAAGTTTGCCACATAGGGCTCGTCAAAATTCTTGTCACGATACGAGATAGATGCATCTCGATCCATCAAAAAGAAGCGGGTGGCGGTGCCTGTACCGAAGCCAGCCCCCCGCAAGGTCACATGAGATTACCGGAGTTCGATTCTGAACAACATTGCAACTTCCCGGTCTACGACCAGCAGTGCTTTTTTGAGCCATCAGCACCACAAAGCCACGATGAGGAGCAACACTTCAATCCAGAACTGATGCTTTATCCGGAGTCTACAGCATTGCGAGACCGCGATTGTAGACACCTCCAGAGTTTCAAATATTGCCTGAGCGAGCATTCCTACCAGTGGCCACTTAGCTTCCTAACACGTCTATGGAGGTTCAACATGCCCTGCCTCTTCCTAAGGATTCAAAAATATTGCAACTTCCCGGTCTACGACCAGCAGTGCTTTTTTGAGCCATCAGCACCACAAAGCCACGATGAGGAGCAACACTTCAATCCAGAACTGATGCTTTATCCGGAGTCTACAGCATTGCAAGACCGCGATTGTAGACACCTCCAGAGTTTCAAATATTGCCTGAGCGAGCATTCCTACCAGTGGCCACTTGGCTTCCTAACACGTCTATGGAGGTTTAACATGTCCTGCCTCTTCCTAAGGATTCAAAAATATCGAGTATCGACTAGAGGAATCTGTTGAAACGTCGGAAAACATCCACCTGTGCAGCCATATATACAGGGCAGATGTATCACATGTCACTTCAGCAGTATAGCTCCAAGTGCTTTGCCGCCCCTTCGCACCTGGTCAATATAATCCGGGGATGCATTATGGAATGGAGTGTCTGGCGAGCAGCAGCCGCCCCATGTACGTGGTCCGCTTTTCAACCAAGTCTACACGGCAGCCTGGGGTGATTCCAGTTCCCGGGACCTCCAGTCTGCCTGATATAAATGAAACCGGTATTATTATTCGTCGCCGTGGATGATTTATTTCAGCTGGTGATCTCTCAATGTTTTTTACTATGTGGGCGTATTGTGCAATACAAGTATTGAGATTAACTTAATAATGGAATTTGGGATATGTAGGTTAAGATACAATGTATCAGTGAATTTGTATAATTCAAATAAAGGTCATATTTTCATTTGAAACCTATCTTTTTTGTTTGTTCAAACCTTACCTATCTACTTGCATATTACCTACTTAAGCTTCGATGCTTATACGACCATTATTATTATCATAGAGCAAAATGTACGTACCATCTGTACGTTATCTACTCGCCTATGTGCGTTATTACTATTTTAACGTATACGGAAAATACATCAGACAATTGAGTGATAAGGAAGTACAAGTCCAAAGGTATTGTTCTTAATTTTCACAATATTTCAAAGTGAATTCTTAATAACAGAATAGTGTAAAAATTAATACCTACCTTTAACTCTTTACCAACGGATCAGGTAATCAACCTCCAAGCGCTTTATTATTATTATTATTCCGTATATCTACGTACAAAAGTATTTTACGAATTATGAATTGCCGTGGAGGAATATCTTTCATTTAAATTGTATTCTAACTAATACCAGGCCTGTCCCACTCGCGCGTGTAGGTATCGAACTGTAAGTTGAGAACTTGCTAGGGGCAAAATCAGTAGGGACTCGCGGGCGAGCGGTGACGCACGCGCGAGAGTTGTTCGTCGCATACCTATGTACTGATTCGACCGCCGTCACAGAATTTTATTTATATTAAAATAACTAAAGGGCGGAATTATTCAAGGCCTTTGGGTAGGTTCATCAGGCCTGTTTCAATTAAGGTACCTATCTAAGCAAGTACCTATGCCTAACTAGTTGCACGCAAATTTATTAGAATTAAACCTACATACCACTTAGACATATCTTAGGTTTATTCGAGCTAAAGTAGAGCAATATAAAAAGGTAGTAATTAAGTATTAAGATTATATTAAAAGAAGACAACATTGATATCATCATAAAAGGAACGAGTTACGCAATAGAAAGAGAGCGCACTTTACGTGAATATAATTGTAGGCATTCAGCGTTGCGCGGTCGGAATTTTAAATTAGTATTATCGTAACATGAGTCGTTATTTCTTTAAACGAGTTGTTGGAGAGGGATTTTTGTACTTGTACTAACATGTATTCTGTGCCGTAACGAAGATCGTAAAGTCTATCTCCGTCTCTGTCACTCGAATAGTAAGTGTGACAGAGATGGAGATAGACTTTACGATCTTCGTTACGGTTTGCGGTCACACGCCTGTTATGTTTTCGGTGTTATTTACCTAAGTAGCTGCTAAGTGTAATAATTTATGCATGTAGATATACCACGCGTGCTATTTAATATTTATAATTCGCGTATTCTGTGTGTGTATATTATTGGATCAAGGGTAGGTACAAGATGCGTAGGTGATATGTACAGTGAAATATCTTATTGTCGCCGAGGCGGACCGTATGCTTGTTTGCCACCGACGTCGTTCAAAAAAATGACAACCCTATCTTCGGCGAGGTGCGGAGTAATATCGACCTTCGCGCCGGGCAATAGAACTCAATGACAGCGCGGCTCGCGTGCGGTCCGTGCTAATAATAATTAATAGGCACGTAAAAAGGCGGCATTCGTGAACATCAAAACAGAGGGTCTTCTGTACTTGTACTATTATTTATTCTGTGCTAATACATAATTTCCATATGCTGATGCAACATCGAAATACTTTATTACTGTTATTATCATGAAAGCAAGCTTGGCATACAATCTGTACATTATCTACCCGCTTAGGCACAGAGTATAGTTTCAGTTCTCTTCAAAAATTATTACTACCCCGAAAATCAAGAAGCATCCTCCGATGAAGAGGGTACGGTGGGATTAAAAATAAAACAGGCGATTGCAAAGAAAAGACACGCAAACAGCATCGATGGTTTTTTTGAGAGACCCAAGAAGAAAACCAAAGCAGCTAAAAGATCTTCGAATGTGTCCCAGAGTGCTACGGACGGGGTAGCATATTTATCATCGGGACAAGACGACGGTGCGTACGCTTCACATCTCCTCAAGATCGAAGTGTATGACCTGGACAAAATACGAAACGTTGCACCTGCCGACCACTGGAAATATTGTGATGTGCGGCTTAAATATTACACGCGTAATGAGGACGATTCCCATCTTAAAAGTGCCCGAGATGTAATTTTCAATATTACTAGTGAATCAGCTTCTAAGGAAAACTGTGTTAAATACTTTATAGACACTGATAAGAAAAAGTAAACAAATAACTGTAAAATAATGTATTTTATTATATCCTGTTTGTATTTTATGTACACCTTTTTAATGCACGTTTTTAAATACACTACTTTTTTGTACTTTCAATATTATGTATATCCAATTTTAACCTGCCTTAATTAAACATTTAAGTTAGTCTTAACTATGAAATCATTTAATTATTTGATCTTAACTATAGAATACCTTTTAATAATCTTTTATAACAATTGTAAGTAGTAGCTAATCCCCACTTTGTTTTAAATATCTCATATCTATATTCAAGTATTTAAACGAGGGAAATCAATGAGGGCTACTACATTTCGCAATGGATTCTTTGAGCTGATGTCTACGATCCTGAACTCATCAGAAGAAGTAGGAGAGAATGAAGACCTATGTGAGGCTGCCCGACTTGTTAGCCAATTTCACCGAGACGCGTAAGTAATTTTTCAAAATAAAATATACCTGCCCCTGCATGTCAAATACCCGTAACCAGTTGAAACCGTTTAAAAGCCCTTAACCAACCAAGCTACTTAACAAAAGGATGGGGTTTTATCTTGTTGTGACTCGATCGTATTGTTAAGGTAAACGAAAGGCCCCCGCTTACTTATATAAGCGGGATGTAAATGAGCTGTGATCATTCAGTATTTGTGTGTCGTAAATCATGGTGTTCACTTACTATCATATTGGGCTCACTTTACCTCGTGATAAGATTGAGGATTTAAGTAAAGAATTTATTTTAGCTTATTTCCACAGAAACATAGGTAATTTACCTATCTCATTATTAGAACATTCTGATATCACGCCCTATTTCACTCCATGTGACGGTCATATTAAATACCCCATAGTCAGATGTGATTGATGGAGTATAAAACCTATCTTATTATTAGAAGATTCTGATATCACGCCCTATTTCACTCCATGTGACGGTCATATTAAATACCCCATAGTCAGATGTGATTGATGGAGTGGAGTATAAATGATGCAGGCATATTGTCAGCGGTGTCGAAAATATTTAAGTTAGTATATCAACCAACCGATAAATGATTTATACGACAAGTACCGACACAATTATATATTAATAAACGTCATGTCAGTCCAAATCGGTGTTTCATTGCTCAAACCTATCAGCCACAAGCTGCCCTGCGTTGACTGATGATTGCACCGGTCGAAACTAGTGGGCGATGGGGTCGTCGCATCCCTACGCCTTTAAATAGAATTGACAATCTGCGCTGGCGGTACCTAAGATTGAAGGGGCTATAAAAAGAGAAGTGGAAGTGTGACTCGAAGCAGGATGTGCTTCGCGCCATCGCGGAAGCGGACTCTTTCTTAGAGGACATAGAGAAATATCGATATGTCGAAGGACCCGTTATCGTGGATGTTGGAATACCAGCTCTCAAAGAACTTGTTGAAATACGCATTGACAGTCACTGGACTGCAGTACAGACCTATCACAAAATCCAGCCAGACTTCCGATTTTTCAAGGCCTGCCTGGATTGGCAGTCCTCAAACCCTGTAGATCCTACTTCCGTGTTCGTTGGAACAAGGAGAATTGATCCTGACCAGACCTATCACTCCGCTCTCTTATTATTTTTATTTTTATAATGGTATAAATGTCTGAAATGTTGTAAAAATGATTATGTGGTGGCAATAATAATTGTAAAACTTATCTTAATCTTCCCTAAGTTGATTTTGGACAAGTGTATAAAACGCGCCATATTCCTACTTTTTCCTAAAATTCGATGTATCCAAAACCGCCTTTCCCTTTTTTCTATATTCCGGTTCCTATATATATGTAATAAGCAATTTTTTTTCCGTAAGGATATCCATTGACGCAGCACGACACACGTCTACACAGCCAGGGATAAAAACGCTACTACTATCCGGTCAATGTCTCGCCCGGAGGTTTTGCCGTGTCATGTAATATATTCCCTGACTCTTCAATTGACAAAAAAGTAACGTTAGGTCTGACTAAGGCAACCAACATGTTAATTAAGATAATTGCTTTAACAGCCACTGGCGAGTCGCTAGAAAAAATAGAAAGTACCCGGAAATTTCTTAGCATAATAATGGACGAGGCCACGGAGAACACAATAAAAAAAATGTGCACTCCCAATTATATTTTATAACAGAACCCACTTCATACAATGTCGAAACAAAGTTTCTCAACATGTATGAAGTGGGTTCTGGTTAAGCAGAACATCTATGCCAGGCTTTATTAGACTGGCTTGACAGGCACTCGATCCCAGTTGAAAATTTTATTGGGGTCGCCTCTGACACGACCAACAGAATGGTTGGCGTGCGTCTGTGTTCTCCCATTTAAAACAGAATAAATAACCCGAATATGACTTGCATTAAGGCCCTGATCGACGGGCGAGTAAAATCGCGGTTTTGCAGCTCATTGGTAATTGCTCGTCGATGTATCATTGCAATACCGCGGTATTATATACCGACGAACCGGGCTCGTGGCTCGACAAATATGTTCAATTTTTACTCGGTTCGCCATGCAAAACCGCGTGTCGATCAAGGCCAGCAAGCCGAGTCGGCAGTTTTCAGCGACCGCTGGAGAGAACGGACGTGTCATTTTTATATTCCACAATGGATTTGCGAACTCTCAGTCGCGATTCGGTATTAGAATTTATATGTGGCTTACGAGACAATCCTTGTTTATGGAAATGTACATCGCCCCAGTACAAAAACAAAACAATTCAGCTTACTGCATATTATAAACTTTTGGACATCGTAAAAAAATATGGACCAAACTCAACTATTGCCGATGTCAAGAAAAAATTCAATCAATACGAGCGTCCCACAGTAAAGAACGTAATTAAGTTAATGCAAGGTTGAGAACTGGCTCCGGAAGTGAAGAAGTGTATCAGCCAAAGTTGGTATTATAAGGAAATTGAATTTCTCAACGATCAGACTCGAGGCGAGTTATTAATAAAATAAAGACAGTAAAACATAACAAAACAACCAAGAAGGTAAGATTTTGGGAGCTATATAGCAGGACAACGCAAAACGAACCAAACCGTTTTCCTTATATCACCCGCAGAAGTGATACTATAAAATTGACCTTCAGGATTATTTTTATGACGAAGTAATCTACGAACGGTGCGAAGACCTTTCTGATTTCAACGACACATACGATGATGAATAAATAAATCTTTGCAATGACGCTGAAATGCGAAAGGTCAATAGTTATTCGCCTCCGTCGCCGCTTTTATACATATACAATATTACAAACCCTCTTTTAATACTAATACTGCCTAGCATTAGATTTTTTCCTAAATAATCCACCGGCAAACAGGTCTGAGGTTGGCTCTTCGATGTGAACACACAGCTATAATGTAACGCATTTTGTCTACCCCCACTTCAAGAGTTCAATAACTGTTTTAAAAATTAGTTTGAAAGAATGAAAAAGTGCATTGTACGCAAAGGAGAATACAATAAAAGTACTTTTATCTCATTTAATTCCGATTAAGTATATCCGATGTTTCACCCTCCGTAATCAAATCAAATATGTGGCCTTCATCTTCAGGCAAACGAAAATAGGAACGAGAACAAAGCGCTAGTAGAGACAGACATGTAAATGTACTCCCAGAGAACTCATTAACAAGCAGATTAAGTATTTGTTACTATAGAAAGGGTTATATACTCGTACATATATTCAAAGTTAATGATGTCGTTTTTGACGACTCGATTAATTGATCGATAAAACTTACACCGTATCCGGCAATCGACGCGAATTAAGAAGTGAAATAGTGACCAGCGCGTTAATTAGTATTTGTTCAGTATCACTGTTTACTAATATTGTTGTTCTCCGTGAAATAAAATCTCAAATCCGTTGCCTACAAAACAATTTAAAGCTGCTCGTAAGGAATTGTACTTATGCGGGGAAGGAACCAATACTATAACGACCTCAGTTGGTAGATACCCTGCCTACGAAGCTGGAGGTCCCGGGTTCGAATCCTGGTAAGGGAATCAATTTGTGTGATTTTCACGAATGAAGTTGTTCCTGAGTTATGGTCGTTTTATATGTATACATGTATGTATATCGTCTAGTACCCGTACAAGCTTTGCTTAGTTTGGGACTAGTTCGATGTGTGAGATTGTCCACAATTATTTATAGAGAGAGATAGGGATGCATTTATTGTCAGAAACTGTGTAATATTACAAAAAGGTGCAACAGTTTGCCCGTTCCGGGCGTACAATAATAAAAAACAAACACAAACACACAGATAACATTAGTACCCAAGTAAATTAATACATCTTAATCTTTACCATTCTTACATCTATAGGTTATATTCATTCAAATTATAGAAACACTTAGCCACCTCTTGAGCATATTTTTGAACCTGACTCCATCTTGTGACTTAATATCTTCTGGTAAATTATTAAATATTTTAATCCCCGAGACATATGTATGCACTCTTACTTAAAATATAACTAGAAGGTCTAACTGGTGAAATGTCATATTTATATTGCATTCTAATGTTATTTTTAGATACACTTTTCTTATTAAAAATGTCATTTTGTTCTTTTACAAATAAACTTATTTCTAGTATACACGTCAGAGTCAATATTCCATTATCCTTATAGAAATTTCGCAACGATTATATATCTATGAGCTTAAAAATAGTTCTTAAAAATGTTTTTGCCAAAGAAATGTGGATTCTACGTTAACCGAATGATTTATTTAATATTCCGAGAATATCGTTTCGTTTTCAAAATATATAAAATCACAAAAAATAAATAGAACACAACATTTTCAACACTGTCAACGCAACGTAAGATACGAATGATATCTACCTACGCGCGTCTTACTTCCCGATCTTACAACGAATTCAATATGGCTTTCATCTTCAGGCAAACGAAAACAGCAACGAGAACTAAGAGCTAGTAGAGACAGACATGTAAATGTACTCTCATAGAACTCATTGACAAGTTAAGTATTGCTACTATAACAAAAAGGTTAAATATATAAATTCACACATACACATAAATTCAAAGTTATAATGCATACTGACGTTTTTTGAGGACTCAATCAATTGAATGATGGAAACTTTCACCGTTCACCGGTTCAATTTAGTGGGGATCGAAGCGAATGAAGAAGTCACCAGAGCTTTAAATCGCAGTATCGTCATAATCATAGTATCGTATACAATGTATTACGATGTTTAGCTGGCGTTTCTTGGGGAGCAGATCCCAAGATTCTAGCTGTGTTATACAAAGCTATAGTAAGAAGCCATTTTGATTACAGTGCTATGGCATACATAAACAGTACTCACGCTCCAAAATTGGACATTTTGCAAAAATAAGGCTCTTAGAATTATATCTGGTGCAATGTGCTCAACTCCCATAAGGGCCATGGAAGTTGAGACCAAAATTATGCCACTAATTTTAAGACGCATTTACCTTGCTGAAAGATATTGTATTAAATTATTATACTCTGATAACACACAAATTATTAATAAAGTCTTACCTCATCGAGTCAATATGTCTGGTCCTTTAGCGACTGGGGAAGGTCTTCTCTTTGGTAACTCTCCAATGATGTTTCGTATTTTCCTAGAAATTGAAAATAATAGTACTCAAATTAGAAAACAATTCCCATGGCCTTGTTATTCCTCCTTGTATTCAAGCATAATGCATCCAGTTATCACACTTGACTCCGTTACCAACAATATTGATATGTTACAATTCCTTTCCGAACACCATTACTATAATATTTATACAGATGGTAGTAAAGGCATAGATTATGTTCGATGTTCTGTCTATGACCCACAACGCAAGTTTTCTCAGAGCTTTATTTTGCAAAAAATCTGTACTATATTTACTGCAGAGGCCTATGCTCTATATCAAGCTCTTCTGCAAATTGATTATGTAAATACTTGTAAAAACTTTTTAAGCGATTCTTTAAGTGTGATACAAGGCTTGCAGAATATAAAAATTAATTTTAAAACTAATTTCATTTTATACATTATTAAAGAACAGTTATTTAAATATTACCAAAGAGGATTACAAAATTATTTTATGTGGGTTCCTTCCCACAAAGGAATTACTGGGAACGAGGTGGCAGACCGGGTCGCCTTCAGGGGTGTAAATCCTCTGGATGTTAGCGATGCCATGTACGTCCCCATGTCCGATTACTTATATTATATTAAGTTGTCTGTAAGAATGCTATGGGAAGATATGTGGAAAAAAGACCAAGATCATGGAAAAGGAAAGTGGTACGGAAGCATACAAGAAAGCTTACCAGCAAGATCTTGGTATGACAATCTGCGCAGAGCCAGTCGTGATTTTATCACTACCATTAATCGGTTGCGATTTGGACACAACAAAGCGCCATCACACCTTGCAAGATTGGGAATCATTCAAAACAATGTCTGTGCTTTTTGTGCATTAGAAGAGGGGACCGTTGACCATTTGATATTTAAATGCCAGAAGTTTCTTATTGACAGATTAGCGCTAGCAAGTGAATTAAGTGATGTGTTCCAAAATAGTGACCTTTCTTCCCGCCCGCCGCCGCTTAATATTCTCTTAAAAGACTCTGAACATTACTTGCCTATTTACAAATATATCAAAAATACAGTGCAAAATTTATAAATTCTATGTAAACGTTCAAAACAGTGTGCAGTGAAATAATAAATAAGACTTGGCTTAAAGGTCTCGCAACCAGGCCATTAAAAAAAAAAAAAACTTCTACTAGTCTTTCTGCTGACGTTTTCTTTAAACCCGTCTTTATTGTTAAGTGTGTTGCAAGAGCTCAAGCAGGGTAAGTAAACCTCGTTATAACATCTCGCTGAAAGTATTGAAGAAAACCGTTCAATTTTCATTGGCTACTTGACGGTGTGACTTTGCGAAATAATCAGAGATGTTAACTATTTGAAATAAAAGCATTTCAAATGCAAATACAAAATAAAAATATACCCCTTGTCATCTAACTCGCGTGTGGAACTCAAGAAAGGCTGACCAGTTCGCGGAAGTACTGTTCCTGCTTCATATCGGTGAGGAGCTGGTAACAGGTAACCGGGATTCAAGGTGAGTTCGAACAATCTGAGAGTTCTGGGAGCCTGCACCAGCCACCGCGACCGAGTACTGTGCCATCATCAGCAGTACGCAAGGTGAGTGCTTCAGTTAACTGTTCTAGCCCTACTTATTTTCCACAGCTTTCATGTCGCGTAATTCTCGTTCAATAAAACCCTTTCGCATACAGTCCGCTTAAATTGAAATCGAAGAAATAACACATACAATGAATTCAAGACTAATCTTTGCAACTTTTTTTTAGACGATATCGGTAAATTTAAAATTGCTCCATCTTCGGTCTTTGAAATATAATGAAACGACCATATACATTTTTAGCTGTATTCCAATAAATAGTTTTTCTTTAAAAACTTCTTAAAGAACATGACTTAGGTGTTGTCTACATCTTAGGTAACTATTGTCAAAAAAGTATTTTATTTGAATAAAAGCTTTGCGCCGCTTTGACGATTTACAATGGCACCTCCCAAGTTGGAATGGGCCGTGAAGCGACATTTGTGGAAGCGAGGCGCTACTTCGGATGCTCTGAAGCTAATTGCTGACACAGACCGCTTCTTGGCGGACGTAGAGGCTTACCGATACGTCGGGGAACTAACTGTTGTAGATGTTGGGATTCCAACTTTAACAGAGTACACAGAGACACGCATCGAAAGTCATTGGACTGCAATACAAAGCAAATATAACATACAGCCGGATTTCCGGTTCTTTAAACTCTGTCTGGATTGGCAGGCGTCGAACCCTGTTAATCCCATGGCCGTGTTCGTTGGAACATGGAGGATAGAACCCGATGCTTCATATCATTCAATTCTTTTAGGACGAACCAGAGAAACCATGACGTACGGCTGTTTCAAGCCAACGCAATGGTATGCATTTTTTTGCGAAGCTGGGTCTTCACGATTCGATCGAACTACGATCTATTGCTGGCTTATGTGTTAAGTCAAATGGTATGCCATATAAGATAAAGAAGGGAGACAACTCCGTAATCCATGATATATTGTTATTTTACAATGTCGCCAACCTGGTCGAAGCGCTCTTGAATGTCGCCAATCTACGGTGTTCATTAAGCTATCGGACATTGTTCCTGTATACGAGTGGAGAATGTGACGGAAAGATTATTTACGCCAGGAATGAGGTAAGTTTGGACGCTCTGTTAGATGAACTCGTTTTGACCTACGCGATAGCGCCAAAGCATAATTGCAAGGCGATTAGAACCTTCCTAACTTTAGTGATTCGCACGTCTGGCTCCCTTGCCACCATGCAGCGAACTTATTCGCACGACGTTCTAAATAAATCAGGGAAAGATAGAGTTGGGAATCTGCGCGCGCATGACTTTGACGCCAGAAACTTTCTGCTACCGTTCTTTCAAACTGAGACGATGGCCACAGAATATAACAATGGCATAAATTTATTAAAGAAACTCAGAAGGCCTAGTATAAAAATTGTACGACATTAACTCCTCGACCGCGTTAGCGTATCGAGGGGTCAAAATATGAAAGTTGCCGGATGATTTAAATAAACGGCAAACATAATTTGAACTCCCGATACGCTAACGCGGTCGAGGAGTTAATGTCGTATAATTTTTATACTAGGCCTTCAGAATGCACAAGATGCTCGCCAGCATTGAAGTATACATGCGAACTTCCCTGGTGAAGACCGATCCAGATCATTTCGTCGCCTTTGGCAGTTTCTTACACAGTATTATGGCCCTGGCCGGATATGGACGTGCTTTACCGTGCGTTTCAGCCCCAGAACAGGGAGAAGAACGAAGTGACGATCCGCATGGCATAGCCTTACGCATCGAGAAACTTATATTAGAACTGGACGCGCAGGCGCAAGAGAAAGGTTTCATACCCCCCTATGAAGACAAATGGATGCCAGCATGTATGGCTTATTGGAAGTCGACCTCCGCAGGCGTAGCGCCATTACGTGTTACTCTCGAAATCGACGGGAAACCTACAGAAGTGAAATTACGAAAGAAAGCTGCGATCGGCGCCGCTCTGGGAAAAGAAGGTTTCTCGCGGGCGCGGTTAAGAAGCAAGGCTGATAAGAACAATCCGAACTCCGTTGGGTACAGGGACGTGCCCTACAAGCCAACACGTCTCATCTACGTAGCGGCGCCGGGGCAGCGCACGCGCCGAGCCACCAACGCGCCCGGCGCACGTGCGCCCGGGCTGCTCAACAAGCTTGTGATCGAGCAAGATGCCGACCTGTTCGCCGACACCTGGCATTTACTGCGAAGTAAAATAAATGCAATGTGCAACTCGTACTGTTGAAATCTGTTGTGTACTTAATTACTTAGATTATAGTTGTTACTTAAGGTATAATATGTCAATCTAGCATTGTAGGCGCCTGGTGTATACTGTAAGCCTTCTATGTTTCCTAAATAAATGAAATGAAATGAAAAGTATTTTAAAAATACATATTTTGCATTTTTGTGAAACTATTTTGTATTTTTATTTGAAATAGGTAAAACATCAAAGTATTTGCATTTTTTATTTAAATACATTTCAAAACCTATTTTTAACATCTCTGGAAATAATAACGTTTCTAATGTTCTACAACCTTTTTAAAGGTACTTAACGTCACTCGTCGTTATAGAACCAACCAAGCAACCAAGCCAACGAAGTATTCTTGACCCTTATGCTAAAAGGAACATGGGAAAAACTGGCAAAGGGACTATTTATATTTCTGTCTAAAATAACACTAACATGCGCTTATATAATGCGGCTATACTAGTGTGTGGGTGAGGCGTAGTACACTCACTACAGTACTCGTTTTTGTTTAAAATTTAAAGTACTTGAAAATATAATGTACTATGAATCGTGAAATGAATGCACGTGGCAGAGGCCAAGCTAATTCCGGTGGAAGCCGCCGAGAAGCAAGGGACCAGGCACGAGGATTCCAGAACCAGCAGAGGAGAGAACAGCGGGAGTACGAGGCCAGGCAGCAGGCCGACTGGAACTTACCGGACTACCAACCGCGTGGGTTCGAGCCCCGCCCTCAAAATCGGAGGCCGCGACCTTCCCTTCGACAGGTCGTCAAACTTTCGTGGACGAAAGCCCCCGACCATGCGTCGCGTCGACGAGGTTCCTACGTATGATATAGGACCTGCATCAAGTGTGATCCCAATCCAAGGGAAATACTGCCAAAACTTTGATTACGGCGGTTTTATACCATTGGTGGAAGCCACCTTTGAAGACCTACGCGTTATTGATCCTAGGTTGCACGAGAGGATGCCCCTCAGTGCTTTACATTTAAATGATAACACACGTAATATGTAATCATTTAAATGTCGAGATTCTCGCACAAGCGAGAGAAGCCGGACAGTCAGTTCTACCACAATTCGCGGACTTCCATGAGGTTCCACGCTCCCCGACTATCAGTGTATCCCCAAGAGCGTTAATGACAATATATCACACATCGGGAAGACTGTTACCGCCAGCGGTGAAGAAATTAGGTCAAATCTACCTAACGCTGCAATACCGCAAGGCCCGTTAATGCACGAAGGCGTTGCCATTCCTTCTGGCACATTTGGACCATTGGATGCTGACAACTACATTGCACCACTCACTACAACCTTTTACATATTAAGTTGATATCTTCATCATCATCACTTAGTTGGTAATACTATAATTACCATTTGTATTTCAGGTGAGTACCATACTGAATTCGTCAGCAGAGGGAAGACAAATAATAGAAATTGGACAGAAAACGGGCGCCGTGCCGTCAGACGTGCGTGGGCGTTTATGCAAGTTGCTCATGGAGAAGCTTATAACTGCCGAAAATTCTGTGCTTCAGACTGATTCCCAGCTGCTCACTAGAGATGTGTCAACCCGGTTTGCTCTGCAGGGTGGTCTGACCTCGCCGCGTCTCTTCAACCTGTACATGGACGAGCTGATTGCTAGACTCAGCAAGCATGAATGTCGGATGTTCAGTGAGTGGCACCATAGTTAATAAAAAGTAAAAAAAAAGGGATGAGTTATTTAAAATTTGGTACTTAGATCAAAGTAATGCGAAAAATCGGCTTTTGTATAACAAATACAGAAATAAAACGAATAAATATATAAACAAGGTAAAAAATAATTGTATAATAAAATATATTAGTGATAACTTTCACAATCAAAAAAAAAGTAAGGGAGATTGTAAACCAGCTTTGCGGAAATACAACAAAATCTATCGACGAGGTTATAACGAAAAGTTTTAAAAAGTATAACGTTAACTTATTGGTAAATAAATTTGCGTGCGAATTCAGAGATAATGTCAATAATATTTGTTCCGATTGTGATAAGCCAATATTAACAGAAAATTCATATAAGTGTGATCAATTAGTATCGTTAAATATTAATAAAGCCTCCGAAAATATTGTTTCCTATATAATCAAACAACTTAACGTAAAAAAAGTCCCGGGATAGATGGTATTCGAGTGTCGGATATTCAATGCATAAACAAGGAAATCACCCCAATCATCACCCATCTGATCAATGCCTGTATAAAAAGTTCAACTTTTCCCAATAAATTAAAAATAGGTACTATTAGACCCATCTACAAGA
The DNA here is from genome assembly GCA_949128165.1 of Lathronympha strigana. Taxonomy (NCBI): domain Eukaryota; kingdom Metazoa; phylum Arthropoda; class Insecta; order Lepidoptera; family Tortricidae; genus Lathronympha; species Lathronympha strigana. Next base: position 1,601,325 of record OX421917.1, read on the forward strand.
AAGGTAGCCATTCTGATATAAACAACTACCGACCAATCACAATACTGTCTTGCATCGATAAAATAATTGGAAAATTTTTTGGTAATCAACTACATAACTTTTTGAACAAAAATAATATAATAAACGAAAAACAATATGGTTTTCAGAAAGGAAAAAACACATCACAACTACTAGGTAAATTTACAAACGAGGTAAATAGGCATCTGAATGATAAAAAACACGTTCTAGTAATTTTTATTGACTTTAGCAAAGCATTCGAAACTCTGAAATATAATTCACTATATTCGAAATTAATGCAAAATGGTATACGGGGTCCATTCTTAGAATTTATTAAAAACTATCATACTAACCGTTCTACAACTGTGAAGATCAACAATACCTATAGTGACAATATACCCACGCAAAGGGGCACGGCTCAAGGTTCAATTTTTGCACCAACTGAATACCTTTTGTACGTGAACAATATGTGTAATATTTTCACGAATGGTTCCGTATACCAGTTCGCAGATGATACTTGCCTACTGGCGGCCCACTACGACATTGCGATGGCCGAACACATCCTACAAACTAACTTTAACTTACTATGTGAATGGGCTCATGACGCGGGTTTAGTTATTAATTACGAAAAAACAAGAATTATGCATATACATTCCGCATACAAAAAATGTGACATAACACCTAAAATCATAGCTCACAGTCACCAATGTTTACATGAACACTACACAGGGAATTCGGGTAGGTACGCGTGCAAATGCGATCAGCTAGAAATAGTAAATAATCATACCTACCTGGGCCTAATTATAGATAACACGTTCAACTGGGGTCCTCACATTACATACATATGTAAGAAATTGCGTGCCATTTTGTCTAAGTTGTCCCTACACAAATTACCTTTTAGCACATGTCGAATGTTATATATGTCATTAGCGGAATACATTATTAATTATAGTCTCAGTAGTTATGGACGAACATATAAAACATACTTAGATAATATATTGTTACGCCGGTCATGTGAACAAAACTTCAAATGTGATTTTTCATGCCTTAGAAGCGTTTTCAGCAGGCTGAAAAGTGATTTCAGGCCGTTTTAGAGGTGCCTCTTTCACATACTAGAAGATTCAAAATTTACCCCAGTTACCGTTGTTTTCAGGCGCCTGAAAGATGTTTTCAGTTCGTTTCAGGCCACCCTCTACCAGATGGCACAATAACCTGAAAACCCGTTTTCAGGCGTTTTCAGGACCCCTTATGGGCCCCTGAAGTACAATTCAGTATATGGCGAAATTTCTCGAAGGAGTGAAAGAGATAGCACTCTTAGAAAGAGCTAGCTATACGGAACATTCAAGAAGTGTGTGAAAGAGAAGGATAGAAAGAGACGGCAACAATCGAGAATGTTCTGGAGTACTCGCGAACACACCTGCCTAGTAGCTATACGGAACATTCGAGAAGTGTGTGAAAGAGACCACTCTTAGAAAGTGATAGCTATACGGAACATTCGAGAAGGGTGTGAAAGAGAAGTATAGAAAGAGACGGCAAGATTCGAGAATGTTCTCGAATACTCGCGGACACACCTGTCTAGTACCCAGCCGCGTCTAGAAGCATCGCGAGAAGTACTTAGGTACCTACTCGCTAACTTACTAGAATCGAAGCCGACCTGTCGAGGCGAGATTAGGCTGGAACATTCTGGAACCATCAGGAGTACCGCCGACGGGTATATATAGCGGCAGCCTGCGACCACAGAGTAGTTCAATTCTGAATGCGATACAGTGCGGATCAAGCAAGAGCGAATCGGAGTGAAGTACAAGTGACAAGTGCGTTGAATTAGTGTGTGATAAGTGTGTTCAAGTGGTGTGTTTAGTGTCTTGTGAGTAGCAATAAATCATTCATGTTTTTGTTCTGTGTTGTTCTGTGTTGTATTATGGGTTGATTTACCTGAAATAAATGATTTATATATATATATATATAAAGCCTCAGTTTTAATTAGTGGTTAATTAGTGCATTTTTTATTAAGTACCCACCCCTCAAACGTAACAATATATAAACTACAATTAAGTATCATTAAAACGATAGTACAGTAGCCGGCAATCAACTTGAACCAATGACCTTGCATGCGCAGAACCGAATTTTAGGGGCATTTGGTGGTGCGGGGCGGGGCGCGACGGAGGGGCGACCGCGGCGCTCACGCAATTGGTCAGTCAGTTGAAGTTTGTGCCCCGCGCCGCTTCCACGCCCCGCTGTCTCCAGAATACACTTGTGTGCATTAAAAAGTGACTCGTTAATACTCGTAGTTAAGTTTTTTGTTATCGTTTTTATGTTATATTTTATTGTTGTTAAGTAATTCGTAATACAATATAAAAGTCGAACCATGCCGAAGCGAAGCAATACTGTGTTAAAGAGACAAGCTAGAAAAATGGTGTACGATGTGTATTGTTTTATGAAAAGTCATGGAAAGACCGATTTGGAAACATTTAAAAATACCGCCGAAGCTACAAAGACATCTGTAAGCACTGTGAAGCGAATTGTTAAAAAAGCCCAAGGTTCCGATTTACTCACCGTGTTTCGAACGCCTGGCAAAAAAAGAACAGGACAGAAGAAAGTGACCGGAATCGATAATTTCGACCAGAATGTAATAAGAAGATGCATCCATAATTATCATCGGACAAATGAAGAATTCCCTACCGCGGAAAAACTCCGTAAGAAACTATCAGATGACATAGGTTTTAATGGCTCTGAACGGAGTTTACGCAGGATTATTAAAGACTTGGGGTTCAGGTGGAAAAGAACCGAAAACAACAGACGATTGCTTATTGAGAAAAGTAATATTAGGTCATTGCGTATAGGATATTTGGAGCAAATAATTAAATACCGTCGAGAAGGACGACCGATCGTCTACACGGATGAGTCCTATGTCGATTCATCTCATGCGAGTGGCAAATCATGGTCAGATGGATCGACTCAGGGCTTGAAGAAACCCATTTCAAAGGGACAACGTGTGGTGATCGTTCACGCTGGATCAGAGGCAGGATTCGTTCCGAATGCTCTTCTTTTGTTTAAGGCTGGAACGAAAAGTGGAGACTACCACGACAACATGAATTACGTTAACTACGAGAAATGGATGCGTAGTCAACTAATCCCAAACCTACCTCCAAATTCAGTTGTGGTAGTTGATAACGCATCTTACCACAATAAGCAATGTGATCCTGCCCCAACTACAAACACGAACAAACCTATAATGCAAAAATGGCTCCAGGAAAAAGGCATTCCTTATGATGATAAAATGCTGAAACCCCGACTGTATGATTTAATAAAAGCCCATAAAGAAGCAAACAAGAAGTATAGCATCGATAAAGTATTGGCAGAATATAACCATACAGTCCTTCGCCTACCTCCTTACCACCCCGACCTCAACCCTATTGAGATGGCTTGGGCAGCCATTAAAGGGTATGTTAGCAGTAAAAACGTAAGCTGGAATATAAACAAAGTCATGGAGCTTGTGAAGGAGAAAGTTGGGTTAATGGGTGAAAGCGAGTGGCAAAAATTATGCCAAAAGGTCAAAGAGCTTGAAAAGGAGTATATGAAAAATGACCATGTGATAGATGATAAAAGTTGACAGCTTCTCTTTGGACATAACCTAAAACATCATCTCAGTGCATTTGTTACGGAAGATATCACGTGTTAAATCATACTTAAAATGGCTAAACCGATTAAAAGCAGTGTGAGGAGTTTGTTATTTACAATGATCTCTAACTACAATCAGGTTAAAAGTGATCAAAATGAGAGATTAATGGAAATAAAACTAAAGTTGGACAAAATCATTCTGGCCTCCAGTAAGTCTGCTACCAAACAATATTGATATTTATATGATAGTTTTTTATTTACAAAGATATTTAGTATAGAAACGTTACTATTAATACTCACTTGATTCTTTATGTTGTTTATAGCTGGCGTGGATGACGAAAATATCAAACAAACTATTGAAATGCGAGCAAGAGAATTAAAAGAAATGGTTAGCAAAAACGAATCGTAATCGGGTTATTTGGCTAAAATATCGACCATGACAGGTAATAACTCATAACTTACAATTGCAAGTTCATAATATTTGCACATGTTGATTTCCTTCATGTTCAATTGCTTTATTTTTTTCAGGAATCAGCATTAGAACGTTACGCACAATTAAAAAAGAGGGTTCTATTAATCAAGGTGAGTGGAATACTCCAGGGAAAAAACGTCCCCGTCAACTAACTGTGTCAAATTTAGACAGCTTCGACATATCAGCCATCCGCAATAAAATAAACGAATTTTACTGTGTCAGAAAGCAAGTTCCTACTCTGACAACATTACATGCAGATCTGAAAGATTCTATAGGGTTCACAGGATGTCGTGAAACACTGAAAAAAATATTACATCAGAATGGATTTGAGTTTAAAAGAAACAAAGAAGAACGCTCCGTTCTCATGGAAAATTTTGAGATATCTGGATGGAGACAGAGATATCTTAGGACTATACACAAAAACGACAAGAAGGAAAAATGATTGTATACCTTGATGAGACATATGTGCACCAAAATTATAGACCGAAGAAGTCATGGCAAGGGCCTTCTACTTCCGGCATAGTAGATAAAATTTCACAGGGTAAAAGACACATAATAGTGCATGCTGGATCTGAAAAAGGCTTTGTACCAAATGCTTTACTTGTATTCAGCACAAAATCGAAAGCAGCAGATTATCACGATGATATGAACAGTGCAAATTTTTTAAAATGGTTACGTGAAATGTTGGTCCCAAATTTGACGGAGCCTAGTGTCATTGTAATGGACAACGCAAGCTATCATGTCACTCAAAAGAATAAACCTCCAACAATATACAGTTTAAAAGCCAACATACAGAAATGGCTCACTGAAAATGGAATCCCATATGAAGATTGTTATAAAAAGGCTGAAGGGTAATTCCATGACAGAGATCAAAATTTATCAATTTCTAAATATAGGTTTATCAATACTATTTGCAGCTCAATCGTTTGTCTATAGTCTGGAGTAACGTATTATGACCTTTTTTGTCACTTCTGTCGATGTATTTTCGCATATTACGTGTCATTTATTACACAGGAAAACTCAAGTTCAATGTGAATAGAAAACGGACCAAAAGATCAGTAAATTTTAAAGTTGTTTAAGAAGTGATCGGTAAGTATTTCTTTACTATTTTTAGTCCTGTTATTACTTTATATAAAACGACAAACAAAGTAACATTTTACGAAACGTAGCCAAAGTTATTGCAAATCAAAAATACATACTTGTTAATTGAAACGTAAGTTACCATTTTGTATTACTTTTCCAATATATCAAAAAATACTAAAATTAGTTCAGTGATTCTGGTGATTCTCTTTAATATTGTTATAGCGAGTTATATAGCCTTATTGTTTTTTTCTCAGAACAAAACCTTTCTTTTTAATTAGCTATCAAAATTTGAAATGTAAGTTACCGGTAACTTACGTTACACGCATGTAACAACAGTTACCCTTATAATGTAATATGAATTGCAGTTGAAATGCCACTCAGTGCTGCTGAAAAGATGAGAAGAAGAAGGGAGAAGTTAAAGGAGAACGGAAAATATGAGGAATATAAAGAACAAACGAAACTTGCAACTCGAAAAACAAGGCAAAAGAAAAAAGAAGAAATAGAGCGGTTACCGTCATCAAAAAAAGTTAAAAATATTAAAGAAAATGGAAAAAAAATCAAAGAAAGAGTATACAGGGCGTCCCAAACTTATGGGACATGAAGGGGAAGTACCTTAAATATCGTAGATAGTGAATTTTGCTCAAAGAAGACTTTATGTTATTTTTAAAAGTTAGTAATTCTGCATTCATAGATTTTCTAAAAATTACTTGCTTCGTCTGGGAATCGAACCGACTAAAATGTGAAAAAAAATCACCCTTTTTTTATGATGCCAATCGAAAGAACAGCTAAAAAATAGTAACTCTGCTTAAGTAACATAGTATTTTAAAAGAAAGGAACACCATAAAATGATTGAGTCAAATTTCAAGAAAGTTATTTATTGCCGAAGACGACGTTCGAAAAGTAGCGATATTATCATTCTAAAGATAGCATTGATTATTCGTAAATAAGTACCCACTTCATAAAATAGGTACTGGCATAAGTTTTCCTTATTATAAGTGCACGTGTGGATAAAATGATAATTTGATAAAACTTAGTATTTCAATACGTCCTCTGTAAGCTAGACAGAAGGCAAATTTAAAACAAAAATAAATAATTGTTAAATTTGAAAATGGAACAGTTTATGACAGCGTTTGTTTGAATGCATACTTTTTAAGATATTTTAAAAAGAAGTGATATTTTTAAATGTTGTTCTTAAATTTGAAAATGGAACAGTCTGTGCAAGCGTTAGTTTTTCGGATATTGATCTGTTTAGTCTTAATTCACTTACACAAGTGTTATTGTGTTAATTTATTGCGAACATGGCATATCAAGTAAGTTTTGATCTAATAGAAGCATATTTTTTGAACGATAAAGATATCTCTAGAAGTTTGCGGTGGTATGGCGTAAAATATCCTGATAGACAAATACCGTCTCGTAAAGTTTTGAAAAGGCTTGTGAACAATTTGAAAACTCTGGGACGTTTCGATAAACGCCCAAGAGAACCACAGCAAGAAAACCATACGATCAACGACGAAGAACTTGGTATTTTAATTTACTTTTCGGCTTTTCCGAAAGCATCGGTGAGAGAAGGAGAACAGGAAATTGGAGTTTCAAAAAGTAAAATACACCGTGTATTAAAAAAACACGGTTTTAAGAGTTATGTTGAAGGACGATTGGTTCAAAAGTTACTTCCGGGCGATACAGAAAGGAGAAAAAATTTCTGTCTTGATATCCAGGCACGCTTGCTCGAAGATCCAAATTTTTTGGATAATATTATTTGGACAGACGAATCTAACTTTAGCAATAACGGTATGTATAACCGCAACAATAATCGTATTTGGTCTAAAGAAAATCCCCTACGAGTCACTGAAACTAATAACCAAGTGCGTTTTTCACTTAACTGTTGGTGCGGACTTTTAAAAAACCGGGTTTTCTTAATCCATTTTTACCAAGGAACCTTGAACACAGAAAAGTATTTAGGAATACTTCAAATTTTAAGGGATAAGATAAGAAACCTTTCCGCGGCGGAGCAAGAAAACTTAATTTTCCAACAAGATGGAGCTCCGGCTCATAATAGTCGGAGAGCAGCAGATTTTCTAAATGAATGTTTTCCTACATGGATTGGTACAAATGGACCGATTAGATGGCCGGCCAGATCCCCGGACCTCACACCATTAGATTTCTTCTTTTGGGGATACGTGAAAGATATGCTATACAAAAAGCGATACGAGAACGTAGGCGAGTTGCAAACAGAATTGTGCCATATCACATCGAGTGTTCACCATAAAATGATAAGAAAATCAACAGGCAGCGGGCTTATTACAAGATTGGCGATTTGCGTAAGACAAGAGGGATCACATTTTGAGCATTTAATTAATTAATTTACAAAAAAATACCTACTTAACTAATTGACTACGGCAGTTTCATGTATGTTTTTTATTTGATTAAAATGATTAATTTCACGTTGTTCCTTTCTTTTAAAATACTATGTTACTTAAGCAGAGTTATTATTTTTTAGCTGTTCTTTCGATTGGCATCATAAAAAAAGGGTGATTTTTTTTTTCACATTTTAGTCGGTTCGATTCCCAGACGAAGCAAGTAATTTTTAGAAAATCTATGAATGCAGAATTACTAACTTTTAAAAATAACATAAAGTCTTCTTTGAGCAAAATTCACTATCTACGATATTTAAGGTACTTCCCCTTCATGTCCCATAAGTTTGGGACGCCCTGTATAAGCATAGAAATCAGAAAAAACTGAATGAACTGACCAACTTAACTACCAGTGAAACTTCTAGGTATACGTATGACCCCGCAATCTATTGGTAAAGCTGTAGTTCGAAATTGAAGAAAGAGCACAACTTCTTCAATTGGATGAGTGCTTTTCAAAAGCTCAAGCTGTTCCTGGAGTAACTAAGTGCCATGTTATATGCTGGAAAAATGATAAACTTCAGAAGAGCATGATTTCAAAAGACTTCGAAGAGTAAACAGAAAAAAATATTGGCTGAGGACTATTAGACTAAACTATTAGTCTAATAGTCCTCCGCCAATATTTTTTATTGTATTTTTATGCAAGAAAATGTGCAAATCTAACTATCTTGTTCGGAGGTAATGTAAGTTACTATTTGCATGTAACGAAAGTGACCACTGTATTATTTTTTTAGTTAATTCTGTAAGAGAAGTTGACTATTTTTTTTTGTAGCATTAAATAATTTGATTCTTGACTTAATGTTTTTATTAGTGTAAAAAAAATCCGCTGATATTATCAGAGAAATTTCCACTTACAAAAAGGTCTTAAAACGTCGTGTCCTTTTTATGTAACGTAAGTTACCAGCACATTATATTGTGTTGGCGTGAGACTATAAGTTGGTTTCGTCTGATCTTAAGTTTAATATACAGGACTCACAGTGTTCTATTAAAATGCACAAAAAAAAGAAGGATTGCTTATTGTTATAAATATAATTAATGAGTATATTTCATAGTGAAAAGTTCTGATTGTAATGTAAGTTACCATGGAATTACCCTGAACTGATATGTCTGGTTGAGGAAAACAAAGTGAGTCCTGTTTTTGAAGCAGAAGAAATACTAAAGCAGAATGGACATGAGGTTGTAAAATTGCATCCATATCACTGCGACTTAAATGCCATTGAGCTCATATGGAGTTTAGCTAAGCGGAAAGTAGCTAGCAGAAACCTGGGCATACATGGCTCAGAAACGGAAAATTTGATCAGGGAATGTTTTTCAACGATAACCGCAGAAGACTGGAAGAGATGTACAGACCATGTAATCAATGTTGAAAATAAATACAAGTCAAGGGATAACATTGTTGACACAGAATTGGCACCGTTTATTATAGAAGTACGTGATGATGATTAAAGTGATGATTCCTTGTCGGACATCGAATTTTTGGAATCTGACTTTGATTATGACTCATAAGAAGCTGATTTGTCAATATGTTATTTGAAATAATATATTTTTTTAAATAGTTCTTTGTATTTTTCATATTACTTAAATTATCCTTGTTTCCACCTTATCCTGTAGATGACAGTCATGTACTACCTACGAACTAAGTTCCATAAACACTATATACAGTCTAATGCGTGGGTATCTGAGCGTTTCAACCGTCCAATGTTGGTGGCATCATTTTTGCCTATCGAATCACAAAAATTTGGCGGTTGAAACGCCCAGATAATCACCCTAATTAAAATGAAACACTTGAAAACGGATCCCCTAACGTTTCGAACCCTTTACAGCACTCAGGGTCAGGGTTGAATGATATCGAGCCCTATTTGAATAAATATTCTCTATTGCCTTTAACTTAGTAAAAAAAAAATTGTTTAAGTACACTTTAATACCAAGTATCAAATCGGTTTTATCGCAGTATACTTTGTGTTACCATCTAAAGATTTTTTGAATTTCCCGCTTTTTTTTTGTGCAACGACTCGCTGGTAAGACTCTAGTATTATATATGGACCGGTTCTGCCACGCCCCGAATGAAACACATAATCAAATGTGTTTAAACAGTGATATATTGGTTGGATGCTTGTGTTTTGAAGTACCTACTCACATAGTTATTATCAAAGATTATATAATTCGCTGGGTGGCCTTTTTTTGTATATGTTCGTGATTTATTTATGGATCTAGTGTATACAAGAAACTTATGTTATTTTACCTTCAAAAGCGATTAATCACTCAGAACGTGTGTATAACAAGTTTCTACCTATTCAAAAGATTGCATTGTTCGATTCGAGTATGAACTTAATCAATAGACACACATTGATGTATGGCTTAGTTGCGACAATGCATTTTTATAAGAAATGCTATGGTTCTGAATGTAATGAGGCTCCTAGACGGGCCATATTTTCTCAAAAATGTATAGCTGCAATAGTGTGGCTGGCAGCATCAGCCAGCATTTACGGCTAGACTATGCAACACTCGCAATATTTTTAGTATGGCCGGGATATACAGTGTGAGTCTTTTTAATGTGCACATCGGAAAATCCGAGAAACTACGACAAATTTCATCGACGAAAAAAAGGTTAAAAATTTTTTTGTTGCTTTTAATTTTTTTTTATGATTTTTTGAAGTTTTATCTTCGCAATTCCATACTACATGTAAATAAACCGTAACTGCTCCTAAACTACATGGCCTATCGACACGAAACAAAGACAATAATAATCAAGAATAACAGGCTAAGGACATAAGATAATAATTCTAAAAAAAAAGGTCTCCCTCAATTTATTATTACAAGATTTTTAGGGAATTTTTGTTTATTTTTGCTACTTTTTTTTAGAAAATGTAAATTATCTCAATAAAATGTCCTATTTACCTAACAATTTTATTAATTTACATTATTTTACACCGTATTAGCTAACAAACAGTAAAATTACCACGTTTATAACTTAGATAAAACATTTATTATCAGCTTTCAAACAATCAAGCGCGCAATGGGCGCGTGCAACAAATGCGCAAGTAGTATTGGCGCTGTACCTAAAAACACCACAGGGTTTTGATTTAAGGCTAAGACTACATAAGGGTAGGCTAAGAACTGCTGACAGTAGCTCTGAAGTTTTCACCGCTGCTACTACCCCTCTACCCTTTGCCGTTTTCATTAATTCGTGTCGTAATTACGTACGGGTGTTTTCGAGTGCCCTTACGATGCCCCGTTTAAGTGAATTTCCTGCGAGACACTGCGACATCCATTTTTATTATGGAATTGGCTCATGGAATTGCTAGAAGAGCACGCGTGCTTTACATTGCTGCATTCCCAAACCGGATACCGATGCCGTCTGAACGCAACTTCCAAGAAATCCACATAAAATTAGCCCGCATTGGTCTCGGAAACACCAGAGATCACCGCGAGCCGCAACAAATCATCGATGTCGCTGTCGAAGAAGCAGTACTAAATGCTTTATTCGCAAATCCAAGCATTAGTACTAGGCGTCTGGCCCTGCAATTCGGGATATCACAGAAATCGGTGTGGCGGATTTTAAGAAAAGAAGGTTTTGCATCCTTCCGAAGAGTGCAACATCTTCATGACGACGTAGACTGGCGGCCAAGGTGCGTCATGTCAACTTGGATCCTGGCTAAAATAGGAGAAAATCCTGAATTCATGAGAACAATACTGTGGATGGATGAAGCTACATTTACGAGAGACGGCATTACGAATTATCGTAATTTGCACCGATGGTGTCCTAAGGGCGAGAATCCAAAATTGAAACGACCCCTGCCCATTACGCGCTAGATGTGAGGGCATTCTTGAACAATACCTATCCTAATCAATGGATTGGTCGGCAAGGGCCTGTAGGTTGGCCGCCACGTTCACCCGATATGACGCCCCTTGATTATTTTTTGTGGGGCACAATGAAACAGTGCGTCTACAGTACCCCCTATTCACAATGAGGCGGATTTACAAGAACGCATTATGAATTGTGCGAACGACATTAAAAATGATCCCGCAATGATACGGAGGGCCACACATCAGATTTCTCAATGGGCAGCTTTGTGTCTTCAACAACGTGGTGGTCATTTTGAAAACTTCATGTAATTTATGAAAATTTACAATGAAAATTTGATTTATGTTACAATGTGTTATGTTTTAATGAACTAAAAAAACTTTCCACTTTCAAACCCTCGGTAGCATTTACAGTAACTGTCAGATTACGGTCTCTACCTGCGCCTTTGTTGCACGCGCCCATTGCGCACTTGATAAGGCCATTGTTTGACAGGTGATAACAAATGTTTTATCTAAGTTATAAACGTGGTAATTTTACTGTTTGAAAGCTAATACGGTGTAGTAATGTAAATTAATAAAATTGTTAGGTAAATGTGACATTTTATTGAGATAATTAACATTTTCTAAAAAAAAGTAGTAAAAATAAACAAAATTTCCCTAAAAATCTTGTAATAATAAATTGAGGGAGAACTTTTTTTTATAATTATTATCTTACGTCCTTAGCCTGTTATTCTTGATTACTATTGTCTTTGTTTCGTGTCGATAGGCCATGTAGTTTAGGAGCAGTTACGGTTTATTTACATGTAGTATGGAATTGCGAAAATAAAACTTCAAAAAATCATAAAAAAAAATTAAAAGCAACAAAAAAAATTTTAACCTTTTTTTCGTCGATGAAATTTGTCGTAGTTTCTCGGATTTTCCGATGTGCACATTAAAAAGACTCACACTGTATTGTCACATATTTTTAGTGTAGCCGATGAATGTTTAGGGTCCCAGCTATATTGCCGGAGCTATCGCTTCGTAATCGAAAATACTGCAATATTTCTCAGCCACTTTTATTGTTGTCTCGCTATACGGCATAAGTGCGTCCCTTTTTCATGCTACGTGAAGTTTGCCGCGATTCGTTCGAGTAGCGTGGCTATGTTCATTGTTCGTGTTTGTTTTTGTTTAGTTTGGTTCGGGTGCGTGTTTAAACTTTGAGGTTATAAATTAAAATACGGATCAAAATGACTGGTACATGGTCAAATGAAAAAATAATTGATTTCGTCAATTTGTACCCTCAATTGTGGAATGTGGAATGCGAAACCTACAAAGACAGAAATGCTAAGAAAGATGGGTGGGCAGATGTTGCCCAAAAATTTAATATATCGACTGATGAGGCGTACAAAAAATTTAGAAGTTTAAGGACATACGCAAAGACTGAGGAAAGAAAAAAGAAAAGTGGCAGCGCTGGCGGAAAACCAGTAAAATGGTTTGCTTTTGACGCTCTTTCATTTGTCCTAGCGCAAGATACTCCAAACACGGGACTGGACAGTGAAAACTCTTCAGAAGGCCTAGTATAAAAATTGTACGACATTAACTCCTCGACCGCGTTAGCGTATCGGGAATTCAAATTATGTTGGCCGTTTATTTTAATCTTCCGGCAACTTTCATATTTTGACCGCTCGATACGCTAACGCGGTCGAGGAGTTAATGTCGTACAACTTTTATACTAGGCCTTCAGTTAACGTAGTAAGTATCTTTATTATTTGTATTACACATTATTATATTATCATACAGACTAAGGATTAGAACTTGCTCCTGTTAAATATTTATCTTGCCATTCTACTCGACCCTGCTCTGACATAAAATAATGCATAAACTCGTCTCTCATTGTTTTTGCTTGAGTGGCTGCGTTCCTCCCCAGTGTTCTTAAATTTGTTAGACGATTATCATCAGCTCTCCATGACCCTGCAGCGAATATTCTGATGTGTCTCTTCCGGCTTCACATTCAAGAAATGATTTGCAGCATGTATATGTTCCTCGGGCTCAAAACTTTGCTGCTCCAGATCAAACGCAGCCTATACAAAGCAGAGCTGGAGCAAGCAGCGAGTATTCTGATGTGTCTCCTCCGGCTTCACATTCAAGAATCGAAAATAATTTGCAGCATGTTGCTCCACATCAAACGCAGCCTATACAAATAAACCTTAGCCAGTATTCTGATGTGTCTCCTCCGGCTTCACAATCAAGAATGGGAAATGATTTGCAGCATGTATATGTTCCTCGGGCTCAAAACTTTGCTGCTCCAGATCAAACGCAGCCTATACAAAGCAGAGCTGGAGCAAGCAGCGAGTATTCTGATGTGTCTCCTCCGGCTTCACATTCAAGAATCGAAAATAATTTGCAGCATGTTGCTCCACATCAAACGCAGCCTATACAAATAAACCTTAGCCAGTATTCTGATGTGTCTCCTCCGGCTTCACAATCAAGAATGGGAAATAATTTGCAGCATGTATATGTTCCTCGGTCTCAAAACTTTGCTGCTCCAGATCAAACGCAGCCGACCCAATTAACTTTTGAGGAACTTATTGTGACCTATACTGTTGGGGATGATTAACTTTTTATTATCTAATAAATAAATTGTCTTACCTTAATGTATTCTTTTAATCCTTCTGTTAAGGCTGCACAAACTTCTGGAATAATAGCAGATATTGAAGAATCCGAGACTCTGAACAGATAACTTAGACTCTTATATGAATCTCCGGTCGCTAAAAATCGTAGAGTTATAGCTAACCTTGTAACAACAGGTATAGCTTTCCTCATGTTAGTATCTGTTCTTTGTATAGTTGGTCCAATTTTGTGGATAATGAGTTCAAAGTCACTCTTTGACATTCGTGTAAAGTTTTTAAATAATTGTTCGTCGAGTCTTATTTCCAGACTTAAAATATCTATCGTATCACGCTTATTGAAATAAGGTCGAATCCACATTTTTCTTGGTTTTTTTGGTTTTGACTTTGCTTTTAAAACAATGTAAGCTGCTGCAACGCGTATGAGTTCGTCAGCCATTGTAGCCATACGAGCCATGTATGTAGCCCATGTAAAGACAAAATAATGAGCCATTACCGCTACAGACATAATGCCGAGATAGACATTTTCCAGCCACATCCTGCATTAAAATGTTTTTTGTATTGCCGGGATATATTCAGCAATGTTGTAGCCACATATTTCACCAAAAGTATAGTTCGTCTGGGGGCCTCTTAAGTAATTTAAATATTTATTTTACATAATCATGTTTATAAAGATGTGATACATACAATGTGTGTTATTGTTTGTTAATTATAAACTGTTCTAAAAATAGTAAGTGAAGTAAATACCCCATTCTTAAGATGAGAGAGTTTTGTTTTGTTTTGTTAATGTATACATACAGATTTCCTTACGATGTTTCTCTTTATCGATAAACGATTTGTGAATATTAACTTACAGGCAATTGTAATAATAAATCATTTTTGTTGTTACAGCTCTGTGAAAATACTTTTAAATCCTTCTATTACTCAAAAAACGAAGATGGCTCCAGTGACGAAGAAGGAACATTAGGGTTCAAGATCAAACAGGCCATTGCCAAAAAAAGACCATCTAACAATATTAATGCCTTCTCCGAAATACCTAAGAAAAAACCAAAACTCTACAAAAAATCATCTACGGTGTCACAAACAAGATCCGACGGTGTTACATACATTTCTTCGGGACAAGAGTACGGGAGTATGCAAATCACCTAATTAAAATTGAGGTGTTTGACATGCAAAAGATAAAAAACATATCTCCTTTAGAGTATTGGAAGCATTGTGATCTACGAGTAAAATATTACACTGTGGGTGAAGACGATCCGTTAGAAAAAAGTGACCGTGATGTTGTTTATGAGATTACGAAACAGCTCGCATTAAAGGACAAATGTGTGAAATATTTTTTTGATAGTGATAAGAAACAGTAATAGTCTTAAGTTGTTTAAAAGGTCTTAATTAAGTTGTTTTTAATTTCCTTTTAGTGTTGTCAAGAGCATGTAATTTATTTTAGTATTATTTTATTATCATAGGGGCATAAAACTGTAAAACTTTCTTTGTTGAAATCACGTCTACCGGTGATGGATACCTAGTATTTTACTTTGTTTTTAACAACAGTTCTTAAATTTTGTCACTACAGTTTTCTTAGCAGCTTTATTCTTTCCAAAACAAATGATTGCACAATAATTCCCCGTCATAAATGTTAAGTGGAAAGGATTACAAGATTTACGAGGTAGTTTAAAACGTTCATTATACTCAATATTGTATAGGAAAGGAACGAAACTGGAAAGGGAATGTACCGTATTATTAGGTTTAAAACGGATAGGACCACTGTAAACAAATTATTATCTTAAAAACCACACCATGGAGAACTTGAACGGCGGAAACTTTAACACTCAACTTGTCAGTTTGTGTGAAGAAGCAGAGGAAGACCAAGAAATCTATGACACTATGACGCCGGTCAACTTGTTAGCCAGCAACTTCGTGAACAGTAAGTACCTTTAATTTTATATTAAATCAATTTAGTGTTGTTGAAACGTGATCGTTTATAACTTGTATACACTAGTTTATTCGTTATCCAAAGTGGGGATAGCCTTGTTATATAAGAACACCGTGGTGACATCATTTATACTCACTTGCAGTGTTGTTGTGTTTGTGTGTACAAGGGTGTTGTTATCATACGTGTTATCAACTGGACTTTCTGTTATCAATTGATGCATTTTTAGAGAAACACAATAATGGCTTCCGCGTTTTACTTAGGAGAGAGACTTGCTAGTAACGAAATAGCTAGCTTAAACAAATCGTTTCTCTTGGAAAAGTTCCACAAGTACTATCGCTGATAAGGATATTATTCCATACTTTACACGGTGTAATGGACATACGTAGCTCACTCGATAAATTTTGAGATGCTCGAAATTTGAAAATGGAACGCACTCATGTTATATGTTTTTAAAAAGCAAATTTATTTAAAAATAGAACACTAGTATCCAGTACACTCTAATTTCAAAAATAGATTAGTTCCAGTTGTTTTGCTACAACGTTTTCCGTGGGTTTTCTTTGAAACGATGGAGCTGAACCGCGAACATTTTCGTGCTATGATATATTACGATTTTAAATTTGGTTTAACCGAACAACTGACTTTGCAGCGATTACAATCGGCATTAGGAGACTCTGCTCCATCCCGGGCAACTGTTTTTAGATGGTTTAGTGAATTTAAAAGGGGCAAAACCAACCTCGAAGATGAACACAGAAGTGGTCGCCCTCAAACAGCAGTAACTGCAGAAAACGTATGGACTACTGAAATGTTAGTGCGAGAAGACCCACGAATTACATACACGGACATCGAGAAGATCCTAGGCATTAGTTCGGGGAGTGTTAATATCATCCTACATCAGGGGTCGCCAAATGGCGGACCGCGGTCCGCATCCGGACCGCCGACCCATATTGTGCGGATCGCGAGAACACAGCAACTTTTGCACTACAGAGTTGGTACGTAATTTATAAAAATATATCCCCCGCATTATCTTTCTTCACGTCAATTCGAAAACGGCCGGGCGAAGTCACGAGCTAACAAGCGAGATAGAGTTTGCGGATTGCAAAAGCGTTGATCGTCGCGTTGGGGTAGCGCGCGGGGCGTCGCGAGGGCGGGCCGCGGGCGGGGGTAATCACGCGATCGCGCTGCCGACCGCCGGGGAGTCAATGTTTTGTTTTAAATTTGAGCGACGGACGCCGCGACGACCCACGTCCTCGAAATATTACGTTTTCTTGCTTACTTTACGAGTTTAAGTACCTACGTCCTACCTGTTTACATTAGCGAGTTTTATTACTATGAAACCGAAAAAAAGAAAAGTTCAAGATGAAAATAGACAGTTTTTGCCAGAATTGACCGATTTATATTGTTTTACGCTGCCAAATCGTGCTGGAGCAGTACCAATGTGCTTGATTTGTAACCAAACAGTGGCGTTAATTAAAAGCTCGAATATAAAACGACATTATGATACCAAACACAAATCATTTGCCGAAAACTTTCCTCTTGGTAGTGATCTGCGTAAGTCTAAAATTGCAAGTTTACTAACGAGTTACTCATCTTCGACCCAGATCATAAGTCGCTCAATGACTGAGCAGGAAAAATGTGGTGAGGCTTCTTTACGTATTTCTTGGATTCTTGCTAAGCATATGAAACCATTTACTGATGCTGATGTAGTTAAAGAATGCTTTCTCGAGGCGGGTAATGCTTTATTTGAGGACAAAAAGGATGTGTGAAGCAGCAGTTAAATAAAGCAAACTATTACGCCTTGGCTATGGATGAATCATGCGATGTCACTGATACGGCACAATTAATTATTTTTGTACGCTACCTGGACCAAACGAGAGAAACTTTTGTTGAGGAGATATTGGCTCTTTTGCCGCTATTAGGAAGAACCCGAGGAGAAGACATGATCAAAGCAGTGATGGATTATTTTGATAAAGATGAGTTAGACTTGAAAAAGCTTTTATCGGTAACTACTGACGGTGCGCCAGCAATGGTTGGGAGTAAAAAAGGACTAGTTCACCTGTTGAGTAGCAATGCCAGATGTAATGAAAATCTGATATCCTATCACTGTATTATTCACCAAACTGTGCTTTGCTGCAAACTCAATCATAATTTTGAGCGTATTATGCAAGAAGTGATGAAAATAGTAAATTTTCTTCGTGCGAAATCATCACTGAAACATCGTGAATTGAAATCATTTCTTGAAGAAGTTGATGCACAATATGACGATCTACTGTTGCATAATAATGTGAGATGGTTAAGCAAAGGCTGCGTTTTAGAAAGATTCTTCAGGATTTTAGAACACTTGAAGACATTTCTTTTCAACAGTGATCAGATTTCAGCAAATGCCTACTTAAGTTTTTTAAACGAAAAAGAAAATGTAGCTACCATTGCTTTCTTGACGGATATTTTTAAACATATCAATGACCTTAACCTTAAACTTCAAGGCAAGGGAAAGCTTGTATGGGAGCTCATGTCAGAAGTAAAGAGTTTTTCGCGAAAACTCGATCTCTTTATTAATGATCTTGGTAATGAATTCTTACACTTCCCTAATTTAAATAAAATAATCAGCAGTGACAACGAGATTGACGTCGGCCAATACAAAACATTCATTACGGATCTTAAATCGGAATTTAAAAACAGGTTCGCAGATTTTAAGAAAATTGAGAATGTTGTAGAAATTGTTAGCAGCATTTACTCTCTGCATCCTGATGGTGAATGGAGCAACGAAGCTGCAATTGTTTTCGGGAGTGATAAAGCTACTCTGCAGATGGAAATGATCGATTTCCAAGAAAACACAGTTTTAAAACACAAACATGCGGAAGTTTCCAGTGAAGACTTCTGGATAAAATTTGTGTGTGGTAATAAATATCCAGAACTACAAAAATTAGCTTTGAAACTTCTTACTTTGTTTGGGTCAACATATATCTGTGAAGCAGCATTTTCGAAAATGAACTTCATTAAGAATAAATTTCGATCACGACTTACTGATGAACATCTCCAGGATTTAATGTCAATAGCTTGCACCAATTTTACTCCAAACTTCAGACAGATAGTCCGCAACAAAAAATGTCATTTTTCTCATTGATATGTAAAAAATACCTTTGTTATTTCTGTAATAAAAATACATTTGTATAATAAATATTTTTTCTTTAAAATGTTGTGCGGACCGCGATGGTCATTTCATTTCTTAAAACGGACCCCGAGCGAAACTTCACTTCCTTGATGTAGGACCTACATCAACATCTTGGAGTAAGGAAGCTTTGTTGCCGTTGGATCCCGCGTTTGCTCTCCGGAACTGAGAAACAGGCTGAATTGGTGTCATGAAATGCGTTTAAAATTCGAAAACGGAACATCAAGACGTGTTTCTGGTGACGAAACATGCCGAAGAAGCCTATGATATGAAGGAGCGATTTCTGACCTATCCGATCAAGACTGGCAAAAGTGTTTCCAAAGTTGGTTTAGACGAATGGAACTTTGTATAAAGAACGATGGAGAGTATTTTGAGAAAATGTAAAATAAATAGTGTTTATATCTTCAATAGTTTTTTTGTATCTCAAAACTTTTCGAGTGACCCACGTATAAATAAAAAAACAAATAGCGTTATCAATACCTGATGTCGATGTGATTGATGGTGTATTACCAATGCCGGCTTATTGTATTTACTGTAAAAAAATGTTGAAGTTAGTGAAAAATACCTTTTTACATAAATTATATGTCCATTGTATACTATTTAATTCATGTATAACATTTTTTTTAAGATCTTCTCAACATGGCGGTGGATTGAAGCGTACGATTGCGGATCCTGATGTGGAAAAAACAATCAAGAAAACTCGTCCTTCCCCTCATCAAGATGCATCAGAACCATCGAGTTCAAATTCTGCACCGAACAATTATGTAAGTACAGAAAACAATGATACAATTAAATGTTCTGTGTGTGATGTCTTTATGTCAAAGAGGTATTTATCCAATCATCTTAATAGTAATACACACAACCGCGTTTAAAAACAGAGTCGCTACTTACCGGGTATCAAATAAAAATGACCAGGACTTTCTGTTATCAATTGATGCATTTTTAGAGAAACACAAAAACGCAATTTTTACGTTATTAGATCGCAACTCGCGACACTCGGTTGCAATAAAAATTCTGAAAAAACTATAAGCCCCACATTACAAATTTAAATTCCACGTGATAGATAATTTTCTGCCCTATCGAATGACATATTCATTAAGGGGTGGGGGTGGATATTGTGTTAAATGTGGGCGGGGACATCACCCGCATTCCAACTGCCTCAGTGAGTCATGCACTAATTGATCACTTACCATTGGGCATAAAAGCAGTAATTGTCATTGTTTATACATCATTCGTGATTAACACTTCATCCTGAACACTGCTCTCATCGATTTGACATGGAAGACCTGAAGAAAAATGGATACCACCGAAACTGAAGCTACCCAAGCAGTTACCCTGTTGCAAAGGGGGCTCAGTCAGCGTGAACTGGCTCGCCAACTGAACTTTTTAAATTCATCTGTTCAACGAGTGTACCAGAGGTTCCTCAATGAAGGCATCCTCACTAGGAAACTCGCTGTACTTCAGAGAGAGATGATCAATTTATCGCTGTTTCCTCGCTGCGAAATCGTCGACTGAATGCCGTTCAGCTTCAGCAGAAATGCATAGGCAAGTAGTTCAAATGTGGAGATTCAAAAAAGCTAGTGACTATATTTATTGCTCGACAGATCTAACCTACATACTGCCTCCAGCATTAATATCGCGCCATGCTGGCCCTAAAAGTCTGGTTTATGGACCGCTTAAAGAAAAAGGCGATATGCCTGGAACAATTGAATGTCGAAGCCTTATTAAAAAAGGGTATTAAATTTAAAGAGAGACTAAAATGCAAGTCAACGCAGACATAAACGAAATCAATCATCATGGCATCATCAACGAAGGTTACGATCACCATTCAGGGCATTAACATAAGAGTTAGTGGGACCAATTACGGCCATAAGAAGCCTACGGATAACCCTAGACGGCAGCCAGCGGACCGTCCAAGAAACGTTTAACACCAGCGTTAAAGTGGGCACCATGTAGCCAGTGGTTTTAAACCAAATTTCGATTGACCTTTAAACGCCCTTGGTAGACGGGCATTGGCAGAAACAGTGGTAGAATGCCGTCTCGCCGCTTGCTGTAAATCATTCGAAGGACAGTCGCGCAGCCGCACGCTCAGAGTGTAGACGCGTCGCGCGCGCAAGTATGGCCAACGAACGTGAGATACTTACGGAACTCATTGAGTTGTTAACCCGGCTCGAAAGAAAAATGCTTGGGAAATTCTAGTATCTAAATTCAAAGAATTACAACCGGACGCGAACATAACGTCGACAAAAAAGAAAATCGATAATTTAAAAATCTCTTACCAACAGGAATTTAAAAAGGTACGTACTGACAACCTACCATTTGAGATTCATATGTGTGTGTCAAATATCAAAAAATTATGATAGGTACATCAAATTGTCCAGGTCAGAATTCAATATAGCCTCTTAGCCTCAATTCAACTATAATGCAACATTTTGGCATGCAATGTTAATAACCAGCTATATATTATCATAGTTTATTTACCAAAACAAAAGACATTTGGTACCTATATAATCTGTCTGTTTAACGCTGCGTTTTACCAAATTTTTATTCCGATAATAACGCTTACTCTCAGATAGTAACGCCGAATTACTATGGGATTTTGACATTAGTATCCGAGGGTAAGCGTTACTCTTGGTTAAAAAGTTTGGTCAAATCCAGCCTTAATGTCCTAAGTTTATAGTAAAGATATGTCATCTCTAAAAAAAGTTTTATAACTTAAAAGATGTCACACTTGTATAATTTCTCGTGTTTTGGTCATTTAAACTAATACGAGTCAAAAAACATAAAGTTAATTTAGTTATAAAATTGGATTTTGATACTGTATTTGAGTATCAGTTCATATTTGGTGCTCTATCAAGCTTCTTCACAGTTGAACTTTTAGAGATTTTGAATACAATCATTCAACTTTAAAAAGAAAGGGTGGAAATATTCATTCGGCGGCCCCTGGTGCAGAGCGTTTTACTGCTCTCTTTTCCTATTACCCACTTCTGTGTGCCATCCAGGAAATGAAATCTGGAACAGTAACTAAAGAGAGCATTGCAAGGGTAGCCTCAGTAAAGAGTTGCACTGGAGCAACTTTAGGTGCACTTTTGGCTAGTGATAAAGCTCACTTACAAGGGCATATCCGCAAATTTGGACGTGGCGGTTCATACGACGGCTGTTTGAGAAATACCCGTTTTTAAACGTTACTCTTATTACTGGCTGAAAATATGTATACGAACTTTTTTAGGCAGCCTTTATGGATCAGAAAATTAAAAAAAAATACAGCGTTCTTTTGTTTTTTTTTTCTTTTAGCGGCTTTTGTACGACGGCGTTCGCGTTGTTATTGCAATAATGGAGAAAGAGCATTATCGTTCTGTAATTCGTTTTTTGTTTTTGGAGGGAAATTCTTGTGATGAAATAAAAGTACGCTTGCAAGCTGTTTACAAGGATCATACTCCTTCTATGACAACCATTAGATATTGGTACAATGAATTTAAACGAGGCAGAACGTCAATCTTTGATGAAGATCGCCCGGGACGTCCTATAGAGGTGACCACAGATGATATGGTAAAAAAAATTGAAAATATTGTATTGAGCGATCGCCGAATAAAACTTAAGAGAAATTGTTGACATTGTAAATGTTTCGATTGAACGCGTGCAGCACATTTTAGAACACAAATTGGGCATGAAGAAGGTTTCGGCGAGGTGGGTGCCGCGTTTAATCACAGAGGAACAAAAGCTCACCCGGAAGCAAATTTCAAGGTACTGTTTAGACAAGTACGAAAGTAGTCCGGGTGAGTTCCTTCGGCGTTTTGTGACTGTTGATGAAACGTGGATACACCACTATACCCCAGAATGTAAAGAACAGTCCAAACAGTGGATTTTGCCGGGGGAATCGGCTCCAAAGAGGCAAAGACCGTTCCATCGGCCGGAAAGGTCATGGCGACTGTTTTCTGGGACTCGCAGGGAATCATCCATATTGATTATTTACAAAAAGGAAGAACAATAACCGGGCAATATTACGCTAATTTATTGCAAGAATTTGACACCGTTTTGAGAAAAAAGAGACCACATCTAAAAAAGAAAAGTTCTCTTTCACCATGATAATGCACCAGCTCACTCCTCAAGAATCGCAGAGTCCAAATTAAAAGAATTACATTATGAATTGCTGCCCCATCCTCCCTATTCCCCAGACCTGGCTCCCTGTGACTTCTTCCTGTTCCCAAATTTCAAAAAATGGCTCGGTGGAAAGAAATTTTCGTCCAATGAAGAGGTCATAGCCGCCACGGAGGCCTATTTTTACGACTTTCCGAAATCTTATTTTTTAGACGGCTTATTAAAGCTAGAACACCGCTGGAACAAGTGTATAGAGCTAGAAGGTGACTATGTAGAAAAATAAATATACACATATACAAACCTTTGTTATTTTTTTCTAAACACGGGTATTTATCAAACAGCCCTCGTATAGTCAGTTCAGTTATTGTGTGTGTGTTTTTGTGTCACGGGATGATTAGCTTATATTTATAGAAAGGTTGACCACTTATATTACCAGGGATTAAGGATTTGATTTTATAAAATGTTGTTTAAAAAAAATAGGTAATGTACTGTTTATGACTTTCCAGGTCAAACAATCAAAGAATCGCTCAGGATTTGCGTCTAGCGATGTCCACAAACCAAATCTTTGGTACTATGTATATTATACGAATTAATGACTTTCCTGGATAAAAAGAATGATGATTGATTGGAGTGGATTCACTTGTTAGCGAAGAAGACGTAAGTAGCTAATATTTTTATTATCTGTGCGCCTACTCGTAGTAGGTTTATTATATTCACGCCTTTTCCCTTAAGGGATAGGCTGAGCACATGAAACTCCTTTTGTAATGTAGTCACAGTTCATACACAGATGCTATCAGCTGAACATTAACGATGCCATAGTTAGACAGTTAAATTTCTAGACTTCGTGTAGGAAGACGAAACGAGTGCGCAAAACATGGCAAAGAATCAGATCCATTCTAACAGGCCAATCCTGTTAACTTCGCTATATAAACCAAAAAACGACAAGAGTAAGCCAACGCTATTTATAACCAGCTACAAGCTAGACAATAGAGGAGAGGACTTCCTCGCCTCATGTGTAGACGCAGGTACAATTAGCCCGATCAATACGTTTACGAACCGTTTAATTTATTACTCTGGGACTGGTCCGTTTATACCTCTAGTCAACTCGAGAGTTGTATATGATATGGACAGGAAGCAAACAGTTTACTCCGGAACGCTTAACCTTTTGACCGCCACAGTCGGCTGTGGCCGACATCAAAAAGTTGTGCCGTGGACGCCACGACGGCTACAGCCGACAGATACTTTTGAATCGTTTTAAGGCTCAATAAAATCTGTAAAGTATTAAGGCGTTTGTTTTTCAATTACCCTTTACAGAACACGAAACACAACATTTCGATATTTATATAAGTATATACGGAATATCGAAAAAAGACATATAATTATTTGTTTGTAATTTGCGCTACACTCTACGCCTATGTCGCCCACAGCCGACACATAGGGAGGTGCCAACCAAACAATTAAAGTAACTGACGATATAAATATATTGTATAAAAAGTTAAAACCCGTGGTCTTAAGTCACCACGACTACTAAGATGTTTAACTACCACGTGCAAGAAGTACACATTTCACGAAGAAAAGGGCTAGCTATTGTTCATTATCTCCATTTGTAATAATAATCGACACATATTTCGCACTTCACTGACAAATGAGTGCTTATCAGTGTCCTGTCCGCCCTTGTCGGCCACGGACGCTAACCCTGTGACGTCAGGTACGGTGAGAGAATTTCATAGTGTTGCATAGTGTTATCGAGATGAGTACCGAGTCTATGAGTACGGAAGAGTTGTTACGAATTTTACAAGGTGTGGATGATGAAGATGAAATTCAAGATATTTTATTGGATCACCTTGACGAAGAAGATTTTGAGGTATGTTTATTATTATTACCATTGCTGATCGGAACTATAGGAGCTTAACTTTTCGAACTTCGAACAAAGAATGTAGGCTAGCGTTTAATTTAAGCCAAGAAAAATACGAATATTTTTCGAAAAGTAGACTATTTGAATGGAATACCGGAATTTATACTTCAAAACATGAGTTTGTTCATTGCCATATTTTCATTTGTTCCATTGACAAGTTTTACTCCCAGTAGTTCCGATCAGTAATTGTTACTCAGGCATATTTAACTTTACATTGTTATTTCATGTATTAATAATAGTTTTGCACCTATTTAAAAAACCGTTAACTTAAATCAGGGCTATATTAAACACAAACCGTGGGTACATAATGTATATAAAATCAACAGACCTGTTTGTAGTTAGTATAGTAGACCGAGTAAATACTCAGCATTCACTCAATTTACCCTTTTATACAATGTGTGATTATAGATTATTTTTATTTAGTTTGAATTCTATTTCGGGAAAGGGAAACGGCATCTTTGTTTAGCGAAAGGGGTAGAATGTTAACGTTCTTCACCAGAAGAGCTTGACAATATAATCTCGTGAAGCCGTTAATATAAATAAAATACTGTGTATTATTTTAAAAGTTCATTTATTATTTGTGGCGGGGCCGATAGAATCGCACTTTACAGTACATATCTACGACCCCGCCGCCGTTGAATCAATTTTCTCTCTGAAATGATATCTGACAACTCCATTCGCCGCCTTTCTCCATCTCTTTCGTTAGAGCCTGGTATTCTTATGCTCGCCGATGGTGTTTTCCGGTCACCGCAAACCGCCGGTTGGTTATAGATATGTATTGACGGTACCGGTTTTGCAGAAAATTCTTCCACTTGTGCCTTTCTGTAAATACAGAGAATCATCAATAGAATTCTGATAAACTGGCTAGAAACTAACATAGGTACCAAACCCACTTAAGTACTACACTAGTGAACGATTTGAGGCCACGCAGACACGTCAAGTAATGACAGTTGAAAATACTGAAAATAGTGTTACTTGTTCGTACCGATTGCAAGTTAACAGCAAACTGAATGTGACATACCTAATGGTTCTTTCAAGTATTTTGTTTGAATTTTGACATTTACTCATTCATTCGTTTTATTGCGATTAGTTAATGTAACTGTGTGTGTTAGAATTTTATCATCCACCTCAACTTTTGTGGAATTACCTATACCTTCGTATGACAGTAGTCCGAGCAAAAACACAATACATGTGCTCGGGGCCAAGGCTGACAAGGAAAACAAAAAAAAACACACAGCTGCAGTTCTTATCAGTTTCGGCACAACAAAGAGTAGGTACTTTTAGATAGTAAACATGACATATTTTGTTCAATTGCTGTATTGTTTGACTAACGAGCTAAGCCACCTACAATGGTATTTCAACTTATTGAAATCATTACCTTTTGCTTGTGAAGTTGAAAAAAGTGCCGCCGCCGACGATGACTTGTTATGATAAATACCTGGGATTTTAGGTAATTTATAGGTACTCAACGTCGCTGGCGGGCCGATCCGGCGTGTGTTAAGATACACGTAGTAATAATAGCTCAATGTATCGGAATATACCGGAAGATGTAAATAAATATTAGTACATTTATTCTAGTAAAAACCTTAAAGTTTACCTTTTCTTTTGATATCTTTCATTTAGCCGCAATCCCTCGTAAATAATATACATCACCGTAATACTGAAACAACAAATGATGATTTAACGTTATTAATTCGATCTAAAACTCGTTAGTAGTTTCCGAGTTTTAGCATCAGACTTACTTTGTTTACGAACATAATTAAATAGATACTACTTACAACATTTTGTTTATCAGCCGGTTGTTTACTAAACAGAACACATGTGATTTTGTTTTTGACAATTCATTTTTTTTTTAATTTATTTCATGACCATGGATACAAGTCATTCGTCAGACAATTCATGAATGCTGCTAGTGTTACCATATGAAAAACCCAATACATACGTAGTAAAACACATTTTTTTTTTTTTTATTAAATCACTATTTTTTTGCAGCCGCCTAGCACCAGCGCCGGCGCACACACTGCAGACAACGTGACTGAAGTTGTCGCTGACACTTTGTCGCGACCTGCAGTGCCCCGAAGAAATCGACGTGTCGAGGATGTAGAAAGAGACTGGTCTTCCGACTCTTTTACGCCTACTGTAGATCCTTTTGACGATTTTTCATCGGGTTTGAATCCAAATGAACTGAGAGCGAATGATTCGGAATTAGATTATTTCCAGTATTTTCTGGATACAAATATTATGACGAAAATAATATTTCACATAAACCAATTCCACAACTTTTTTGTGCTGAACACGGATCTACGGACACATTCGAGACTGCAGAGATGGATTGATGTCACAGTACCTGAACTATATATATTTTTGGCAATTGTAATGCTAATGACAAGGAATCACCATTTGACCATAGAGGAACATTGGTCAACGGATGCATTGTTGTATGCACCAATCTTTGGCCACTTGATGACAAGGAACAGATTCTGTACCATTCTCGGAATGCTACATTTCTGTTCACCAACCAGAAGAAGCCAATCACCCCTGGACAAAATTTCATTAGTGATTGATCATGCACGCAACAAATACAAGAACGCAATAACACCTTTTAAAGCAATTTGTATCGATGAAAGCATTGTCCCATTTAAGGGTAGGTTAAGTATTAAACAATACCTACCTAACAAACGTAACAGATTCGGAATTAAATTGTTTGTATTATGCGATGTAAAAACTGGCATGATAGTTGATTTTATTGTGTACTGTGGGGCTAATACCGAGGTCTTCGATCCAGCAAATTTAGGTGTCGGCGGTGCTGTTGTCTCCACTTTGTTAAGGGGTTTTTTAGGATCACATCGCCATTTGTATGTAGATAATTGGTATAGTAGTCCAAAACTGTTCCAGTATTTACATACTCACAAAATTTACGCCTGTGGAACAGTAAAACCGAACAGAAAAGGAATGCCAAGACTGACACAAAAATTAAAACAAGGCGATGTAGTGCATCGTAGCTCTTCGCCGTTGAATGTTATTAAATGGCACGACAAAAAGGACATTCACATTTTAACTACCATTCATGATAATACGTTAGTACCATCTTTAAAGGAAGATAGATCTACGGGACTACCTGTGATGAAACCTTTGTGTGTTTTAGATTATTCCAAAAATATGGGTAGCGTCGACACATGTGATATGATGCTAAGCTCACTCCAATGTATCCGGAAATCAATAAAGTGGTACAAGAAACTCTTTTTCCATGTAATTGACATGCATTTACTAAACGCGTTTTATGCTTTTAAATTAGCGAAGGAAAAACCAAATGCTAGGTTTGCTGAATTTCAATTAGAAGTTATTAGGCAGATAACTTTAAAGTATAATGCTGCTCAGCACATGCTGATTCAAATGCCGCCCCGTGTTTCAACAGCCAATAATCCACTTAGGATTTTACCGGGGGACGCATTTAAACATATGCCTTTTATGGGGGCAAAACACCAAAGGTGTACAAATTGTGCCAAAAATAAAATTAGGCGAGAAACTCGCTACATGTGTCAGGTCTGCAAGGTTTATTTATGTGCTGCGCCGTGTTTTTATAATTATCACCAGTAGGAAAAATGTAGTAAGCGATTTTGTTCCCTGGCCAAGCTACTCGTATAACCCACCTCCTTACACTCCTGCGTCTTCAAATGTCAGGCACTTTTGATAATAGACAATATGTCAAAATTATGTTTGTCATAACTTCCGTTAAAAAAGTCAACCTTAGCGATCATTAGATTTCACAGAAACTTTTGTCGAAACTGGTAGACCACTTTCTTGGCCCACTGTACATTATGTATTATGTAATCTATCTGTGATTAATAATTTTAATGCATGTTTTTTTAAGTGAATGATTTCGATTTATAGGATTTTTAATGGTTACTCTGTGTGTAATATTATATAGCTTGTTGATTTTGATATACTTATCTAATCCTTTTTAAGTGTTACCATATATTGTATGTACTTAGGTAAGATTATTATATACGAAAGGCTAATTATTCTCATTGTCGTATAGGTGAAAAACTTAAGAGAAGGACCTATTGTATGTGTATGTACAAGGAATTTACATGGAGCTTATGCCATTTCTCAAATTACGAACGTCATTTTGAGTATTACATACATGGTACTACTACATTCACCGTCCTTCTCTTAAGTTTTTTACCTATAACCTTTTATATACCTGTAATCAATCTGTGATACTTAATTTTTTATAAATTAAAATTGTGAACTGATTTTATCTGTGATGACGCATGTACCTTTTTTAAGTTAATTGTAAGTTTGAAATGTTTTCGTTTTTGCAAATTGTTGATTTTGAATGCTAGGCTAGTTTTACATTAAATATACAATTTTATGAAATTTAACTGTTTTTCAATTACCTATGAGCTTCAAAACAAGTTCGTATTAAAAAATGCCGATATCAAAATTATACGCCGAGTGAAGGTTCCCAACCCTAGAATAACAATAATTTTAACAGTTCTCGGCGCCCATGTCGGCTGGGGCCGTCCATGCGTGACGTCATTATTTGTCTTAAAAATAAGTAGTGTTGTGAGGCAGTTGCCTGACGGTTACTGTTGAATGAGAAACTATTGATGTTTTCATACATTGTATGTGTACTAAAATATTATGTAAAGCATTATAAAGATACCTAATATATATTTGCCGAAGCCAGTAACCTTTTAGTGGCATCTAGGTACCCTTTACAAGGGGTTATAGCCATTATCGATATCGTACTTTGCAATCACTATCTTTTTAGAGGTCGTAACCTTGAATGTATCTCTGGCGTCAGGGAGACCGCATTTTGCAATGCGGGCGTGGCGGCCAAAAGGTTAATCAACACCCATATAGCGATGATTACAAAAATCCCTTTCGCAAAGCTGGTGATGATGAGGAACAGGTCAGGCGCATTAGCGTGAGTCATGTCGACTTACTGTAATTTACTATACAATGGTTAATGACCATTGCCTCAACTTCCACTCGATTAAGCCTGTTAAAACTTTAG
Source organism: Lathronympha strigana (assembly GCA_949128165.1). NCBI lineage: Eukaryota > Metazoa > Arthropoda > Insecta > Lepidoptera > Tortricidae > Lathronympha > Lathronympha strigana. Next base: position 1,631,445 of record OX421917.1, read on the forward strand.
TATACAGGGTGTCCCAGAAATCGACGTCAAGCCGTAAATGGGTGATAGACCAAGTTATAACAGTTCTCAGAAAAATACGAAAAAAAATCTATCTCATGTTTTAAAAAAATTATGGTTACTTTAAAAATTTACTAAAAAAATCAATCCCTGTAATGGTTCTTTAACTCCAATTGCTACAAATCCCATAATTTATCTTATTTTATTATTATTATGTAATCTTGAATAATGCTTGTGTAGATTTTTGCCTAAAATTTAAAGCCAACTCCTCCTACTTGGAAGAAAATTAATCTTTTTCAAAACCAAAATATTCAAATTTACTGTTTCGCCCAACTTTAACTGACTGTACTGAAAAAAAAATGTACTACGCTAGTTTGGCAAGTAACATGAAAAATTGGCGCATTTAATAAGGATTCAAAAATGGTGTAACACTTGCTAGATTACGTTTTCAATAATTGGTCAAATTTTTTTTTGTAAATAGCCTCGGTTTTTACACAAAATGTCCATACTTCCTTAAAATGACTTTAGCTTACCTAAAGCTTTGCTAAACTCCGTTTCTAGTTCGATAGAGACGGAGAGAGTCATTTTACGAAGTGTGAGCGAGACAGAGAGTGACGCCACCTTTATCAGTCACACAACCTTTATCATGAAACGGAGATACTAGACTTAATTGCTTGTGATTTGGACTGTTTAATTCCTCTTTCTGACGACCTGTGCTTTACTCTGGACTGTTGCTGATCCTGTGATTGTGTAGTACTACCATGGCTGTGTACACTGCATTGGAATATGCGAACATGCACCTCGTTTATGGCGAATGCAGATGCAATGCCAATGCAGCCGCTAGACTTTATCGTGAGAGGTACCCGAACAATCGTCACCCAGATCATCGAGTTTTTATTAATGTGCATCGTTCACTATCAGAGGGACGATTCCCTAACCAAGTACATGGTGAAGGAAGACATCGTAATCCGTACGAAGACGTCGTACTACAAGCAGTCCAAGAAGACCAAAGTGCTTCTGTACGTGGAATCGAAACAAGCACAGGTGTATCTAAGAGTACCGCCCACCGAATCTTAAAAAAGAACGAGTTCCACCCGTATCATGTACAGCGAGTACAATCATTACTGCCACGGGATTACGCTCCTAGAGTTGCGTTTTGCCAAAGGATGCTAGAAAGGCACAGAGAAGACCCTCGATTCTTAGAGAAGATTTTATGGACAGATGAGTCAACATTTAAAAAAGATGGCTACATGAATTTGCACAATTTGCACGAGTGACATGTAGAAAATCCAAATTTGATGAGGCAAGATAAGTCACAGTATCGATTTAAAGTAAACATGTGGACCGGGATACTAAATGGCAAAATAATTGGACCTTTTGAGCTGCCAGAGATTTTGAATGGCGCAGTTTATTTGGATTTTCTTCAAAATACTTTACCAGATTTATTAGAAGACGTGCCACTGAACGTTTACAGGGAAATGTGGTTCCAGCAAGATGGCTGCCCAGCGCATTATGCCCGTTTAGTAAGAGAACATCTTGATGAAGAATACCCGCTCAGGTGGATAGGGCGCGGTGGGACAATCTTGTGGCCACCCCGTTCGCCTGATTTAAATTCCCTAGATTTTTTTTACTGGGGAGCGGTAAAAGAGAAAGTGTACTCAAAAACAATAGAGAATTTAGCCGAGCTGCGGGAAAGAATAACGGAAGCCGTTGACTTTGTAAATAGGGGAAGATTTGCCCGGAAAATAACCAGATCTTTTTTAAGAAGATGTCGTGCGTGCATTGCCGTCGAAGGAAGGCAGTTTGAACATTTATATGAGAAAACTGGTCCTGACTTAAAGTAAAAAGGTTGAGTCACTATCATAACCTTGCTCTTAAATTACGTGAAATTTCGATTTCTTATCTCGCTCACACTTCGTAAAATGACTCTCTCCGTCTCTATCGAACTAGAAACGGAGTTTAGCAAAGCTTTAGGTAAGCTAAAGTCATTTTAAGGAAGTATGGACATTTTGTGTAAAAACCGAGGCTATTTACAAAAAAAAATTGACCAATTATTGAAAACGTAATCTAGCAAGTGTTACACCATTTTTGAATCCTTATTAAATGCGCCAATTTTTCATGTTACTTGCCAAACTAGCGTAGTACATTTTTTTTCAGTACAGTCAGTTAAAGTTGGGCGAAACAGTAAATTTGAATATTTTGGTTTTGAAAAAGATTAATTTTCTTCCAAGTAGGAGGAGTTGGCTTTAAATTTTAGGCAAAAATCTACACAAGCATTATTCAAGATTACATAATAATAATAAAATTAGATAAATTATGGGATTTGTAGCAATTGGAGTTAAAGAACCATTACAGGGATTGTTTTTTTTAGTTTTAGACGGCTTGACGTCGATTTCTGGGACACCCTGTATAAGGCCAGCGCTTTCTACCAATATATTCAGTATTTACTCCACTCTTGTGTTATCATTCCGCTATTACGTCGCCTAGTTCTAAGTGATTTTGTTTGTTTTTTGTCTCTTTTGTGTTTTATATATATGTTTTGGTTTTATATTTTATGGTTGCAGTGCTTTGGTTTTTACTGTAATGCTGTATACTGTTTTTTGAATAAAATAAAATAAATAAATAAATCATTATAACCCCTGAACGCCGAACACTATATGGCGACTCTACCAGGCGGGCTGCTCGAGGCATATGTAATTGTGTGTGTTTGTTTTCTTTTTTTTGTAGATTAGTTTTTCCTGTTTATGTCATATATTTTGGTTCTCACATAATACTTTTTCCAGTTTTGCACCACCTACTGTATGTATACTTTTCTTAGTGTAGTGTCTCCTCTACCCAAAGGTTGTCTGGAAGAGATCGCTCTTTAGCGATAAGACCGCCTGTTGTTTGCCTCTTTTTCATGTGTAATCTATACCAGTTTGTGTTATTTTTGTTGTTTTGAGGTGCAATAAAGAGTTATTGTATTGTATTGTATGGAAAAAGATACATTAGTGTCTAACAAGGAAAATTGAGCGACAAGCAGTAGCCACGATAATACGAAATACCAACAAGGCAAAGCAGAGAGTCTAGGAAGAGCCTCAGCCCTACCGCCACTACCCAGCACCTGCAGCGCGTCACCAGCACCAGTGTCCAACAACGACCATACGATGCACAGTGTTGCCACGGTAGGATAAAAACGAAAAACAAAAAATGTAGGTAGATCAAATACAAACATTATTTATTGACATTGTTTTAATAATGTGTCATATCATGCCAAAACGAGGGTACATTCTCACAGAAACATTACTAAGACACTTGTCTAAGTTTTACAGTTTATTTATAAGACGTTCAAGTGATTTCGAGTTGGGTGTTTCAAATTATGATTTTCTGATACAAACTATACTTGTTATCAAATTTGTAATATGGATTCTGTAGACCAAGGTATTGTCTTGTAAAAACGTATTATTTAATTGAAATATTACTAAAATTTTATAAAATACAGAATATTTAAATGCACTGCTTAAATGCAGGTGGAAATTTCCTTTATCGACTTTTAAGTATAATATGCCACTTCGTGCCGCGATAAAATGTTAATGACAGTGAAGTATTGACCTTCTATTACTGGAATATAAAACGCAAAGTTGCTACTTTTTGCTAACTTTAACTGTAATAATATTTTTTTACCGCAGGGCATATTGTGGAAGTAAGCCGTAATGAGCTTGTAGCCGCTATATTTCGAGACCCATCGAAAAGTTTGGACAGTAAATGTACAAATTTATTAGAATTTGTAAAGCAGAAGCTAAATTACCCGCCAGAATACCAAAACAAAGTAAGAGAAAAGGTTTCGACTTTTTTTAGTAAATTTAAAACAAAATACTTTGCGGTTCATCGAAGAAAAGATTTATTTTACAAAAATCATGCAGATTGGATTGGAGGAAAAGAGACTTTCCCATCTCATAAGCCTGTTGCAGGGCCAGGTCGCCCATCTTCGTCTTTCGACGACGTGGGTCCAAGGTCGAAACGCCGAAAAGTGGAACATTTGGTACAAAATGCCACTGGAAATGAATTGTCATTTGCAGCTTCCATGAGCTATCGCAAAGAGGGACAGAATGATAAAGCAAAGTATCAGCTGCTTCATCTGTTGAACTAAAATCATGTTTATCTTCATTTGATTCTGATAATGGTATCTTAACGGCTGATCAAGCTTTGTGTGTTTTATTAGATGCACAATTATCGGTACACCAATATAATGTCATCAGAGACGCAGATAAAAGTAGATTCCCATCGTATAAGAAGGTTTTAGCGGCCAAAAAGCTTTGCTATCCCAATGAAAATGCCATTTCTGCTTCGGATAAGCATGTCTGCATCGCTTTACAGGATATTCTTGATCACACTTGCATAAGACTTGCTCAATCGATTTCTGAAGTGTTGATGTCTATTAATAATGTAACTAATTTAAAGTTACATATTAAATGGGGTATAGATGGTACATCTGGTTTTACAGAGTACAAACAAAAATTTCAGAATACTTCATCCAAAGACGGAAGCATGATTGTTACTTGTATGGTTCCTTTAAGATTGGTTGGTGATACAGAAAAAGAAAAAGGTGTAGTGCTGTGGCAAAATAGTCGGCCTTCTTCTACGCGATTTTGTCGACCGTTACATCTTCAATATGAGCACGAAACAGCAGATTTAACAAGACAAGAGATGTCGCGTGTAGAACTGGAAATAAGTAACTTAAGGCCTACTATTATTGAATGTGGAAATATAAATTATCCCGTTTCTCATGCTTTGTATTTCACTATGACAGATGGCAAAGTGTGCAATGCCGTAACTAATACATCCTCCGCTCAAAGATGCTATATTTGCAAACTCACATCAACGAAGTTTAATTCCATTGCAGCTGCTCGCCAGGCTTCAGTTGATGTTGAAAGCCTTCGTTTTGGCATATCTATACTTCATGCATGGTTGAGGATGTTCGAATGTTTATTGCATATTGGCTACAAATTAAAGGTCGCTAAGTGGCGTGTCACAAAAGCCGATGATAAAGCTAAGGTTGAAGAAACAAAGAAAAATATTCAACAAGGATTTAAAGAACAGTTGGGTTTAATTGTAGATCGTCCAAAACCCGGCTACGGAAGTTCCAACGATGGAAATACAGCTAGGCGGTTTTTTGAAAATATTGATATATCATCTACTATTACAGGCATTAATAAATCTTTAATTTACCGCTTTCACATAATTTTAATAACACTTTCAAGCGGTCTTGACATTGACACCACGAAATTCAATATATACTGTTTAAAAACAGCTGTATTGTTTATAAAATTGTACCCTTGGTACTACATGCCTACAACCGTACACAAAATATTAATGCATTCTGCAACTGTGATTTCACATGCTTTGTTACCAATTGGCCTCCTATCAGAAGAAGCACAGGAAGCTCGAAACAAGGATCTTAAAAGTTATCGTGAGTTTCATTCCAGAAAGTGTTCCCGAGAGTCAACGATAAGAGATGTTTTTAATAGACTACTTGTGACTTCAGATCCATATATTTCAAGCTGCCGAAAACTTCCTGTTAAACAAACTAAATCTTTACCCATCGAAGTTACTAAAATGCTTAAACCTTATAATTATCAAAAAGCAACTTCTACTGCTATTGATTCAGACAGCAATGAAAGTGATCTGACCGATTAATATTTCACGACTATTTTTCTTTTTTTTTCTGGCAAATTTAGAGTAAAAAAATATGTATTTTTTTTTTAATATCTATAATATCTATGGTCATGTAATATTTATAAAAGTGGGTAGGTGCATATTTATATTGTAATAACGCTTCTGTCTATATTTTGATAATCTGTTATTGTTAATTTGTAGAAATAAAATTTATTTCAACATGTCCAGCCAAAGTGATAATTCAAGACCTTCGTCGCCAAGTATACTAAGTTGTTTACCTCCTCGTGCAAAAATAAATAAATCTTCAAATGAAGAAGATAAAATTCCTATTAAAACATATGCAGACAAGGGAACTCAGGTAACCTCTGATCAAATTGTTGATGCTATGATTTACAGCCGAAGTAAATGGGATAAAGATTTATTGAATATTAATACGTCTGGAATACCTGAGGTAACCTTTGACCAAGTGGAACCCACAGATCCCCGAATCAAAGAATTTGCAAGACTTATTGCTTTCGAAATGGAACGTGTTGCACCAGAGAAACGATCGAGGACTTTTGTAAATATAATTAATCTCATCAGAAGAGTACGTAAGCAAGACGATTTGGATGATGTGAGCCTACCCAGCTGCGAAGAGTCTGATTAATGATTATTTTCCATTACCATATTATTTTTTCTTAAAATTTGCAAAATATAGTGTGAAATATATACTAATTTGTTTTTTTTATCTATAATCCTTCATTCTGTACCATATAAACATAATAGGTCAACAAAAACCCTTAAAAATAAATATGTCCCTTACCTACTATGGAGCGGCAACACTGTGCGATGTTAAGAGGTACAATTTAAGCATCACTATGTTAAACCAATTTCAATTATTGTTGTAAGCAATGTGAATATTTACGTACTATGTAAATTCATAAGAATATTATGACCAATATACTAAAGTTATATGACCAATTAAAATCACTACAGGAAGATATTAGAAAATTAGGACCAAAACGCCGAAAAGAGGCTAATGTTCAAGGTAAACTCCACGCTTAACGATGCGATACAAGGAGCAAAGGACCACGAGGTGTCCATATCCTCTACGCCCGCCCCGGACCAAGTGTTGTATTACCGGAGGAAAGGGTACAGCTCGTATACTAGGGTGGTTTGATATATCAGAGACGTTGAGTTAAAAAAATGTATTACACAATATGCTAACTTTTTTTTCTAATTCTTATTTCTTTGGTAACTGGCCGGCATATTTTTTTTTTGGCGGCAAAAGAAAAAAAATGAGTCACATGTCCGACTTGGTCCGAGAATTGCTGTAAAATGGAGAAAAGTGAATTTCGTGTAAGCATTACTTTTTACGAGGAAAGACCATACGAGATTGAAGACCGGATTAAAAAGTATTATGGGCAATCTGCTCCATCCCATGAAATTGTTCACAAATAGTTTACAGAATTTCGTTGTGGACGTACCATCACCAATGACGCGGGACGCACTGGAACGCCGATTGAAGTGACCACTCAAGATATCGTGAACGAAGTCCACGATATTGTTTTGGCTGACCGACGAGTGAAAATACGTGAGATGGCTGAGTCTGTACACATTTCATCTGAGCGAGTTTTTCATATGCTACTCGTAGCTGCTAAATAATATGCTGCGAGAGAAATATGTCGTATGCGTGGTAATTCTGATGCGAACTATACTTTTCTGCGAAACATGTTATGCCAACTGTATTTCTGACCAAAATTATTCTACCAGATGAGGGTAAAGGGTCCGCGAGACGATCAAGTGCACTTGACAAGTCTACGTGCTTGACGTGAATATTGATCGTTTACAGCGTTGACTTGACAAGTCCCGTCAAGTATCTACGGGCTGGACCATACTTGACAAAAATTTTGATTGACGGCACTTGAACCACCTTGCGCTTGATGCGACTTGACACGACTTGACAAGTTTTATTCATTTGCGGCCGGAACATCGAAGATGGCGGACGACGAACCGGACCGAGACGTGGTTTTGGCGGCAAGCGCCGACCTAATTACCGAGCGTGATTTTGTGTTATTATTAATATCTCTCTACAGAGATTATCCTGCATTGTGGAAAATTAAAAGTAAGGAGTATGCGGATAAAAACAAAAGGTCGCTTGCTTTATCAAGCATAGTCAAAGCACTTCGAGTATATAAACCTGCCTACACCGAAGATTTATTGAAGAAAAAAATTAATGCTTTAAGAACCAACTTCAACAAAGAAAGAAAAAAGATTGAACAAACACAACGGTCTGGCGCGTCTCCCGATGATGTACCAAAACCGTCACTCTACTATTACAATGAACTGTTATTTCTGTCAGACCAAATGTGTATAAGTGATACTGAAAGCAGTTTAAGCAGTGAGGTAAATCATTTTTTATTTACAATTCAAAGATACATTTTACTTTTAAGTATGTTTTTAAATAACTAAATTAGGCAATTATTTTGCCAAGGGACTGAACCGTTACCATTAAAGTACTCGCAAAAGTCATCTCTCACTCTTTTTGCCTCATTTGCCGAGTTTCCTCGTACTCGCTCTATATTTAACAATTGGCGTCCTTGTCTCCACGCACCTCTTGTGACTGTGGTATTTGGTTCTTCTATGTCAATATCTCCTGGTTGAATATATTTCTTTTTATTTTTTTCACACAAATAGTTGTGTAAGTGACAGGCAGCCAAAACAACTTTTCGCGTTTTATCGGGATGCAGTCCAATGTCTTTTTTAAATATTTTGAATCGCCAAGACAGGATGCCAAAAGCATTTTCAACCACCCTCCTGGCCCTTGACAATCTATAGTTGAAAATCCGTCTTTCGTCTGTCAAGACGGCTTTGTTGTATGGCTTCATGAAGTTTGGAGTCAGTTGGAAAGCTTCGTCACCTACCAGTACAAACGGAAACTTTTTATCGCTTTCTAGTAACTCACATGGCTCCGGAATATTAAGTTTGTTTTCACTTTCAGAAAACAATTGCCAAAACTTTGTATTTTTCAAAGTTCCACCATCTGACGTCCGCCCATTTGCACCAACATCAACCATCATAAATTGATAATTGGCGTTTACAATAGCCATAAGAACAATACTAAATGTCTTTTTATAGTTAAAATAGTAAGATCCAGAATTTGAAGGTTTTTCTATTTCGATGTGCTTGCCATCAGCAGTACCTATACAGTTGGGAAAGTTCCATCGTCTCTCGAACTCTTTGGCTACTTTTTTCCAGTCCTCGGTCGTTCTCGGTACCTGTGAATAGTACAAACATTGGTAAATTTTTTTACAGGCTTCCGGGTCATCCAATTATCAAAAAGAAATGCCACAACCAAAGAAAAGCAAAAACACATCACAGCAGGAACTGATAGATATAGCATCGCATTATTTCAAAAAACCTGATGACTCTGAATCGGATATCATTGCGAAGGGCTGGGCTCTTAAACTCAAACGTTTATCACCAGATCAAAGACGCTATGCGGAGAAAATAATAAATGACATTTTATTCGAAGCCGAAATGGGATCACTGTCAAGAAACGGAGTTCAGATCTTGCCTGCTAGCTCACCCACATACACATACTCATACCAGTCACCCGCATCACATCAGTCACCCTCACCTGTGCCATCACCAAATGCACTCCACTCAACTACGACATACCAGTCACCCGCACCATATCAGTCACCCTCACCTGTGCCATCACCAAATGCACTCCACTCAACTACGACATACCAGTCACCCGCACCATATCAGTCACCCTCACCTGTGCCATCACCAAATGCACTCCACTCAACTACGACATACCAGTCACTTGCACCATATCAGTCACCATCACCAAGTGGGCACCACTCAACTTTGACATACCAATCACCCGCACCACATCAGTCACACTCACAAGTCATAGGCAAGACACCGGTGCATGGTACTGCCAAATCACTCATAATTGTGCCATCTCAACCTATGCAGGCGCCAAGTCTATCTCATGAACAGCCCGTAATTCATATACCAGAACCAACTACTGAAGAAGAAGAATCACAGACTGCGGCTAAGTTCTTACAAAACTTCTATTCTTTTTAGTAACTTCTATAGACCAAACAGAACTTTTTGGGTATGAATCGGTTGCACAACCGAGCCATACAAGATAAAATAAAAGAAACCAATAAAAAGTTTTCTGTTTTGTCTGTCTCATATTTCACCATCACATTAAGTATTTAATTTTTGTTATGATTATTTTGGTTAAGATAAATGAAAATAAATGAAAATCATACATACCCGAATATTTTCTTTTAACTTTTCAATTATAGCCTCACACGTCTCCTGTATTATTAAATCCAAAGTACGAGGAGCGACAGCACACATAAACTTTAAATCTTCCAAGTCCATACCAGTGACCAAGTACCTTAGAGTTATAGAGAGCCTTTGGCTGGCAGGAATAGCTTGTCGCATATTGGTATCTTGCTTTTCAATATTGGGTCGAATCAACTCCAACAATGTTTCAAAAGAATCGTTGTCCATTCGTAGAAAATTTTTATAATCGTCGGGCTCAGTTGCTTGAAGAGTTCTTTGCAAATGTTCATGCGTGAATCGATATCTCATTTTATACCATTCCTTACACCATCGCCTCTTTCTTTTCTCTTTTTCTGTGATAGATACCGCTAGAGTTATAGCAAGGAATGCCTTGTCTGCGTTGGAAACCATTATTAATTTTTGCGACGACCACTTTCCTGAGCACAGGGCGGTGAACGACTGCGGTATGTGGACTTGACGGCACCTTCAAATCGCGTCAAGTCCCTCGTCAAGTGAAATCGTCAAGCACGTAGACTTGTCAAGTGCACTTGATCGTCTCGCGGACCCTTAACCCGTAGCCAAATAATGCTACTTTACAATAACATTGCTGCCGAAGTCATGTATATGTATTTTTATTTATCTTTTAGAGCACTCCTCGCACATGCTGTGCATCGGACACCAGGAGGGTCACTCCGCTTGTCTGGAAAAACGGTCCCGCTGGACCAAACTCCAAGAGGATCCATAAAACGGAAGCAGGAACTGGAGCAGTCCATACAGTAAGTGCTTACCTATTCCGTATATTTTCATCATAACTTAATACATACAGAAATATTAGATAGTTCTACAAAAAAAAATTTGGATTACTTGACATGAATCCATCTAGTCCCACAGTAAGCTTAATAAAAATTGTGATGCAAGTACTATACGACGATACATCGGATACATAGAAAAGCAATTTGTATAGACAACAACACAATATTATTTGCGAGCAAAGTCGAAGAGAAAGTATCGTGCCAAATAAGAGTGTAATATTATTTTTCAGCGTGACTGCAATTGAACGGACAGCAGCGAGGGACATCGATGACGAAGAAGGAGAAGCGATATTGCAAGATAATTACGAATATGACCATGTAAGAAAATGGGTGAGTGAATTGCCGCCGCCGAATACCTTTCTTATACAGTCATCGCCTAGTATGCCTGAATCACAGTTAAGCTTTGATTATGTATCAAGTACCGTTAGTGTCCACGCTGTTGAACAGCCACCCCCTGGGCCTAGCGGTTCTTGTACGAAATCTGCTGCTGTTGCTCCTGTTGCTGAACAAATTTCTTCACTTTGTCGATAATTCTGATGAGAGTCAGCAATTGCCACAAAGTGAAGGAAACGTGTTCTCGGCCAGGTTGCGGAAAATAGCTCCGGTACTGAGCCATCTGAATGGCAAATTTCAGTCATCGTATAGTCTTCCCCAAGGCATTGCGATCGACGAGTCTGACATTATTCAAAGGCCGGCTGTCCTGGGTCCAAGCAAAAAGTTCAAATGCTGCACGTTTTGACATTAAGTCGTACGAGCTCTGCTAGTAAAGAACCGGCTATTTATATAAGTTCGATATCTACACGGGGAAGAATAGCGAAGGTGATAACACCTCAGCCACGGCTGTTAGTGCTGATTTAGCTGACAAGAGTACCCAATTGGTACTCGATTTATTGAAAGGTCTCGAGCGTCGAGGACACTGTGTCACGATGGATAATTTTTACAATTCTCCAGCGTTGGCTAGGTATCTGAAGAGTTTGGGATTTGATTGTTTGGGAGCATTGCGTGCAAATCGTAAGAATGTACCCAGAGATATCGCGAAGTCCACTTCCAAAAAAGTGCCGAAAGAGACAATCGTAGCTCTTCATTCTTGTGACGTTTCATGCCTTGCATGGAAGAACTCCAAAATGGTGAATATGATTTCTACTTACCACACTGCGGAATGCACTATATACAATGCAATGGGAGGTGTTAATCTTAAAGATCAAAAACTGTCAATGTATCCACTGGAGAGGAAGAGGTGTCTGAAATGGTACATGAAGATTTTCAAAAGGCTTCTGAACGTTATTAGTGTGCACAATTCTTTGGTGTTGTTGCAGAGGTCCTAGAGCTCCTCCGTCGTGATGTCTGTCACGCACGACTCATCGTGATTTTCGCTATCAGCTGACTAATTCTCTTGTAGAGGTAGGTACATCGCCCATCTCTACAACAGATTTTTCTTTGCACTTTCTTTGACTTTCCTGAACAGAATGAAGATAAATAGATCACAGAAAGAGGTTCAAGACGTTCTGAACAAACACGAAACTTCCACTAATATAAAAGCTTTTGTTGCGACCCTGACTATAAACGGTAAACTTTTGCCACATTGCTCTGCCAAAAGTTTAGCAACGGTATTAAATGTGTCTGGCATCAGAAACAGCGGCAACTAAAAATCTGAATAAAATCAACTATCATTCTGGGGCATTCACTCCTGAACAGGCCGTTTCAATATTGATTGACAGGGATTTGTCGGTCGAGAACTAAAAACAAATTTCATTTGGAGCTGAAAAATCGTGATTGCGACATATATCCGCCATTATAAGGTACTAGAGGCAAAAAAAAGCATGCTACCTGCTGCTATGCTTTTTAGATGTAGAGGATATTTGCGAAGTTTTAAAAAAAAAATTCTGATACCAATCAATAAGTATGTCTAAACTAAAACACATAGTGGTAACACTGCAGTCAAAAAAGCTTTGTTGTACGAGTTATGATGGAAATTAGTTGTAGAGAAACATACACTATCACCGTGTATATGTCAATTGTTTTATTTAGTATAAATTTGTTTAGTATAGCGCTCAAGAGTGAATTAATGTATGATAGATGGGGCATGTGCACGAATGGCGTGTTTTTACAGACTTGGATCCCGCCTACAACGCCGGTGGTGGCAAAACCAAGGTTGGCATCACCAAGGCTGGCATCACCAAGCGAGGTGTTCCAAACACCTGCTCGTCATCCTCGGCGTCGTCGTCGTCGCCTGCATGTCGGCGGCGAAGCTGTCTTAAGACCGTTAGATTTAGATTCCGACAGTGAGCGGAAGAGTGGCGGTGAAGACGACGACGCACGAGGTTATAATAGAACAGGAAAACTTTGTTTTAAATGATGTGGAGCGTTTGCGTGCTGTGGCACGCGAGTTGGAGGAGCTTCAACTGGAGCGAGAGCAGGAGCAGGACGTGCCAAGAAATCTAGATAACTTTGAATGGTCCTGCTACTCGTACTTTCAATCCTTCACGGGACAGGCGGAGAACTATCAACGGGATCCAGGTCCCAAATTTGAAGAAGAGATTTTTCAGAAAATTTGGGATTTGGACATCGTCCAGATGATTGCCCACGAGACAAATGAATACGCATGGGACGTGATTGCCGGGATGTCGGAGAGACGACCTGGACACGTAGAACGAAACCACAGTAGACGAGATGTATAGGTATCTAGCCATTTTGATGTTTATAGCAAATTCGCCCCGAGGACGAACTATAAAGATTACTGGACTACGGGTACTCTAGGCATGCCGGAATTTCGGTATGAGGGACCGAAATCGGATCGCCCAGAAACCGGTACCAAATGTTGTCCAAATAGTTTTAAAATTAACCGAAGGGTTTCTAGATGTAGGACACGCTATCCTAATGGACAGTTTTTATAACCAAATCGCAATCCCAGGCTTTCTGAAACAGCGGCACACTGAAGTCGTGGTCGTCGTCCTTGAATAGGCGGAGGCAAAATGTGCCTCAAATAATCAAGGACGCCAACGAAAGGCAGATGCGTGCTGGGCAGCTGTCATTCCGGTGACATGTCGAGGACGTGAAACTTGTCACTCTAATTTCAACTTGCCATGGGCAAGGCAAAATGTGCCTCAGATAATCGAGGATGCCAGCGAAAGGCAGATGCGTGCTGAGCAGATGGTAAGCTGTCATTACGGTGACATGTCGGTCACGTCCTGGAAGGACGTGAAACTTGTCACTCTAATTTCAACTTGCCATGGGCAGGGCACGGTGATGAGGTCTCGGGCTGATGAGGTCTCCGATGCTTACTACAATAAATACATGGGTGGCGTTGATTTCCAAGAATGCTTATATTATATACACCAAAAATCCGATGCTGCGAGTTCTAACCCACACGGATTTCCGTTGTCAACTGGCGGAATCTCTATGCCAGCGCTATCCGTGACTGGAAATTCCGAGACCCATGTCCCTATTACCGCCGCCGGAGAAGCGCCTTAATACCTTGCTGCGCCATTTCCCGGTATTTTCTGAAGAAAAAAATAATCGCCATGCCCAACGACGTTGCGCGCGCTGTTTCGCCAAAAACATACGCAAAGTGGTTAAAACCGTGTGCGATGATGGCGACGTCGGCTATGTGTTGGTGTATGTTGGACAGAATATCAGACGTTAGAATAATTATAATAAAGTTTATGTTTTAAAAAAAAATCCATTATGATGAGATGTGTATCCTTAGTTACAACAATCGATTTGTGTTTGCTTTATTCTTAAACCCCAATTCCCTTTGAACCTAAACAGATTGAGAATTTGCGTTATTATCAAATGCCATACAATTCAATAAACAAATTATCAACATCGGTTTAAATATCTTTTTCTGTTGAGCTCGGTGTATAATGGCTTACTGATGTATAATAATGTTCGCTAGTTGAGTCGCGGGAATGTACTAGAAAGATTTGTTGATTTCTTGGAAGAAATCAGACTGTTTTTGCAAAATGAGGGAAAATTTTAACAATACCCACAGTTGTTGGACGTTATGTGGCTTTCAAAATTGATGTTTTTTACAGATATATGCCAACATTTAAATACATTAAACGTAAAGCTTAAAGGGACAAACAAAACAATTATTCTCATGATAGATTTCATTCGCGCTTTTGAGGCTAAACTGCAAGATTTCAGGAACGATATTATCACAAGAAACTATAAGTATTTTCCAAACTTGAAAAAATATATGAATGATTTTGATATTCACGAGACAGCAGACACAAAAAATTACTGAAGAGTTTATTTCTGCGATTGATTCTTTAATCAAGGAATTTTCAGGGACATTTTCTTATTTCAAAGAATTGTCGGAAATACTAAAGTTTATTATGTACCCAGATGTGACGTCATTTCATAAACTGAACTTCTCTCAGTTCGATTGGTTGGAAATTGAAGAATTTGAAATGCAGCTGATTGATTACCAATCTAGTTCAATATGGATTCAAAAATTTATTGAAATAAGGAAATAGTTGGAATAATTGAAATAAAGAAAGAGTTGGAATTAATGGAAACTGAAAGATTGACAAGTAATTTAAGTTAAATTGCTAATAACCAAATTCTGGAAACATGGAATGCATTGGAATTAATGGAAACTGAAAGATTGACAAGTAATTTAAGTTAAATTGCTAATAACCAAATTCTGGAAACATGGAATGCATTACCAGACACATTTAACTGTTTGAAGAATCTGGCTCACGCTATTTTAACAATGTTTTCATGTTATGATTCATGTTATGAATGATGCCTGCGAATTATTATTTTCAGAGATTATTCAGCTCGATCATCAATCATTAAAAACTCGGTTAGAAACCGTTTGACCGATGAATGCAGTACAGTCAGCATGCATTTTGTTAAAAGTCATCTTACAACCCTAACGTAAATGATTCGTCATCTAACCATTTTACAGTAATTTAATTTATTCGTGTAATAAAAACATTCCAAAATGTACCTTTTTTCTTTACAGAGTTTTGATAGTATTTATTATTTTCGAAATAATTAGAAAGTCAAAATTATTTGATGGCACGTCAATGAGCCCATTAAGTATTCTTTAGAAAAATGGCACCTTGATTCATAAAGGTTCGCCTACCCTGACCTATAGAGACTCCATAAAATATACATAAACAACATTCGATTTGTGTTTGCTTTCACCCAAATTCCCTTTGAACCCATACAGATTGAGAATTTGCATTATCATCAACCGCCATACAATTCAATAAATAAATTATCAACATCATCCGTCGGGCCTAAGCCAGTGTGGGAGCGCCGGCTGTCTTAGAACCGACCGGCCTCGCCCGCGATGACGGTAAGAGACCCGACGGGATGACCCTCGTGCCTTGGAAGATGGGACGGCCACTGGTTTGGGACGCGACCTGTGCAGATTCTCTGGAGCTGTCCCATCTTCGAGGCACTGCAGTTAGGGCCGCACTGTGTGCCCCGTAGAACAAGTTAGCTGGACAATAACAACATTAGCGTTTCTAAAAAACCTTAATGAGGGTAATTACTATATTCGTTGGTGATAACATTAGCAATTACCGTTTCGGCGTAGATCATTTTAAACGTGAGTAATGAGGGTAAAGTATATAAATAAATTACGTTCAATGCATTAAACTAGTTTCATTTTAGCTTCTATTGCGATAACGTCTCACTGCGAAATTTTACAAGTTTTGTATATAATTTGTGATGGATTTTACTACTATAGGTAAGTACAATGTTACAGACCATTCTATCTATACATCTTTCTCTTTATACTCAAGACAATAAGTCGATGTCTTACAATGTTATAGAAAAATGACCCCAATTTTGCATTCATTGGACTGTAACTAAAAATCCCAGCTTGTCTCCGAGTTGTTTTTTCTTTAGTGAATAACCACGTCCGAATTTTTTGCCTCTTTTTTGCCCTACTTTTTTTTTCAGAACGGAGTTTCAGTTTCAAAACAAGAATCTCTGTACTGTATATATGTAATGTTTCTATCTGTACACTATATGTACGTTATCTCATGTTTTTTTTATGACTGTTTGTGTTCTAAATAAATAAAAAAAAAAAAAAGAATGTTTTGAAGACTGGATCACACATTCAAAAGAAGAGCGAAATGGTGCTCTATTCGCTTATATATATATATAAAAAAAAAAAAAACAAGATTTAAGCGGCACAATAGAGCAGTCTATCAGAGATATGAAGATCAAGATTTCCCGATTTTCCTCGAAACTTGTAGAAAAATGGAATAATTCTCGAAGAACTCGAGAGCGCTTCTTGGCCAACAATATGGAGTGGCTACGAGGTGAATGTGTTTTGCGATCAAGTTGAAGCATGCAGTAGCACGAAAGAACATCAACCAGGCCCTGGGAGACCGACTACAGCCTTCGAGAATGCGAGTTTCAAAACGAAATGTAGACGTGTTGAAGACTTAGTCGTGTCACGAACATCAGAAGAACTGTTAGCCGCTGCTGAGGTGTCGATTAGGCAATCTGGGAAACGGAATGTAGCCAAAATAATAAAAGAAGTCAGTGAAACTGAAAAGTTACGTGATCAACAGTGCAGAAATCAGAAGGAGCAAAGGTGCCTGGCAAGTGATGAAGCTTTGGCGTATTATGTGGATTCAAAATTTACGTCTCACTCTTATAAGTAGACTAGAAAGTGGAGCATGTTCGCGGGCCATCAGGTATTTCCATCATTTTGTAGTGTTACAAAAGTCAAAAAAGCTTGCTTACCATCGGAAGAACACGTAGAAATAACCGAAACGCGTGTAGAAAAGATTAGTGTTAGATTTATTAATTCCCCCTAAAAATATAGTAATGAACAACAATACTGTTAATAACATTTGTACAAGTCCTTCTTCTGAAGATGAAATGTAATGAAATGAAATGAAATCCTATTACGGTGAAATCTGTACAATAGCATTGTTTTTTTTATTGTTAAATACGTGCTAATGGGCAGATCGGTAAGATAATTATGTACTAAGGTGGTATTTAGGTTAAGTTATTTATATTATTTTTAATTCAAGTTGTTCTCATTAAAATATATTTTTTGTCATATACACACTTTTATTCTATCATATTTACCCATATTACCCATATTTTAGACTTCCATATATTTAAACTATAAAAAATACTATAATCTCAAATATATAGATACGTTAGAAGCTAAATAAAATAATATGTAGCTAGAAAAAATAATTTTGTCTATCTAGCTTGTTCTACGCGGCACACAGTGGGCCGGTCGGGCTGCCAATTTGGCCGAGTCCCTCAAGCGGCGCAAGTATGCATCCCTAAATAGTGGATGCATATTTGAGCCGTTTGGGATTGAGACTCTGGGGCCCTGGGGGAAAGCGCCCACAGCTTTTAAAGAATTCAGCCGCAGGATATTCAAAGCGACGCGTGACCGGAGGGCTGGATCAAATCTAGCACAGCGGATCAGCATTGCCATACAACGTGGCAATACTGCCAGCATTCTGGGCACGCTTCCACTAGGCAGCGATTTGGGGCAATTTTTTATTTATAGGTTTATTTTTATTTTTAAGTTTAGTTTTTAAATTTTTATTTAGGTTAGTTTTATTTTAAGGTATTTATTTAAATTTCTTGTTATTTAAATTAATAAAACAAATTATCAACATCAACAGAAAAAAATATTCAACCATAATACCTATAGAAACTCCATAAAATATATATAAAATTCGATTTGTGTTTGCTTTATTCCTACACCCAAATTCCCTTTGAACCCATACCGATTGAGAATTTGCGTTATTATCAACCGCCTTACAACTGAATAAATAAATTATCATCATCAACAGAAATATATATTTAAACCATACCACTTATAGAAACTCCCAAAAAATATACATTAAACAACATTCGATTTGTGTTTGCTTTATTCCTACACCCAAATTCCCTTTGAACACATACAGATTGAGAAATTGCGTTATTATCAACCGCCTTACAATTCAATAAATAAATTATCAACATCAACAGAAAAATATATCTCAACCATAACACCTATAGAAACTCCATAAAGTATATATAAACATTCGATTTGTGTTTGCTTTATTCCTACACCCAAATTCCCTTTGAACCCATACAGATTGAGAATTTGCGTCATTATCAACCGCCTTACAACTCAATAAATAAATTATCATCATCAACAGAAAAATATATTTAAACCATACCACTTATAGAAACTCCCAAAAATATACATAAACAACATTCGATTTGTGTTTGCTTCATTCCTACACCCAAATTCCCTTTGAACCCATACAGATTGAGAATTTGCGTTATTATCAACCGCCATACAATTCAATAAATAAATAATCAACATCAACAGAAAAATATATTTCAACCATAACACCTGCCATAAAATATATATAAACAATTTGTGTTTGCTTTATTCCTACACCCAAATTCCTTTTGAACCCAAACCCATACAGATTGAGAATTTGCGTTATCATCAACAGCCTTGCTATTCAATAAATAAATTATCAACATCAACAGAAAAAGATATTTAAACCATAACACCTATAGAAACTCCAAATATATATAAACAACATTCGATTTGTGTTTGCTTTATTCCTACACCCAAATTCCCTTTGAACCCATACAGATTGAGAATTTGCGTTATTATCAACCGCCTTACAACTCAATAAATAAATTATCATCATCAACAGAAAAACATATTTAAACCATACCACTTATAGAAACTCCCAAAAATATACATAAACAACATTCGATTTGTGTTTGCTTCATTCCTACACCCAAATTCCCTTTGAACCCATACAGATTGAGAATTTGCGTTATTATCAACCGCCTTACAATTCAATAAATAAATAATCAACATCAACAGAAAAATATATTTCAACCATAACACCTGCCATAAAATATATATAAACATTCGATTTGAGTTTGCTTTATTCCTACACCCAAATTCCTTTTGAACCCAAACCCATACAGATTGAGAATTTGCGTTATTATCAACAGCCTTGCTATTCAATAAATAAATTATCAACATCAACAGAAAAAGATATTTAAACCATAACACCTATAGAAACTCCAAATATATATAAACAACATTCGATTTGTGTTTGCTTTATTCCTACACCCAAATTCCCTTTGAACCCATACAGATTGAGAATTTGCGTTATTATCAACCGCCATACAATTCAAAAACTAAATTATCAACATCAACAGAAAAAGATATTTAAACCATACCACTTATAGAAACTCCATAAAATATACATAAACAACATTCCATTTGTTTTTGCTTTATTCCTACACTCAAATTCCCTTTGAACCCATACAGATTGAGAATTTGCCTTATTGTCGACCACCATACAATTCAGTAAATAAATTATCAATGTCAACGCAAAAAGATATTCAAATGCCAACATGACAACAAACCAAATATTATTATTATTGACCCAAGATTAAGTGTGAAAACATCCACATTTTTTTTAAACTTCATTGTATCGATTTTGTCCTCCATTTCACACCCACCTTCACTTAGAATCCAGATAACTATTTCATATAAAAAAAAAACAACAAATCAAAAGATGGTTAAATATAGAAATTCAATAAAATTTACCCAAAAAATCAAATCTTGATGTCAAATCTTTTGACATCAAGAATTTAATTTTAACTTGGACAATCTTTCCTATGAGACATTTTTCAATTTCAGAAAACAAAATTACCACTGACCAAAATATTGACCAAGAAAGTATGCAACAACCTATAGAAGTTCAATAGAATATAGAAAAACATTTACATCTTTTGCCATCAAGGATTTTAATTCAGACAATTTTTCCTATGAGATTCAACGTCAGACAAAACTTTGCAAAATGACAGATGACCAAATATTGACCCAAGAATTGACAAGAGACGGAATTCATAAGTTAAATCCTCTATTACTAATTTTTCATATTCTAGATGTTTCCCATTAGCAACATCATCTTGATATCATTTTATCCAAGAGATTATTTTTAGATAGATGACTTGTACTTGACACCCCAATCATGATCTGAAAAGAAAAAATAGACAATATTAGTTGGGTATTAAACATGTAACAGTGTAGCTTCATACAATGTGTAACATTAAAAAAATTCAATAATCCCAATGTATTATGTTCTTATTCTGTTAAACAGCAACAACAGTTTGTCGGTAGAGTCCCTTCTTATGTGCACTTATCATATTTTTTTTATTTTCTCATACAAAATAATTACATGTTGCAAATTAGCCGCAGCTGTTTGTTTTCAAACTAAAAACCATGAACAAAATACTAGTACTAAAAAAACAAATGGTTGTGGATATCATTATCTCAAGCTATTCTTCCTTTCTCAGAATTTTACATGCATGCATGCATAATGCAATACTCCATGTTAGATTAGTTCTACAGGTTGTTCTTGAGAATTTGTTGTAACTTCGGCATGTGGCTTGGTATAAGTAAGGAAACAGAATGGCATAGTTAGTTTTATTAATTCGTTAGTTTTTATTTTATTTCCTATACAAAATAATTACATGTTGCATCAACTGCTAATGTAAAACGGCCATTAGAATTGAATTTACTAAATAACTGACAACTCTGATATATCAATATACCTATAGTGCATGCATATTTCATCTGAGATAAAATAAAATTAGTAGTTATTTTCTATATGGAGCTAATTAGAATACCGGTGTCTTTGAGAAATTTACTTAATTTAAGCTTAAGAATGCAACCTTGAATTTAAAGCAATTGCTCAAAAATGTCGGTTTCAAGTAACAACATGGTGGTGCACATCTTACTCAAAAATATGTCCCATAGCACCTTATGCCGGTGTAATAAGAGCGTAATTTGATGATGTTGAACCATATTTTTTGCACTTGACTGTATATTGAAGTTTGGATTTTTATTGATTGAAAGCATTTCATTCCTTCTTAGGACAGAATCTGATGATAGGTTTTAAATTTGATTATCAACCAAATTATTTCTTGGAAAAAGAATAGCGATTTGGGACTGTTTGTCTATACCACACATTTTTGTAAAGTCATTAAAAATAGCCGGTGAGAATCGAGTAGGTTTTATCCTTATTTACGAGTAACAAAATTTAATAGTTGTGTTTTAATTGTCACGAATATCCATTTTATAACTAACAATATATGTCCTGGCTACTTTACAAAAATTTGATGAAATTTGAATTGGGTTTATCTGGTGTACACAAGTTAACCAGGAGCTCATAACCCTCGGCACCAATCACAGTCACTAAAGTAGGCACTTGCAACTCAGTTTTTATGTTGTTACACAAAAAATACTGTTCAAGTCGCTCCACGTACAGCCGCCAATTGTCCGAGGCAATCTTGAACTCGCCAATTTTGCCAATCGACATTGTTCCACAATTACACGCACAGCTACACAAGGTCCAAATAAAAAAACAATCGTCGCCACTTAGAAATAGGGGTGCAGGGATGCCTTCTAAGGGTTGTAGCAAATGATACACGTCTGTTCGTTGCAATGTATAATCGAGACAAAGGAATCTACTGCTACCCTAAATATACTAAGACAAATGTTTAGGTACCCACATACATCACAGCTAGATTTGTCTATCGGATTTATGACTAGCAGAAGGAGCCTCCAGCAAAGATGAGTGCCATACCTAGCTTCAGATTCATAGTTCTCAATTCAACAACTTGGGCTGTATGTTCAACCAGAAAAGTAAAATATACCTGTAAAAGTAAATCTGATATGATTTTTTACATACTTCAAGTGACATAGTTTCCAATCTTAAAAACCTTCTTAAGGAAACTGCAAAAGGGCTTGGAGGATTTTGGGACTTGTCATCCTGAAAACCTACACCCCGATCCAACTGAGACTAAAGATTATAACCTAAAATGCAAAATTGACTATATTATCCATAACAAGTAAATAATATTTAACGCACTATTTCGTGACTTCAGTATTGTACTTAATCAAGAAAGTACTTAATTTTCTATGGGAAACACTCAACATCAAATATATTCTACATACAAAACGGAGAAGAGAACGTTCTCGAGCACGTACCTACCTTCCGTAACTGGTATAGCTATAAGTACCTAATACACGCTCCTATTCGCAGAAAACTATTGAGGTTTTACTTTCCTACCAAGAAACAATAACAAAATGAGAATTGATCGAGAATACGCCACAACATTACGTACAGGTCCTTCAATACAAAACTAAAATCCAATCATACCGCAGTACAATAGTTCACTCGCAGTGGAATTTCCAGAAGCTTACAATTTCTACGAAGAAATCATATGTATATTAACGACTAAGTAAAAAATACTCACCATCGAATTCAAGGCAGTTTTTGAGAAAACGATTCCGTCATCTTGAAATCAGCAACATAAGTATATTTTAACGGTTATACTGTGTCTGGTACGGTCTCTTTCGGACGGTGCCACCACAGTACAGTACAGTACAGTGCAGTGCATGAAGTGCATCAGTACAGTACCATGCCATGCCGCCGCCCGCCATGAATGAATGAATGATCGCATGACTGAATGATTGGCTGAAGGCCGAACTGAATGGTTTTCTAGGTTTCTGATCTTTATGGTGCCTCTACATGCTCGGACTCTCGGTCGAATGCACCCTAGTACACGCTCATTCAAGACAGACTATAAATAGAGAAAATTTAAGCCAGACCAGAGACAATTTAAGATTTTTCAGGTAGTTTGGGTGAGTTAAACGGTGTTTTTAATAGCTTTGATTATTGAAACTATTTAAGACACTTTTTAAATAGCTTCACCCGAAGTGAAATTATTTAAGACACCTTTTAACTCACCCGAACTCCCTGAAAAAGCTTAAATTATCTCTGGTCTGGCTTAAATTTTCTCTATATGGTCTGTCTCGAATGAGCGTGTACTAGGGTGCATTCGCCCGCGGCCGAAACATTCGGCCGAGAACCCGAGCATGTAGAGGCACTATGACAACCACAGTCGAAATAGTCGAAATTTTCGATTACAGATGTGCGTCCCTTTTTCCAAGCGAAAAAATAGGGAGGCATATCAATTTAAAAAAAATCTACTACGATCTTTGGTTCTTGCTAATAAGCACAAAGCATTCAAGATTCAAGAGCAGCAAGATTCAGTAGCTTTATGGTGCTTTTACATGCTCGGGCTCTCGGCCGAATGATTCGGCCCACCCTAGTACACGCTCATTCGAGACAGACTATATACATAAAATTTAAGCCAGACCATAGACAATTTAAGCTTTTTCAGGTAGTTTCGGTGAGTTAAACGGTGTTTTAAATAGCTTTGGTTATTGAAACTATTTAAGACACTTTTTAAATAGCTTTACCCGAAGTGAAATTATTTAAGACACCTTTTAACTCAACCAAACTACCTGAAAAAGTACTTAAATTGTCTCTGGTCTGGCTTAAGTTTTCTCTATATAGTCTGTCTCGAATCATCGTGTACTAACATGGCCGAAACATTCGGCCGAGAGCCCGAGCATGTAAACGCACGGTTAGACTATATGACTATATGAATTACATACAGCTAAAGCCCCTCATTCATGGCAGTCCGCCGGCACTCCGGCATGGCTGGATGTAGCGCACACACGGTGTGCAAGTGGCCCAGCCTGGCAGTCCAATTCGCACTAATTCGTTGAAAGATTCGCAGCGCTGCGTTGTAGCGCATACACTGTACTGGAATTTGAAAAATCGCCGCCATCTCGTATGTCATTTTTAATAATGAATAATTAATATTTTATGCATTGCCGCATTTCTCAATTGTTTATTACCGTAATTTAGTGCAATTCGGACTGCAAGGAGGTGGCCGGAGCTAGCAGGATGTTGCCGTACGGCACGCATCCAGCAACGACATTCACGATACTATATTACGTGCCGGAGGTGCCGGTGGACTGCCGTGAATGAGGGGCTTAACTAATCGGGATCAGAGAATGAATTCATAACCGTGCGTTTACATGCTCGGGCTCTCGGCCGAATGTTTCGGCCATGTTAGTACACGATGATTCGAGACAGACTATATAGAGAAAACTTAAGCCAGACCAGAGACAATTTAAGTACTTTTTCATGTAGTTTGGTTGAGTTAAAAGGTGTCTTAAATAATTTCACTTCGGGTGAAGCTATTTAAAAAGTGTCTTAAATGGTTTAAATAACCAAAGCTATTTAAAACACAGTTTAACTCACTGAAACTACCTGAAAAAGCTTAAATTGTCTATGGTCTGGCTTAAACTTAATCTATATAGTCTGTCTCGAATGAGCGTGTACTAGGGTGCGCCGAATCATTCGGCCGAGAGCCCGAGCATGTAAAAGCACCATTATGAATTCCGTTTATGATCTGTGGCGATCCTTACGTTGAAATTATCAAACGAAAGACGGCCTACCGCAGCGCGGCTTCGAAATAAAATAAATAACTTGTTCAGAATAAAATAAACGTACATATTACGGATTAGCCAATCGAAACTAGTCACTGACTTGACCCTCGAAATGCCTCGAAAGCCATGTTATTGGACCCGAAAATTAGAGCTGGATCTGGTCGAGTTTGTGCGACAAAGAGATTTTATTTGGAAGCCATTTGGGAACACCAACCATCACATACAGCAGAAGTACAAGGCTTACGCTGAATTTGCTGCGAAATTGGGCCGTGGCTTTACGGGTAATTCATAAAATTGTACTTAGATTTTTATTTGAACTTTTGAACTCGGTACAATAAAAGCTTATTTTTCGAAAAAAAAAACTTATTACATTGACATTGTTTGCTTTATTCGTTTTTGTTTGTGGCAGCACGCTCAGTCCGTGATCGCTGGGTGAACATCCGAAGCACGTATAACCACAACGTGCGACGCATCGAGCGCTCCAGGGAGACTGCCAAATCTCCAGAGGAGATCTACGTGCCTTGCTGGCCATTGTGGAAACCTATGCAGTTTCTGCGGGAAGGTTCTAGAAAAGAAGATGTGTATGAGGTATACAACTTATTTTGATTTGATATGTTGAAATCTGGTGTCCTATCACCACCAAGCTGATTAGATTAGATAGACAAGAAGATTTTTTAAAATCATTACTTACTTACTTACTATTTTGGCTCAGTGATCCAAAAAGAATCTTGGCCTCCGAGACGAGAGCATGCCACCCGACCCGATCCAGCGCGGTTTCCTGCCACGAATTGGCATAGAGCTGGCGCAGATCCGCCTCCACGACATCACCCCAGCGGTACCTGGGGCGCCCCACCGGTCGACGCCCGGTTGGTCGCCCCACGTACGCTCCTCTAACTGCCCGATCCTCCCCCATTCTAAGCAAGTGACCGAGCCAGCGAAGTCTGTGAGATTTCGTTTCGCCGATGATATTGGGCTCAGCCACTAACTCTTCAATCTCGGCGTTCTTCCGGATCCTCCAGGTGCCATCGTCTCTTCTAACAGGTCCCAGGATCTTTCTAAACACTTTTCTTTCCGCTATCAGGAGTTGGTTTTCTTCTTTTATTGTTAGAGTCCAGGCTTCACAGCCGTACATAAGGATAGGCCTAATGACGGTTTTATATATCCTTAGTTTCGTACTTTTGCTGAGAAGCCTGGACACTAAAACTTTGTGGAGGGCTGCGCTGCATCGTAGTGCATTTTGAATGCGTATCGCAATCTCCTCATCCCGAGTGTTTGTATCGGTGACTGTGCACCCGAGATACCGAAACTTGTCAACACCCTGATAGACGGTACCTTCCACATGAAGACTATCACGACGGACTCGCGTGTTTTTATACCGTTTCATGTGGAGGTATTCGGTTTTAGCCTGATTGATCCTGAGACCTATCTTGTTTGCTTCCTCTTCCAAGACCTTTGCCGCCATCACCACCTGTTCGCGGTTTTCCCCTAATAAAGCAAGGTCATCCGCATACCCTATCACCTTGTGCCTCCCACCTAGCTCAAGTCCTATGTCAAGGGTTAACACCTTGCGAACGACGTGCTCCAGAGCCAGGTTGAAAAGCATAGGTGATAGAGCATCACCCTGCTTCAGACCGGTAATTACCGCGAATTCGTCCGTCAGTTCACCCCCTACTCTGACTCTCATCTTGCTCTCCTTTGTTGCTGTCGCGATCATGGAAACTAGTTTTTTAGGGATGCCAAAGTTTATGAGGATGGAATATAGTGTTCCCCGATCCACACGATGTTTTAAAATCATTATAATAGGCTTTGAGATTCTTTTAGATTATAAAAAAATATTGTACATGTATTTTTTCTTTTGTTCGTCAAATCAAAAATGACAAAAGTACAGTGCGTTAAAGTTTCGCGTAATGTCCCTCCTAGGTACAATTCTTACCTAGGAGTGACGTCACAAGCCCCCACCACGGAACTTTGATGTACTTTATCTTCGCCAATGTTAGTTAAATTAAAAAAGGAAAAAATACGTGTCTAATAATTTTAGATAATCTAACTGACGGACTACTTAGAATAATAGTTTTTCAACCTAGTCTTCATCCCTATTGACTAGTTTTGTTTTTTTTTGCTTCACAGGGCTTTTCAATGGACTTCAGAGAAACCAATAATGTAGAAGTTAAAGTTGAATTTGAAGATGTAGATGATTCAGAACTTTTGCAAATCCGACAGCGAAGCCAGAGAACTGATCGACCTAGACGCAGAGCTCCCATATTAAAAACAAAAAAGAAAAACAAATGTAAAAAAGTCCTGGATGATCTCCTTATTGCTATGAAACCGTTGTTGTTGAATGTTCCTTCGGATACCAATAATTACTGGTTTTTTAGCCGGCATGTCACTGAGAGATTGAACTGTATGAAGGAAGAGGATTCATTAGTAGCAGGCCAAGAGATCATGAAGCTTTTGGAGTGGCCTGGTTCTGACATTACTTGAGATTGGCTTAGCTGACTGGGCTCAAAACTCATGAATTAATCAAGAGCCAGTTTTTGAAAATAACCATGGTCATGAAAATGGATGATAGTCCATCAGAGGATGTTATTCAATCTAAAAATCAATCAATATTTATTGGTTTGGTATTTGAAGCTTTTCTCTCTTCAACAAGATGATAATGCAAGTCAAATGCAGAAAAAAATAAAACTTGAGAGTTCAATTTTTATTGGTAGCACTTCATAGTTATTCTAGACATAGTTTGTCTGTTTCTTGTGACCAATAAAAATCTGTTGTTGGTACTTCTCAGTTACACTCAAAGTTCGTATCTTTCTTGTGACCAATAAAAATCCATTATTGGTAGTTCTCAGTTATTATCCAAGTTTCATTTAAAAATATATTGTTTGTTTTTTCTCACAACTCGGTCTCAGATAGGTACTCATGACGTTAGAAGCTGCTTGTTGGTTTCCCGTAACCAATAAAAATCTGGTTTTGGCAACTCTCATTTTAGAAGTGGCTTGTTGGTTTCTTGTGGTCAATAATAATCTTTTTATGGCACTTTTATAGTGTCTGTTTCCTGTGACAAAAAGAAAATCTGTTAGTACCTCTCATTTAGAAGTTGTTTGTCTGTTTCTTGTGGCCCTAATTACCCTTTCTGTTTCCTTTTCATCCCTTTCCTGGTTGCGTTAGGAGTCTGTCGGATTGTAAACGCCTATTTTGTAAAACAAAGTAATTTCTGTTGTATTCTTGGATGTTGCAATACCATCATAATAGTTTTTTAATGTCTTCATTTTGAAATGATTACTTAAAGAGTAAAGCATAAGCATTA
This sequence comes from Lathronympha strigana, assembly GCA_949128165.1. NCBI lineage: Eukaryota > Metazoa > Arthropoda > Insecta > Lepidoptera > Tortricidae > Lathronympha > Lathronympha strigana. The sequence goes on from OX421917.1 coordinate 1,659,844, forward strand.
AGTTCCTTAAGGGGAAAAGAAGGGAACAGTGAAGGGCATTGCAGTAGTAAACGAGCGTGCCTCCGCCACGCCCACCTATTCTGTCTTTTCTAATTATTTTATAGTTTGCAAATTTGGGATCTATGTGCGGGTTTTAGGAATTTTAGTAATGTTTCTTGAACCAAGAGTAGGTCTAACTGGTGTTCTAAAAGGAAGCTAGCGACTTCAGTGTGCTTGTCCCATAAGCTGTTAGCGTTGAAAATACCCACGGTTAAGGACCGCGGAGCCAGACGCCCACTTGATGTCTGCTCTAGGGGCTGCTTATCCATTGATGTTGAGAGATCTCAATTTAACAAACAGCCCCTCGTTTCGGAGCATGACATCAAGCTGGTCGACCGGGGACCGCGCACTGCGCAGCTCTGCCGCCACGTTCCTTATTTGTGCAAAATCGAATTGTGTTGCAAAGTTAAAAAGCAGACGGAGGTCCGCTAGGTCCGATGTTCGTCCTGCTTTGTTTTGTTCGGTCACTACTATCTGCGGGTCAACGACTGGCCGCGACTGAGTCACTAATGACGCTTGGGGTTGGGTGCGAGCGGGACCCGCGCCACTAACCCGCTTGTTGTTTCTTAAATCAGGAAAATAGTTAACTAAGTTAAAAGTGTCATAAGCATTAAGTTCCTTAATTGGGCAAAAATATATCAGTATGTATAATGTATGTATTCAGTAAAATTTGTTCCCGATTTCAGTTATTCCGGAGTCAAAGGAAGCAAAAACTTTTAATATTCTGTACCCTCTATAGTAGGGCCAATAGGGGATGTAAGGTAATAAATAATTAAGGGCCAAGGAAATAAATTTATCTTGTGTGTAGGTCGAATCTTGTTTTAAAATTGAAGTTCCAACTGAAATCTTTGATTGAATTTAGTTTTGGGATGTCTTAAGACATGATTATCCTCCATCATGACATGATTGATTAGCCTTATGTTAAGTGTACACGATTTTTAGTGCCACATTCAACAGATAAATCGGACAACATAAATTCCTTTACATGTAAATCACAAAATTTTAATGCTAGATTAAATAATGTAGCATCTTTAGGTACTTACCTAGTTAAATTTCTACATAAATATATAGGAATGTCTATATAAGACATATGGACTACGTTCATTTGCTTACATAGACTAAGAGGATCTAAACCTTTTACTTAGTTCTTTTGAAATGATATCGTTGAGAAGAAACGTTGCAAGAAACTTGTTTTTTTGTGCATTGCATTAATAGGTACAGTAAGGTAAGATCGGGGAAGTTTGAATGGTTTTTGATAAGATGGAGTGTTGTGTTGAAAACCTCATTATAGTCCTCGGTTGTCTAAATTGGAAGGAATGGACAAGGCCTATATTTTTGTATGCTGTCGGTAAAACTCGTAAAAACTAATAAATAAAAATACATTTTTGAAAATAAACGAGGTAAGATGGAATGGTGGAGGGATAACATTGACATAGTGTTTAAAGTAGGTATTTTAAATGAATGACAACTATGTCTAACAGATAATGTCAAATAAAATAACGTCAAAACCTACTAAATATTACCAATAATAACTGTTAAATTACAAAAAAATATTGTACCTCCGAGCTTAGAATTACACTGAAGTCTTGGACCTAAATTTGACCTAATCAACATTTTTTTAAGTAGGCAACAGTCTTGAACTTTTAGTTAGGTACCATATTATACACTGTTCTTTTAAGTTTAACTTACTGAATCTAATAAAGTTTTTTTTTAAATTACATGCTTCGTCTGGGAATCGAACAGACTTTATGTGAAAAAAAAATTATGCTATTAAGTATACCTATTATATTTATGATGCTAATGGAAAGAATTGCTAAAAACGAATAACTCTTCTTTAGTAACACAGTATTTTAAAAGAAAGGAATAACCAGAAATTAATCATTTTAATCAAATTAAAAACATGCATGTAACTGCCGAAGTTAATAACGTAGGTAGTTTTTTGTAAATTAGGAATTTTCGGGATCCCGTCTTGTTTAAAAAAAAATTAAATTCGGATGACTGAAAAAGCTAATAACTGCTTGTTTGTGACAGTGAGGTTAACTAAGATAACATATTACTGGAAAGAAAATAAAAACCTTTATTCTTTAATCTTACCAACTATGTACTTAAATAATTATTAGGTTTTAAGGAAATTAACATAAGTAAATTAGGTAATCAAAACAATAAGCATATTTCAAGAGAATCAGGAAGTAGTAACCTACGAGTGATTTTGAAAATGACTCCTTAAAAAACAAAGGGTATTAATAGTGTCATCTGCTAAACGGCATCTAATGTCCGTTGCAATGTACCCCGCTGCTGAGAATGCCCTCTCCGACTCAACACTGGTTGGCAACAGCGTGGCGGAGCAATTATATGCAAACTGCAAAAATCGCCCCCTTGTTCCTCCACACTCAAATAAATCCATTTCTTTTTTTATGGTACACTCTAATTTGTCTAAGCTCGTGGACGTGGATATACTCGTACGTGCAAAAGGACTTATAGACGCTCGCAGAGTTTCTTCTAATTCCTCTTGAAGCGATTTATTAGTTTGTGCAGCACGTAAATTCAAATCTTCTGCAATCATTGAAAGAGGCAAGTCATCTTCTATTAGTACTGCCGTATTAATCTCTGCTAGGTTTGGTTCTTTACGATATATAAAAAAAAAAAACTTTATTTAGGTATTGACCCATCCTTTACATTTAAATTATAGTTAAAAATTAAAACTAACATTAAAACTAAAAACTTATAACTAATTAAAAACAAAATTCCAAATAATTTAAATTAAATAGAAAATTTACAATACAATATAATTTAATTTAATTCAATATTTATTCATTTATTAATGTCATTAGTAGGCAATCAGGGACACCTAATCCACCACATATAATCGTGTGATTATATTTTTTATTTATTTTCTTATAAGATACTTGCTTGGTAATTGAAAAATCCCGTTGCCTTTCCGTTGCTCAAAGTCCTCTTGATAATTGTTGTTTATCAGCACTGCAGTTGCTTTTGTGCGACGCTCGGAGATACGATTATTCATTGAAGAGACTAACTTTTCTGAGAGAGGAGTTTTTAGGTCTTCTAGCTTTCGAACCATGAAACGCAATGCATCTTCTGCACTTACTAAATCAGTATCTCGACGGCACAATACCTCAACAGTCAATTTCACTAGCTGAAATGTATTTTTTCCAAATCGATAAGGACATCGTGTTCTGCATCCGTGAAAAAATAGTCTGAATTGGAACTGAGCAAGAGGTCAACTAGAGTCTTAGCTACACACTGCTTTAGCCCAAGTAGCAAACAAGAATAGTGATTAAATCTTACATATCTTAACTTTATCTTAAATAATAATTAGCTAAATTTAAAACGACTCAGTTTAGTCATTTTAATCTTAAAAACTAAATAGTTTTAAGCTACTCCTACTTTAGCAAGTTAAGAATACCTTAAACCTAGTTAAGTATGCTAAAAACTATTTAGTATTAAGTATGTCTACAGTTAAGTCTAAAAATGCGTATTTTACTCAACTCAGATTATTTGGAAGCTCACTTAAGACTCAATGATATAATTCAAGTATTAGTTTAGAATTGCAAAGTAAAAACTGATTTTGGTAGATGAACTTAAGATGATTGTAATACTAAGCTCTATTGATTGGGTTAATGAAGACTATTGTATTCAATTTTTGCTAAATTTAATAAAGTTTAAGTGAAAATAGGTTTAACGGGACGTTTTTAACCGAACTAGAACCATTCAAAGATACCCGAAATAAAAAAATATATTTAAAAAATCGTCAAATTGTGTGCGACCAAGTGCTTCAAACGTTACCAGTGCGATGCGTGAGACTTCGTTAGTAGTACCAAGTACATCTTCGAGTGATACTTCGGTATCATTATGCAGGACTGGGTATGTGCCGATTTAGATATTTTAGAGTCGTCGGGAGCATTTATTAGCGAGGCGCATGGATCCCGCCGTTTTCTCGACCACTGTATAGTAACTAAGGTCGCATTACGGCATTACCGAGTGTTATTGATGTTCATGTTACATACTATGTATGTTGGTCTGATAATTTTCCACTCATAGTAAAATGCAAATTGAACGTAGCGAGGAAAATCATTAATGTCAGCTTGGTTAATAAATAATACAAATAAAGTGAAGTGGGGACAAAGAAATGTCCACCAAATAACGGAATATTTGAAAATTTGTAATTTAAAGTTAAAGAATATTGATTTTCCTACTGAGTTTCAAGATTGTTGCGGTAGGTATTGCGACAGTATATGTCATAGGAGCCTTGTTGACCAACTGTGTACTGTAATTGGGGCTCTATATGTCATGCGGCTACTCTAACACATTTAAGTAATAAGTATTAGTGGACGTAAAAATACTTTAGCCGGATGGAACAAGCATGTGAAGGAGGCCCACAGTCACGCCAAAAGAGCGTTCAGAATTTGGGAATGGTATGGGAAACCGGGCTCAGGGACGGTGTAATGACATGTTGGAGACGCGTAAAGTCTTTAAAGGAAGGTTGAGGTGGTGTCAGAACCATCAGGACCAAATTAAAATGGACCTGCTGGCATCACATCACTCTAGTGGAGATTTCGGGGTCTTCTGGAAGGCCACAAATAAACTTAATCCTAAGAACGGCGTGCCTGGGAGTGTTAATGGAGTTTCAAATCCTAAAGAAATAGCTAACTTTTTCAGAGACCGGTTTAAAATTAGTTCGCCCTTAGGTCCTGCATGTCGGAATATCGAATCTGGAACTTTAACCATACAAGATGGAGTGCGGGGTACGCCAGCGAGGGTTTGAGCTCACACTTGATGTCTATACGTACGTAGACCCACTTATTGAGCAACTGAGCGGTACACATGTCGGATGCCATGTTGATGGCGTATGCCTAAACAACATTACGCGGACGATATGTTGCTACTGGCTCCCTCCATTAGTGCGCTTCGGAAACTTTTTGCCATATGTGAATCCTACGCCTCCTCACACGATTTGCTTTATAACGGGAAGAAGAGTGAATTTATGGTTTTTAAGGCTGGTAACAAGTCCCTGACGAGAGTCACTCGCTTCAAGTATCTCGGGCATATTGTTACTGACGATCTGAAGGACGATGCCGACATAAAAAGGGAACGGAGAGCATTATATTATTATAACTACTTTGAGCTAATATTGAAAAACCCTTATTTTTTTTATAATTTCACCATAATTTTCTTACCGTACGTATAGATAAAAAATTCATGATTAGCTTAATGTTACTGTAACTACTTAAATAACATCAAGAATAATATTGGCCGCTCAGATCAGTAAAATACCACACTGCAACATTCAAAAGTTCAAAAATAGAATTTTGGCCAATCCTATGTTAAAAATCTGGGAGTACACCGGGAATGCACAGCACTGCGCCGGGCGAGGCTATTATATGGAGTTATGATTCAGATTCAGAATTCAGATTCATTTATTTCTACAGTGTATTGTATACATGATATTGCATTACAAATTAAAAATTCGTAATTGAAATATGAATACAAGTTGAGTTAGCCAAAATGTGTTTTCATCACAGGACATACAGAATGAATATTATATACCTATTATAAATTTAATGGCTCTTCTTGCATAAAACTTACCGTAAGTTGGACGACAACTTGCATTCACTAAGTCAAAACTAAGGATTCTATTGAGTCCCTTTAAGTATTAAGTAGAACGGTTTTTAGTATAAGTTAAGTATAATATATCTAAATCGGTACTTATCCAAATCCAATGTGTCTATACTTTATCTAAAGTAACCTTACAAAATCAGTATCGTTTAAAGTCATACTTCGCTAAGAGTAATAAGACTTAACGCCATTTTACACTTGTAATAAATAAAACAAATTTAAAATTTCGATGCTGATTCTTAAAAAATAAAGTTCATTGAAGTTAGATTTTTGTTATATCAATAATAATTGCATTTATATCTCAAATACATTTACAGAAAAGTAGTATTCTGCGCTGTATATAAGAAAATTTTCATTTTGCAACATAATATTCCAAATTTTAACTGTTTTTTTCTAGTATTTTGTAAGCCCGTCTTTTTTATAGCACTTTCGATCAATTCTACACGACAAACAATCGTGCGTTGTAGTTTTTAAATACCTACAAGGTAATAAAACGGTATTTTATAAAAATAATAAATAGTAACATATCGCCATTTTGATAACTTTCAATGAATTCTCTTTTTAGTAAAAGAGTTAGCCATGTTTTCTCAAATACATCTAAAATACAATCCATGAGTAAAAAAAGGTTTAAAATTTTCTTTATTAAGAGAAGGTCGAATTTGTGCAACTCAGTGTTAATAGTTTTAAGTCAGTATTGTAGATATCTTTAAGTATGTTTCTTGGTCTTAAATCAACCTTCAAGATATCTTGAAATCCAAGTTTAGAGATCTGTAAACCCTCATTCTTAAGTAGGGTTTAAGTTTGTCTAAACAGAAGTATTAACTCTTTCTTAAAATTTTCTTAAATACTGTGCCCACTTTGTCTTAACTGAGTCTTGGGGGATATCTTCAAGATATCTTCAGGGACATAATGGTTTTAGCCAAGACACCAGCAAGAATTTGTCTAATTGTCTTCAAGATATCTTCAATACCTTTTTAAGACATTTGATTGCTACTTGGGAGGTACTTTATTCTATGTACTTATCACGTTGCATAGGCTAGACCAACGTGTCTTGCAGTCAAGAACCAGCTGAATTGTTTTGCCAAACTCTTGCTGAATATAATTCTGAAGCATATCATTTTTGGTAGGATAATTCCTAAAAAGTTTGACGCATTTTCTTAGTTTCGATATAATCATTTGGTATTTTGTAGCCAGATCAACTTGTCTTAGAGGTAAGGAAAAGTATAAACCATCATAATTATCCGGATTATCGTCCAGGACTTCCTCCTCCTCCGCGCTGCGATTTGTGTTCAATTCAGGGTCTTCAAATTCTTCCTCTGGCTCCTCTGCATTGGATTCTACATTCTTTTTATAAGCAGGCGTCCGACTTTCTTCATGACGCTCCATCCGTCGTTATACCGACTATGTCGTTATCCAGGGATAAATTAAATTTCACACTATGATCGAGTATGAAGGACTAGCGCTCTAGCAATTAGGTCACATTACCCGAATGTGCCTATAACTCCTTTAAGTAACTTTACCTAACTTGGTACCTTAATGCGCTTAAAAAAAAATGTTTTTATTCAAAAACTAATTTAAGGTCTCAACATAAGTTAATGTAAACAAAGTAATAACTTTCACTTTCACCAGATATCAAATGATCAGTCCAATACGTGGCTAAATTATGAATCATTACTATAGTGAAGTAAAATATTAAAGTACATGAAGCCACCACTCGGACAGCTTGGCGGAGGATAGTGCCCGTTTTTGATAAGTTTCCCTTTTTTTCGGCAGCTACGTAACTAAAACAAAATGATGATAAGGTTAGAAAATTTAAAATCCCGGCTCTCTCTATACAACCAATACTTCCCAGTATTGGTTTTGTCCCTTACCCAAAATCCGAGATTTAATTCTACTTATTTTCATTCATCAGACTTTCACCAGATATCAAATGATCAGTCCAATACGTGGCTAAATTATGAATCATTACTATAGTGAAGTAAAATATTAAAGTACATGAAGCCACCACTCGGACAGCTTGGCGGAGGATAGTGCCCGTTTTTGATAAGTTTCCCTTTTTTTCGGAAGCTACGTAACTAAAACAAAATGATGATAAGGTTAGAAAATTTAAAATCCCGGCTCTCTCTATACAACCAATACTTCCCAGTATTGGTTTTGTCCCTTACCCAAAATCCGAGATTTAGGTAATTCTACTTATTTTCATTCATTTCTTATTAAAATTATATAGATTCGCGGCGAAGGCTCGCGACCGCGTTACGTTTTTGCTAACGCGCGCACATTAGTCGCGCGGCTGGCGGAAATTACAACATAATTAAATGAGGACACTATTAGACACTAAGATTATCCAATTGCGATATAATTTTATCCATTGTTATCGTATATGATTTATATGAGCGACGGCCTTATTTATTAAGTTTATAAAAAAATATTTTTGTTATCACACTGACACTAAAATTACTAAAACAACAGTGCCTATTGGTTAGTACCTTATGATTCTTCTAATCGCCGGAATCGCCATCCTCGTTCTCGTCCTTGGTAGAGGTGTGGCTGACGCAATGGTGGAGATGGCTCCTCGATGCCCAATATCCTGTGTCTTCGTTCGAGAAGGTCCCGTATGGTCTCTTCGTGCACTGGCCTTGGTAGTGGCGTAGACGCAGTCCTGCGGTGCCGTGTTGGCGTCGCTGCGGGTTCGCTGTTGATGTTGTCTTGTGATGGTGGCTGCGATGATGTCTACGTGAGGGTGGACAACCCCTTCTGGCTTTATTGTTGGTCGCGGGCTGTCGGTGCTGGGTCCTGGAACTGGTGTGTTGGTGTCGGGCAGCGTCGGCTCGCTGGCGGTGACGGTACTTCTAATGTGGAACGGCCGTTGGTCCTCGTCGATGGATACGGTGAGGCCTGTTATGTGGCCTACTAAGTTGATCTTCACACCGTTGACTTCAATTGTGATCGTTTCCATTGCTTATTATTCTTTTTTCTAAATTGTTTTCTTCTGTCTTGATACTCTTGATTTTTCTGTGCTTGAAGGTTTCTTGAGTTCTTCAGGAGATTCTTGAGGGTTCTACAGAGGCAGGGTCGCCATGAAGCATGTTCATATAAATGTTAGGGTATAGCCCTTGCAAGATAGTGAGTGCAAGAAAGCTGATCATTTCATCTTTATCGATCGGAGTCCAACGATGCAAACGCGAGTTTGGTAACAGCTTGTTTGCAGTTTTTAGTAAAGCTATTTTTTGGCTCGCATACCTATTGGTCTCCAAGCAAAGTCGGTCCACTAAGTCACTATCACACATTTTGTAAAAAATATCTATGGCACGGGTTTGGTCTGTTATTGGGAAAGTTGGTCCTGTAGAAGCTGTAAATGTTTCTCTCTGTCCTTTGAATATACGTCTTACGCCATGTAGTATTTAGTGTTTTAATAAAAACTTCGAGTTGGAGGGACACAAAGAGTTATTTATTAATAAAATATTTTACACAACTGTTAAAGTCCATCTTACTTGCTAGGAAGCTACCGGCAAAGAGGGTGTGGTCCCATTTTGACGTAACAGATAAAAATGTCTCAAGTGCGTTCGGAAACGCTCTATACAAAACAACGTTTCGGATATAATATACCCAGATATTACATCTCCCCCTTTTCTTTTTAATTTTTTTTTATATCTTTCCTTTCTTCATTCCTCTTTTATATAAAAAAAACAACGAAAAAAAAACTACTTTACAAAAGGTACATTTAACGGTTTAACCACAAGTTACTTTTATCAAACTTTAAATAAACAGTGATACATTTTTTATCTTAGTCTGTTGGTGCTTAGGTATTACACTTAAATGGCTAGTATATTATATTTACTATACTTCTTAGACACACCATTGAATATTTCAACAAGAATCTCTGCAGCTCCACACCCAGCCTAGAGCAGAGCGCTGGAAGACTACCAATCACCCAGGTCGAACATGATAAGAAGTTCTAGTATACCTAACATTATTATTATCTACAACATCATATGACCTGAGACCATTGTCTTTAACAATTCGACCTGGCCGCCACTTATTACTATTACAGTCTTTCTTAAACCATATTTTTTGGCCTAATAAAAATTTATCCTTACTTTTAGTTTTAGCATTGTAGTTACTTACATTCCTAGATACAGTCTTATGAAACTCACTTTGAATGTTAATATTCAGTCTTGGCCTTAAATATCTTGAAGTGACAGGTAATTTAGTTTTGATCTTTCTATTCATTAATAGCTCTGCAGGTGAGAACTTAGTACCACAAACAGGTGAGGATCTATATTGTAACAATGCTACTCTGTAATCAGTGTTGTCCTCCTGGCATTTTATGAGCATTCTTTTTGCAATTTGTACAGCTTTTTCTGCCATGCCATTTGACTGAGCGTACCTAGGGCTAGTGTAAGTGAACTTAAATCCCCATGTATTGGCAAAATTTTTACACTCTCGTGAGTCAAAGGGGACATGATCAGAAACTATCTCACTTGGTACACCAAATACAGAAAAAACGTCTATGAGACTGTTTACAATACTTTTGGCACTTTTATTATTTAAATGAATATGAATATGAATAATAATTTTATATAATAATTTATATTTTATATATAAAAAAAAACAACGGAAAAAAAAACTACTTTACAAAAGGTACATTTAACCACAAGTTACTTTTATCAAACTTTAAATAAACAGTGATACAATTTTTATCTTAATCTGTTGGTGCTTAGGTATGACACTTAAATGGCTAGTATATTATATTTACTATACTTCTTAGACACACCATTGAATGTTTCAACAAGAATCTCTGCAGCTCCACATCCAGCCTAGAGCAGAGCGCTGGAAGACTACCAATCACCCAGGTCGAACATGACAAGAAGTTCTAGTATACCTAACATTATTATTATCTACAACATCATATGACCTGAGACCATTGTCATTGTCTTTGAATCTTTAATTCTCATTTCAATCATGTCTCCATTCATTGTATTGAAACAGATGGTTGATCCAGTTTGTATTGGTAATTAATACATATTCACATTAGTGCATGAGGTGCCATCACAGACTTTCCCACTTGATGATAAGAATAATGTTTTGTCACATGCATAAACACCTGTAGCACTTTGGATTGCAAGGCCAGCAACTAGTAGCCTCCCTGCTGCTTCACCCATTCTATGGTGCGGGTTGTTCACAACCTTCATTTCAAGTTCTGCACTAAACTTATTTGCCTCTCTCTCATTCTGGCATATTTCTTCATATATTGGCTCATCTCCTGTGATCTCTCTCCTCAATGTAAGCCTTGATTCCCTGATCATATCATTCAGCATGTCTGAAGTTGTCACTATAAGCCTGAAAAGTATAGGATTCTTAGCGCCTGTTATCTCATTTAGTTTCTTGACTTTACTTGCTCTAATTCTGTCATTTCTTGTCAAAAAGTAGAACGTAATTCTGATTAATGTTATTTGTAACTTTTCTTTGAAGAACCCGACTATTATAAGCCATGTGCATGAACACAATAACAAATAGTGCAATTATTACACCCATTATTATGAGCGTCCATGTTGTCTTGCACTTTTCAAACTGCTGATTGTATGAGCAATATATCCCACAATCCTTGCATGATACATCTATCACCTTGTCTCCATATTCATCATCACATTTCCATTTAAGGAGACCAATTGTTGTATGTTGTGTATGTTACAAGAAAAAATAAAGAATATAGAGCAATAAAGAATATATTATTATTATTATTATTTGTATGTCTTTCCCATCACGGAACAATGGTGTTCCGGACCTTTGGGAGGCGTGCGCGGAGCCGAAGCCAACACGCAGAGGCCCTTTCGACAATTTAATGAAATGTAAGGGGTACACCGAGCGGATGTTGCACCTGCCCGAGTCATGGGACGCACGCAGAGGCAGCACCCGCCAGGGTGTATAGACTATTGAGATTTAATGGAATCTAAAATATGCTGGACTATTAGGTGAAAGCGGTGGACTAAATACTGGGTTATGGAGAATAAAATCGGACGTCTGCCTAACAAAACGGTAATCAATTTTATTTCCGGCAGACGGTGACTCGCCCACATAAGATGGGCCCCCACAAAAAGCGACATCTAAGATGGCTCGAGGGCAACACCGGTATGAGGGCTGGGGGTAGAGAGGTGTCACTGGACTTTAAACATATAGCCAACTCGCCACTTAGGTTTCCACATCTACCCTCGAGAACACAGCTCTCGCGACCCCACTCTGGACGGCCGGTTAAGGCAAGCCAGAGGCGGAGGACTTGGTCGGACGACGGAGTCCCCCAGGAGCGCTCAGGTACGTGGGGTCGCTACTCCCCAACAGCTCGCCACAAGCTGCCCTGCGTTGACTGATTGCACCGGTGGAAACCAGTGGGCGATGGGGTCGTCACATCCCTACGCCAGTTTATTATTATTATTTGTATGTCTTTCCCATCACGGAACAATGGTGTTCCGGACCTTTGGGAGGCGTACGCGGGGCCGAAGCCAACACGCAGAGGCCCTTTCGACAATTTAATGAAATGTAAGGGGTACACCGAGCGGATGTTGCACCTGCCCGAGTCATGGGACGCACGCAGAGGCAGCACCCGCCAGGGTGTATAGACTATTGAGATTTAATGGAATCTAAAATATACTGGACTATTAGGTGAAAGTGGTGGACTAAATACTGGGTTATGGAGATAAGAAGAAAATCGGACGTCTGCCTAACAAAATGGTAATCAATTTTATTTCCGGCAGACGGTGACTCGCCCACATAAGATGGGCCCCCACAAAAAGCGACATCTAGGATGGCTCGAGGGCAACACCGGTATGAGGGCTGGGGGTAGAGAGGTGTCACTGGACTTTAAACATATAGCCAACTCGCCACTTAGGTTTCCACATCTACCCTCGAGAACACAGCTCTCGCGACTCCACTCTGGACGGCCGGTTAAGGCAAGCCAGAGGCGGAGGACTTGGTCGGACGACGGAGTCCCCCAGGAGCGCTCAGGTACGTGGGGTCGCTACTCCCCAACAGCTCGCCACAAGCTGCCCTGCGTTGACTGATTGCACCGGTGGAAACCAGTGGGCGATGGGGTCGTCACATCCCTACGCCAGTTTATTATTATTATTTGTATGTCTTTCCCATCACGGAACAATGGTGTTCCGGACCTTTGGGAGGCGTACGCGGGGCCGAAGCCAACACGCAGAGGCCCTTTCGACAATTTAATGAAATGTAAGGGGTACACCGAGCGGATGTTGCACCTGCCCGAGTCATGGGACGCACGCAGAGGCAGCACCCGCCAGGGTGTATAGACTATTGAGATTTAATGGAATCTAAAATATACTGGACTATTAGGTGAAAGTGGTGGACTAAATACTGGGTTATGGAGATAAGAAGAAAATCGGACGTCTGCCTAACAAAATGGTAATCAATTTTATTTCCGGCAGACGGTGACTCGCCCACATAAGATGGGCCCCCACAAAAAGCGACATCTAGGATGGCTCGAGGGCAACACCGGTATGAGGGCTGGGGGTAGAGAGGTGTCACTGGACTTTAAACATATAGCCAACTCGCCACTTAGGTTTCCACATCTACCCTCGAGAACACAGCTCTCGCGACTCCACTCTGGACGGCCGGTTAAGGCAAGCCAGAGGCGGAGGACTTGGTCGGACGACGGAGTCCCCCAGGAGCGCTCAGGTACGTGGGGTCGCTACTCCCCAACAGCTCGCCACAAGCTGCCCTGCGTTGAATGTGCGTTTTCTGAATCCTGTAAAGGAGGGTCTGCATGTACTAACAGGGTTCACATTCCCAAGACTTTTGGTCTGTAATGCTTGTGCCATTTTGGAGATCATTTTGAATCCTACTGGGTCAAAACTCACTTGTTTTTGTTTAGCGCGTTCAACAAAACATGAGTTTAGGTCCTTTCTTTTATTCCAGGCTGCTCCTCTTGTAGTGATCTTTGAGAGTATCCCTAGATCATCAAGATATGTACCGAAACAAGCATGGAACACAACCTGTTTTATTAGGTCATCGACTGCAGCTGTTTTCATTCCGAATTTAAAATTGTCAGCCAAAAGATTGTACATGAAAATGAGGCCTACCCCAGAAAAACTCCAGCTGACATCAGTTTGCGTTTTGTAGCTGCTCCACATAATACGTAATGCAAGCAAGGGCAAGAAAACTTTTTGGGTAGACCTTGCAGTAGTTACAAGAAGAAGATCCCCCAGTTCACACATCACACCTTGCACACTGCCTGGGCTCTTCGCATCCCTGAAACACCTAGCTATTTCTGTTGCCATAGGTAACATTTGTAGACTGTTTTTTAGCGCTGCTTCTATCTTATCGTGGTACTTATCCTCCTGCACCAATAGAATGGCTTTATTATTATTATTATTGTCTTTCCTTGTTCCACTCAAAATTGTGGTTGGCCCTAGGTACTATTTCGCGTAGTGCCAGGTCATTTTGTCGGTCCTCAGCTGCCAGAACTTGGGCCTGAAAATCTGTTAAATCAGCTTCTGTAGCTGGTTCTGTGAAAGGGTCGCGCGCTGCCGTATTCGTAAAGTTAATTGCTTCGTCGTCTTGATCCACATCCATATCACAGTCACTTAACTCGTCAACAAGCTGCAACCACTCGTCAACTGTTTCGTTGAAGTGTTTGTCATTGACCCCTAGAAGCGAATTAATAATTAAATAAAATTCAATAAAAATCTAAAAATGTAACATTTATAAATAGATAGATAGATAGATAGAATACTCTTTATTGCACACCTCAAGTTTAAGTTAGATACAAGAAAAGATAGTTAAATACAAGAAAAGCTTAACTAACAAAAAAAGAAAGAGAAAATACAACCAGTCGATTTAAGATTGAGGCCAAACAATTATCGCTAAAAAGCGATCTCTTCCAGACAACCTTTGGGTAGCGGAAACAATGAGAACTAATCAGCGAGAGTAGGCGTTACAAACATATAGATGAAATTAACTAAACGCACACACACACACAAAACTACGCAAAACAATAAACATACTTATATATACAAAATAATAATAAACAAATAGACATAAATAAACATACTTAAATAAACAAAATAAAAACATAAATTCTCATAACAGCATCATGCAAGCCACACATGACACAGCAAAAAGAGAAAAAAAAAGAACAGAAGCAGTCAAAAAATTAAAAAAAAAAATTTAGTATGAGTTAGAACTTACTAATCGCTCGTTGTTTATTTTTAGAACTTGGTAAAGAAATGCGTGATTCTGATTCCTCTTCGGAAACTGAAATAAAAAGATAATGTTATGTGTCATATGTTTGAAAACTTCAAAATTCATATTTGACTATATCTAAATACTACCTGAATAAATATATATTTGAAAATTAATTTAATAAATTTGGCCATCATCTGAACTTTCTGAATATACTCGTATTTCTACTTGACCTCGTTTTCTTGGTGTTAGTGTCATTAATATACGGTTTCTACTAGTAGACGAACGGTCTGCATCACTATCTAAAGAACTAGGAGAATTTGGCGCAGTGTCTAAATCCGGCGTACCAATTCGTAAGTTATCTGCTTCATCCTGTAGAGCATCCAAGAGTTCGAAGTTTTCCTGCACTTCAGCGGGTTTATCTGGCGGTGCCAATTCGACATCCAACATAGCTATATCTAACTGTACGTCTTCGTCGTGTTGGTCTCGTCGTGGCGATGCCATTTCAAAATTCACCATTTCTATATTTATCGGTATATCTTCTTCGATGTGTTGAGAAGGAAGTTGGACTGCCACTTCTTTATTTGGCGGCACGTTTTTGTATATTTTTTGCACGGTTGTATATTCTCTGTGAACAAGATACGAGTAAAGTGCTTATTCTATAGAAGATTTTAAGAAAACGACACCCAAAACTATGCGTACCTAGTATGCGTATACGCGATGAGATGATGCTTGCACGGGCGCTATTGGAGGCACTGGTATTTGCGTAGGCGCCGGTGTGTATACAGGCGATTTTGCTCGCGCAGGCGCTGGTGCTTGCCAAGGTGCTAGTGCTTGCACAGGCACCGATGTCTGATCGGGCACTTGGTTGATACATACATTAAAATTCAAGTCATACTCATATTTATCCCCATTTAAATATTTACTTGGACTTGAAATTGAAGGGACGTTTACAAAAACCACATGACTGGTGGTTAGACTGGTTGATACTTCTGAATGAACATTTCTAATGACCAGACACAGGCTTCTGTGGGGCAAATCTTCTTGACAGCTAGGGACTTCCTATATCGACAAACTCATTTATCGATCGATACTAGTTCTATATACCAGTGACCGCCCCCAACATTGTGTGTTTTTTGTCACTGTTGTTCTGAAGACAAGCATGAAATTAACACGTAGCATCTTTAAAATAATCGGTAGGTTACATATAGATATCTAAATATCATTCAAGAGTCTATAAAGAAATTACAATCACCAAATCTGTCACTAGACGTTGGTGTGTGAATAGTAAAGAAGGTAAAGTTTGCATTATCTAAAATATTTTTGGACAAAAAGGGAAAATTATATACTATAAATTTAAAAAGTTTTTTACAAAAACTCCGGGTACGACACAATGGAAAAAAATCAATTTGTTACAAAATTTTGTTATGCTCCTACAACCTCCACAGAAATCGAAAAGTCTTTTAGCCACCTGAAATGGATTTTTCAGTCAAGATGGAGACACTTAACGCCCGAAAATATGGAAAAAATTCTGGTGGTTTACTTTAACAATAATAGATGAGACAATCATGAAGAAATCAATTGTGACGAGTAAAATTTTAAAAATGTCTTCAAAAACGAAGGAGATAATTGAGTTGTTATTATATTACATTATACTCATTTAATAAAAAAATATTTAATAAGCAAACCTTTCTGTGATCACTAGTATTTGAACTACCATCGATAAATGAGTTTATCGATTTTGGAAGTCCCCAGCTGTCAGAGAAATATCACAAAATATCTTAATGAAGACGTACCAGATACATTTGCAAACTTACGGTTTCTGAACGCGACTTGTAATATGAATTTGGATAAAATAGTATTGAAAAATTAAAATCAATCTTAATTTTTATAATGAATACAGTAAATTCTAAAGCTTCATTATTAAAACTGTTTAATCCATCGTTTTTAGGTTTTTTTTTTAAATAAATAACGACTCTCGAAAGGAGAAATAGGATAAGCCGATAAGCGGCAGTTTTTTTTTACCAAATATAATTCAATTAATCTCCCATAAAAGTCTCGCTTATCCTTTTTCTGCGTTACGGCGTCGATATTATTTACAATGAAGTCATTGAAACAATCAAGAATAGAAGGTGATTAATCGACAACAGCGGATTTAACATAATATCGAGTAAAAAAGGTAAATACTAAGATATACTGGTGAATTACGCAAAAAGACAATAAAGTAATAGACTTAAACGGCCGTTTCCTGCCCCTTGTTTATGGCCTCGCTTGTCGATTGTTGTGTTGTCACTTGTGTTGTTTTTTTAGCCTTCTTATTCTTCGTCGTGAAATTGCGGACACGTATAGCTGCACTACTTTTTAAAGAATGACGCATTTCATTCTTGGAAAAGTTCTCACAAATCGGCATGATACATTTTTTATCATTTTACTTATAGTTCTTGGGTTTTTATGTTGATTTTCAATAAAACTTGATCTGAAGGTTTTTTAATTACTAAAGTTACATATATTAGCCCGACAATAGAGCGAGAGTGACCGAAGTTAGGTTTGAACTGGCGGGTCTACAACTTAATGCTAACACATCACATTCGCCCACATACTTACATAACACCCCCCCCTTATCACTGAGAAGGCCTTCCCGTAAAGAAGGGCTGGCCGGCAGGGGCCAACTCGACATCCTGGGCATTCGGGATCTTGGTTGACCGACGTATTTTTAGTTTCATCCATAGCAGTATTCCGGCGCTTACAACAGCCAGCGCGTATAAAGGTACGGTCCACAACAGGTGACTATTGTCCTTGGTATCAATTGTTTGCAGTTGTTGTAGAGGTTTCTCTTTATCTAGTAGAGCTTCGAGTTTATATAATTGTTCTAATGTAATTCTTTCCAGTTTCAACGGTTGTGCAATATTTCTAATACGAATGTTTGACATTTGAAAGGATATAAGCTTGACTGCCTGACCTTTAATTTCATTTTTGTTGTTTTTAACAGATGAACTCGCGGTGGTGAATGTACAGTCTTATGTTCCTTGGATAAATCTAATTTCTTCGTTGTCGCATAAGAGTTGTGATTTTGTTCGTTGTGGACATATTATTGCGTAGCGGTAGTCATCCAATCTTTGAACCAACTCGAAGTCACTTGTAAATTCCGCATATTGGCAGGTAGAAGAAATTTCTTGTTTTAGGATCAATGAGTAGATGCAATCGTCATGATGCCAAAGTGAAAAGAGTTTCTTCGCAGTAGTATGTTTCTTGGAAACGTTTACATTCTTCTTCCATGTACTGGTGTTTTTCGTAGTTCATAGCCATATAAGAGTGATAAGAAGGGTCAAACAAACGACAATATGGAAATAGCTTGAAAGATTTACCTACGTTTTGGATGGACCTGGACGGAATCTGAACTATACAGTAGAGAAATAAAAAAATTACCAGTAGATTGGGAGAAAAACCAGTAGATTACTGTAGTAATACCACATGAAGTAGAATGAAAAAAAAAGTTACATATGTTGTCTGGAAAATAAAATTGTCAGGAACGGTGACAGGAATCACATTAATAGTATCATACTTACTGTCTCTCTCTTATGCTAGTATCATTAATTAAAAAAAAAAACAGATTACCATCTCAAATACATACCTTGCATTAGTTTTAGTTGTGTACATACATGCAGCCTTATATGAAAGTTAATGTTAATTACTAGATCGTTTCATGGTTAGTTTGTTAGGTACAGGTACTTTTTTGTTGCAGAAGTGATCAAAATCTGTAAATTAAAAATAATACAATATTGTTAGTTTTACATTAAACGCTTTCCTTCTTACTAAATATAAAATATGCGGCATGCAGTTATAAAATATTGTACTTATAAGATAATGTAGTTTGACACACTGTAAAATATTGTATAAAATTATGTAGTTTGACACACTGTCCTTGCAGTTGCAGTGTTCAAACTTGATGTGTGTGGTGTATCATAGTATTCATAATGTACATCATTTTGTAACTGCCGCTTGCAAGTACTATTATTTGAGTAATTTGAGGGAAAAAAATTAAATCTTTTTTATTTGTATGTACCTACCTAATTATATTTTATTTTAATTATGATTTTCATCCGATTAGATATGGCTGATCGCTACAAAGTGATTGATGTTAAACCTTATTCGCGTGAAAAAGTATTTGAACTTTCTTCAGTTGTCTTGGAACTTACCCCTATCCATAAATTTCACCTAATAGTATTATACAGATGCCCTAGTTCTAATGTTAAGGAGTTCATGGTAATCCTGGAAAATTATTTAAATACGTTGAAATTAAGAAATATGGTTATTGCCGGCGATTTCAATATAAATTTTGGCAATTTAAATGACAGCAAGACTAAAGCATTGCTGCAGTTGCTATCGGAATATAACATTAGGCCCACGATAACAGATTCAACTAGGACCACAGATACATCTTCTACTACAGTTGATAATATTCTTATAAACTATGAACATTACTCTGACGCACAAGTTATTCCGTGTTCGTTTTCTGATCATGATGTCCAGCATTTGACACTTAGTTTTCCAGCCGGCTATGATTTTAGTAAACCAAAAGTTATAAAAAAGAGAATTTTCAGTGCCGCATTGATTCAAGCATTTCAGGATGATTTTAAAAATATTGATTGGGACTTGCAGTTTATAAACTCGGATTGTAATAAGAAACTTGAGATATTTTACAGTTTATTTAATCTCTTGGCTGCTAAACATTTCCCTTATAAAAGAATTGTTTGTACACAAATGAATAAAAAGTGGATCACTAGAGGAATTAAAAAATCTAGTCGTTATAAGAGAAAGTTACTTATATATTCACGAAAACATAAAGACGCATCTTTTCTTTCCTATTTCAAATTATATAAAATAAACATTCAAGAAAGTACTTGTCACTGCTAGGAAAAATCATACAAAGAAAACGATTTCTAGAGCAAAAAATAAATCAAAGGCGATTTGGAACTTAGTAAGGGAAAACACAGGTAAATGCAAGACAAATGACAAGATTGCCCTCAAAATAGACAATGTCGTCATAAGTGATGACAAAACGATCGTAAACACCTTTAACAATTTTTTTGTTAGTGTCGGCGAAGACACAACAAAAGTTAATGACGCAACTTTTATGAAATTACTTAAAGAACGACGTAATAGTTGTAGTCGATCCATATTTTTGACACCAATTATTGAGCCTGAAGTTATACGTATTGTTAAAAATCTTAAAAATACTTATTCGACAGGGCCAGATAATTTAGACACCAACATAATTAAAATGAATATTAATGTGTTGTGTATACCTTTATGCATCATATTCAATGATTGTCTACTAAATGGAACCTTCCCTGATCTATTCAAAAAAGCAAAAGTGGTTGTTATTCATAAAAAGGGTAGCAAAACCGATATAAATAATTTTAGACCCATATCTTTGTTGCCAATTCTTGGTAAAGTGTTTGAAAAATGTATAGCCACTAGAATACAAGCTCATTTTGAAAACAATGATATTTTTACCTTGCATCAATACGGCTTCAGGAAAAATAAAAACACGTTGGCAGCAGTAAGTAACTTGGTAACAGAAGTTATGACGCACCTTGATTCAGGACTTACGTGTGGGGGTATTTTCTGTGATCTTACTAAGGCCTTTGACTGTGTGGATCACGAAATATTGTTAAATAAACTTAATTTTTATGGGTTGCGTGGCAATGCTCTAGACTTATTGAGATCATACCTGTCCAACCGATGCCAATATGTAGAATTAAAAAATAATAGCTCAAATGAAGATGCAGTAAGATCTGATGAGAAACATGTTAAATATGGAGTTCCGCAAGGATCAGTGTTAGGACCCTTACTATTTATAATATTTATAAATGATCTGCCTGATATATTAAGCTATGGTACGCCATATCTCTACGCTGACGATACAAGTGTTATCTTTAGTGCAACGTCCGTTAAAGAGTTGAATTCACGTATGCAAACTTCCTGGCAGCAACTTACATTATGGTTTGCAGCCAACGGATTAAAAATGAACTGCAGTAAAAGCTTTTATATGGCATTTCGTAGGAGCACCACAAGTTCTGATTTTGACTGTAATATTCCAATTGATAAAGCAAATTGCGTGCAATTCTTAGGTGTAGATCTTGACCCTTATTTGAGATGGCATGATCAAATCGATAAGATTAATATAAAATTGGCGGGGGCGTGTTATGCCATGACAGCCTTATCTAACATTGCCAGTAAAGAAGTTTTATTAACTATGTACTTTTCATACTTTGAAAGCATCATTAGATATTGCATTGAGGTCTGGGGAAACGGATCTAATATAAATCTACTTCTGCTTAAGCAAAAAAAAGCCATGAGAATAGTAGAAGGATGTCATACAATACCTGAGTCGCACCGTAGTATATTTATAAAGAACAAAGTTATGACTGTGATTTCTATGTACCTGTATAAGATTTGTGTTTATGTGTTCACCAACAAACATTTGTACGCGGAACAGGGTGCGACCATAAATCTTTATAAATTACGAATTAGGAATAGGTTACTGTTAAATGACGCGCATTATGTAAATTTTGACAAAAGCTTAAACAATACTGCTATAAAAGTATACAATCTATTGACCGACGACATTAAAAATATAGATGATTTTAAAACTTTTAACAAAACAGTCAAAGAATATTTTTTGTGCCGTCCTTTTTACTCCATTAACGAATATTATGATAAGCTTTTTGACCAATGTACCTGACATTATTATATTTCTTTGACATTGTCATTATTATTTTACATTATAATTGCCTTCTCATGACATATGTGATATAGAAATTGTATTGTGACCTGTGTACCTAAAATTCCTTATTTTATCTCATTTTTCTTCTGTTTGAGTCAGTTATTATTATTTCAGAGCTATGTATTATTATTTTTTCTTTTATTATTCAATCGTTTTAGTTTTAAGATTATTATAAATTGTATTTGCATGCATGACTTTGTGCTTTTATTATGCAAATAAATGCTTGAATATGAATATGAATATAACTATAGCAATTAATTAACTTATTGTGGATTTAATAAGTATCTTAAACTTCAAATTTGGTTTACTATAGCAAACACATGCCAAAATCACTTGACTCAATATCCGAATCATACATGCAGCTCGAAAATTTTGGTAAATACTTCTTGCAGTCATGGGAATAGCAATGAGACTTTTTGAATATTCTTTTTGTGTGTAAAATGCCACACAAAGTTTTTGGAAGCAGCCTGTTTCGCAACTTTGTTTTATTAATGTTCACTTGCGAAAAAACCCTTTCTACAGCTCGGTGGCTGTGTGACTCAACCTCGTATATGAAAAATAACTACTTCAGGGGAACACGTAAAAACTATTTTATTTCGTTTTATTGTACTGAACAAGTAAAATATTTTTTAATAATTAGATAAGTGATTCGATGATGTAATGTGTACCAAATTGACAATAGTAAACGACTACCAACCGCTCTAACTTCTTATATACACGTGAAATTAGCAAATCAAATTATTTTCTTTTTGTATTTTTTTTTGATTTGCGATTATTAAGTAGTAACTCTACTATATATATATTTAGAACTGGAATAGTACATGAGAAAAGTGATCGGGCCAGATCAAGGTTCAGTATAATACTTAATAAAACAGTAATGTGCAAGGTTTATATATTTTTAATATAATGTAACAGAACAAAACTGGTCTTCTCCTCAAACTAATACTGCCATATATGACAAAAAAATGCACTCCTACATGTTATTAATTATAATAATATATTTAGCATGATTCTTCGCCCGGTGACAAAGGTCTATGGGGAAATAGGACTATATGTAAAGTGTTAAAATTAACACACCATTTTACATTATAGGAATAGTTGTAATGTATCGCCATGTATTCCCTTAGTGGCTGGCCATTGATGATTTCTATATCTTCCCCAAACCATTGTACTTCAAAGGTCTCCTTTTTTTTTGCTATATTTGTTTAGTTTATCACACATGTGAGAGTTAATAAGTCCGTGTTCTCTTTTGAACAGGTAATCTACAACTGAAAAACACATTTTAATTAAATTAATATACTTCTTCCAATTGATATTCTTCTGGCGAGATTTTATGATAATGACATAAACATGACAGGATTCCTTTTTTAATATATATTTTTTTAGCTCAGTCAGCTTACTATTCACATGGAAGGTTGTCAAAAAAAGGGTGGTAATCTTTATGTATCACCATTTTTAATGATTGTAGATCATTAAATTTTCGACGTTGGCAGTTGTGTTTGATACAACTGTCGAATATCATTATCTGCTGAAACCGTGATTGGGATCATACGTCGGGGCAGAGCCTCATCGTCAATCGATAATTTATATAAAATGCCCTCTGTGGTATATTTCAAGGCACGCAGGTCATTTACGCACGGGTCACCAGTTCGATTGCCAGGTCGTATAGATTTATAGTATTTCAAAATTGAATACTTAAAAAAAAACCGATAGTCTACGTAATTGACAGTGTAAGACTCTTATTCTGGATTCTCTTATAAGCTGTACATAGTTTGCGGGTACGTATATTTCTTTGTTCTTTTTTTGCCTTTCAATAGTTGCGTGGACAGAATCTGCTTCCATTTGTGTATGCCCTTTAACGAGATATTTTTGAAAGATTGTTACATCATGTAATTTTGCAAAATGTAACAATGAATTGGACAAAGTGACGTTTCGATTTTGAGCACAACACCCATCGCTATAAAGGACAATAGGCACGTTCGCATCTAAACAGTGCTTTTCCAAAAAATCTATGATACAAGAAGAAAATACTTCACTATCCATGGCTCCATCGCATTCGTGCCATACATAGCATGATACTTTTTTAGTACTTAACTCGTATATAGTGAATTGATGACAAGCCAGTTTTTGTTTGAAATACAGAGATCCAGCGGGTAATTGAGGAATTAACTGTACTGCTTGTACGTCCATAGTGCATACTTTTAGTTTTCCTTCGATAGCCAGAGCTTTGTCTTGTGTTTTCTCCAAATGAGCCCTATCCTTTTGAATCACATGATTATGGTAAGATTCCAGTGACAAAGTATCATTTTTAAATGAATAGCATAAGTCACATTGATCTTTGCGGGGCTTAAATAACCCAATGTTCATCTCGGGCATTAGCTTCATAAAGAGTTGGTAACTAGGTATTTCTTTACGTGGCACATTTTGATCTTTTAGATAAGTTTTAAGTGTGCGATACACATCTCAACCTGACGAGTAAGTCATTTCTAAATATTCTTTAGTGGAATCATTTTGACAGTAATGGGAGGGCATTTTATGAATTATTATAAACTATAAAGAGATTATATCTAAAATGATATAAATCAGAATATTCTAGTTCCTTAATGCTATGTTAGTACTTAAATCTATGGAGATTATATAGTAATGGCACTTAACAGAGAGCTAGGTATGTGGGTTCTTCTTTGGTAGAAAGGAATGGCTACATTCTCAGTCTCTAGAAACCCTCTCCATGGAGATCTCCTGTTAAGAGTAAGAAGCTCCATACTTATTGATGAGAGCTTCTTTGGCCTTAGCAGCGGCTCCTTTCCATACTGCAGTCATGGATCCTGATTTGGAAATAATCTTGAAATGTGTGCTCCAATACATTCTTGCATCTTCATCAAAGAGCCTGGAGTTGAATGCATTCTTTTGATACTTTATAGTATCTCCCAATTTCATAGCGTTTGACTTTTTCGGCCAATCTTCATTTTTCCCATTGATGACTTCTGAAATCATCATATTGGGGAACAAGAAGACATTCATGATGTCAGTCACATTCTCTATGCCCTTAGGCACCATACATGCCAGTGCAGACTGCCTGGCTATGGGTGGATACTCTTCTAGTCCAGACACTGCCTTGATATCATCAAGAGTGACCGGGCCAGGGAGATCTGGAATGTGAGTAAGGACATAACCAACTGCTTCAGGGAATGCAATGGCAATTCTGGAAAGAGTGACAGTTAGCACCCTGCCCTTGGCTGACTTCTGTATCTCTAGAGAACTCTGTAATGACTCTAACCTACTGACTACAGCTTCTGATGCAGTTGATGTTTTGATCCTGGAAATATTGTTCCCTCTCATCAAGAAAAGAAGGACTAAGAAAGCAAGATCTTCTCCTCCTATTTTTGATAGAATCATTTCTCTGAATTTGATGACATCAAATCCAGAGTAACCAAACAAGCTAGTGAGCCATGCCTCATCTACTACTTGTTTGGTCAGAATGGTCTTGATTATTTCGTAGACACCCTGAAATGTCTTCCCAGCAAGTGAGGTGGACCCGGTGAAGACTGTTTCAAACTTTTCTGATAGCCTTTTTTGCTCATCTTTCACTAGCCTCTTTGCTTCTTCTTCTCCCATCTTGAATTTTGGGTAGAAGTTGTGTCTTCCCTTGATTTTCTTCAAATCAATTTTGAGTTAATCTGGACAGATTCCACTTTACTTCAAAGCAAAGACAATCTAATTTCCTGATCTAATTTGTAGTTTAAGTATGCCGTCTTTGTGACTGGCCACGAATCTTAGGTGTAGGCCACGAATTTTAGGTGTGTTATTTAAAAACTTCTTAATATGGTCACGTTTTTTTGTATCAAGTCTTCGCGTCTTATCTTAGCGGTTATTAGCTTTTTTTACCCTATTCAATACACACCATTCACCAATGTCCAAAGTATTCAAAAACATTGTTTTACATACTTGTACGTTTTGATCCTTAACTTTCAGGAAATATTTCAATGTATGTTTTCTACGCGATTTTTTGCCATTGGCATTAACAGTTGTCGTTGTTACAAGTGCACACACATAAGCCTTTCGGTGTACCCATGACATATTGCTCCAAAATGAGTCAAAGATGTTTTTTCTGTCATATTCTGTAATTATGGCACAGTTTTTGGAAGCTTTTTTTTAACCACTTAAAGACGTACAACCCTTCTTCAAACTCCTTGCTTTCCGTAGTTCCAAATCTTTCAAAGTGTCTTTTTTCTTCCTTACGATGCTGTAATATGGCTTTCCTTGCTCTCTTGCTTTAATTACTTTTTTCGTTTCCATTGGTTTTTATCTCCTAATCTTTTTCGTTTACGTTTTCTTGAAATAATTCCTGATTTTTCATCTAAATTTTGACATGCAATCCCTGGTATACCTTCAACATCATGAGAAGGTTGAAAAAAATCTGAGGATTCATCAGACTCAACAAGTCAACAAGTATTTCCATGTTGGGAACCATATTCCCCGTTTTCTCGTCCAAAATAAAATCTCCCACAAAATCTTCATCGATCCCGTCATTCCAATATCTTAATTATTGATGGACGATATATTATAATGTAATCTCTACTGATGGTAATAAAACAACTTATAAGGTAAAACCATTTATTCTTTAACCGCCGCACCACCCAACAAGCTCAAATAGCCTTTCGTTCGAGGTTCTCGCCCGAGGCTCTCGAACGAGCGTGTAGAAGGTTGTATTCGCCCGCGGTCGAAACATTCGGCCGAGAGCCCGAGGCACGGTCACAATGCATTCGGGACTTCAAGCTTCTCGTCTCGTTTTGCATACAAATTGCAATTCTACAAATCTTTTATTTTATTTACATTTTCTATTTTCATAGAATAAATAATACAAGCGATTCAAAGGTAAGAATTTAATCAACATTTTAACAAATAAAAACAAGACAATCTTCTACAACACCACTACTGTTCAGAGGTAGTGATGGGCCGTTCTCGAGAAGTTTCGGAAACAGGAGAATAGCGCAAGAAAATTCTCGAGAAATTTCTCGTGATAGGAAAAAATTGAGAAAGTACTTGAAATATGCATAAAGTTGAACTTTTTGTTGTTTCTATGTTTTGAAATTATTAATTTATATTTATTTACAAGGCAATTCAATCTAACCACACAGTTAAGAGGGAAAATTCTCTTCACTCTTGAGAAATTTCCACGAAACTTCTCAAGAATGTTCTCCAGAGAATTTTCTTAGATATATACACTACATTTTATTTGGGTTAGGTATATATGTATGTATTTGGATGTATTTATATTTATTAAATAAGTTGTTTATGCAAATAATGCATAGTTCTGTTTAGTGTATGTGTAGTGTTCTTATCTGTAAAGCTTCTCGTCTCGTTTTGCATACAAATTGCAATTCTACAAATCTTTTATTTTATTTACATTTTCTATTTTCATAGAATAAATAATACAAGCGATTCAAAGGTAAGAATTTAATCAACATTTTAACAAATAAAAACAAGACAATCTTCTACAACACCACTACTGTTCAGAGGTAGTGATGGGCTGTTCTCGAGAAGTTTCGGAAACAGGAGAATAGCGCAAGAAAATTCTCGAGAAATTTCTCGTGATAGGAAAAAATTGAGAAAGTACTTGAAATATGCATAAAGTTGAACTTTTTGTTGTTTCTATGTTTTGATATTATTAATTTATATTTATTTACAAGGCAATTCAATCTAACCACACAGTTAAGAGGGAAAATTCTCTTCACTCTTGAGAAATTTCCACGAAACTTCTCAAGAATGTTCTCCAGAGAATTTTCTTAGATATATACACTACATTTTATTTGGGTTAGGTATATATGTATGTATTTGGATGTATTTATATTTATTAAATAAGTTGTTTATGCAAATAATGCATAGTTCTGTTTAGTGTATGTGTAGTGTTCTTATCTGTAATACTTCTCGCGCACTACCCGTTTTGTTTTTGTTTTTTGCAACTTATCTCCTGCTTACCCTAAGGTTGTCTGGAAGAGATCGCTTATAGCGATAAGACCGCCTGTTGCTACCTTTATATAATTTGTGAATTTGTTCTGTCTTTTGTCTCATATGTGGTGCAATAAAGAATATTTTACTTTTACTTTACTTTTACTTTACTTTTACTTTACTTTTACTTTACACTACAATTTTGGGCACCTTAGCAAATGGAAACTAGTTTATCAATAAAACCCATTGTTATGCAAATATATTTTTTATGATGTACAAATAAAAACTTAATCAAAATGTTACCAAAATCATGCGTGATATGAATCAGAAAACAAATTACATTGTACATTGGTATTAATACGAGTACGAGTACGAGTACCTTCTTAATTAAAATTGCAAGTTGTAATCAAATGGTAAAAAAAATCTGTTTGTTATATTTAAGTGTTTTATTTAAATCAATATTTAATATTTACACTTACCTCATATAATGTATTCTCTCTGACACTATTCACACTTTTGGGCTCATCAGAAATACCAGAGTTATGAATTACTTCACGTTCGCGGTTCTTTCCTAGTTCGCGTTTTACTTCCACCGGGCTCTTTTAACAACTAATCATAATATATTCCGTACAAATCTTGTGACATTTTTGCATCTATACACTGCATCACAAAATAAACATACGTATTTGGTACTTCCATCGTCTGTCAAAGTTCTAAAATAAACGAGCACTTTATTTTTCTTCATTTTAACTTATAAACGTGGGTGCTATGTCACAACTCATTTAGTTTATTATGATTGATGAGAGAAAAAAAAGCATATTTACAAATCCCTAGTTATGTACTTACTATTTGATGTATTGTATTGTGCCAAAAATCACATGCAAATAAAACAATGGTGCATGGTGATAAGCGTTATCTACAGTTTGACCGCTTTCAATTGTTTTTAAACTACCTAAGACGGTTCAAGACATGATCAGTATCCCCTGTAGACTATTCGAAACTTGTTTTATTTAGTATTAACTGTCGAGTAACATTCTAAATTGATGGAAATCAGCTCAGTTGTGTTTATTTCATATAATCGTAAGAGCTGGTTTAAGTTATGCTACGATTTTTTTTTAAACATTAATGTCATCATGAATAACTACAGTTTATATATACTTACATCTATTTTTTGCACTATTGACTTTATCTGTGTGATGTATTACATGCACGTTTGTAATCGAGAATAAATTCAAGAAATTTCTCGGGAAGCAAAACAAATTGTAGCACGGAATGTTTAGAAGATGTGGTAGAAACTAACCAATTAAGCCAATAGCTGTATATAATACAAGCCGAAACTATCTCAGTTTCTTGACAATCATATTTGAAAAAGGAAGTACTTTTCTCTCAAATATTCTATCCGCAAATTTTCTTAGAGCAAATTGTCATAGAGAATCTTTCCGAATAATAGCTTAGCAAAGAATAGCTTCGAAAAGCAAGCCGTATAGCTAGCTCTTTCTAAGAGTGCTATCTCTTTCACTCCTTCGAGAAATTTCGCCATATACTGAATTGTACTTCAGGGGCCCATAAGGGGTCCTGAAAACGCCTGAAAACGGGTTTTCAGGTTATTGTACCATCTGGTAGAGGGTGGCCTGAAACGAACTTCAGGCGCCAGAAAACAATGGCAACTGGGGTAAATTTTGAATCTTCTAGTATGTGAAAGAGGCACCTCTAAAACGGCCTGAAATCACTTTTCAGTCTGCTGAAAACGCTTCTAAAGCATGAAAAATCACATTTAAAGTTTTGTTCACATCACCGGCGTAACAATACTTACATCTATTTTTTGCACTATTGACTTTATCTGTGTGATGTATCACATGCACGCTTGTAATCGAGAATAAATTCAAGAAATTTCTCGGGAAGCAAAACAAATTGTAGCACGGAATGTTTAGAAGATGTGGTAGAAACTAACCAATTAAGCCAAGTTCTCAGTTTCTTGACAATCATATTTGAAAAAAGAAGTACTTTTCTCTCAAATATTCTATCCGCTAATTTTCTTAGAGCAAATTGTCATAGAGAATCTTGAAACAAAGAGAATTTCGCTTTTAGAATCGGATAATTGGTTCGAATACCTTACGAATAGTTAAGAATTAGTGAATGGTAAAACTTAAGAAAAGGTAACATTTAATGTCCTACAGATTTTACGTCAATTCTCTAAAATTTCCGCTCAAGAGAATTTTCTTGAGAATTATTGAGAATTCTCTGTGAAAGGAATTCTCGAGAACGAGAAATTTCTCTTCGGCACATCACTACTGCAACATATATTTGTCATCACTCTCTGTTTGCGTGATAGACCGTGAACCTATCCTGCTTTTTGGTCCGTTCCTCGGTCACCAACATGTGCTCGGGGAAGTGTTCCACGGACCTGTCTAACCGAGTGCAGTGTATATTAGGGATACGCTCTCGAGCCACTGCGTTGACGCCATGTGCCGCACATATTTCACTAGCTAGTTGATATCTGAACTGTCGGTTAGT
The DNA here is from genome assembly GCA_949128165.1 of Lathronympha strigana. Taxonomy (NCBI): domain Eukaryota; kingdom Metazoa; phylum Arthropoda; class Insecta; order Lepidoptera; family Tortricidae; genus Lathronympha; species Lathronympha strigana. The sequence continues at coordinate 1,689,965 of OX421917.1, forward strand.
CAGTTTTTTGCGTTGTCCCATGTTGGTTTGGTATATTATATACGAATTATTTATTGATATGTTTAAAAAACGCTTGAAAACTTTAAAGTACCACTTTAAACCCCTTTTTCTTTCCAGTAAATAAGTGGACAGAACTTGATCCTTTAAATCAACTCCACCCATATGTGTATTATAGTCTTCAACCGCTACCGGTTTTAGAATGTCACGGCCAGCTCTGCGAGCTGGAACCATATCTGCATTGTGATATGTAGACACTGTGGTGACCAGTTTTACATCCTTCCATGCCAAAACAAAAACGTCACAACAATGTCTGCCTACCACCGTGCCCCTGGGCATTCTTTTATCTTGAAGATTTTTAATGTCTGTTGGTGTGTCAGTTCTTCTTCTATTCAATGTACCAACTACATTGAATACTACAGCTGTGTTTTGAGATTTTAAAAATCTGGCAAGGGCCACGGAGTTATAGAAGTTATCCATAACCAATGTGAAACCCTTGCGTAGATAATTCGACATTAAGGTCAGGACAATTTTTGCGGTCGAGTTACTGAATCCGTGGATTGGTTCCGAAGGGGTCGACCCAGGGCTTGCATCCCGGAATTCCGGAATCTCGAAATCCCGGAATCTCGGACTATTTTTCCGAGATTACAGTTCCGGGATTGACACCCTCAATCTCGAAAATTCCGGAATTTAAATTACCCTATTATTTGACGGAAACGTTTAATATTGACATGGTTATAAATGTTATAATATTGTCTGCTGTTACTGCGATGGTTATTCGTTGAAATTAAACACTTTAGAACGGATTAATCGCGTTTAATTTAATAATAAAAAAAAAACCTGTAAAACATACGTACAATTTACGAACGCTTCTCTAACTGGCTTATGGGGCAGAAAGAAGCGGCAAGAAAACTGTAAAGGGCTCGAAACGTCGGGTCATGGTGTTAATAAACGCGATTAATCCATTCTAGTGTTTAATTTCAATTGGCATAGTTATTTCGCAAAACTACCACTAAATGTATTAGATTGATGAATTATATATATTCCGTGTGCAGATAAATGTTCCTTACTTTTGGACTCCGAAGGCTTAGGTACCACAAGCATCAATACTTTGAATCTGCACATCTTTCGCCCAAAGAAGCAAGTGCTTTAGAGCAGGATAAATACATTTTCGATTGTTCTCTGTTCACGATAGTAGACCAAAAGGTTGAAGCTAAAAATATCTTACCTTTATCTTTTTCAGTTGTTGCTTTTCGGTATTTAAATAATGAGTTCTTATTGCAATACTGTTAAAAAACTGTTGTTTGTGAGTTTTAGCCTTAAATTGAGTGTTATGCGCGCTAAACGATGTAGATGTGTTAAAGATTTGTATTCAAAAACTTTGCCACTGTCGCCATACCATAACATGACTACCAGCCTAATATTAATTTGTAATCGTAACGTTGTAGGTAACTAAGTTTTATTGTATTCGATACGATACAATACATAATAGACAATTTTGGCCTCTAATCTAACATATTTTTTTATATGTTTTCTTTGTGTGTTCGACAGAAGTTCCAAAAAAATGGAGCGATGATTGCCTTACACTGTTTTTTTTAGCCTTAGCTTGAAGAAATTTTTTATTTTGATAGCCTTACTTGTTTGGCTACGCAAAAATAAGTGTTAAAAATTAATTTTATTTAGCACTTATGGGAATTAATCTGACATAAAAGAATGAAGAACGAAGGCTGACGTTTTCCTGCAAAAAGTACCACTTAGTTAATCGATAAGGTACAAATGCCTAAATTATTGATTCGGAAAATAACCTTATTAAATTAACAACCGAGGAATTGGCCAATTAAGCATAAAGTTTTCTAAAGTAGGTTATTCCTGTTGCTACACCACTTTAAACTATAACCAAACTCTTCGAAATAGACAATCTTAGCTTGGCTTGTGAGATCCTTTAATGATTATTAAAAAAAATAACAACTCTGTTAAACCCTTGCTGTTGTTTCTTTAAAGTAGCGTAAGATTACACGTTTTCATTGATTAATAAATATATGTTATGTACTAATCGTAAAAAACCGGTATTTTAAAAAATTTGCCATAAAATCATAATTTTTCAAATCCCGGAACCAGTTCCGGAATTCCGGAATTGAAGGCCAATCTCGAAATGAATCCCGGAATTGGAAATCAGTTCCGATATTGCAAGCCCTATGCCGTACGGCAACATCCTGCTAGCTCCGCCCACCTCCTTGCAGTCCGAATTGCACTAAATTACGGTAATAAACAATTGAGCAATGCGGGAATGCAAAAAATATTAATTATTCATTATTAAAAATGACATAAGAGATGGCGGCATTTTTTTAATTCGAGTACAGTGTATGCGCTACAACGCAGCGCTGCGCATCTTTCAACGAATAAGTGCGAGTTGGACTGCCAGGCTGGGCCACTTGCACACCGTGTGTGCGCTACATCCAGCCATGGGGAGCGTTCAAGTATTACGTAACGCAATTTTTGGACATTTTTGACCCCCCCTCCCCCCCATGTAACGCGCCGTAACGTTTTTCTGTACCCCCCCCCTCCCCCTAGTAAAACGTTACGTAACCACCAAGTGACAATTTTTTTACCTAAAGGCCACAATTAAGTATGTAGCGTAAAGTACCGGAAAATCCCTAAAATACCTTTGTTATTGTTTAATCGCGTTAATATTATTAATAACATTTGAAATGTCTTGTCGTTAAAAGCAAGAGATTTCTAATGTTTTTTTTTCTTATTTTGTTCTACACAATTTTTTCTACTAATCATACTTATTTTATTTATTTTATTTTATTCGGAGAACCAACAGCTGTAATCATAAATTATACATTGATGATGGAAACAAAGAGCCAATTATAGGAACTCACAAGCAGCAACATAGTATTTAACTTATACACTAGAGAATTAAACCGCACGAGAACGAACAAATAAATATAACTAAAATTTTAACAGTTTTAATTATTACGTCATTTTCTTGACTTTGAATTTGCACAGATTTTTGCTTTATCCGCCATTGTTCTTCACATGCATTCTCCTATTATAGCGTTTGACTAAAATAATATAACCAATTTAATTTTTAATAATTTATTTTTACATTTAGCAATGCAATTACAAACATAAACCTAACTGAAATAGAATATATTTATCAAAATATAATCGTATTAAAGAATCGAACGAAAACGAAAACATTTAAGATAATATCAGCCATAATTAAAATCAGTAGATGGTAAAAAAAAATTGGAGTTACTGCTCCTCTGTCCACTTGCACACTCTTGTGGGATGTGAAATAAATCCCACAGGTTGCACATATTCGGTTCTTTAGATCGGATTGTACTAATGGGCAAAAAAATCGTATGGCATCTGCTTAAACCCTTCTAGAGGAGGCAGATCAACAAACAACCTCACAAGAAAATGATCCTTTGTCTATCAGACTAGGTACCATGAGCTTGTTTGCGGTTTGAAGGATTGGGCAGGGTGGCGGCAGGAAACTTTTTGGAAAGACAGATTTTAATGCACTCTTCAAGTCGGAAATCTCCCGTAAAAATTCAACGAAAAGGGTTGCGAACTTGGGAGATTTTAATTCCCTAGTTTTTTAATCAACCCTTCAGACCAATCCTTTTTCGTACCATAATCATTACTGTTGTGATGAGAGTAAATCTCACAAATAGAAAACGTAACACAATACAACAGTGTATTTTGAATATAAAAATAAATAAATAAATATTAGGGGACAATCTTACACAAATCGAACTAGCCCCACAGCGAGCTCAATAAAGGCTTGTGTTATGGGTACTAGACGACGATATAATTAAGATGTAATAGTTATAAATACTTAAATACATAGAAAACATCCATACCTCAGGAACAAATATTCGTGCTCATCGTCATCACACAAATAAATGCCCATACCTTCGAACCCGGGACCTCTAGCTTCGTAGGCAGGGAGGGTGGCTACCCCCTAGGCCCGGTAAAATATCAACATATAATTTCTAATATGGCGATTGGAGTCTACGGAGACAGCCGAAGTATAACAAGGCCATCCGAATTGCGGTATTTTTTGTTACCTACTTTACTGGAGTGATGAGAAAATCGATCACAGCTGTTTATAAATATTTTTTTGCCATTTACATTTGGAGTTTAAAAAAATATATATTTGTATATTCACTATCCTGTAAAGCAAGCAAGCAATTTTGTGAAGGTAAAAAAATTTCATGTGGTCATTCCATCTGAAATTTTGAGAAAAAAAAATGTTTTAAAAATGCGTGAGAGAATCTCTCTACGCGACCGTTCTGAAGGGTTAAAAAAACAATGTTACGTAACGCGTAGTTTAAACCCCCCCTCCCGCCCCTGTAACGCATCGTAACGTTTTAGACGACCCCCCCCTCCCCCCAAATTCGTTACGTAATACTTGAACGCTCCCATGCCGGAGTGCCGGCGGACTGCCGTGAATGAGGGGCTATAGTAAACGATCATGGCGGTCGCGTATACGTACACTAACGAGTCGCCATTTTTGATTGCGTATGTGTGCGTGGATTTTGAATAACACCTGTAAATTATTGAGTTTTACATTTTATTTGATTACTTTGTTAAAAAAAAACGGTTTTATTTATAATCACAATAAAATTATCTTCAAATTGATATAATATAGTATATTCAGCACACTTCGCAGATTCATAAAAACACGAACAAACTCAACATCTTTACGACCGTACTTTAGGTCAAGTTTTTGATTGAAGTTTATTAGACATTTAGGTATGTAAGATAATCTTGAGTTACCAATTTGGGTTCTAGCTAAAGTAAATAACAATAAATAATAACACTCACTTACCTTCTCAGTTGCTTTTCGAAGCGTAGAAGACTTTATGAGTAGGGTTTGCAATTCGAATATTCGAATATTCGAATTATTCGCCATAAATATTATTCGAATACTACAACACTCATTATTCGAATAAAACGAATATTTCGAATAGTGCAGATTTTATTCAGAAATTAATTTTTTTTACGAAAACCTGTAATAAAATGCCTGTTTTAATTGCATTTCACTTTGATAACTCCGTGGAAACAGATTTTAATTCGAAGTAAAAAAAAACCTAAAATAAAATTTTATAAAACTACCCAAATATCGTACTATAATTGGTAAAAGGATTGAGAATTCGGCTACTTGCTACGTAATTTGTATTATAGGTCGTCCCACTAGGGTTAAGTTAGGACACAACAACATTGTCATGTAATGAGATAGAGATTTTGAAATTAAGCACTGTTCTTTTTTCGTACCGATGGCAACAGTGAATACAGTGAATTGTAAAATAGACTAAAAAGTTTTTATACCAATGAAAATATAGTATATTAAGTATATAGTATTTTCATTGACACTAACATTCATTTCATTCATTAACTTTTTTTGTAATGAGTACTTTATGTAGCTGTGTGTGAAATCATTCAATTCAACTCTCGTGAAACTGCCTATACTGATTATAAATTGAAAGAGATGTCATATACTAAAGAAAAAGTGACCTTGGTCACTTTTTCTTTAGTATATGACATCTCTTTCAATTTATAATTTATATATAGTAGTGTGACTACTTAAAAAAAACACAAAAACATGAATCAAAACATTTATTACATTTAATAAATGATTTGATTCGTGCTTTATAATTGTACCTATACTGAAATAAGAAACCCTAAAAGCTCAATAAGCCAGCCATTACCTGTGACAGTGAGTCATGAGTTGTTTTCGATTGCGACTGCGGCACCACTACTCTGGCAAGAGCGATATGGATTGTCGAATACCGCATAAGAAATAGATCCTGCTCTTCGTTTATATTTTTCGTGCATGCTGTAATTATACACCCAGTGCCATATTTCAATGACATGTATATTATATTGACTTGACTTAATCGGTAAATACTATTTGGTTTTACACAGTGCAGTCGGTATGCACCAATTTTTGATTGAGTTTACACTCTCTTCAGACCATATCTTTATTACTTTTAGAGATATCATATCAGCGATTTATAGTGAACCCATTATTCTAAGTCAACTTGAGCTAAGCCGCGTCAGTTAAAATTTAATTAGCCGCCTAGGCATTGTTACTTGTTACCATACCATTTTATATTTTGCAGTCTTAACAAGTATCAATACAAAAAAGATTCAAATAAAAATAGACTTTATTCATTTGCTTAACTCAAACATGTGCGTAAGGTTAAGGTTGAAAAGGATCTGAAGTGTTGCGGGTAGTCTGTAGAGTAGTGTTTTACAAAATAATCCGTAAACCTGATTCCTGATTCTTCCAGATCTTGATTCGCTTGTGCCCATTCGAATCAGAATCACGATCTGATTGAATCTTGGCGTAATGAAAACTTAAATTTTATATGGAAATTTAGGGTCATTTTTTTATTATCAGGATCGAATCAGCTCGTGATTCTGATTTGAGTGAGCCCATGAAGGTCCAGATCTGAAAGCATTAGGTATTCGGGATTTTTTTTTGGGAAAAGCTTAGATACCAACATTAGGAATAGTCAACCAATCGCTCTTGTTCCTGTAACAATGTTAAAGGAATAAAGCATACCTACATATTTAACAATTAAACTACTTAAAATCATTATTTAGACTTATTTTTCAAAAATATTCGTTTTATTCGAAAAATTCGAATATTCGAATAATGAAAATCGAAGTATTCGTATTATTCGAATACTAAAATTGGACGAATAATGCAAACCCTATTTATGAGGCAGCAACCACACACTCACGAAAACGGTCATTCGACTAAAGTTCGTTATTTTTTTATGAATGTCAGATTGACATTTTACTGAGATTGGATGTTGTCTATGGTTTGTAGGTTCGTTTGAAATCGGTGTAAATTATTTTCAATCTATTTATCACAGCAGTAAAATAGAAAATTTAGTAAAATGTGAGCATAGTAGTTTTGGAACGGATACGTGCTAACGCAATTCATGAACTGGCGCGGATCCGTGCCTAAGCATACGATGGGTTAATTACCAACTGACAGACAGGCGTCAAACCTTGTTGAAGTTTGGATTATTACCTAGTTACAAGTAAACAGTTAACAAAGAGCTTGCGCGTTGCCTATGACTACAGCCATTATTTAAATGATTACCTAGGTTACTTATAAACAGAACTCAAAGCGGATGTGCGTTGACATAACAACGTCAACAGTACGCAATACGCATGCACTGTCAAAAATCAAAAACGTAAACAAACCCTATAGGATGTTACAAAAACCATTAACCGACTGCAAAAAGAAGGTCCTCGAGCAATTCATTTAATAATTGTATGCCATAAAAAATGTATTTAGGTACGTGAAATTCACGTCATTACATTGTACTCGAGTTCCCCGTCAACCACTTTTAAGGTTTGCTCTTCGTTGTGATACACACTGTATAAGTGATAGTATTGGGTACTCTGCATTGATGACTAAAAAATATGTGTCGCAAACTTGTATAACAATTATTTCAATACCAAATACGTGTTTGTTTGGGTTTTGACGAAATAAATCTTTTTTACGCTGAATGCTTTTGTCGTAACGTAAATTGTAACATTTTAAATAGTTTTGTATAATTATCTCATTTTCTCCAAAATTTCATGTACGAGGTTGAGTCACACAGCCCGATGGCTGCACTTGAGTGTGGCAATGTCATTTAATCCTGCACAAACACAATACAATACAATATTCTTTATTGCACACCAACATGAAACAATTAAGAAAAACTTCAGTATATATAAAATTTGGGTAAACAATAGGCGGTCTTATCGCTGAAGAGCGATCTCTTCCAGACAACCTGTGTGTGTAGGAGATAGCAAAACAATACATGACTGAGTAGGCGAAGCACAGAGCCAATTCATAAGAAATTTGATAAAACAACGAAAAAATAAATAAATGAGAATAAAACCATATGTTAAAATTAGACATGTGCGCCGATTAAAAAATGATCGGCGGCGGCGACGTGTTTTCGGCGTGAAATCGGCGTGAAGGTCACGTAAATAAACAGTATTTCACTACAATATTTATCAGGTTTGCGGAGTGTTATTTAGAAATTGGAAAAGTTTTGTGATTATATATTTAATATTATTTATTTCAAAAAAATACCTGGTCGGTTAATTCGTACCATAGCTCACGCTCATAGGTACGATTTAACCGACCAAATATTTTTTAATTGTATCACTGCGATTTCAGTATATTGTATTATGGGTCACCAACAGGCTTTAAAAGTATAAACAGCGAGAATTCTGATAATAACTATTTATTAAGCTTTAAAGACAAAATGGAGAATTAGAGAATTACATCAGCACAGACAGCGCATTGACGGTGCTGCCACATACGGAAAGTCTAGGCACTAGTTCATAAAGCTAACTATAAACACAATGTTTATGAAGACTGTTGTAACCTTTTAATTTATTTCCAATACTCCCACTTAAATTAATAAGGTTACATTTTGCTTAAACAAACAAAAAAAAACAAAAAAAATTAAGACTTATTTAAACTTTCACGATTTTCACACATTATGTATTACCCCAATTTCAATCGGGATGACGGTTTTAGAATCTCGTCTACTTGGAATCCGGTCATTGATAAATGTAAGCGTAATCGAATATCACCGGCTCAAAAATCGGACATCGTGAGTGTAGTGTGTCGACAGAGTCACATCCCTAGTGCGCAAAATGTTCAAGTTTATAATCAAGACCAAGTGCGGGTAGTTCGTAAAACCCGCGCAGCTAGAAGATGTTGATGTCAACCTCAGCCAGTCTTTCTCCGGGACCACGGGGGCAACGTCGCCCTTGAAACGTCGGAGGTTTGTTTTCAAAATCTATACACGATTAAGCCCCGTTTTAGTAAATACATAATGTAAAAAAAATTAAGCTTCAACTTAAAACAATATTTTATCTCGAATGCAATTAAATTTGTTAACAGGCAAAGCTTTAGTGAGAAAGTCTGCGAGCTGAGATGAGCTTTCTACATATTTGACATTGATAATTCTTGCTTCAACTTTCTCCCTAATGAAATTATATTTAACATCAATGTGTTTGCTACGCTTATGAAAGACAGGATTGTGAATTAATTTAATTGCACTCTGGTTATCAACATTTAATGTTACAGAATCTTGCGATTCATCAATATCAGACAGGAACTGTCTCAGCCACAATATTTCTTTGGCCGCATCACTGGCCGCCATGAATTCTGACTCCGTTGTTGACATAGCCACAGTACTCTGTTTCTTACTAGCCCATGTAACAGGCCCACCATTCATTAAAAATATGTAACCTGTATTTGATCTCCTGGTGTCTATATCACCAGCAAAGTCAGCATCTGAATACCCCACAAGTTCACTGTCATTGTAATAGCGAATTGACATGTCCTTAGTACTTTTCAAATAGCGAATAATTCGCTTTAAGGCATTAACATGGGAACTATCTGGATTGCTTACATACCTACTAACAAGATTAACTGCGTAGGATATGTCAGGTCTCGACACAGATGACAAAAACAGCAATGCTCCCACTGCTTCTCTATATGGGAAATCATTTTTTCTTTCATCATCTACATACCTACATAACTGTACATTTACATCTGCAGGAGTATTACAGCCTTTAGCATCTGTCATATTAAATTTATTTATTATACATTCAATATAATGTTTTAGACATATGGATACACATCTTACCTCTTTGTTTATCTCCATGCCAACAAAGGAATTGCAATTGAATGTTTTTATTTTAAAATTACCTTTTAAATCGTTCAAAATTATGGATAAAGTATCCTGACATTTTGACATTAAAAGTCCATCATCTACGTAAAGTATTAACAACACTTTGATATTATTAAAATATCCCACAAAAACACAATTGTCAGACTGGCATGGTTTAAATCCATATGTTATCAAAAATGAGCAAAACTTTTTATTCCAACATCTAGAACTCTGTTTGAGACCGTATAGAGATTTGTTTAACTTACAGACTTTAGAAGACTCAGCCTTGACACCTTCAGGCACTTCCATGTAGATCTCCTCCGAGAGCTCTCCATACAGGAATGCGGTCTTTACATCAGACTGCTGGATCTCAAGATCTTCTTTGGCTGCTATGCTCAATAGCAACCTAATGGAATCATATCGGGTAGTCGGTGAAAAGGTTTCTGTGTAATCTAAACCTTTAACCTGTGTAAAGCCACGAGCACATAATCTTGCCTTAAACCTTTTGATTTCTCCTTCTTTATCTCTTTTTACACAAAATACCCATTTACACGTTATAGGTTTCTTCTTAGTTCTGTCAGTTATTGTCCATGTATTATTGTGCTCATGTGACCGAAGCTCTTCTACAATAGCTTTCTTCCAATCATGACTATTCATACCAGTAACAGCCTCTTCATATGTGTTTGGTATCTCCACTTCGACAAAATTGGCTTCTAAATCCCTTTCTAGTCTTGGACGAAGTGTCACATTGCTTCGCTGCTGTTCATCAATATTGATTTCAAAAGGTGGACGGTATGATTCATCGGCAGAATCATTGTTTCAAATTCAAAATTCAAAAATTTTTCTGCAAGTAGGCCTCAAGGGCACTTTTACAAGTCAATAAGCATTACAGTAAAGCATTTGTATGTACAAACATTTACAATATATAGAAGTAAAATTATAATCTAAATGTTGATAATACAACAGCCAAAACCTGGGTAAAGAATATTAAAATAAATGTGTAATATGTGCAAGAGATGTATAGTCTCTATAGTTAAAAATTATATAAATTAAGTGTGGGAGATGTAAAAGGTCCCCCCACGTCAAAATAAAATACGAATAAAATTTGGAGATGTAAAGGCTCCCCAAGTGTCAAAATAAAGACTGGAGATGTAAACGGTCCCCATTGTCAAAAAATAATACTAATAGGATTTGGAGGTGTAAAGGCCTCCAAACGTCAAAATATAATATATTTATGATATAAATACCACAAGTCATCAGACTGTTAAGTTAACAATCTTAGATCTAATGCTACAGAATACATAACTAATATGTATCCTGTTGATACTTTGCATACTATCATCAGAATTTAATACTTCAACGCATTGTTCATTTTGTACTATTTGCTGTGAAGGCAAAACCTCCTGTGTTTGATCATTGTTTCTGTTTTCATCTATGTTTAAATTGTCACTGCTAATTTCAATCTGCGTAAAATTCTGTCTTTTTTCTGGAACACTGCCTTCATCAAATTTCACATCCCTAGACACTGTTATTTTTCTTGTATTTGGATCATACATTCTGTAGTTCTCCTGCTCATATCCAACCAGCAACATCTTATTACACTTTTTATCCAATTTCCTTCTCTTTTCTTTTGGTATATGAACATACCCTAAAGAGCCAAATATTCTTAAATGTTTCAGGCTTGGTTGATCACCAAACCAAAGTTCGTGAGGTGAAATGTTGGGTGTCTGGCTAGATGATGTCCGGTTTAGAAGATAAACCGCGCAGAGAACCGCCTCTGCCCACAAATTTATAGTTATATCCGTTGCATACAGCATCGATCTTGCTGACTGCATTATCGTTCTCAGTTCTCTTTCAGAACGGCCATTCTGTTGGGGAGTATATGGAGCTGTACACTCATGGGTTATACCTTTATCATCTAGAAACTTCTTAAATTCTTGGTTCACATACTCACGTCCATTATCTGTATGTAAAGTGCGCACATCATGTAGAAACCTGTTCTTCACAATAGCATTATACTTCATAAAGTAGTCCAGCACTTCACTTTTATTTTTCATGAAATAGACATGACAGTAGCTTGTTGCTCCATCTTTGAACAAAACAAAATATCGCATACCTGATATAGATGGTTCCTCAATAGGGCCACAAACATCACTATAACAAGTATCACCAGGTTGCGATGAGCCTCTATGAGACTTCTTGAATGGCAATCTTGATTGTTTGCCATATTGACATGCTTCACATATAAAACCATCACTCCCTGTGAGTGCAGGAAGAGCGCCATTTTTGCTCATGTTTTGTATTTCTCTGACATTTACATGTCCAAGGCGTTCATGCCACACTTTTATATTTGTGTGCACTACATTACAGTTTTCCTGTGTGATAGTTTTAATGTCCATCTCATATAAATTATTTTGCTTTAATTGTGCACATAGAACTACAACATCATCTTTCATAATAAATGCTGTTTCATTTTTCTTAATTATAATGAAACCTTTTCTAACCATTGCACCCTCTGAGCACAAATTTCTGCTTAAATCAGGCACATAGAGTACATCCCTTAACACACTTTGCTCCCACTGGCCATTAACTCGTTTGTTTATTAGTACGGAACCTTTTCCACAAACTTTCAGAGGTTGCTTGTTTCCCAATTTGACATTTCCACCAGGATACTCGTCCAGTTCACAGAAGAAATCCTTTCTGAAGGACATATGCATGCTTGCACCCGAATCCAAGGTCCAAATACTTTCATCACTTTCATACGAGGAACTATTCTCAGCACTAAACGCTAACATTTCAGATTGCTCTTGGTTCTTACGACCAGATTTCTTAGGCGCTTTACAGTCCCTTGCAAAATGACCTCTTTTATTGCAATTGTAGCAAATAAATCTATGATTACTGTGCCCTGATGAGCTCTGTCCACTATTGTTGCTCCGCTTAAACTGTGCAGCCGGCTTCTTTGCAACCACTAATGCAGTTTCACTTGATTCTTCAGAGTTCAATGTAGCCTCCTCATCTAACAATCTTGAAGTTAAATTATGTAGTGTTTGCTTAGACGAGTCCAAAGATAGCCAGGCTTGACGAAGGGAACGGTAACTGGGTGGCAAAGTTGACAGTATTTTAGTCATGACAGCCATGTCACTCACACTCTCACCACTTTCCTTTAATTGTTTCGCCAAACTCTCTACCTTAGATATGTGTTGAGCAATGCTATCAGTAGGCAACATTTTATATTGGTAAAACTTTTCATGTACCATCATTTTGTTAAACTCTGACTTCTGTTCATAGATCGACTCCAACTTATCCATTATTTCCTTGGCAGATACACAATTTTCAATTAATGAGATTTGATTGAAATCCATAGAAGAGGTTAAAATAAACATTGCCATTCCGTCATCTTTTAACCATTTTGCGGCTTGTTCCGGCGTTCCTTGTTCGGGTTTTACACTGGTAATATCCAAACCCTTCGCTTTCAAAGCACAAAACACTTGAAATCTCCATTGACGAAAGTTTCTACCATCAAATTTCTCTACTCGCATCGCGTTTGTGACTTCCATGTTATGAACACGCGGCGAGTTACATACAATTTTATATTTGATTTTCTGCTCTTCACTGTTTCTTGCGCACTCGCGTGTCTGGGCCCATAACCTATTATGGGGGACCAACAGGCTTTAAAAGTATAAACAGCGAGAGTTCTGATAATAATTAAGCTTTAAAGACAAAATGGAGAATTAGAGAATTACATCAGCACAGACAGCGCATTGACGGTGCTGCTCATACGGAAAGTCTAGGCACTAGTTCATAAAGCTAACTATAAACACAATGTTTATGAAGACTGTTGTAACCTTTTAATTTATTTCCAATATATTGCTATAAATAATAGATATTTTAATCTAAAATAAACAATTAACATTCATAATACTTAACTAATACAGTTTGAATGATGGTGGTACGATTTAACTGACTGGTCGGCTTATTCGTACCGAAGGCAGTCCCTTCGGATTTCTTTTTTTACAGATCGTTAATTTAATCCCAGATTATTTAATTTGATATATAAGCCAAGAAACTGAACTTTCATATGAATAAACAGCCACATTTCTATCTGCCTTAAGAAAAAAGTTATCCACGTTTGAGTAAAAAGTGGTACGATATAACCAACCCTATATCGTATAATTTTTTTTTATAATTAATGATAAAAGAGATTACAATGACCACATACAGGATATGTTTAGATATTGTCAGTTTTTCCTTCGTCACTGTGTTCCTCATTCATTTTTTCTTTGTCAAATAAACACCACGTTAGGAAAATGCACAATCCACCGCGCAGGTAGGCACAGGTACACTGAGTGCTAAACCCAAGGTCCAATTAGTATTTTTCAAGTGTTAAGAGGGGATGGGGGTGCAGCTGCAGTGATAAGAAACTGTGCGGGTGAAGCTTTCCAATGCAAGAACGGTTGTTAAAATCGTCTACTAAGTACTTTATTATAGTATTAGAAACATATTTTTTTAATGTAACTAATTAAATAGCGTTTATTGACGAATACCTATTATTATACCTATATTATGTTATGTATCAATATGTATGAATACCTATATATGAAATAATATGTAGGTATATATGGAATTATGGATTAATTATGGAAGGATAATAATGGATATATAAATCTTATTTCTTACTTAAGGCCATTACAAAAGCCAAATACAATGCTTAGTGTTAAGTGTTTTGTCTGATTAAAAGAAAGTCATTCAAGGCCACGCCGATTTCACGCCGATCAAATGTCGGCGGCGGCGGCGTGGCAAAAATGGCCGGCGGCGGCGGCGCGCCGGCGCGGCGCACACGTCTAGTTAAAATAACTAAATACTTAAAAATAATATATAGTGTACATAAACATACATAAATACATAGAAAAACAAAATAATAAACAGAATACACATACATAAATCCTAAACGGCCAACAGTAGAATATGGAATCTAAAGTATTAAAAAATAAAACATAAATAAAAAATAACAATAATTACAATCAGGGAAGTGACAAATAATATTATTTCACTAATTTTTAAAGATAGGTAGCGATTTAGCACATCTTAAGTCGGGGGGTAACGAATTCCATAATCGAATAGCCTGGAAAGTAAAGGAATCGTTATAGAATTTTGAAGAGGAAGAAGGGACTAAGGCTAATGGTGATAATTAAATAAATACCACGATTTATCACATATAAAGTTTATTGAAATTAAAACACAGTTCACAGAAGAAAGTCAGTACAGCACGGAAGCAAGAAAATAGCGTAGAACAATGTAGAAGAAGAAATTAGGCAAAATATATAAATCGCGTAAAGAAATGCAAGTGTGCGCTGAAGGGCCTGCGCGCAGGCTCTCGGCGTCAGATACGGATTACGACTGAGCTGGCAGGTAAAAACGAATTAGTGCGCCCGAGTAGGTGTACCGTTAGGATAACAGCTGTGTCGCGCGGCGCGCAGGCATTAAACATTACAAATTATGATTAATTAAAACTTAACAATAATATGTGTTGCTACATCAGCCCCTTCGGAGACCTTTAGGTCGATTACAAGTAACTAGGAAAACGTACCATCCGTCCTGAGCGAGTTTTGCGTTCGGCCCTCTCTGGTTGCGGCGTTGCGAGTGGCTGGCCTGAAGCCAGAGGAACGACAGGTTCATCCAGCATGTAAGCGGGCTTAAGTCGATCGATGGAGACAGTATTAGGCTTACCTTTCACAAGGATCTTAAAAAACTTGTCTCCCCTCTCGATGACTTGATAAGGTCCCGTGTAAGTAGGCTGCAGAGGTTTCCGTACAGCATCGTTACGCAGGAACACATGCGACGACGCTGACAAGTCCTTGTGCACGAATACCTTCTGCGTACCGTGGCGTGCAATTGGCGAAGACTGCAAATTTCGCATTATAATCTGCAGACGAGTGAGGAAATCTGTGTAGTCAGCAGGCTTATCTTGAGCTGAGGATTCGAAGAAATCCCCAGGCAAGCGCAATTGCTGACCATACACGTATTCCGCGGTGGAAGCGGCCAAATCGTCTTTCCATGCTGTCCTGATTCCTAAAAGAACCAGAGGCAGGACTTCAATCCAACGACCCAATCCTCACTCGCGTAGCATTGCACAAGTGGTTCGGCAGAGGTGCCAGAGGTAAAGGAATTTTTGTTTTCGCTTTAACATTTTCTTTATCTTGATTAAGTCCGTTCGGGCCATCCTGACCGTACACGTATTCCGCGGTGGAAGCGGCCAAATCGTCTTTCCATGCTGTCCTGATTCCTAAAAGAACCAGAGGCAGGACTTCAATCCAACGACCCAATCCTCACTCGCGTAGCATTGCACAAGTGGTTCGGCAGAGGTGCCAGAGGTAAAGGAATTTTTGTTTTCGCTTTAACATTTTCTTTATCTTGATTAAGTCCGTTCGGGTCATCCTGACCGTACACGTATTCCGCGGTGGAAGCGGCCAAATCGTCTTTCCATGCCGTCCTGATTCCTAAACTAAATGCTAAAAAACAAAGAAACAGCATGTAAATTACGTCTAAGACGAACAGGGAGCCACTTGAGCTGCGCGCGGAAACCAGAAACATGATCGAACTTACGTAGTCCAAATATGAAGCGAATACACAAATTTTGAATACGTTCCAGTTTATTAAGCTGCTCCTCCAAAAGGGCTAAATAGGAAACATCCGCATAGTCAAAGAGAGGAAGAAGTAACGACTGAGCGAGCGTAATTTTGGTGGGGATGGGAAGAAAATTACAAACAAAAATTTATTTATTGTGGGAAAAGCTGCTGTATTATCACCAAACTTTTTTTTAAACACAATTTTCCAGAACTCTTCTGGGTCATTTCCTTCATAATCAATATTTGCAGTTTGAAGTAGTCGCCAATCATTGTCAAGTTATTTTCTTCCACAAGGTTTGGGAGTTTAAAAGCTAATGGAGCCAGTGATGTATATTTATTGCTCTTAGCTATTTCTGGGTCCAATATTTCAATGGTCTCCAATATTGGGTCATCAAAAGCAAATCTTTTAAAGATTTGAGTGACTCCCTCAACATAAAAATCCAGAATTCTTAGTTTGAATTGGTGCAAATCTTCTGGTCGCAGATTTAACCTCTGTAAGGATGCCAAAACATTTGCACCCAAATAAATATTTTCCAGGGGAAGATAATACCTTGGATTTTTGTACTCAATAACTTTAATATTGGTTACTCTTAAGTAATTCATTTGCATGTAGTTTACAAGAATTGTTCTTACAACAGCTTCAACATTTTTTCTTAAGCAGTGGGCCATGATTTTTTCAGACTGCATCAATGTATTTAGTTTATTAAAAAGTGGCAGCACATAGTTCAAACACTGTAAATACAGTTTTGCAAAAGGGTTATTGAATCCTTGCAAAATATCTTGAGGGGCAGTTAGTCTTTCGTTTGCAACAGCATCAATAAAATACAGCTTAAGAGCCTCATACTGCTCAATAACCCGGGACACTGCTGCTTCTAACCATCTAGTTTGGGACGGATGAAGCATTTTGTGTGGTTTTAGATTTAGGAATGCTTAGGAATGCTTGAAATTCTTTAATTCGCTTGGTTTATATATAATTATGAATGCCTCTTACCAAGTCTTCCACAAACCTTGGTAGCTTTTCTGCAGCATATGAGGCACACAAGGCAAAGGAGTGGCAGATGCATTTATAGTTTAAAGATGGGGTATTTGATTTTTTAATAGTACATTTACAGAATGATTTGCTCCCATCATAACATTGGCACCATCTGCAGCATATCCAATCAAATGTTTTTGCCAGGGAATTTGATGTTTTTCGAGGCTTGTAATGAATGATTGATTGATAAATACCCATACCGAATCAAAAAAAGCGTCAGTTATTTGGTCATTTTGGATTGTCCTAACAACAATACAGGTTGGTTGACTGGTAGAGAATGCCTTCTGGCATTAAGTCCGCCTTTTGTACGTTAAGGTTTGAGATAGAGTACCCAGGGTTTGAGTACCCAGGGTTTGAGTACCCAGGGTTTGAGTACCCAAGGTGTGGATACCCAAGACTTTGAATACCGGCTTTGAATACCGGCTTCTGATAACCAAATGAGTGATCCCCGACAACGGTGATCATCATGGGACTATCTTAGATCCCTGTTGGTGTGTTGTATTAGATTGGAACAAGTAAATTTAATTGTTAAAACTACTTAAAGATTAAACTTAAGAGAGCTTAGGTATATTAAGAACTCTCGGGGCCAATTATATTGGTAACCCTCCAGATATTTTTGTTACTGCATTATAACCTTGTTAGACAGCTAATAAATATAGTGTTATACCCTATTAGATTTTTTATTCAACTGTGCCTCATTCGCTTGTAGAGAAGTGGGAGGAGGGCGCTCAATATTTTTCTATATAATTCGTTAACTAAACATAAATACTGCTCCCACCTCTCTCTCCAGAGTTGGCCGTTCTCCACGACCCTTTAAATATTTTTTTGTAGTCTCTAGCCGAGTTAATTACCTTTTAAGAAAGTGGGTGAAGAAACTTGGGACCCGATCGTTATCCGAAATTGGAGCTTGTCATATCTGACAAATAGTAGGGGTAAAATGGGCGTTCTGACCCAAACGTGAAATAATTGTGTATTGGGCAGGCGGACCTAATCGGTGTCCTACCTCAAGTTTCTCTCGTTACCAACCTTCTTCACCGCACCATATTACAGTGGCCACTGTATATGTATAAGTAAAGGGTCGTGGAGAACGGCCAACTCTGGAGAGAGAGGTGGGAGCAGTATTTATGTTTAGTTAACGAATTATATAGAAAAATATTGAGCGCCCTCCTCCCACTTCCCTACAAGCGAATGAGGCACAGTTGAATAAAAAACCTAATAGGGTATAACACTATATTTATTAGCTGTCTAACAAGGTTATAATGCAGTAACAAAAATATCTGGAGGGTTACCAATATAATTGGCCCCGAGAGTTCTTAATATACCTCAGCTCTCTTAAGTTTAATCTTTAAGTAGTTTTAACAATTAAATTTACTTGTTCCAGTCAAATACAACACACCAACAGGTATCTAAAATAGTCCCATGATGATCACCGTTGTCGGGGATCACTCATTTGGGTATCCAAACCCTGGGTACTCAAACACTGGGTACTCAAACCCGCCCTGGTGACAAAAAGGTCCAGGTTATATTAATTTTGGAAAATTAAAATTATATTTATTTAACGAGCACTACACTTGGTTAAATTTGAGACTACGTCGGTTGGATGAAAGCTTAACTCACTTACCAATTAAGGGCGAGTAGATAGGGTTAAGCCGGCATGCCACATGACACTCCGTAGCTTAAGTCACGTCCGGGATTTACTGAAAAAATCACCACAAACGAATGAAAAAAAGATAATCACAACAAAGAATCCTATTATCACCGACGCATAGATATGTATTCTTAAACTTACCGAGATATTACGACTTATTGGGAACACATGGCGTTGGGGTCGAGGCACCTATCTCGTCCTATCGGCCCCTTCGGCTATATATATTTATGCTGAAAAACAACGTATCGTTGATTACTACATCTTATTTGATAAAAAGAAATGATTCACTCAATGCACTCACTACTTACAGCAGAACAAACCGAGAAAAATATAAGAGGCGAGCTCTTCGCCTTCGACCCGATCGAAAAATCTTTCTCGAATCTTTCATATAGACTTTCTTTTTATTTTTCTTGATAGCACCTTTATGTTCCGATCGCGACTGTGACGGCATTTGATCTAGGTCATGTAGGGTATCATCCGACTCTGAGTCTTCTTCGCGGCCGGAAGGTGTAGGTGTGTCTATGTCACTTGTTTGGAACAGATTGGACGCCGAATTTATTTCGCTAGACAATCCATCTAAGTGGCTCTTCGCACAGCACTCAACCTGTGTCCGGATCATGGTCTTAATTTTCTCCACATCTTTCTTCCTGAGAGCCTTAGTCAAATTGACTAGGAACTTCTCCCCTGATGACACAAGAATTTCAAAGGTCAGGTCGTCATAAAATGATGTTAACGAAGGATCACAATTGGGGTCTGCGCGGAGTTGTCCTATTACCTCGTAGAAAATCGCAGAGGCGGAATCGGAATTCATAACGATAGACGAAGTTATGTGACGGGATATAAGGTAGAGCTTGCAAAGAGAAGGGGGATAAGAGCGAGCGCCTGAACTGAGGGTACCTTTTTCCGAGTTGTCGCCCTCCAGTTTAGAGTTATGTCACGTGTCCAGCTTCACGTGTCGGCTTCGTGGCGAGCTTTCAGAATGTTTTTTTGAGTTTATATAATTTCTCACATCAGCTTTTCCACTATTTGCCACTTTAACATCGCAGCCACAAGTTTTGCAAAATGCAAAATATTCACCTTTTTTACTCTTACTTATAAAGTTTTTAAATTCTTCTTCTTCTAACCACTCGTCTTTAAACTTCTGGTTGTATTTGACTTTTTTAAGCAGCACTCATTTTTTGTATTTTAATTTAAAAACGCCATGCATAAAACCATACCACAAAACCGTACGAAAAGTTATTAGTAGTAATCGTTGTAAGTTAGTAGGTGTTAGTAGTTAAAAATGTTATTTTAAACACAACAACCTGTAACAAACAAAACCCAAGTTGTACATGCAAGCATTTGTTTAGGTATAGGTAAGTAGTTAAAAATGAGGGATTTCATACACGAGTGTGAAATCCCTCACTTTTAAAACAAACAAATAAACATGATCCTCTTGATCAAGTTTTTCATTGTTGTAATGAGCCCAAAACCATTTCCAATTTTATAAGAAAACTTTTGCTTAAACTATTGTCTCATGGCAACTAACTTAAAAATTAATTACCTTGATAAATATGATCTTGTGATAAGCAGTGAATAAGAACTGAAGTGCTTTCTAGTAAAGTAATTTCTGTTGATATAACACTGTTAAAAAATTCAAACATCAAACAAACTTATAACACAGATTTAGTAAAATTGAAGCCAATCCAAATCCAAACTACAGATAAAAATACCGCGAGTTCATATAACTTTGTTGTCATAAAGGTAGCATACTTTTATCGGAAAAAATGTGGCCAAAATACTTGACTTGTTCTAATTTATACTTACAGATTTTTTCCTTTATTGAACCTAACATTGCATTGTGTTCTCTGGCTCGACTAAATACTTTATCTAATATTTCATCATGTCCCTGTTCTGTTTGCGCACATATTAAGAGATCATCGCAATACACAATAACACCTTTTATTCACTTTCTCCCTCGCTTTCTGTGGAAGACGTTGAGTCCTCCTCAGTTACATTAATTGTGAATTGCTCTGTTACATTATCGTTTAGGTGATCGAGTTGGCACATTTTATCCTCTACTTTAATTACATGACTCACACAATCACTCCATCTTTGTGGCGTCACCAAAGGTTTTATAATTCCTGGCGACATCCGCCTTTGCCTCTGCCCAGACTAATTCAATAGGGTTTAATACCCAGTGGTAACGGGGTAGTCGCAGAATGGTGACGCCATGTTGTGCAACCAACTCCTCCACAGCTAAATTATCATACCTTGACTTGTTTTTCTTAACAATTTCGTACAATTGTGCCTTTTTTTATGCTATAGGGGGCAAAAGAGCAAACGAATCGCCTGATGGTAAGCGATTAACGTCGTCCATGGACACCCGCAACACCAGAGGTGTCGCAAGTGCGTTGCCGGCCTTTAAGGTGGGAGTACGCTCTTTTCTTGAAGGTTTGAACGGTCCGGAAACACCGCTGGCGACAGTTCGTTCCACAGTTTAGCTGTGCGAGGCAGGAAGTTTCGGGAAAAGCGCACAGTTGAGGACTGCCAACCATCTAAATGGTGAGAGTGGAAATATTGTCGCGTAGGGCGATGGCGGAAAGAAGCGGCAGGGATTAATACGAACAATTCCTCGGAACACTCCCCATAATACATGCGATAGAAAATGCAGAGTGAGGCCACATCTCTACGCAGCGCCAAGGGATCAAGCCGATCAGAAATACGTTGGCAGTTGACAATTCGAGCTGCTCTCCGTTGGATGCGGTCTAGAGGAAGAAGCTGGTACTTAGGTGCCCCTTAGGTGCGGCATAAGCATACCTATTGTTCCTTTATATGTTTTCTTTCGTCGTGATATATATTTTTTTAATTGTTTTTGTTTTATTGAATATAATTATTTCATAACACTTGGAAGAATTTGCATTAAAAAGAAATCTTAGTTATCCTTAATTCGTGAAAATTAACTCAGTTCGTCATCAAGCAGCCGTAAACTTTTACATAAATTAAAAGAAAAGTGAAAAAAATTGGTGCTAACATTATTTTATAGTTCGCTTACTTGTTCGTTTTCATGTATCGGCTGATGATTGGGTGTAGTGGTTATTTCTTCGTCTTTGGTCTGGTTCCTGTTGCGCCCGTTGATCCTGCTCGTTCGGCTGTAGCAAACGTCTCGCTTGCGTGGTTTTGCTTTCCCGAAGGGTTGGCCAGGTGAAGTTTTGCTTTGGCCGTGGTGCGGTTGATCATCGTGGTTCGGCGGGATTAATGTTGGTTGGTTGGTTCATGGTTGTGGTTGGTTGTCTGTTCCACCGTACTGTTCTTGGTGTCGGGCTCTCGCGAATTACTATGGTTATGGTCATCATGTTCCGAGTCGACTGGGCTGAAGCTGAATACGGTCCTCCCATTTCTTTGTTCTGCGCCGCAATTACGTTAATATTGTAGAGTCGCTTGATGGTATGCAGATGCAGGATGGTGGATGCAGGTGGTCTTCGTTGAAGTTTCTCAGAAGTCAGGAACACAAGGGCTGCTCCAGCAGCCCAGCTGGCAGGGTCGCCATATAGTGTTGGACGTTCGGGGTAGAAAGTATGCACACCAAAGTCGGTTAAGTAATGAGCGCTTTATTACTAGAAACACTGATATTTATACTAGCTTACATCTGTTACCTTATTGCCATATGTTGGGCTTGGAATGTTAAAGACGAGTAATAACATTCATATGTTTCCTTTGTTGTTTATGAGACCTTGGACTTTGGTCGACCTTGTGGAATGCTGGGCATTTCTATTAGGTACTCATCTTTATACATTCCGTTGCATCGGCTGTATGCAATCCAGCTGATTGCATGCCTATGCCATACCCTGCCCAAAGATGAGAGCAGTATTCCATATACGGGCGAACCTGCGCCTTATAAAGCTGTAGGCGATGGGCCGGCGTGAAATACTGCCTCGATCTATTGAGCACACCGAGCTTCTTCGAGGCCAATTTGGCCTTACCCTCTAGGTGGCCGCGGAACTGGACTTCACTCGAGATGTCAACGCCAAGGATTCCAATACTGACTGCCTTTATCATTGTTTCTTCACAATTTTTTTTCCTTTCAGTCACTCTATTATTTGTAATTTCCTCCAAGTAGTTGTGGGGGTCTGTTCTAACTTTCTTGAGTGGTAAGATAATTTTATTGTATTACCAAAGATACAGAAATACACGTCCCAACTAAAACACTTTCCAATTTTCTAAGTATTTTTTTAAAATATGACTTTCGCCAATGGACGGAAACAGGAAACAGTTCTCTTATCATATTGCCATCTACTAAATTTCGGCAATTTAAGGATACCTACCTACCTACTTACTTTATTTTCTATAAAACACCAATAAGAACTTTATTAGTACATAAAAAACTAGTTCCTACACCACATTTTAAGATAAGATGGCAAAAGCCGAGCTTGGTGGTGGGGGCGGTGCCCCCTCCCTTAGGTAGACAGTTAGGATGATAAAGCACTTTTATACATAGTACTATTTTGATGAAATTTAATGCAAATATGTTATCGTTTTTAGTTAAAAGTCCAACGAGGATCTAGCATCCTAGGTACAATGCCTCAAGGGCCTATTTTAGATCTAAGGTAGGTACTGTATATATTTATTTAGGTATAGGGTAAGCATACCAGTTTTCGGCCGTTTATCCGACATGCTGTCTTACGCCTTAAATTTCATCCTAATGCTGTGCACCTACAGAGTTCACTTTTTTATCATAGCATCCTATGATAATCTACTTTATTAATTTGACATGTATGTGGAAAAATACGTAAGTTTTTTATTCTCAATTAAAGTCAGCCTGATTAGCTTAAATATTACCACATTATAAATTTATGACCTAACTAGCTTTCCGCCCGCGACTTCGTCCGCGTATAATAGGGTTCTTCCTACAGATTTTTATACCTTATTTTATCTTTTTAAAATGTGACTTGATATAACCTACACATATACGAGTATAATACAAATATTTTCTATTGCGTTTACGTTTAAGTTTTTATTAGGTAGATGTTGGCAACAGGCGGTATTATCGCTAAAAGGCAACATTTGTCTCTTACAGACAACCATCCGGTTAAATAGCATAAATGATTACCTACATACTTGAATAACAAAATTGAGTTGAAGTCTATGGATACAAAAGAAAACTTTCCGCCATAGAAACTTTCAACACTCTTTTCACCTCTTTATGGGTGGAATTTCCAAAAAAAACATGAAACCAGTTTTCTTTTATTTTAATAAGGAATCGATTCATAAAGTTTCAAATCTCTAGCTCAAAAAAATCTTTATTTCCCCGCTTCATCAATTTTCAACCCCGTTTTTACCCCCTTAGGAGTACAATTTTCCAAAACTATGAAAACACTTTTCTTTTGTTCTAATAAAGAGTCTTTTCACAAAGTTTCAAGCCTCTAGCTCAAAAAGAATCTCCTTTTCCATACAAACGTTTAACCCCTTAGCAAACAACTTTTTTATATTTTAATAATGAACAGTCTTTGCACAAAGTTTCAAGTCTCTAGCTCAAAAAAAAACACCATTTTCAAACAAACTTTCAACCCCCTTTCTAACCCTTTAGAAGTTGAATTTTCCAAAACTATGAAAACACTTTTCTTTAAATTGCAACGGTTAACACTCACGTATTTTTATCACAATAGGCGTCAAGGACGTAAGGCATTCGGCAGTAGCGGATCATACTTTCGGTACGGACGCGACGCATTTCATTCGGTTCGATAAAGTGAAGTTGTTGGCACGGGAAAAATGTTACGTGCCACGCAAGATCCGTGAGGCCATTGAAATCGGACGTCGCCCTAATTTCAACCGCGACGGAGGCTGGACTCTGCCACCGGCTTGGAAACCAGTGCTTCCTAGAGGGAACGTGAATTTGTGTGGTGACGATTTGGTGGACACGGTTAGTTCGGTGTGCTTGTCGTTGATCCCGTCAGACGATCCGACAATTCCCGCAACGACGGCGCCGGATTGCGCGAATCACCCCGCTTCCGCTTCCTCCCGCGCGAACCGTTACCTACGCCGGGCTCGGGCAGCGAAGGTGATAACAACACTCTGTCTGTCCGACGATGTCTGCCCGACGCAGACGAATCATGTCACGCCTATTGTGATAAAAGTACGTGAGTGTTAACCGTTGCAATTTAATATCAGTATGACTCACGAAAGTTTAAATTATACACTTTTCTTTGATTTAAATAAAAAGTTTTTACAAAAACATTCAAGTTCAAAAATAATCTCCATTTTTATACAAAGGTTTTACCCCCTTTTCACCCCCTTAATTTCCAAAAACCATGAAAACACGTTTCTTAAATTGTAATAAAGAGTCTTTACACAAAGTTTCAAGACTTTAGCTAAAAAAACACCATTCTCAAACAAACTTTCAACCCACTTTTTAGTTTTTACCCCTTTAGGAGTAGAATTTCCAAAAACCATTAAATCATTTTTCTTTAATTGTAATAAAGAGTCTTTACACAAAGTTTCAAGTCTCTAGCTCAAAATAAATCCCATTCTCATACAAACTTTCTACGCCTTTTTTACCCCCATTGGGGTTGAATTTCCAAAAACCATGAAAACACTTTTCTTTAATTATAATAAGGAGTCTTAACACAAAGTTTCAAGTCTGTAGCTCAAAACAAAATTACATTCCTATACAAACTTTCAACCCCCTTTATACCCCTTTAGAGGTAGAATTTCCAAAAACTATGAAAACAATTTTCTTCATTTGTAATTAAAAGTCTTAACACAAAGTTTCAAGTCTCTAGCTCAAAACAAAATTCCATTCCTATAAAAACTTTCAACCCTTTTTTTACCCCTTTATAGGTGAAATTTTCAAAAACCATGAAAACACTTTTCTTCAATTGTAATACAGAGTTTTAAAACAAAGTTTCAAGTCTCTAGCTCAAAACAAAATTCTATTCCTATACAAACTTTCAACCCCCTTTTTACCTCTTTAGAGGTGGAATTTCTAAAAAACATGAAAAAAGTTTTCTTAAATTGTAATTAAAAGTCTTTACACAAAGTTTCAAGTTTCTAGCTCAAAAATAAATCCCATTCTCATACAAACTTTCTACTCTTTTTTTACCCCCATAGGGGTTGAATTTCCAAAAACCATGAAAACACTTTTCTTTAATTATAATAAGGAGTCTTAACACAAAATTTCAAGTCTGTAGCTCAAAACAAAATTACATTCCTATAAAAACTTTCAACCCCCTTTTTACCCCTTTATAGGTGGAATTTTCAAAAACCATGAAAACGCTTTTCTTCAATTGTAATACAGAGTTTTAAAACAAAGTTTTCAAGTCTCTAGCTCAAAACAAAATTCTATTCCTATACAAACTTTCAACCCCCTTTTGACCTCATTAGAGGTGGAATTTCCAAAAACCATTAAATCATTTTTCTTTAATTGTAATAAAGAGTCTTTACACAAAGTTTCAAGTCTCTAGCTCAAAAATAAATCCTATTCTCATACAAACTTTCTACGCCTTTTTTACCCCCATTGGGGTTGAATTTCCAAAAACCATGAAAACACTTTTCTTTAATTATAATAAGGAGTCTTAACAAAAAGTTTCAAGTCTGTAGCTCAAAACAAAATTACATTCCTATAAAAACTTTCAACCCCCTTTTTACCCCTTTATAGATGGAATTTCCAAAAACCATGAAAACGCTTTTCTTCAATTGTTATACAGAGTTTAAAAACAAAGTTTCAAGTCTCTAGCTTAAAACAAAATTCTATTCCTTTACAAACTTTCAACCCCCTTTTTACCCCTTTAGAGGTAGAATTTCTAAACACCATGAAAACAGTTTTCTTCAATTGTAATTAAAAGTCTTTACACAAGGTTTCAAGTTTCTAGCTCAAAAATAAATTCCATTCTCATACAATCTTTCTACCCCTTTTTTAACCACCATAGGCGTTGAATTTTTCAAAACTATGAAAACACTTTTCTTTAATTATAATAAGGATTCTTAACACAAAGTTTCAAGTAGCTCAAAACAAAATTCCATTCCTATACAAACTTTCAACCCCTTTTTACCCCTTTAGAGGTGGAATTTCCAAAAACCTTGAAAACACTTTTCTTCAATTGTAATACAGAGTTTTAAAACAAAGTTTCAAGTCTCTAGCTCAAAACAAAATTCAATTCCTATACAAACTTTCAACACCCTTTTTACCCCTTTAGAGGTGGAATTTCCAAAAACCACGAAAACAGTTTTCTTCAATTGTAATTAAAAGTCTTTACACAAAGTTTCAAGTCTCTAGCTCAAAAAATTTTTCCATTTCTATTCAAACTTTCAACCCCCTTTTCACCCCCTTAGGGGTAGAATTTCCAAAAATCCGTCCTTATCTCTCGCCTACGTACTAAAAGGAAGCTTTGGTAAAAATTTCAAGTTTCTAGTCCTAGCCGTTTCGGCTGTGCGTTGATCGTAGATGAGGACAACCTCTTTTATATATATAGATAGTAAGTGTAATTTGGCTACCTTTGATTAAATTAAAAAAAAAATCAAACTTAACAAAAGTTCTATGATAAACTTATACTAAACTAAACTTTTAGTAATATAATTTAAAAAATCTTCACACAGCAAGATAACATTTCAACAGAACATGATATACGTGGGGCGTTCAATAAGTAATGATAATGATAAGGACGCAAATAACTTTTAACATATTTTACTTTATTTTTTAATAAAGTCACCTTTCAAGAGTATATACTTATTATTATTATTATTTTAATCTTTATTGCACAAAAGGAAATACAAACGTACAACTGGCGGACTTAATGCTAAAAGGCATTCTCTACCAGCCAACCTTTAGACAAAACATATCATTTTGTTGGCGGTGCAAGATCAACTGTGGTTTTACAAAACAAATTAAGTACATCAATTACACAATTCAAAACAATTATACATATAGGGTTCAATATAAATAATATATAGGTAAAATACATACTCGTACATTTTTAAATATACATACATACACATAAATATAATAAATGTGATGAAACTAGTAAAATAGAAAAACTAAGAATTTACCATTCTGCAAGCAAAGTAATCACTAAAGGATTTTTTAAAAGCAAATTTGTTTGGACACTGTCTAATTTTAACTGTGAGACTATTCCAAAGGCGAGCGACTTGAACAGAGAATGAATTGGACATTTAGCCTGTGTGGTGACAAGGTATAGCGAGAGAAAGGTTGCCAGTAGAGCGAAGTTGACGGACACGAGAAACACCATAAAAATTAAAGAAAGCTTTCAAATACTCAGGAGATTGAGGATCATTAAGGATAGAAAAAAGAGAACAAAGCATGCGAATGTTGCGACGAACTCGAATAGGAAACTAGCCGAGTTTGGAGCGAAAAGAGGAGACATGGTCATATTTACGGAGGCCAAAAATAAACCGAATGCAGTTAGTAAGGAAACGATCTAACTTGTTCAATTCACTTAAGCTCTTCAGTTAAGTCCGGATAACCGTAGTCAATTATGGGTAAGATTAATGTCTGTACTAAAAATATTTTAGTTTTAATAGGTAAAAAGTGCTTGAGTCTATTTAGGGCGTGTAGGGAACCAGTAACTTTACGGCTAATCTCAGCTACCTGGGTCTTCCAACTCAGGGTGCTGTCTAAAAAGATGCCTAAATCTTTTACATATTGGCTGTAGGGAATCGGAATGCCATTGAAATATACGGGGGAGTAAAATCGATTTTAGCAAGCTGACGTTCACCACCTATGACGATAGCCTGACACTTAGAAGGGTTAACAAACAAACCAAACCTCTCGGACCAACGCTGAATATGTATGAGGTCTAGATTTAATTTGGCAACGGTAGAAGCAAGGTCAGTAACGCTACAGCGGTCATAGAGTTGCAAGTCGTCGGCGTATAGATGGTACGAGCAGCGAAAGGCCGGAGTAATAAAATTTATGAAAATGGAGAATAACAATGGGGAAAGAATACCTCTTTGGGGTACGCCAGTGGCCAGGTCACACCATTCTGACAAAGCGCGATCAACTCGCACCGCTTGCTGCCGTCCACATAGATAAGCCGAGAACCAATTTAATGCAGCTGGCGACACGTTCAGGTGTTAAAGTAGGGCAAGGAGAATTTGATGGTCGACAGTGTTGAAAGCGTTTGAAAAATCTACAAGGATAAGTACTGTGACCATTTGGTTTTCCATACCACTTCTGATGTCTTCGGTCACCTTGAGCAGCGCAGTGCAGGTGCTGTGTCCCGGCCGAAAACCTGACTGAAGGGGGCTCAAGAGATTGTGTGAGAAAATAAACCTAGACAACTGTCTGTGAGCCACCGCTTCAGCGATCTTCGACAGGAACGGAAGAATAGAAATGGGCCGGAAATGACTAACTAGAGAGGGGTTATTAATGTTTGGCAAAGGTATGACAAACGCCCTGCGCCAAAGAGATGGAAATTCACCATTTAAAAGCGAGGTGTTAATGATATCAGTCAGCACAGGAAGCACACAGTCAAGGACAGACACTATCATGTACCGACTGACATCATCACAACCGATTGCCTTAGATTTAATGGACTTAATAATAGCCTTAACCTCCGATTGGGTAGTGAGAGAAAACGAGAATGAGCCAGCGCCAACTGAAGGTAATATATCTTTTATCTAAACTTAAAATTCCCTTTAAAAAAAATTTTTTTTTGACCCCTTAAAAATCCTGTACCGCGGCGATCACGGCGTCATCATTATCAAATTTCTGACCTCTGAGGTGCTCTTTCAACTGCGGAAATAAATAAAAATCGCTAGGAACGAGGTCTGGTGAATATGGCGGATGCTCCATCAATTCAAAGCCTGCATCTTTGATGGCAGCCATCGCTACTCTTGACTGTGACATGTGCGGGGGCGTTGTCCTGGTGAAACAAAACGCAGTAAGCATTCTGGGTACATAAAAAAATTTGAAACCCAACATCTCCCCGGCCTTGAAGGAACCCTTCAAAAAAAGAAAGAAAGGAATGAGCCAAGATGCTCGAACGCTGAATAAAACGTACGCGTATGGTCATTGTGCTAAGTTATTTCTAATAAGTTATATAAACAATTAACCTAACATCTCAACGGGTTTTAATGTTAAATACATAAGTACAAGAAATTTGTAAATACGTAATGATACGATATTCGCGTGAATACGTACAATAAAGGAAATATAGTAAAGTACAACTATCTTATTTTCTAGACGTCGGCGCTAGACGTGTGCTAATTATAAGCTAAAAAGATAAGGGTTTATAACTAATTTAGACTCTTATTGAGTCGGTAAGGGGCATAACCGGATAACCGGACGCCTGTAAGTACCAGTTTTAGTCTTGACTTCTGCTACTCGTATAACTCCGTCTCGACTATTAGGGAAAACGTTGGCTATTATTCCTAACGGCCATTGCAAAGGTGGCGCATTGTCAACGCTTAGTATTACCACGGTACCTACTTTTATCGGATTAGCGGGCGTGTTCCATTTTTCACGTTGTTGCAAATTGTGTAAATATTCAGTTCTGAATCGTTTCCAATATGACTGCACGAGCGAATCCATTAGCGAAAAACGGGACAGCAAATTTGGACGTTCGTCCGTCAGGTCAGCGGCTGGCAAAAATTCTAACGGTGAGACGGTCAAAAAATGAGAAGGTGTGAGCGCAAGTGGCTCGGAAGGGTCTGAGCTTAAGGCGTACATGGGACGGCTGTTAAGTACAGATTCTATTTCATTTCATTTCATTTTCATTTTTATTTATTCAGCAAACAATATACATTGTGTTGGAATATCTAAATTAACATGCAATTCAAACATACAAACAGACAATAATAAGTTATATACCTACAGATTAAATCTCCATAATTATTTAAATAACGTCAGTTTTAAGTATTATAATAAGCTAACAATAATTTCATATCAACTGCATTTCCTACACGAGAAAAAATAATCATTAATAACAAAGAGGAATCAAATTAAAGCATTATTCGGGAAATGCCGAAGATTACTTAATACTAAATTTGGTACAATATCCTACTTTAATAAATATCTTTATCATCTATGAATTCATTCACCGAGTAGTAAGCTTTTTTTAGTAGAAACTGTTTCAGTCTAGTCTTGAAGATATAACTGTTGAATATCTCCTTAAATTCGGTCGGCAGCTTGTTAAAGAGATATATAGATTGGTAGCACGCAGCGTGTTTAACGATATTTAGCCTTGGAACTATCTTATTTGGTAGATTTTTCTTTCGAGAAAGCAGGCGGATATGTCTTTCACTCTCGCTTTCATAGCAGCTAAGGTGCTTAACAAGATCAGCGAGCACTGTTAATATGTACAGACATGGGATAGTTAGAATATTAAGACTTATAAAGTATTCCTTGCACGGTTGATACTGGGGTTTTCGAACTATAATTCTGATTGCACTCTTTTGTAACCTGAAGGCAGTGTCTACATTGTACCCGTAGCTATTTCCCCACAATTGTATGCTATACCTTAGCTTCGATTCTATCAGCGCGTGATAAACCATCTTTAATTGTTTGAGTTGTACTTCATCCCTCAAACTGCGAAGGGCGTAACATGCAGAACCAATAGAGTTACTAATTTCAAGAATTTCAGCCTTCCAGTTTAAAACCGAGTCTATATTGACACCCAAAAATTTAACTACGTTGGACTGTGATATATTATCACCATTCAAACTGATGTTCATATATTCTGATTTATTAGTGACGGTCGTGAAAAGTATGGCACTAGTTTTACTAGTGTTTAGCTTTAAATTATTTGTTGAAAACCATAAGCTAAAGGCCTCAAGTGCCAAGTTCACCATACTATTAAGTTGTGCCATATTTTCAGCTGAGATTATAGCATTGGTGTCGTCCGCAAAAACTACCAACTTAATTTGTGGTCCCAGTCTATCAATAAAATGTATTAAGTCATTCGTAAAGATTATGAACAGTATAGGGCCGAGAATTGACCCTTGAGGCACACCACGATTGAAGACAGCCATTTTGGATCTGTATGTTCTTTCCATACCGTTCTGCACCGATTTCAGTTCCACAAACTGCTTCCTGTTAGACAAGTAAGACTCGAGTATTTTTAAAACATTGTGTCTGACACCATAATGCTCCAGTTTGTCCAAGAGGATTCCATGATCAACCATATCGAAGGCAGAACTTAGATCTAGGAATAGTCCTGCAACTTTGTTTTTATCGTTCAGTTGAGTGACAGTATCATGAATCAATGTATGTATAGCTTCGCTAGTGCCAACTCCTTTTTGGTAACCAAATTGTCTGTTACTAATAATGCCACAACTTTTAAGATGTCTTAGTAGCCTCACCTTAATTAGCAACTCGAAAATCTTGGATAATGTTGGTAGTAACGAGATAGGTCTATAGTTCATTGGGTCATTTTGTTTACCTTTCTTAAATATGGGCATAATCTTAGCTATCTTCAATTGATCAGGGAAAGTGTTCATCTCAAAACAGTGATTGTAGAATACCGCTAGTGGTTCCGCCAAAACATCAATATTTTCTTTGATGACTGCAATTGGAATCTCATCATGTCCTACTGAGGCCTTGTCCTTCATGTTCTTAACTAACTTAGTGATTTCAAGCCCAGTTACACTTTCATATACCATATCTTTGTCAATTCTATTTGTGTTTTCTCGTAACAATTTAAGAGCCGTCGAAGAGTCACTTTGTATAATAACAGATCTGCTGTTATAAATCTCAGAGAAAACATTGGCTTGTTCCTGTGGATTACTTATAATATTATTGTTACTTTTTAAAACTAGTTTCTTACAAGCTTTCGAACTGGTTTTGTTTCTATGCGTGTTAACTAATTTCCAAATTGCTCTAGTTGGGTTGGCGGCCCTATTAATTACTCTTTCTAATGCATTTATTTTCGCATTTCTTAATATGCGACGATAAATTGAAATGTATTTGTTACGGTAATTTAAAATTGAACTGTCACAACTGTCCTTATCAATATTATTTAAAAATCTCTTCATCTGACTAGATGTCTTAATACCTTTAGTAATCCAATGAACCTTTGTGTCATTTTTTGTTATTCTTTTCTTCTTTTTCTTAAAACTGTCTTTAAAAATGTCACCAAATTTTTGGAGAAAGGTGTTGATACCCATGTTAAACCAATTTTGATTACAGAGATTTTGCCTAAATATCGCTTTATTTGCCCAATTTAAAATCCTTTGCTCTTTATAAACCAAAGGTTCAGTTTTGACTATGTTAACAGGCTCCAGGATTAATTCGCAAAACAACCCTGCGTGCCCATCCGCAAGTCCATTGTGATCAACCAACGTATTTACTAAAGACTCGGAGCATAAATTCGTTAACATATTATCAATACATGATTTCGATTGGTTCCTAACGAATGTTACCTCTGTGACAAGAGGTTCAAAATGGTAACATCTTAACAGTGATGAGAACTCGGTAGCCTTTTTATCATTTTTATGCAAGTCTATATTGAAATCGCCACATATTACAGTTTTTTTATTTATCAAGTGATCAAGCAATTTCTCTAACCTTTCCATAAAACTATCAAAGTTATTGTCTTTAGGACTTCTATAGCAACATACAATACACAAATTTGTTTCCAAGTCGCTTACGCCACAAACTTCAAAAGATTCCATTTTATATAGCGATTTACAAAAAATTAACTCTTCTATTTTACGGTTTTTTCGCACCAATATAAGGCTACCACCTCTTTTTTTGTTAGTCCTAACATTATGTGTTCCTAAATAATAATTAGCCATTTGAGTTAGGACTGTTGTCATCTCTTCAAAAGTTAAAACCTGTTTTCCGATTACTCTGAACAACAGTGATTTGGTGCTTTTTATGTTAGCTTCCCATATACCCCCGAAATGACTAGCGGTTGGCGGATTCATTTTCCATACAATGCGATATTTCGCTAATTCGTCATTAAAGGTTCGATAATATTCGTCCGACACTAAAAAATCGTAAAGCTCCTTAAAATAAGCTTTAGCTGATACGAAATTGGTACCGTTATCGGAATAAAGAAAGGTGCAGGGACCTCGGCGCGATATAAAACGCTTGAAAGCATCTATAAACCCTGCAGAGGTTAGATTAGAGACCAATTCTATATGGACGGCTTTTGTCACGAGGCAAATAAAAAGGCATATGTGTTTTCGTCGATCAGGACCAACACCAGCTTCTTCGGTCCTGGGATGTGCACCAGGTGTGCAGAGGGCACCCCGGTGGTGTAAACGTGATGATCCCCACCAGCTGCTGCTTGGTGTGTGGCGGTAGAGAGTGTTGACAGCTTTCCAGCCCATAGATCGGTGGTGGTAAAACACATCAGATATTCCAGGAGCCAGGGCTGTCCTAGCATGTCAGATGAAATAGGGATAGCAGTCCAGTCCGTATCCATGGACTGGAGGGGGATTCCGTTATTGTTGTTGGCCATTGCCGCTGGATCTAGGTTTTTTAAGTGGCACGAGAATGCCGGTAGGGTCATAGCGACCGCTCGTATCTGTACCCTCTCTGCCATGGGCGTTTGAAAGAACACGTCTAACCTGTTAGCCCGAGTCTCTGGCTTTTGGCGCCTCAGGAACCGCGAATCGTAACTATCATACTGCCATAAATCTGCGTGCTGCGGCATAGTGTAAAGCAATCCACGCAGTGGGGCGGCCGTCTCTATGTACGAAGTGTTATAAGCTGCAGCGTATGAAGCAAGTTCTTGTATCGAGGGGATGTCCCTGGAGAGCACCCCCCGTGCCGCAGGCAAGTATGGTTGGGTAGCTGCCCTTTCCTCTTTTGTGGTGTAGGTTTCTATCGAGTTTAGGGCTGCTGATTTTGGGGGAGTGGCCGCCACAAAGCCGATGTTGATCGATTCTACAGGGGTGACCTGTCTGAGTGGGATGACTAAAGCTTGGCCGCGCTTTGCGGGCCTCTCAGGGTTAGGGTCCCCATATGTGGCATGTGGTGAAGGAGCTGGTGTCTGTGGTGGAGCCCTGGGTAGCCCAGACGCGCCAGAAGGCCCTGCCACGTCTGAGTTTCCTCGTTCGTTCAAAGAGGGTTCAAGAGTAGTACGCCCCTCGTTGATGGCTCGGACCAGGGCCGCGGCCGAATCGCGCGAAAGAGCGGTCGAGCGGAATGTGTGATGTTGAGGGAGCTGAGCGTATGTGGCGCCAATTGTCGTCAGGTAGAGAACTGGGGGGCTACGTGTATACTTTCGGCGCTGGGTGTTGTTAAAGCAATCCACCGCATTAATTATCTGTAACAAAGCACCGTCGGTAAGTACGGACGGTGGGTTGACCCGGGGCCCTGGCACAATGTTGAGCTGTGCAGCATCTATAGGCCGGTATGAAATCGCTGCTGGTAGATAGTGCTCCTGCGTATTCCAGCTCGTTAAAGTCAATTCCCTGTTGCTGCCCCGAGAGGTAACATGATCGTTTCCGGTGACGAAGTCGCTTAACTTCATATTCGCCGAGCCTGCCATAGGCAACGGCGCTCTGAAGGTGGACTTAAATAGATTGATGGATAGGTCATCACCCTTTATATTCGTTGTTGAAGGGTAGGCCATCTTAACAGTTGTCTACAGTGGCACGACAAATCCGTTCCAACAAATCCTGTTGACGGGTGGTCAGTACGTTGCGTGGTCTTTCATTTAATGCTATGATGATAACGCACAATATGATTACACACAGCAGCATCAGGATTACTAGGATGGTTTTCTTTTCCTGGGGCGTCAACCTTTGTCGGACTAGACTCTCGGCCGAACCGCCCACGTTATCCATTGCGTGATGATGGATGACCAGAAGATGTTTTCCTGCTGACTATTACAGCTTAGTGGTAGTATCTGAGTTCTGTGCGAACGTAGATCTCTTCACAGATGCAGTGGTTTCCGTCCTTGGTCCTCTCTGCTAATAACCCCACATGTCTTCAGTTCCAAAATTGAGAGCAAGCCGTGCACATCGTCTCTGAAGACATTAATTAGAAAAGGCATTTAAAAATGCACATTGTGAGTTTGCGACACATATGTTTAATGCGCGCGCGTTAGTGCCCGTGAAAGAAGTGAAATTTGGTGAGAGGACTGTCAACGCCTGGCCAGGACGAAAGTGCATATGTGGTTTTCGCCGTTTCCAGCTGCCCTTGAGCTGACGTAAAGGTTAGTGCGTGTTGCTCCTTTTTTCCTATTTATCCTGCTTTCTTTCAGAGTGACGCGAGTGCCCAATCTTAATTATCATCCTTTGTAATACAGTCCATTATTTTTAATAGTTATCCGAAGCCTTGAAGGTGCTCTCCTCATGATTTCCGCTTTTAATGAGTTGTAGGCTTCCCCATTTTTTGGTATTATTTTATGTACTCTTGATTCGCAAAGTCAGACAGAGGTTCCTGATTAGCCTTTAGAAATTGACCAATTTCTTTAGCCGCAGAAACAAAATTTCGCCCATTGTCACAGAATATTTCCGCCGGCTTGCCTCTCCTAGCAATAAACCTCCTAAGCGTCATTATGAACGCATTTTTGGACAGATCACTAACGGCTTCTAAGTGTAAACATTTATAGCGTAAACACACAAACAAACATAGATAGCATTTTATTAATTTGGCACCTCGGCCTTTTCTACTCACAATGTAAAAAGGTCCCGCAAAATCTAAGCCCACTGAAATAAACGGAAAGTCTGGATTAACTCTCTGAGAAGGGAGATTACCCATTTTAGGGGTCAGAGTCCCACCACGAGCACACCTGCATCGCATGCAATTGTTTACTGTGCGCTGAGCAAGGCGTCTTCCATTTATCGGCCACACGGTTTCCTTAACAAGAGACAACAATAATTGAGGAGGTGCGTGCATATTTTTTATATGCACGTTGGCAAATATAAGTTTCGTTAAACGATGAGACGCGTGAAGCACAATCGGGTGCTTCTTTTCGTAGGGATAATTAGATTCATTTAATCGCCATACGCCAGCACTTTTGGCAAAGGTGGCAAAGAGAATACATATCGGAATTACAAGAGAGGACCAAGTGGAAATCAAACACCGCCAAGCTTAAGCTGGGTGACTTGGTTCTGCTACACGAAGATCATGTGCCTCCGCTATGCTGGCGTCTTGGCAGAGTTACGCGCTTGTTCCCGGGTGCTGATGGTGTTACCAGGGTTGCGGACGTAACCACTACCAGAGGATGTGTGCGACGACCACTCGTGCGTATCTGCCCTCTACTAACAGCCGAGGATTTGAAATTTTGAAAGGCTGTTCCTTTCAACGAGGCGGGAAGATGTTCAGACTTCAGATGCATGAACTGCGCCTACGTGCGTCTTAGTGTTCTGTGTGTGATTTGTTGCCATTAACTAAAACAGGCGCTTCAAGCTTTTCATAATTATATTTTTCTACCCTTCTCTTTCACTTTTTATCGAACTCATGTAAGACGTTCGTCGTCAATTAAATAGCTTAAAAATGATAATTTTGAGTTTTAATTAATAAATTAAGGCTCCGTTATGTACACTACGATACATAAATTGCTTTTTACCCAGCGTGCTGATACCTTTTTATGCCCAAATAGTCATGTATTATATTGTGAATACTACCTACAGAGATCTTTACTTCTTCAGCTTTAGAACGAACAGTAACACGACGATCCGTTAAAATTATTTTCTCAATTTTTTTATAATTTATCAGGTCTCTGCAGTGTTCGGCCGCCCTGGGCTTGGGTCGTCATTGATGTTCGATCTTCCTCTTTTTAACTCGGCACACCACCGTGCAACCGTAGAATAAGAAGGAGCGTGAACCCCTAATGTTTCTTGCAAATCTAAATTAACTTGCTCAGTAGTAAAAATTTTCAAGCAAAGGTATTTAATCACCGGACGAACTTCAATTTTCTCCATTTTTACCATTTGGCCCCGACACAACGAAATGAAAGTGTTCTATTTAAAAAAAAACGACTGTCAAGTTATTTTTTATTTGTTTTTCATAACAATTAAATTGGCTATGCCTGCCAGTACTTTTTAATTTCTTTGCTAAAGAATTTATATGTCATTCTCATTACTTATTGAACACCCCTCGTATACCTATGATCAGAAAATAAGTAGGTAGGTATATTATTTTCTCATAAAATCAACTATAATCATTAATTAATTATGGCCATTAATTGTATTTCCCTTGTTACTTATTGTAACTAACTAAGACTTCGTTTCTTGGAGCAGTAGCAGTTTCGCATAGTAAGCACTGGTGTGGTTCAAGAGCTGCTTGGCTATATGATAAATTATGAAGGTTTGTCCATTTTACGCATTGGGGACATTTCACGTGAAGCGGACAGGGAAAAAAAAGTGAGGTTCTGAAAATCGACCACATTCGGCCCATTTGTACTTCTAGTAGGTATGAATGTGTACGCATATTTTTTTTTTGTATAGTGTATATTTACCAAGTTATAGGTTTCAAAAGAATTGTCGTTGATTGGTACTACAATTTTTCGAAAGTAATTTTTCGAATATATCAAATCTACTATAAAATATTTAACATAGCGATACATATTAAAAATATACTGTTCTTTTTGACAGTAAAAAAAAATTAAAAAATTAAAAAAAAATTAATGGCGAAAACCGGAAGTAAACTTTTCAAACCAGAATTACAGTCACTTCGACCTATTTTTTTTATTTTTTTTTTCTTTCAAAATATAGCTTAAATGATAATTAAAGTACATTAGAAAATTTAACATGGGATCTTTATTAGTTTAGGAGATACGTTGAATAATATACACCCGCGTCGCAAGGGGCGTCATATGTAGCACTTGCTTAGATCAGTTGGTGTGCGTCAAATAAAATGGCTTGTATAAATTACTGTGATAAAATAGTTCAAACATAATAAAACAACATTGGTACAGCACAAGAACTGTTTATTTTGTAATTTTAACAATTTTACAATGGGAATTTATGGCAGAACTGGTCCTCTTTACAAGAAGGCCTGTGGTTGTTGGAATGAAGCTGTGAAGCTTTTTGGTTCCTGAAATGGTGACCGTAGACGCAAACCGGGGTTCCAAAAAAATTCTCTGACGCTCTATATCATCTTTAGAACAGAAATAAATGGCGGTTTGTTTTAAAGATGATTTTGCCCATTCATATAATCGCATTGGTGTTATAATTGCTTTACTTGGAGGTAACTGTAAACTTGCACGCGCAGCTAAACGTTTCAGATTCCCCCCTAGACCATCGCATGGCCCCTTTCCGTGAGATGTTGCATGAAAATGCAACTCTGCATCTGCATTAAAATCTTCTTTGTAATAAAACAGATTCACAAAGTTAAATCTATTTTTAAAATGTTGGGAAGCCCCGTCAGTTATGTATATAATTTTTGATCCAAGTATCGATTTTTCTAAAAGATGCTTGTGTAGTAGCTTTTGGAAAGCATAAAAGGTGGCTGTGTCATGCTTCAGGTCGTCAGAAATCATAACAATGCTTCCGTGTTTTACTTCATTACCGTCTCTGTAGTAAAAAACTGACGTTAGAAGCCTGTGCATTATTCCAATGAAAGGATTGAGCAGCATCTTGGACAATAAAACTATAGTTTTCTGCAAAATCACATTGTACGAGAATTTGACCTTCATCGATAGTCTCCTTAAGAGTTTTAAAATAAACCGCCTGTTGCTCTGCAATGTAAGCATGAGGTTTCAAAAGGTCCAAAGCGTCACATAACTCATCTACAAAACTATCGGAAGATAAAAGTCGAGTAGATATCGTGTAGCGGTCTGTGCCATCCCATTTTTCAAACTGCACTTCTGTGACTTGATTGTTATCAAATTGTATTTTTAAATGCTCTCGAATTGCACTTAAGCCTGGACAAGAATTACAGCGTTCATTTGGCGGTGTCTTAGTAGTCATTAAATGACACGTCAGTGTTGGATTGGGACACATCGTCTGGCGAAGGCAATCCTTATAAGATGAAAGTTGCATAGCAGACCCAGCTGTAAGATTAGCAATGTCTCCTCCATTCAACATCAATTTCACGTTTTGATGGTAAGTACAAACACATACCATATGTGTTCCGGAGTCGCCTGCGAGGATACATTGTTTGGGTCTTAGTGTAAAAAACTTTGTTAACCCTATCTTGATGTTAGGGTATTCATCTTTAAACCTCTGATAAAGTTCGTCAATGTTACAGAGAAGGAGCTGTTTCTGTATGTGCGTTCTTTTTCCATCGTCTAATTTAACAGATATAAAATCTTTTTTACCAGGCATTATGCGGCTAATGTCTTCTCGTAGATAAAAATCTTTAACCAAGTTCTCCGTCTCGGCTGGTAGTTTACGACCACCGCGTGGGTTCGGAGAGGATAAGATACCGAACTGATTGACAAGTTGTTTTGCTTTTCTTGCTTGTCGCCTGGACGTTCCAAATTCTTCTGCAAGTTTATTTTCACTCCATGACGTGGGTGCTATTGTTAATATCATAGTCTTCATAGAAGTAGAAGTAGAAGGATGATTGAATTTCTCTTTTAGCTGCTTTAAAATTTCTTCGTTTTCTATGGATGTGTCGGTTTGGGTGGAAATATGTTTAAACTTATCTTCGGGAATAAACGGTTCATCTTCAATGTTTTGCGAAGGTTCACTAGATGTTTGACTGCATTGCACAATGTCTTCATTAGCTACTGGAGGAGATTCAGTCAAAAGTCGTTTCCTGCAGGAGGCACATACGTAAAGATCTTCACTCCACTCCAAAACTCCACTTTTGAGCTAAACATTTAGATATTTTCCTTAA
Source organism: Lathronympha strigana (assembly GCA_949128165.1). Classification (NCBI taxonomy): domain Eukaryota; kingdom Metazoa; phylum Arthropoda; class Insecta; order Lepidoptera; family Tortricidae; genus Lathronympha; species Lathronympha strigana. The sequence goes on from OX421917.1 coordinate 1,730,670, forward strand.
ATTTTTAAATTTTCGATGAAGTACCAAGTGAAATGGGTTAAAACATCGATCACCGTACGGCGCCATTAATAATAACAACTGTCACAGATTAAAACGTGCACAAGTCGCTGAGCGGTTAAAGCAGCACTAAAGTTTAAGTTACGAAACCGCTAGGCGTCATATTTCTATCTCTTTCTTGTAGATAGGTTTGACCGTTTGACTCTATCTGAGACAAAAAAGTACTACACGTTACTAACAGATGGCGCTATTAGTCACGTTTCGCAAATAATAAAACTTCTACTGCTCCAAAAACGTTTTTTTTTTATAATATATTATTAACTTATATTTGTATTATGTAGTTATATTTATATTATATTATATTAATAAAACTTATTTCATATCATTAAATGAGGTTAAATATACGCTAAAACGATATAAAATATTAATAAAGTTGCCATATCGCGCAAACTGCTTAACCTTGCAAGCGCTACATATGACGCCCCTTGCGACGCAGGTGTATATTATTCAACGTATCTCCTAAACTAATAGAGATCCCATTTTAAATTTTCTAGTGTACTTTCATTATCATTTAAGCTATATTTTGAAAGAAAAAAAAAGAAAAAAAAATAGGTCGAAGTGACTGTAATTCTGGTTTGAAAAGTTTACTTCCGGTTTTGGCCATTATTTTTTTTTTAATTTTTAATATTTTTTTTACTGTCACAAAGAACAGTATATTTTTAATATGTATCGCTATGTAAAATATTTTATAGTAGATTTGTTATATTCGAAAAATTACTTTCGAAAAATTGTAGTACCAATCAACGACAATTTTTTTGAAACCTATAACTTGGTAAATATACACTATACAATAAAAATATTTTGCGTACACATTCATACCTACTAGAAGTACAAATGGGCCGAATGTGGTCGATTTTCAGAACCTCACTTTTTTTTCCCTGTCCGCTTCACATGAAATGTCCCATTGGTCACACCCAATATTCTTCTCTGCCTCTTCCTCAGTCTCACTTATGCCATATATTTTCCTCAAATTTGTCCATAAAAATATTGACACAGGCAATTTTGCATTTCTAAAGTAGGGAGTACTTATAGATGGTATAATGTAGAGAGTGTGAGTATAGATAAATGTGCTTAATGCTGCTAGTATTACGTATTACTGGTCAATATGTATTTGAAGACTGCTTCTGTTAGAACACTTAATAAAACAAAAAAGGATTCTTGCAAAAATCAGTTTATTGATTCCTAAAATAATTTAACATTTCGTGCAACCTGCGCTGGCCTTGCAGGTTCCTGCCTGCTACATTGTCATCAACATTACCATTATGGTAATATTCCAGCAGAATTTGCTTCTCATCCTGTACGTACTATGCGGGCAATGTTGCACAACGTTGTGCAGCATTTAAAAATTTCCCCCGCAAATGTAGAGTTTACTCTTAAATAATTTAAGCAAGGGAATTTTTCTTTCAAAATACCAAAAGTATTTTCAATAACTCGTCTTGTTGATTTCTGTGTTCGATTGTATTGGGCTACCTCTATGGCGTCTAAATTTAGCCCTGTAGGCGTTAACAGCTAACTTAATAATGGATATCCGGAGTCTCCTAGAAGGACACAATTAGGGATTAGTCTCCATCCAGCTTCTATTTTTGTAAAGAGCTGTGAGTTCTTCAGCGCTCTACTATCGTGAACACAAACTGCCATACAATCGAATCATCATCATCGAATGGTTTCCATGTCTATCCACAAAGTGGTCTTCCCGGATTCGTGGTGCGTCAATTTCGATTAGGGTGACATCAACACTCCCAATCACAAATGGCATAACTGGCTGTAACAAATGTATATATGTTAGTTTATAAATTAGTTTTTTATAATGTTTACTTTGTGTTTCTTTCCAACTCCGAGCTAGGGACTTAGCTCAGAGTTGGAAAGAAACACATATGATATGCAGTGGGCTAGTACGAGGACTTAACGTCACCTTCTTATTTATTGTCACCTATTGAATTTACCGGATAGCTAATAAATCATGTTGTTTATATATATATATATATATATATATATATTGTAAGAATGTAGTGGAAACTTACCTCATTCATCTGCTCTGGCCAGGCGACTACTTTATTTAAAAAAAAATCTCTATTAATGGCGTTAACTATGCCATGCACAGCCGTGCATACGCTTGATTTAGAGACTCCATGCATGTCAACTACAGCATAATATTGACTGCCAGTTCCAAGCCAGTACATGGCTACGCTGAGTTGCAACTTCGAGCTCATTGCCTGGTTGGTGTTGGTCGGGGACTCCAAGCAGCCCCCAATCTCGGCAAGGATGTTCTCCATTTGTGTGGAGTTCATCCTAAACCTATAAACTATTGTATAAATGAAGCAAATATTTATTTTTCTTACGTGTTATAAAAATATGTGAACACCGTTAAAGTTAATTTCAGACCACATAATCTATATTATTGTTAATCAGATGTCACCAATATTTTATATTATTACTTCCATTTGTGTTGACCGTGAATTTTTTTTGCTATACCAAACATATTACTACCTACCCCAAACACAAGTAACATGTTTATCGCTTTATGCATTCAATTAATATATGATATAGTACTTAAATAAATATTCGCTACTATTTAAATGCTCACCAAAATGGCTTTTATACCCTAAAACTAAATAAATAAATATTGAGGTCTCAATTACTGCATCGCATCACAATGAATACTCTACTTTGCACTCTAAGCTAGCTCTACAAGTTAACACCCCCATATTCAACATCTTGACCGGAGTATAAGGTAAGTAACAAAACGAATTACCTACTGGTAAGAAAATATAAGACAAAAGTTAAATTAAATTTTATACTTATGTAGTAATTATAATATTTTAAAGTTAAAAATAATCAATGGCACTGTAAACTCTAAAAAACAAAAAAAAATCTTATAGAATTAATTTGTTGTTACCAGTCAAAAAGGAAAAACAAAAAAAAGGAATGATTACTGAGTCAATAAAGCTTTTTTGATTTTGCTGGCCGCCCCCTCTTTTTCTTCTCGCCAATTGGGATATTCCAGGCTCCACGTAGTTTAGTCTGATTGCTTAACCCACCAAATGTTTGCTAACGTACTTGTTGAATGAGGAAGATGGTGACCAATGGGAAGCAAGGATAAACTATGGAATATATTTAATGTGTTACAAACCGATGCTAGGAAAAAGTGGCTTTAAGAAAGATTCTGCGAATCCATATATACAGGTTGTACAGCGCCCTCTGCGGAGCGGTCCTAAACTATTCAGTAAGTGCGTGTGCACCCGCCATAGGTTATTGACTTATTATGCTAATATTTTGAATTTCCCGTAGATGTCGCCCTCATTTCCAATGTGGCGCCATCTAGCGGCTATAAGTTTAGGTACTAAGACTAATACAATAGTTATCTCTAGACCAAGTTCACACCTGTTTGCCTGGAGGGCGATAGGTTTGTCTGTTACCTAGGTCGTAACAGTACTGTTTCTTACTAGGAATGCGGGATAGTTACATCTACCGGAAAACCAGTTACAATATTGATTGGTATCCCTACTTCCCATTCACTGAAAAACTGCAGCTTAAAGTCGTCGAAACTTTCCCAAACTTTCCGTCGAAACTTTCGTCGACATCGACAGTTTTACAATCCATATTCTCACCAGCTGGACTCCTGTAGTATGTCGTTTACTCGGTGAAATTTAGCCCATTGGTACGCTTCAGTCAATTGTTTCAGAGTAATGGTGGGTTTTTGGGAAACTGACCTATTATTTATTTTATAACGTAATTGTTTGACCACCATATCTTTCCCTAACACAAGAAAGCGTGACAATGAGTGACGTTCCCGCAAGGTATTTTCGTCTTTTATAGTCCTATTAAACGCTTCAAGCGCGTTGTTAGTTGCCGGAGTACATGGAAGGGCTCCCAAATACCAATTGCGATTCATAATCAGCCATTCGTCTTGAAAGTATTCCACTTCCACTTGGCTAAGAAACTTTCACACGCGCGGTCGAAGACATTAGATGATGATGAACACGGTAAAGCATCTATGTCAGTCAAGATTCGTGTGTGTAATGATTTGTCTGCTGATTTTTCCACTCGTTTCTGGATATTTTTTTTGCGTGTGCCCAACACATTCTTATCAAGACATCCGCTCCAAAGACTATCAATACTTTTGGAGTCAAACATTCATTGTGTATTGCAGAGACACTGTCCTTGAGTGCCGTAAATAAAAGTTTTAAGTCAGCAGTTTGCTCCGAGGATGTTACGCTTAAAACAAATGCGTGAAAGCTTCTGTCACGATCAGTTGTTCCAACGATGAGTACGAGAAAGCCCTGCCAGATTATTTTTGAAAGAAATAAAGGGTAGCGATTGTAATTTTAGATTGACAATAATATATTTTGACTAAAGGTTAGAGAATTTGATTACACTAAAGCAATTTAGACTGCAGTTTTTGGTATTGATATTGATGTTTTATGAAAACAATATTTGAAATAATACCTAAATGAAAAACAACCTAAGAAAATAAATTATGTAGTTATTATAAAAATTATAAAAATATATACCATTTAAGTGATTCTTTTGTATGGTAATCGACCCAGCATTGCCCTAAACACAGGGCTACGTTGCGTTTTTGGCACATTGTCATAATAAGAGTTCGCTTGCCAATAGCGGAGCAGCGTCTACAACGCAGCCTCTGGTGTTTAATGGACTTGCTCTCATATCTGGGGGTGTGTGTCGGAAAGTGATCCAGTTGAGCGTCGAGCCGCGCACAATCATTGGGATTAGTCGGAGTCGGAGTACTTGTACCGGCTGGCCCGCCCTTACTAGTTTTCCCGGTGGGTTTGCATGCGCAAATTTTCGGGTGATTTTTTGGTGAATATTACGTAGCTGTTCATAATACTACTATTAATCATATGGGTAAATACTTTAATGTACCATTTGCGGCCTCTTTTGCGTTCCATTGGATAATTGCTTAACTTCATGTTCTTTAAGTCAACCGGTGTTATCGATGAAGTGCAAAAATCGCAGCAGTAATTGAAACCTATTTCGGGGCATAAATTTGCGGAAATCTAGCATCCCCTGCACGCCTGTCGTCCAGTACTCGCTTACTCGGGCCCTATTATTGAGAGACGTGTATATTAATCCGAAAAGCCTTCTTATCTCTTCAACAGTGGTATCAACCCATTGATGCAGGTGTTTTGGCAAATCGTGGAACTCTGAAATAGTGGCAAACATTTGCCACGCGTATAAATTGGCCTGATTTACGATGTTAAAAGCGTCTTGGGACGGTGTACAGCGTATACTCCTGTTCTCGGCCCGCAAACGTGGAGAAGTCGTTGGACCAAGAAAAGGAGTTATCATGATTGCCTAGTGGAACATCTGCATCTTCAGGCCTACGAACCGGCTCAAGCTCGAGTCTAATGGAGGCCCGCATCACCGACATCTGCCTCAGACTCAGGCCTACGAGGCGGCTTATAGGCTTGTGTCTCTTGGAGGCCCGTACCACCGAAATCTGCCTCAGACTCAGGTCTACGCGGCGGCTTATAGGCTCGAATCTCTTGGAGGCCCGCTCCACCGACATCTGCCTCAGATTCAGGCCTACGAGGCGGCTCATAGGCTCGAGTCTCTTGGAGGCCCGCAGCACCGACATTTGCCTCAGACTCAGGCCTACGAGGCGGCTCATAGGCTTGAGTCTCTTGTTGGCCCGCATCACCGACATCTGCCTCCGACTCAAGCCTACGCGGCGGCTTATAGGCTGGAGTCTCTTGGAGGCCCGCACCACCCTGCCTCAAACTGAGGCATACGAGGCGGCTCAAGGGCATGAGTGTCATCAACAACCTCGCGGACGTCAACTCCTGCTCCATAGCAAGATCGTTTCATAAATAAGGTTTTTTACATGACCCCATAAAAAGAAGTGTATGGGATCATTTTTATTTTTAAGACTAAATTTGTGTTAGAGAAATGTAATCCTGATAATAATACTATCGATTAGTATAATAAAGTAGCCAGTGTTTTTTTTAGTTGGTTCGAGTCCCGGGCGAGGCGAACGAGTTTTATAAAAACTTTGAATGCAGTCTTGTTCCTTTTTAAAAATAAAGGTATGTCTCCTTTAAGTAAAATGAGCCAGCTTAAGGATTTAAGGTAGTTTCCCTCCAGGGCCTGACTATATATTATATTCCCCGTTATTGATAAAGGTATAGCTAAAAGTATTTTTAAAAATGATAAACTTAAACTGTTTACAAAATCTGCAAATCCGATTTTCTTCCAAGTCTAGTAAAATGACAAAACGTGGCGCGTTTGGTGGCCGATTTTGTGATTTTACTAGACAGAGTCAGGGATTTGGTCATACTCTGAAACTTTCTGGAGAAATGAGGAAATGGATTCGCCATTTTGTCATCTTGCGTGATTTGATCATATCCCTTAGAGATTTGTTCAAATCTCTGTTTTGGTCATTTCCCTGACAAATTATGAATGCCTTCATTCATAAATTGCTCGTGCACTTTTAAACGTGACGTACGTTTATTTATAACTTTAGTAACTCATATAATTTTTTTTACCTAGAATTTTTTTCATTGTCTCTTCTCGGTGTGGAAGCTCTAACAATAGAGTATGTTTTAGATATTTAGGTACAGATACGTACACGTATGTACGTTAGGGTAAATAATAAAAACATTTATACTTACCAGGTAAAAGGAGCGTCAGAACGGCACCTGTTTTATATATAAGTTTGCACTGCTTTTTTTTTCATCCTCCGACTTGTGTAAAATGTATTCGTCTATGGGTTTTATGTGCCGTCGCTTCCACGTTGATTCTATGTTTTTTTGAGTTCAAATGCTTGTCTATGGAACCCTTATGGTTGATAAGGTCCTTGTTGTATATTTTGCATGATGGAACATCTATTGTATTAATGTTTTTTTTTTATAAGCCATTTACGATAACTATCGTAAGTAAGCCACGTGGTAGGCAACTCGTTGCCCAAAAAGAATATCTATTCCTGTTTGACATCAAGTTGCCAACGAAGAAAAGAACTCAAACAGTTAGAGGAAATGTATCTAGTTTCCAAACTTCAAAAACAAATGCACATATAAAAGTACTTACATACAGTGTTGAGCATTAAAGAATAAAATAATTATTTGAATAAGAATTTGCAAGAATAAAATCACGGTGATTTTATTCTGGTATAATTCGTACGGAATAATTTTGTCTGGATTAATTCGTAGGAGAAAAAAATTGAATAGGAATAAGTTATTCTTAGGCTGAGTTTTATCAAATTTTGATTCCAAGAATAACGCTTACTCTCAGATAGTAACGTCAAATTACTATGGAATTTTGACATTCATTAGCTCTACCTCCCAACAAACAAAAAATCCTCTTGTAGTGGCTAATATTGCCAAAAATAATAGTTTTATAAGAGCCATGTTATGGCTAATAAGGGTGCATTTGGGCACAATTTATAAGGATAATAACCTCGTAACCATGTTTGGGGGTTAGCGTCTTGATAGGTATTTTCAGGAGGCAGCAGACGGGGTTCTTCAATGACTTCTTCTTATTTTGATTTTATAATTGTTTTTATTACGTGGTTTTAAAAGAAGATTACAAAATTAAGTTTTTAAAGCGAATCTGTATAAAAATTAGCAAATATTCGCGTGCGGCTAGTGTGCCGTGTCGTCGTGGCTGGTAAAGTGTAAGAGGCAGTCGCAACGCCTCCGCGCGGCGGTGCTGGGAACTCCTCCTCTTCGTGAGTAGTCCGGTAGATGGCGCTGTACACTCGAACACCTCCCTTGTAGTAACTTTATTATTCTCTTTTTTTTCTTATACGCGCTATATTATGGCATACAAAAAGGGCGTTAAACTTATAATGGCGAGAAAAACTTCTCTTATAAAGCCAATATACTTATAAGGAACATACTGACATCCATAATAAGGGCAATCATCCTTATACGTGTTTTATTGTTGACAAAAACAAGGGCATAATACTCATAACGGCAAAACAAAGTAAATTAAGTGTATTCGCTCAGTGATTTACCTACATTTGCGCAACAAATTTCAACCATTTTAATGTAAAGGAAACGGTAAGTTATTGATTTATTGTATGTAGTTTACTTGGATATGTGCTTATTCATAGTGAAAACTGTGTGGGAATTCAAATGTATGGTGAAATGTGGTACGCAGTGGGTTGTGGGACAAGGGATTTTATTGCAAAAGCCTATGCATTACCCCCTAGAATTTGGAAAGTTACAAATAAAATACCTTAAATCACCACATGTCTTATATTTAATTTATCTTAAATTTACCTGTTTTTGCTGGACATCCATCACATTCAGTATCTAAAATAGTACTTTCAATTTCATTGATGTGCACTGTCACTAGTTAATATTTTTTTGTTATCCTGTGTTCAGGAACGACTTTCGCTGTTATAATTCATTTGATGTTATCTCTTTTTAGCTCCACATAACCAACTGCACTTTGGACATAACCAGTTCTAGAAGCCCTACAAAAAAGAAAAACAATCCTTGAGGTTCCTGATATATATATGAGACAATGTTTAATAACATTATATTAACGTCGATCTCAAACCTTAAGGAACTTACAATAATGTTTTCGCAACCCTTATCTCTTCAATGTTGTGCTTGTCGCTAGTCCTTAAATTTTCCATAATAACCGCCATGTCCATATCGGGCAAGTTTTCGGAGTCTGCTTTGGAAGGACTTTAGAATGTCTGGAAACGCCAAAAATTGCCATTTTTTTTTGGTACATTAGGCTATCCCAAGTGTATTTTTGAAATCGGCAAACTGCGAAAAATCATAGGAGAAAAGTTATGGCCTCGTAAAGTTTTCCAAATAATCCAAATTTTCATAGTATTCAAGGGTGACGGTTTGCACTCTAGTCTTAGCAAATGTGGGCAAACAGTGACATTGGTGTATTATTTTATAAACTAGCCGTATATTTAACGTTTTCATGCATATATATATTTATATATACACGCAGTGGAAATTTAAATTGTCATAAGGCACATAAGGTCTCAAGATTGTTATGACGTAAAACACACGAAAGAGGGTGGAATTGGGTTCTATGACAGTTTTACTCTAGAATACATTTAAATAAAACATTTGTTATTTTTTATATTTTAATGATATAAATATAATATACATGTAATTAATTCCTCGAAAGGGTCTAATTTTTTAATTTTTATTTGTCGCCTCCATGAGTACTCGATAAGCCAGTCTGTGAAGTTGCCTTTATAATTATCTCTGTGGACGGTCCGTTTTAATCCTCGCCAGTGACTTTCTATCCTTTGGGTGTGTGTCCCATCAGGTGCCACAAAACAATTTTCTGGATCACTATGGTTTACACGCTTGTGTATATAGCCATGTTCGGAAAGTCGGAAAGGCAGTTATATGCACGCCAAAAATCTGTATGTTGTGATGTTGGGCGTAACGGAAACAACTGTTAGCTTGAAGTCCAATATAATGAATGATAAATAATGCGTACAGCGCCTTATATACTAACATGCTAAGCATAAGTGTGGGTAACGTATAGTAGGTAGGTACACACACTACACCTTCCCTCTTAAAGAAAAAAAATGATTAAAATATAAAAGTTCTATCTATTTTTTTTTAGACATACACTGATATTTTAAAAGGTTCATGAAAACTAAAATAAGTACAAAACAAAAAATGAATTTAGTATGGACAAATAAAAAACATTTTCTTCAAATTAAAAACATTAAAAAAAATCATAATCAACATCATAATAAAAAAGAGAAAATTAATTTAAATTGCTAGATAACGATCATTTTCCAAAAAATATGACTGTCCTTGAACATTACTAGAAACAATCTTATATATAACAAGTACATAGTATTTATGCCCGCTAGGATGACGAACCTTAAAAATAACCAATACAATTTCTTACTTACGACGCTAAATGACGCTATTCATTTAACATACACTACATCGTTATGATTAATAAAGAAACACAATAAAACTATAACAAAGAGTAAAATAAAATGACAACTCCCTATGAAGTGTGTATTCCCAACTTCCAACATATTGTAGGTATTCGTCAATACACTACTTTCGCAATCCTTTATATTTAATACGTATGTTTATTCTTGTATTTGGCACCTCTTATTGATTCTCAATTATTATTTCAGTATTCACTTTTACTTGCAAGGTTTTCTTATTCAATTTTATATCATATTTATGTATTTAAAAGAAGTCTTTCCTTTTTTTTTAAACTTATATAGGTATCTCATACATTACATAAACTGCATCTTAAGCGTGCATCTCTTATTTCAAGGGTATATAACGCATACATTGATGGTCGGCCGACCTTAATATACATTTTATTTATTTGCTCAGGACACAAGATAATTATTTATTTCGAGCGCTCACATATTAAACATTTTATTTATTCACTCAGGCAGTTCATTTAACACGTCCATACATCATAACCTTCCATGTGTCCAAGGGTCGTCACGGTTGGTTCTCGACCAAACCATGATCCGATCACCAAGGATTCTCCTGCCTATCTTGTGTCCTGATATACCCTTGCTACACCGTATCGATCAAGGCCGCCTCTCGGGCCACCGAAGATGCGATAGGCATTTATTTTTATTTATCTATGTGCATATTTCTCCATCTTCATCATTAATCCTTTCAAAACCCATTCAAAAACTTAATCAAACCATGAAAAACTTCAACAAATAAGAATTTCAACAACTCTTAGGTGATCAAGCTAATCGTTTTTTGAAATACTTACGTGTTTTAGTTTTCATATTCACTGTTATCCTATCTTCGGTCAATCTATTTTACTAAGTATTTAAAAAAACCAATCGCAAACCCAACTAATTTATCACTGTAATTACCATTTTTAATAAACAAAATTTCACTTCTAAATTGCACATTAATCAATTCAATTCATTATAAATCTACAAACCATAATCCAATGTATTAACCTGCACATCCCTATGCCAACACAATAAAACCTACTACACTTTCACATACTATTTTCACGATGTCAGGTACGTTTCATTTTTCCACTTATTATCATTATTCATTTCTTACGTAAATCCATGTAAAATTTGTCTGTTCCGTGTATTTTAAAATCTAGTCCGGTACATTAAAGTTCTACACACAAAAAAATCAATTACCAAATAAATTCTAACTATAAAAATCCTAATTTTAATTTACGAAACTAAACATTCAATCTAGCATATCATATGATTAAAAGTCGTTACCATCCGGAACAAGTTATTAAATTCTGAAAACTATTAAACTTTAATTCCAACTTAAATTCAATTCCATTACAATCATTTTTAAAGGTTTTATAACATTGCAGAAAGACGCTGAAATTTGAGATGAAATGACAGACGTCGCATGCCATTCCTTATATGGAGCGCACGCGCCGCCGTCATGTGCCATATCTGTAAAGGATGGTACTTTCTTCCTCTGTAATTTTAATTGAATCGTAACATTTATAACCGACTTTGAACCATATGGCTTCGTCATCAAACGGCGTTTATATAATTAGGTTTCCTTTATAAATTTAGGGATTAGGTGCATATCGTACCTATATTTAAGCAACACTATGAAAATTATACATCTAGTATTTAAAACTCTAATTTTTAAGAAATTCTAACAAATAGTAAAGAAGAAATCTTAATAATAATAATTACTGTCCAACTTAACACTTCAGAATTCACGCTTTGCTTCTGCGTGGCCTTTGTAGCTTGGCCTTAACCAATGACACCAAGGACATCCATCTCGTCACGTTGTCCAAAGCGCGCCAAAGCACCTGGATATAACTCAGCAGCAACCATTCTTAAAGGTCCTTGCTTCCGGCAGTAATCAAATTCACAGAGGTAAAAATAAAAAGTCCAGATTAAAGTCTCGTTCAACACATCTTATCGTTATCACGCGTTATTCTTAAATTGCAGGCCTAATTTTTATATCGTCCTGTGTCCACACATTAAAAAATACACCGAATCGTCCGATATCTGTTTATGACCCAATGTCATAGTTTATTAAATTCCACAATCCACAAATAAAGTAAATTTTTTGTTTTCACTCAATTTACCGAAATTTGTCACAGCAGTTACCCAAAGGTCTTATATTTTAACACTTTCCGCCAAGGTCACTGAGTCCTTCTGGCCGGCGCAGCGCGCCGCCAGTGCAGCGCACGGCCGCACTGGCAGGATCGCCATGTGATGTTGGGCGTAACGGAAACAACTGTTAGCTTGAAGTCCAATATAATGAATGATAAATAATGCGTACAGCGCCTTATATACTAACATGCTAAGCACAAGTGTGGGTAACGTATAGTAGGTAGGTACACACACTACAATGTATTATGCCCAAGTAGCAATCAAATGTCTTAAAAAGGTATTGAAGATATCTTGAAGACAATTAGACAAATTATTGCTGTTGTCTTGGCTAAAACCATTATGTCCCTGAAGATATCTTGAAGATATCCCCCAAGACTCAGTTAAGACAAAGTGGGCACAGTCTTTAAGAAAATTTCAAGAAAGAGTTAATACTTCTGTTTAGACAAACTTAAACCCTACTTAAGAATGAGGGTTTACAGATCTCTAAACTTGGATTTCAAGATATCTTGAAGGTTGATTTAAGACCAAGAAATATACTTAAAGATATCTACAATACTGACTTAAAACTATTAACACTGAGTTGCACAAATTCGACCTTCTCTTAATAAAGAAAATTTTAAACCTTTTTTTACTCATGGATTGTATTTTAGAAAACATGGCTAACTCTTTTACTAAAAAGAGAATTCATTGAAGGTTATCAAAATGGCGATTATGTTACTATTTATTATTTTTAGAAAATACCGTTTTATTACCTTGTAGGTATTTAAAAACTACAACGCACGATTGTTTGTCGTGTAGAATTGATCGAAAGTGCTATAAAAAAGACGGGCTTACAAAATACTAGAAAAAAACAATTAAAATTTGGAATATTATGTTGCAAAATGAAAATTTTCTTATATACAGCGCAGAATACTACTTTTCTGTAAATGTATTTGAGATATAAATGCAATTATTATTGATATAACAAAAATCTAACTTCCATGAACTTTATTTTTTAAGAATCAGCATCGAAATTTTTAATTTGTTTTATTTATTACAAGTGTAAAATGGCGTTAAGTCTTATTACTTTTAGCGAAGTATGACTTTAAACGATACTGATTTTGTAAGGTTACTTTAGATAAAGTATAGACACATTGGATTTGGAGAAGTACCGATTTAGATATATTATACTTAACTTATGCTAAAAACCGTTCTACTTAATACTTAAAGGGACTCAATAGAATCCTTAGTTTTGACTTAGTGAATGCAAGTTGTCGTCCAACTTACGGTAAGTTTTATGCAAGAAGAGCCATTAAATTTATAATAGGTATATAATATTCATTCTGTATAATCTGTATGTCCTGTGATGAAAACACATTTTGGCTAACTCAACTTGTATTCATATTTCAATTACGAATTTTTAATTTGTAATGCAAAATCATGTAATACACTGTAGAAATAAATGAATCTGAATTCTGAATCTGAATCATAACTTCATATAATAGCCTCGCCCGGCGCAGTGCTGTGCATTCCCGGTGTACTCCCAGATTTTTAACATAGGATTGGCCAAAATTCTATTTTTGAACTTTTGAATGTTGCTGTGTGGTATTTTACTGATCTGGGCGGCCAATATTATTCTTGATGTTATTTAAGTAGTTACAGTAACATTAAACTAATCATTCATTTTTTATCTATACGGTAAGAAAATTATGGTGAAATTATAAAAAAATAAGGGTTTTTAATTAGCTCAAAGTAGTTATAATAATATAATGCTCTCCGTTCCCTTTCTATCAGAAGTCATTTCATTTCAGAAGTCATTTATTTTCATGGTTAATGTCGTCGTGTTCTATGTCGGCATCGTCCTTCAGATCGTCAGTAACAATATGCCCGAGATACTTGAAGCGAGTGACTCTCGTCAGGGACTTGTTGCCAGCCTTAAAAACCATAAATTCACTCTTCTTCCCGTTATAAAGCAAATCGTGTGAGGAGGCGTATAGGATTCACATATGGCAAAAAGTTTCCGAAGCGCACTAATGGAGGGAGCCAGTAGCAACATATCGTCCGCGTAATGTTGTTTAGGCATACGCCATCAACATGGCATCCGATATGTGTACCGCTCAGTTGCTCAATAAGTAGACCCACTGGTCTACGTACGTATAGACATCAAGGGTGAGCTCAAACCCTCGCTGGCGTACCCCGCACTCCATCTTGTATGGTTAAAGTTCCAGATTCGATATTCCGACATGCAGGACCTAAGGGCGAACTAATTTTAAACCGGTCTCTGAAAAAGTTAGCTATTTCTTTAGGATTTGAAACTCCATTAACACTCACAGGCACGCCGTTCTTAGGATTAAGTTTATTTGTGGCCTTCCAGAAGGCCCCGAAATCTCCACTAGAGTGATGTGATGCCAGCAGGTCCATTTTAATTTGGTCCTGATGGTTCTGACACCACCTCAACCTTCCTTTAAAGACTTTACGCGCCTCCAACATGTCATTACACCGTCCCTGAGCCCGGTTTCCCATACCATTTCCAAATTTTGAACGCTCTTTTGGCGTGACTGTGGGCCTCCTTCACATGCTTGTTCCATCCGGCTAAAGTATTTTTACGTCCACTAATACTTATTACTTAAATGTGTTAGAGTAGCCGCATGACATATAGAGCCCCAATTACAGTACACAGTTGGTCAACAAGGCTCCTATGACATACACTGTCGCAATACCTACCGCAACAATCTTGAAACTCAGTAGGAAAATCAATATTCTTTAACTTTGATATAACAAAAATCTAACTTCCATGAACTTTATTTTTTAAGAATCAGCATCGAAATTTTTAATTTGTTTTATTTATTACAAATGTAAAATGGCGTTAAGTCTTATTACTTTTAGCGAAGTATGACTTTAAACGATACTGATTTTGTAAGGTTACTTTAGATAAAGTATAGACACATTGGATTTGGAGAAGTACCGATTTAGATATATTATACTTAACTTATGCTAAAAACCGTTCTACTTAATACTTAAAGGGACTCAATAGAATCCTTAGTTTACAAATTTTCAAATATTCCGTTATTTGGTGGACATTTCTTTGTCCCCACTTCACTTTATTTGTATTATTTATTAACCAAGCTGACATTAGTGATTTTCCTCGCTACGTTCAATTTGCATTTTACTATGAGTGGAAAACTATCAGACCAACATTCATAGTATGTAACATGAACATCAATAACACTCGATAATGCCGTAATGCGGCCTTAGTTACTATACAGTGGTCGAGAAAACGGCGGTATCCATGCGCCTCGCTAATAAATGTGAATGCTCCCGACGACTCTAAAATATCTAAATCGGCACATACCCAGTCCTGCATAATGATACCGAAGTATCACTCGAAGACGTACTTGGTACTACTAACGAAGTCTCACGCATCGCACTGGTAACGTTTGAAGCACTTGGTCGCACACAATTTGACGATTTTTTAAATATATTTTTTTATTTCGTCTATCTTTGAATGGTTCTAGTTCGGTTAAAAACGTCCCGTTAAACCTATTTTCACTTAAACTTTATTAAATGTAGCAAAAATTGAATACAATAGTCTTCATTAACTCAATTAATAGAGCTTAGTATTACAATCATCTTAAGTTCATCTACCAAAATCAGTTTTTACTTTGCAATTCTAAACTAATACTTGAATTATATCATTGAGTCTTAAGTGAGCTTCCAAATAATCTGAGTTGAGTAAAATACGCATTTTTAGACTTAACTGTAGACATACTTAATACTAAATAGTTTTTAGCATACTTAACTAGGTTTAAGGTATTCTTAACTTGCTAAAGTAGCAGTAGCTTAAAACTATTTAGTTTTTAAGATTAAAATGACTAAACTGAGTCGTTTTAAATTTAGCTAATTATTATTTAAGATAAAGTTAAGATATGTAAGATTTAATCACTATTCTTGTTTGCTACTTGGGTGGAGCCTTCCCGAACATGCTTTTTTATAAGTGGCACCAAAACATCCGCAGATCTAACATTTTCAGGACACACTTCTAATCTGAAATCGTCACTGCCATCTTCTATCATACCGAGTACCCAATGGCCTTCCACTCGTCGTCCTTTATTAAATTTTCTTTTACCAAACTTTGATTCATCGATCTGGACTACTTTTCCTCCTATTTTTTCTCTCTCCTCTTCGTGTTCCAGCACATACACTGATATGGCCTCCCTGCAGTAACTATACCAATCTGATATAGTGGCCATGGAGACCACCGTGTCTTCCTTCTCTTCCCCTTTCCTTTCTCTCCAGAATGTCTCCCGCTGCACCTGCTCGTATATGAATCCACTCGTAAACATGTACATAAGCTCGAATATGAGCGTCAGACAAATTTTGCCGTTCTCGAACCAGGTGCCTTTCGCTCTGCTCTCGCTGTTGTTGCGGCAGTTACTCTTTCTACAGCGAAAGGCACCCAGCTTTCCTTGGCCCACAACATCAATAAGCATGGGCTTTTTATGGTAATTACATATCTTCTGTTTCCGCACCATCCCACGATCCTCTGCAAACTTGATTGCAGATTCTTCACTATCGAAGGTCTTCAATATTTTGCGGAAATTCCACTGTTCTTTTATTTCTTGCACATTAAGGTGGATGCGCCGTCCTGATGAGCCAGATGCTGCTGGCACAGAAGAGCTCTGCTCTGATACCTCGGTGAAGGTTGGAGACCCAGTGCGAGTAAACGCAGTGGGATCAACCCTGTCCAGGTCAGGCCCGACACACCCGGAGCCTAAAACAAAACAGAATAATTTTCATTAATATCAAGAAAGTAATAGTTACAAAAATTGCCCTAAATGTACCTGAGAAGTGAGAACAGGTTCGCCTAAAGCAAAGGAGGTGCAAAAAAAGACTTATAACTTTTTTCTGAAATCCAGAAATGGCCACGATTAATCTCTGTCTTAGCTTCGGCGCTGCGGGCAAAGCAGCCCTTCCGCCCTTGCGTGACAAAGCACGGTCGCTCGTACTGCGCTCCCGAGCTTTGTCACAGCGGGCGAGGGCTGTTCTCCCTCCGCACCTCCGGGTTTGCAAAAACACTCTAGGGTGCTCTGTTTCGTGTCGGCACGCGTCCTAACCAGCGAGAGCCCTAAATTCGGACTTTCGCAGCCAAATTATATTGTACAAAGTGAGTTCCCCAATATCTCGGTAATTTTTAATTTTAGAAAAAAGTTGCCCATACAAAACGTGCATATTTTAGCGTCCTCTATACGATAGCACTCTATCATAAAAAATAGGTGTCATAATAACACCAATCCCATCAAGTCCTGCACCCCCTTTGCTTTCGTCCAACCTAAAATACCATGTCTTTTAACAATAAAGTATGTACTTACATTCCAATCATCCCAACTAGAGCAACCAGGTACTGGGGACACAGATGCTATCAGCTCGGTGTAGGTCGGGGACGCAGACGTCTCAACCTGCACATTGCTCGATGCCACGGTACCAGCAGCGGCGGCGGTGGGCACAAGCGGCTCACTAGAGTCCAACACTTGCACACACGGGTCACAAGAAACAAGCGGCTCACTAGAGTCCAACACTTGCACTTGCGGAGAGGGCGCCGAAGAGGAGCTCGGATCAAGGGATTCGCGAGAATCACCTTGTCCTACTCTCAACTCTTCAGGCGATGACATGGTGGAAGACGAGGCCTTGGGCTTCGGTGGCACCATTGTAGTCGTATAAGTCTGATGACTTGTGGTATTTATATCATAAAGATATTTTATTTTTGACGTTTGGAGGCCTTTACACCTCCAAATCCTATTAGTATAATTTTTTGACTATGGGGACCTTTTACATCTCCAAATTTTATTCGTATTTTATTTTGACGTTGGGGGACCTTCTACATCTCCAAACTTAATTTATTATTAACTATAGAGACTATACATCTCTTGTCATATTACTTAGTACATTTATTTTAATATTGTTTACCCAGGTTTTGGCTGTTGTATTATCAGTATTTAGATTATACTTTTACTTCTCACTATATATTGTAAATGTTTGTACATGCAAATGCTTTATTGTAATGCTTACTGACTTGTAAAAGTGCCCTTGAGGCCTACTTGCAGAATAAATTTTTGAATTTGAATTTGAATTTGAATATGAGTAGCACAGGATCACGAAAACGTTCTCAACTGAGGTACAAATAACGACTGACAAACAAAACAAACAAACTAGCTTTCGTCGAAGCGTCATCCCCCGCGACCCTTCCCCGCTCTGAAATACGTTCCATTTCTCATTTTTTTTCTAAATTTAACCCATGAATGCCTATTAAAAATTACCAATTTTTTTCATTTTCTTGAAATTAAACAAAACACTACACAGACAGATGAAATTAACATTATTGTTATTTATATATGTATGTTACAAAACTACAATTTCATGAATATATGGAATCTTTGATATTTTTTTTCTTGTAAACCATAACTTTCCGCAACTTAATATTTTGTGAAAAGTTATCTTTTTATGAGTACTATTACAAAAAAATTTTGAACCCGAAACTCGCTTCCAGACATTCTAAAGTTGAGCCTCTCTCTGCTTTTACAAAGTCCTTTGATAAGCTCATTTTATTTGCTAAATTATCTTGGGGAAACAGTCCTTAGGGCAGTGCAAGTGCAAGGGTCGTCGAGAAAAGCAGAATCGTTGTCCAAAAATACGTGCGCAAGTCGTCGTGAAGGCGTCGAAATCCGAATGTAAAATAGCTATATGGTAGTCGTCGTGAGATGCGGGTACTACAAAATCCAGGGGCAGGCAGAAGTCGTTGATAAAAGGAAAGAACATCAGAAATCTGGGAGCACAGCGTACAAAATGACTAACGTAACGGCGGTGATTGAAAACTGTCAGATGTCACCTTGACAGTCTTGACGTTTCTTTTTTTAAATGGATCAGCTTTAATGGCAGACTAAGGACGCTTTCTATTAATCTCATCAATCGTGTCGTATGTCAAATGACAAATTCAAAAAAATATTTCTAAAAAACAGGAAGGAATAAAAAAAATCAACTACAGTTTTGAACTTCATAATGAGTTTACTAACTAGGAAAAATATAAAATGGACCACTTCGAAAAACTTAAGGTACCCAATTCAATTATCATATCAGTTTTTACAGTATTTGCGAAATTTGTTACGATCGATCTTATTTTATTTGGTGAATTAGGTAGTTGAAAACTTGAAATCCGCTCTTATGGGATAAATATCTCAGATTCTAAGTTGTGCAAAACGTACTCGAAGGATAACCATCCTTACACACCATTCGCGATGTCATGGTTTCCATTTTGTCTTCTTTTTTTATAAAACCGTCTAATGTTTTAGTTGTTTGGTTTCAGGTTCAGAACTGGGTATGTTGAACGTGTTGATGACATGTTTTTTTTTGCGATATGTGTTTTTAAGCCTTTATATGATCCTTTACAAATTTTAAGCGCACTAAAGCACATTTTGCATTTTGCGGCGTTTCCGCTGGCAGATTTTGTAAAACAGTGCCATAAATTGTTTTTATCACCGTCATCTTCACCACTACGTCCCTGATTTAGAGATGGTTTTAAAAGTGACATGTTTCAATTTCAGTTTTATCTGAAATATAAAATAAAAGCAGTTTTAGCAGATTGATCGACTGTTGTACGTTTCACTAACTTCCTTTTCGACAACAAAGACGTATCTATGCCTATATGATACGAATATTTATTTATATATTTCACAAAAAAGTTACAAGTGACATAAAAGTGTAGACACGACCATCAGCGGCCGCGGCACGCGCAACACAAACGAACTGAAGTGCACGTAGTGACGACAGCAGCTGGTGCACCCTCAGGTTGTAGCTGGTCTTCTGGCGGACGTACTTTACCACCTCATCGTCGGCTACGGCAGAGTAATGCAGGCTCGACACGTAGAGCGCCGTACTCGGTGTCGCAATCGGTAGGCCAGACTTAACTGGATCCGTAGTGCCACACTGAGTTTTACGAGGCGCCTTGCTCTTTTTTTTCCACCAATGTGAACCACTCCTTATCCAACACGGGTGCGGGATTTCTTCTCCATAATTGAAGCCCGTTCTTCACACACCTTAGCAGGCGCGCTTACCCGGTGACCTGCGACAGGCTGACCGGTTACGCTAGCATAATCACGCTGACGTGACTTCGAGGAAACAGGAGGCGACCGAACGCGCGGGGGGCATGCGGGCGGTGTAGCAATGTGAGCGCGACTACAATTTGCAGCGTCGGCACCACACATTCCGACCGGCGGCGCGTTATACGTACTCCGGTCATCGCTCTTGAAATTTGACGCCACTGACCGAGTTAGGGCATTATTACGCAAACTGGTGACTTTGTTGCGTAACTCGGCAATAGTGATTTGGGCTGCTTCAAAATCCTTAAACAAGCTGCGAACGTCCACAAAGTCCAGAATCCGGAATCCGGTCCTTATTCTCCCTCAAGATTGTGTTTATATCTTGAAGGGTCTTCTCCCCTGATACATCCCCTCTTCGGTGAGGTACATATGTGTCGGTATTCCCAAGGGACTGACACAGCACCTGCTTCGCTTCACAGATGTCTTCAACGGTTAAGCTCGACGCCCGCCAATTCACCTGGACAGCAGTCGCCACGTCCGTCCATCTTCCCTTCCAGCAGCAGCTTTTGTTGCAGAATGAATTCAGTCGAATAAAAAATAAACTAGCACTGCAAATAAACATACTATCATACCAGACGTCAAATCCATAGCATAAACTACTTCTGATAGTTATTATTAGTTATATTACTTGACACAAGTTACATGCAAAAAAAAAAACGATACAAGCTTTTATCGCTGACTTTACTTCCGTACCATAATATTGTATTGTCATTCAACATGCATATAAGTAAAGTTTCAGAATATTCAACATAACGGGAAGTTAGTCAAATTCAGCTTGCAAGATTTGATCCTAACAAACAAACAAACATACATTGCAACTTAAATAAAATCTTGTAATACATTAATTAATACAAGCTGATTCTTAAAAACACTATAAAAGATATAAAAGAGTTGCGTTGCAAGTACCTTTCATAAACAGACTAGCGGCAGGCGTTAGTAAATAACGCATTACAAGTTTTACAACAGTTCAGTACGTACGATGTACAAAACAGCTCCAATTTACGTGACACGCACGACGCGAGAATTTCACACTTATTTCACCAATAAAAGGCGCCCGACAACTGACTGTTATGGCTGTTGCGGGCAGGTAAGTGGCCGGGACCTAGAGTGGCGGGCGCGGGGAGGGTAAAAGAATGGCAACGTCGCACTGATCGCGCGTACTCGTCCTTTGTCTGTTAGCGGGACTTTTAAAATTAAAATTTATATTTGTGTGTGTACTTTTTTGGTCTTTTGTGCTTCCACCGGATCCGGTGGAATTTGACCGGATCCGGTACCCCAAAATAAATACCGGATCCTGGATCCAGTTGCAATCCCTAGTTACCACGTTCTTTCTTTCATTTCTGCTTTTAAATTTCCTTAACTTTTCAGAGACGTGCAAAGTCTCTGTTGTTCGCCAGTTCCTAAAGATATAAACCTATTGGCGTCTTCCTTGGAGGACTCTGTCTCCAGCCCTTACGGATTTCCGATACGGAGTCATTCTTACTCATTTTCTTAACATCGTAAACAAGTTCTTCGGGAAATTTTTCCAAGATCAGAAACCGAAGGTAGCTATGAGTATCATCCTCACCTAAGGAGCTTAAAATTCTAAGGTGTTTTTCTATCTCGTTTCAAACAGTTCGACAGCTACTTGTAGAACCATTTCTTCTTTTAATCTTGCTTAAAGCCGAATAATAAGCGTCCTTGACAAGTTCCACACGTCCATATCTTTCCTTAATGGCATTAACTGCGATGGCGTAGTTCTTGTTGGTCGTTCCCAAACCTTCGACCAGTTTCTTTGCTTCGCCCTCCAATGCACAATTCAGGTACATAAACTTGTCAACATCACTAATTTTCCGACTCTCAACTAGAGATACGAATGGGTCCCAAAACTGATGCCAACTCAGAATGTCGCCGTGATATTCGGGCATTTTCAGCTTAGGTAGTTTCCCGGAAACAGATGTGGAGGTCTCCTTTGACGAAGTAGCTTTAGCTCTTTTTATTCTTACTTGCAGCTCACACAGGTTCTCTTCTGCGTCTAGTTGCAAGGAGGATATTCTTGAAACTTCATCAACATCAGGCATACACGGAAAAAAAAATATCTTCAAGGAAGACAATTTCTCTTCGTCAAGACAAATGTAGTATCGTATATAGGTGGAAACAATATTGTCTTTATTGAAGACAAATATTGTTTTAGTTATATTGTCTTATTTCAAAACAAATGTTTTTGAAAGAAGATTTTCATGTATTTCACTGAAGAATTTACTATTGTCTTGGATGAAGACAAGAAAAAAAGTCAAGACAAATATTGTTTCGTATATAGGTGGAAACAATGTTGTCTTAGATTAAGAATATTTATTATTCTTAGCTGAAGATTTGTTTGCCTTTAAGCAAGACTATTTTGTTTTTAACTGAGATGAAATATTGTCTTGGATGAAGACAAGAAAAAAAGTCAAGACAAATATTGTTTCGTATATAGGTGGAAACAATGTTGTCTTAGATTAAGAAAATTTATTATTCTTAGCTGAAGATTTGTTTGCCTTGAAGCAACACTATTTTGTTTTTAACTGAGATGAAATATTGTCTTGGATGAAGACAAGAAAAAAAGTCAAGACAAATATTGTTTCGTATATAGGTGGAAACAATGTTGTCTTAGATTAAGAATATTTATTATTCTTAGCTGAAGATTTGTTTGCCTTGCAGCAAGACTATTTTTTTTAACTGAGATGAAATATTATTGGGTGAAGCATTATTGTTCTCAGTTGAAGATATATTTTCTTCAAATGAAACAACTTTATATTGGATGAAAGCTTAAATATTCTTAGCTGAAGATTTGTTTTTAACTGAGATGAAATATTATTGGGTGAAGCATTATTGTTCTCAGTAGAAGACATATTTTTCTTCAACTGAAACTACTTTATATTGGGTGAAGCATAAATATTCTTAGCTGAAGATTTGCTTGCCTTGAAGCAAGAATAGTTTGTTTTTTAAGTGAAGCATTATTGTTCTCATTTGAAGACATATTTTTCTTCAACTGAAACTACTTTATATTGGGTGGAGCATAAATATTCTTAGCTGAAGATTTGCTTGCCTTGAAGCAAGAATAGTTTGTTTTAAACTGAGATGAAATATTATTGCGTGAAGCATTATTGTTCTCAGTTGAAGACATATTTTTCTTCAACTGAAACTACTTTATATTGGGTGAAGCATAAATATTCTTAGCTGAAGATTTACTTGCCTTGAAGCAAGAAAAGTTTGTTTCTAACTGAGATGAAATATTGTTGGGTGAAGCATTATTGTTCTCAGTTGAAGACATATTTTTCTTCAACTGAAACTACTTTATATTGGGTGAAGCATAAATATTCTTAGCTGAAGATTTGCTTGCCTTGAAGCACGAATAGTTTGTTTCTAACTGAGATGAAATATTGTTGGGTGAAGCATTATTGTTCTCAGTTGAAGACATATTTTTCTTCAACTGAAACTACTTTATATTGGGTGAAGCATATATATTCTTAGCTGAAGATTTGCTTACCTTGAAGCAAGAATAGTTTGTTTTTGACTGAGATGAAATATTATTGGGTGAAGCATTATTGTTCTCAGTTGAAGACATATTTTTCTTCAACTGAAACTACTTTATATTGGGTGAAGCTTAAATATTCTTAGCTGAAGATTTGCTTGCATTGAAGGAAGACTAGTTTGTTTTTAACTGAGACGATATATTATTGGGTAAAGCATTATTGTTCTCAGTTGAAAACATATTCTTTATAGGCAAATATGCCTTCAACTGAGAATATTAAGATTTCACCCAATAATACCCTAGAGTTCAAAACAAATTAAGTCTTGCCCCAAGGCAAACAAATATTCCGCTAAGGCCCACTTGCACGATCCAAAGCTTAGCCAACTATCCGGTTAACCCGGTGTTAGTTGGTTTTGGATAATGCAAGAAAAACATTATTGGTAATAAATTTAATGAATTATCAGAACAATCACTAGCTTTTTCCACATTTATATAAGGAGCAAAAATACATGAAATGAAAGTGTAAGTAATTAGCAGAAGGCTTATTCTAAAATAAATACAATACCATGGCAACATGCAAATCTCGCTGTAAAACAAACCAGCTAAGTAATAAGTACTTATAATATAAAAACATATGTACACGCTTCGACTGAAAACAAACATATTTTTATTTTGATAAGAAAATAATGCTCCACTCGATATTATGTCGCCTTCATAAACGCGAGACATGTTTAATGTGTAAAGTAAGTAAACACAAGATAAAACAAAAAAATTAGAACAAAGTCATATTCAGGATTTAAGCAACACTCAATATAGCAGAATAGATTACAATGACTATAGTATAAGAAATAAAACATTTGAAAATTTGATAATATTTTTATATTTTCTTAATAATATTTTCATCAATACAAATGTTATAAGTATTTTAATAAGAGGTCAAATATATAGAGCGTGTTTGGCGCATGACCTGGCAAAGTTGTTTGGGTGGTTTGTGGTGTCATTCCCTTCCTTTTCGTCCTTGGAACCTTGGTCATAGGGGGCACGAATCTGGAAATACGATTTTTTTCCTTAATCATCCAAAAGCTCCGTCGTATCTCCAGATTCGTGCCTCCTAGGACTAAGGTTCCGAGGACGATAAGGAAGGAAATAACACCACAAAGCCCCAAAAATTTTTGTCGGGTCATATGTACAGTCACCTGCAATAGTATATGACGCTATGAAGGCCGCAAAAATATGTGACACGCTCTTATGGCGGTACAAACAAGAATGTGTCAGATTATTTTGCAGCCTTCATATAGTCCTATACTATTGCAGGTGACTGTACGTGAAACAACCTGTAGATTATCTTATAAAAATTACAATAAGCTTAGAAGTAACAAGACAGTAGAGTTCAAAAATATATATTAAAAGCATTTCCGAGTCTTGCAAACAATTGTAATTTGTGACATAATTGTAAAGAAGAGGCGTATGCATTGTTTTTTTTTTGCTTTTTTGTTGCTCACGCGCCACAGTGTTCGCTTCGTCTTGTCTTGTCTGATTTTTATAGATACGGACCTGACCTGGTAACACTGTCATGCGCAGTTTCTGCGCCCTGCGCTTGCGATGCAAGAACTGCCATTTTGCTATCGTATCGCCTCGTCATCGCTCGGCCACTTGTTCACGCGTCAGTGTTTGTTTGTTCGTTTGTCTTCTTTTGTTGTGGAAAACGAACCTTACTTTGTCTATAACCAAATAAAATGTTCCCCCAGTTTCGTCCGTTGAGCAGTATATTATATAAGGTTGTACAGTCTTCCTTGCTGATGATGCGTCCGAAGAAAGTTCATCAATCTTCTTTTGAATATCGCCAGGTGTCTAAAACAATGATTATTTTGAATAATTGAAAGATCTATCGCCATACCAGATTTCATCAAAATTGGTCCAGCAGTTTAGGCAGGCAGAGTTACTTTCGTATTTTTATAATATTATTAGTATGGATTTTAATCCAACTTTGGCACTATTATATTACTATTATGGCTGTCCCAAAACTATGAAACATGAAGGGAAAGTACCGTAGAGCCTTAAGTTAGTACATTGTCTGTCACTCTGTCAGGCAAAAAGTCCATAAAATAGAATATTTTGTACCAAAATCAATTATGTCCATACTAAAAAAAAGCTTTGGATGCAGTTTTATTCTACAGTATTCCCTTCATGTCCCAAAGTTTTAGGACACCCTGTATATGAAATGGTATTATTATTATTTTACCTTAACATCAACAATAAAGCTCTCACTGCATTCTGCAATCGAACATTTTTGGCGTCGGTTTAATCGACCTTTTGGAGGCACAAATTTGCACAAGAGTTTTATTTGTTGTGGAAGTTTGGCATCTGAAATAACATATACGAGTATAATATTTTAAATAGAAAACTCCCGTGAGTATTAGACATATTAATATACTTAGACCGGGTTACTCACGTCTATAAAGTCGAAGATAGCTCGACATGTTTCGGGACGGTCCGCGCCCCATAATCATGAGTGAGAAGCGCTAGCCGCGATTGCTAGCGCTTCTCACTCATGATTATGGGGCGCGGACCGTCCCGAAACATGTCGAGCTATCTTCGACTTTATAGACGTGAGTAACCCGGTCTAAGTATATTAATAAGTATAATATTTAATAATATGCATTATTTTGTAATATATTAACAGCAATATGTACACATGTTGCTGGTTACCTACAATCATCCTCTAGTCCGTCTATAGTATATATGCTCAGACAGAGATTTTATCTTGTCTTTGGGATTTTTATTATTTTCCTGTATTTTTTAATAAACGTACACCATTTGAGGTGCAAAGAGTTTGTTCTGTCGGGATATGTGGCGTCGAAATCTAAATGGATCTGTAAAAGACAAGCGAAAATACATTATAACGACCATTAAATCTGTAATTTGTAGGGTTCCGTGTTCTGTGCCCAATGTGCTGATTAGCCTCTGTTATAACTAGGTAGTATGTCCCTCCATTCGTCATTACCTGACCGGAATTTATGTCGAGACAAGAAAAAAAATTCAAGATTTGAGAATACAATGTTTATTATTTTGTAAATATACTAAATTTTTTCTCAATGTATAGATTGATATACCTTTATTTCATAATATACTTTTATTTACATAACTTTATTTCATGATAGTAATTACACAACAAAATTGCATGTTTTATTTAGTACATAACATCTATTTAGGTTTATATTTATGTCATACAATGTAATGCTTACCAAGACATCACTTCTAGTGTCGTTTAAAATGGGCCAATATTTTATTAATTCTCCCACGGTTTCGAATTGTTGCAGCTGACGAAGTTCAAACGAAGATTTCCACTTGTTTATAACGTCATCCCAAGGCTCACAATTGTTTTTTAACCATATTCTATCATCTTTATATATGTCTGCAAAAACATTTTTTTATGAACTATATATACTACACAGTTGTAAACCACGAATCAAATTATTTATTAAATGTAATAAATGTTTTGATTCATTTTTTTTAAAAGTAGTCACACTACTATATATAAATTATAAATTGAAAGAGATGTCATATACTACAGAAAAAGTGACCAAGGCCCCCGGTGAGCAGGGCTAGGATCGAACCAGCGACCTCCTGCTTTCGCGGCAGACCAACCCATAACCCATGATCGGGTAGCCTAGTTATATAACCATGTTGTATCTGTAGGTACGTTACTAACTACATGACACTATCTACACTATAGGCTACAAAAAGCTATTATTAATAAATATACCTTCTAGTTCTTCCAAATTCTTTCTTTTAATTTTATCAGGACTCCCTCTATTACTTGTTGATTTTCTCTTACGTACACCAGATGTGTAAAGAGTATTGCGGATTGTATCAACTAGTTTGCCTCGTTCAAAATCTGGCTCACCAGATATAGTCTCTCTTTTTTACAGGCAGAAGATAGTATGATCCCGCATTTTCAGTTGGAAATAAGGCTATAATTTTAGCAGTAATTATGTTATATTCTTCATGATTAATACGGCTGTACAAATATGTTAATATTATACAAAAACAGAAAAGAATATTGTTTTACTTGTTCGGGATGCTTGTCACATGACGGAGAGGTAAGTAATATAATATGAATTTGAGTTATTAAATTTTTACTTGTATATTCGAACAGTTCAATATAGACAAAAACGATTGACTTGTATACTACTATGTTGTTAAACGAAAATTAAAACAGTATCTAAAAAATGGTTTTTTAAATCATATGAAGTTAGCCATCGCTAAGCTGTATCATAATAACAAATAAATTCAACTTACTGATTAACAAGTCGTGTGAAAATGCGCCTTGATATGATATCAGTGAGGTTATTCCTATGTTTATTTGTTAGCTGATTATGGGTGTCATAATATGTTAGAATGCTATTTCCCATAGGTGAAGTAGACAGCAATGTTCTCGTCCGGAAATGGCGGACGACACGCTATCATTCCCAGGACTAAGGTTTCCTCTAAATGAGTGTCTACTTCGCTGACACTGGGCACTGTAGAGGTTGCTTTAGCCTTTTAGGTCTTTCAACCTCTTCAACAATTCCATTTTCTGGCTCAGTCAAATCTTCCACCAATTGTCTTCGAAATTCCACAATCCCCATTTTAATTTTATTATTTTCACAGAACATCACCCAGGAATTCATCAAAGCACTATTCAAAATTAGTTCTATCCCTAGCTTTTTATACCATTTCACAGTTTTTCTTAATGGAGATGAATAGGCATTCATTTGATCACTCAGATCTACTGAACCTTTTGCCATGTTATATGCAACAATCATCTTTGGCTTTCGAACTACTTTTCCTTTTTTCATAACAGTTTTAAACCCTTAAGAATGCTCATGTTGTCTACCACATGAGCACATCTCTCTTATCCTTCCATGTTAAGACGCATATACCCCGCTCATTTTCCCGCGCTACTGACTCGCCTGGTTTGAGTTTGGCTTCAATTACTTGCTTTGGTAATCCTTTTCTATTTTTCCTTAAGGTGCCAACCAAGTGAGTATCATTGTCGAGTAATTTATTTGCAAGCTCAAGATTCGTGTACCAGTTGTCAGTTGATACTGTATGCCCTAAATTTAGTAGTCCATCACATAGACCCATGACCACATTAGTAGGAGACGTATTAAACAACTCATGATTTTTGCCTGCGTATAATTGAAGCTTACACGTGTATCCGGGTAAGGTGCAAAGCTTAAATAATTTCATCCCATATTTATGCCTCTTGCTTTTATTATACTGACGGAATATAATACGGCCTCGAAATGGTACCTGGCTCTCGTCCACACATACATCTTCTTTCGGAGCGTAGCTTTTCTGAAATGTTTCGTTGAGAGCATCTATGAGAGGCCGAATTTTGTTAATACGATCCGATTTATTTGCGGTTTCGTTATTTACATAATGTAGATTTTTTAATATTAGCTCGGACCTGTTTCTGCTCATTACAGTTCCAGGAAACTTTTGACCAAAGATTTTGTCTTTACTCCAATAATCTGCTATTTTTGGAAGTTTCACAAGGCCCATGTAAAGGTGCCCACTGACGATCATTCCAAACGGACGCCTTCCGAATGGATTCATCCAAACGGAAGGCGTCCAATTATTTAGCACACTGACGATCCATCCATTTCATACGTCCAGAGGTACTACTGCTACGTGCTTGTGTGTGCTTTATCCGTGCCATACAAATGGATTTGTTACTACTGGGAACTGTGGTAGCCATTTACCTAAAAAAACTTAAAAAACCAAAAAGGGTCTGGACGAAGAAATGGTTAAGAAAAAGGCAATGCTACGCTTATACCAATTTAATGAAAGAATTATTGTTCGAGCCCGCAGATTGGAGAAACTATCTTAGAATGGATGAGGCAAGCTACTTTAAATTACTACAACTTGTGACTCCCTTGATTAAAAAACAAGACACTAATAGGCTCGGGAATTCCGTATGAACATTTGAAGTATAGTACTATTATATCTCCACAGCGTTTGGGTGTGATAATTCCTGAAACTTGCAAAGCAATCATCTCCGTTTTGAAGTCATATTATGAAGGTAAGTAATGATACAACATTCTAATTACGAATTAAAAAACATGTTTATTATCTGTAACTTAACATAAAGTTCAAATGTTGTAAACAAACGTATTACCAAATAAAAATAATTAAGAAGTAGTTTCGCTATCTTGGAGAGCAGTCATATAAGCACGATATATTAGGCTGGTATCTTGCGAGTCATCCTCTTGTGGCGTCTCTAGTGGTGATGCTAGTGACGGCTCCAAATAATAATTTTGAATATTTCTTGGTGCTACCGTTGCTTGGGTGATATGAGTATTTTGGACTTGAACTGCTGTTTCACTGCGTACTATATGCGAAGTTAAAGTTAAATTGTCTGTTTCTGCCATAAAAATGGCATCATTTATAATTTTTTGACAATATGTCGCCATCATTGGTGGCATATTTCTGAGTTTTTCAGCAATGTGTTGACCATATGCATCATATCTTAATTGGTTGAGTTGGTGCATCCATCTTCTTAGATATTTTTTGCAATAAAGCATCAGCTACACTTTTTGATGATCTTTTTGTTGACCGACTACCGCTTTGAGATGATGAAGCTGGTGATGGCGAAGCTGGTGATGCCACTGAGTTATCGATTGACATTGGTGTACGAATGTTATCAACGACGGGTTCATGTTGATCGTTTATCTGAAAATGATTTTTTTACAGATGCCAGATTCTGAAGAAGAATGGAGGAAAATAGCAAAAGGGTTTGAAAACAGATGGCAGTTTCCGCATTGCTTGGGAGCAGTTGACGGGAAGCATATTAAAATCATTCCACCCCCTCACTGCGGATCATATTTCTGGAATTACAAGAATTTTAACAGCATTGTTTTGATGGCTTGCGGAAATGCTTATTATGAGTTTATATGGTGTGAAGTAGGGATAAATGGCGGGGTGATACAAAACACACAATTTTATGAAAAACTTTGTAACAAACAGTTAAACATACCGGCACGGCAGAGGAGAAATGTCAAAATAGTTCAAATAATTTGCCTTACGTATTTGTAGGAGATGAAGCGTTTGCGTTAAGGGAAGACTTTTTAAAGCCATTTAATAGAAATTTGTTAACGCCAGAGAGAAAAGTGTTTAATTACAGATTGTCAAGGGCACGGCGTATAATAGAAAACATATTCGGAATTATGTCTAATCGCTTCAGAATATTTCATACCGCTATAAATTTAAGTTTAGATAAAATTGATCTAGTCGTGTTAACATGCTGTTTATTACATAATTTTTTACGCAAATCTTGTTCATTGTATTCATCGTCAGATTTGTTTGACATCGATGAACATGATGAAACCCTTACTTACTACTAATGTTTTTACTCCGTTAAGAGTATCAAACAATGGCAATGTCAGAAATAATGCGAAAAAGGTAAGAGACTTATTTACTGAATATTTCAATGGTGAAGGAGCTGTTGGCAGTCTGACAGAAATTGAATTTAAAAAAAAGTTGAAGTAAAACAAAACACTCACCTCAGTATCACCTTCCTCGTCTTCAAATGGAAAATCATCCAAAATTGACATCGAATGAACCGAAGTTGGTTTACGTGGCGTATCAACATCACCCAAAAATAACATTTCATTATAGTACCATAATTTAGGTGTGTGTACTTCATTTGTTCCGCTACCAGATTTTAATGATGCTTTTACCTATAAGAATAATTTTAGTATTAGTGATACTAATATGTGGCGGTATAATAGGTAGTTAAAGCCGTAAACTATCAGTAGGTATATTAATAATGTTAAAGTAAATAACTATGTTATAAATAAATAACTACATTCCTAGGTATAATCACTGCCTTAACTACCTGTTTGTTAATTACAATTAATTAAATACCTTCTGAAACATCTTTTGTACCTATTTATTAGTTTAGGTAATAAATATGTGTCAATGAAGTCTTGTTTTTTTATTTAATACCTATTTAGATTTTAATATGGACAGCTGATTTATTTATTTAAAACCTACATAACATTACATTTAAGTATGAACAATGTGCAATGAAATGAAACTTAACTACATAGCTATACCTACATTTTAAGATTTACCTGTAATTCAGTGATGTTTTGAATACCTGAATTTATGCGATACGATTTGATGTTTAAATACCTACAGTAAATGGCCATAAAGATTGCACATCGGCAATCATCGCATTCCCGAATACAAACGAATCAAATTTCCATGTACAGTCAAGTGTAAAAAATTGTTTGTATACAACTGTTCAAAAATATGTATCGATAACTCTTATACTGGGGTAATAAGAGAGTCATACCTTATTTTTGATACGATCATTTCGATACGTATTTTTGCACTTGACTGTACATCAATTATTAGATTAGTCTTTTATCAGAATTTGAATTTAGAACTAAATACTTTATTGTTGCACTCTCTCTCTATCTCGAATTACTCTTTTCAAAGACCGATGTGCATTCTTTATGGCCGTTTACTTTAATGTAGGTTAGGTACCTACATGTATTTAAATATCTAATCGAACAGACTATAAAAAGGGGTACAAAGACTATTATAACTGTACTATATATTGTACTACATAAATATTGTACTACATATGTATATATACCTATACACAAAATTTAAATTTCGCGCCATCTAACTAAATTGCGTGAATTCCGCAAGTTGGTGCCGAATTCTATTATTTTCCTATTAACCTACAGATATTTGGTATGAGATAAAACATACGTACCTTATTATGTTCTTTTTTAAAACAGTTTCTGATAGATCCTATTTTCTTTTTAACGGTATCTATATTGGCCTTCGAATCTTGGGTTTTAAGTAGTGATAATAATTTGTTAAGAGCTTCATTTCTCTTATCTTTGTTGTGGTAGTCATCGTTTGTGACTTGCCATAGACATGGATTATTGCGGTACTCGGCGATAAAAGACAAAACGAAGTCTCTTGACATTTTTACGTACGTAGTGTCCTTATTTGGCGGCAGCGGCGTGCAGACTGATGAAAAAATGGACGTAGTTTTGCACATTCACGGAGCGTTTGGAGTGCGTCCAAATGGCGTGGTGGCCGTTTTGTGTACGTTTCTCGCACTGACGGTCACTCCAAAGTTGTCACGCCAATACGTCCAAATGGCGTGGCGTGATGGATTTCAATCCAATTGGAAATCCACGTTCAGGATGCAGTTTAAAAAATATTATACGTTTTTGACATTCACGGACCGATCTTGGAATGCCGCAACGCCATTTGGACTGTTGGAATGATCGTCAGTGGGCACCTTTACTATGAGTTTTATTTCATCTGGTATCCCGGTATCTTGGTAACAAAGCGGTAACAAGAGGCAACGGGCAGCTGAGCATCGGCCAGAGCAACGGGTCTTCTATCTGCATAATTTTATGGAGATTAAATTCTGCACTCCACAATAGCAATATGTGGATTAGGCTCCTCTGAAACTACAAAACGCGGCGCGGGTGCTATCATGAAAATCTAGTTGTACTTAGTAGTGATAAATATACCTACTTATTTGTGACGTTTGGGCCTTAGCTTCGGGATTTATTAATTGAAAATGTAAAATATTGTCATCAACCGACGTCGAAAGAAGCTTCAAGTACCTAGTCTATAAAGGAGTGAAACTCATATGCTAATTACCATGTAGGCATTCTGACACGATTCTGACAAGTAAGTTAACGTATTTAACAAAAGTTAATAACCTCGAATTAAATTTTGATTTTACTTACAAGTGTGTTGAAAAATGTCGTATGACACGTGTGTGCATGGCCATTATACACATCGGCTTTCTTATTGCGCACTCGCTTTCAGCTCGCGCGCACAATACCGCCTCGTGTATAATGACCATCATAGCACACGTGTATCACAATGTACTATTACATAATATGTAATATATTATGCCGTATATTATACGGCATTAAAATCACAAGTCACGCGAGAGGGTCAAAAGTCACGGAAAACGTGATTTTCGTGACCATCTAGCAACGCTGTTTGTGCAACCGAAAACTTACTGATACTGACAGTCAGGTCATGTTCAGAAACACACTATGTTCGCTATGTGCACACGGTATTGATTATCGTTTTTTAGGGTTCCGTAGCCAAAATGGCAAAAACGGAACCCTTATAGTTTCGTCCAGTCCGTCTGTCCGTCCGTATGTCACAGCGGTTTTTCTCAGTAACTATAAAGCATATGGTAACGATATTTAAGTTAGAGGTGTATTTTGTGTGCCGCTACTTAGTTTTGCATATAAATTGCGAAATAAGTATGTTCTGTGGGAGCGCCCCATACATGTAACTAAATGTAAAAAAAAAATTTTTTTGCCTAATATCTACTCTAGGTACATCATTTGATAGGTCTTAACAAATAACTTAGAGGTTCCTTGAATAAAAATTTGATTAATGCAATATTTTTTCAGAGATAATCGCTCTGAAAGTCTGAAAAAGTGTGTCACCCCCCCTCTAACTTTTGAACGGGAGGTGCTAAAAATGTGAAAAAATTCAGGAAGATAGTATATAAGACGAACTTACCACGAAAATTATTTTGAAGAAATTTGGTCAAGCCGTTTTTGAGTTTTTGCCAAAAAACTTGTTATGGAGTTGTATCTAGTCAATATTTTCTGTTATTATAATTTGTGACTTATTTCAGCGCTATAAGGTGTACTTTGTTTTGAGTGTGACATGAAAATGACGATTAGTGACGTGGGTTGTACATATAAGACTACTAAATTGGAGCATTTTTCCAATATAATTTAAACTTTCGTGAGACATACTGATATTAAATTGCAACGGTTAGGCGGCTGTGCGACCCGCAGTACATACAGGACGAGTTACGAGTACGTCACGTGAGACAGGTGTTGGAAAGGAATGGGTATGGTTGGAGACAGAGTCAGCGCGCGGCGAGTACCAGCAGTATACAGCGGTCGCATACTGTAGAGAGAGCGCCTGCATACCTGCCTTTTATCAAGGGAGTGACGGACAAAATTGGTCGCCTATTACGCCGTAGGTAAGCATTAGGTCTATTTTTCGTCCACATATCAAAGTGAGGCAGCTGCTGCGTTCTCCTAAGGACCAGGACCCTCTTGGCAACTCGGGGGTGTATGAAATCCCTTGCGACTGCGGTAGGTCGTATGTAGGGGAAACGGGACGGAACGTGTCTACGAGATTATCAGAGCACATTCGTAGCGTGAAAAATCAGGACGTAAGGAATTCGGCGGTGGCGGTACATACTTGCGGTACGGACGCGACGCATTTCATTCGGTTCGATAAAGTGAAGTTGTTGGCACGGGAAAAATGTTTATGTGCCACGCAAGATCCGTGAGGCCATTGAAATCGGACGTCGCCCTAATTTCAACCGCGATGGAGGTTGGACTCTGCCACCGGCTTGGAAACCAGTGCTTCCTAGAGGGAACGTGAATGTGTATGGTGACGATTTAGTGGACACAGTTAGTTCGGTGTGCTTGTCGTTGATCCCGTCAGACGATCCGACAATTCAGACTCCCGCAACGACGGCGCCGGATTGCGCGGATCACCCCGCTCCCGCTTCGTCGCGCGCGAGCCGGTACCTACGCCGGACTGGGGCAGTGATGTCCTAGCCGCGAAGGTGATAACACCACTCTGTCTGTCCGACAAGGTCTGCCCGACGCAGACGAAAAACGTCACGCCTATTGTGATAAAAATACGTGAGTGTTAACCGTTGCAATTAAATATTTTTCCAATAGCCTCGGCGGCTCCGTATTACAGCGCTTGACTTACGATCGCAATGACGAAGGTTCAAATCCTGGCGGTGTAGACTATTTATATACAACTTCTTCATTATTTTTGAAATTTTTCTGTTTTTTTTTCAAACAATGAAAACATTTATTTTCAAAATTTTACACTTTTATATATTTGAGCATATTTTTATTTTGTTGTCGTTTTTTTTTCGCGACAGAATTGTATGAAATTTGGTGGGTAAGGTAGGGTTCCTTATTCTACGTTAGATAGATACGAAGTCAAAATGTGCGACAACAATTTTGTATGAAATCGTATGGGATTTTCGTAACTCAGTGGAAAAAACTGTGGGACATACTGGGAAATTGGGTCTATCTTGAAGAGAATAAGGAACTCTTCCTACCTACCAAACATTTGAATCAGACGGGAAAAAAAAAACGACAACAAAATAAAAATCTACCCATTTAGTTAAATTAATGCATCACATTTGACAAGCCATTCCAGCTCACACCTTCGGGCAGTTGTGCGAAATATGTACCCGCCATAGATGTGAATAATTACGAAAGTAAGGTGACCTGCAAGTTCGAATCACCTTTTCTGGGTTTTAGGGTTCCGTAGCCAAAATGGCAAAAACGGACAATGGCAAAGACGAGGTAGTTAATAGTGCGAGCCAGAAATGGGTGCCTTTTACCCGAGTTAAACACTACTTTTCATTTCGAATGCGAGGAAAGTAAAAAAAAACAACTATAAAGCTAAAACTAGTCGTGTAACTTTTTAAAGAAAATCTCGAAGGAAGCATTACAAAAGTGTAGAATATTTAGCAAAACAACGGCATTATATAGGTATTTTGTTATATTGAAAACAAATATAGGTAATTTTGATTTAGGTACTGTTCAGGTTAACTTTCTATTGTACCTACTTGAAAAGTAATCTGAATAAATTCTTAAAATTCTACAGCAATTGCCTTGAGCGGGTGTAAACTCTCCATCGGTTTTTTTGGACTCCATTCAGTACCTTTCCCGAGTTTATCATGTAATTTAATACTGAAATAAGGAAAGAATTTCATTCGATTTTCATATATCAAAGTTTGCAGTGCAAAACTTTGAAAACCTAAAAATTAACCTCAAAATATCCCAAAACAAACATCACATATCAATCAAATAATATTTATACCTAATTCTGTATTCGAAAGATTTCTCGCAGATTGACGCTGTATAAGAAACATATATTTTATCAGGTGTTTAATAAATTGAGTCCGATTTCAGCCTATCTAGCTTTTAAGTCATAGTTGCTGAACTGAACTCTGTCGTCAGGTATACAATAAATCTCCTCTAAGTGAATTAAAAATGTCGGAAACAATAATGAATAATTTAACCTATATTTTGAACCCTGCCAATGTGCTCGAGGATGATGGTGTGCGCTTATTCCATGATAAGTTAGCACGACATACAAGTTTCCGGCCGCGCGAGGTGGGGTTGTTTAAGTACCCAGAGCTGATAGAACCTGTCCCGAGAGATGAGTCACATTTACAAATCATCTTCGATGGTGACGTTGGCAACTTAGGTAAGGTAGGGCACTGGACATTGGACATGTATTTTTCTTAAATAGGTTGGTGACAGCAGATAGTGTAATTTAAATCTGCTGGTATCGGGGTAAACCTAATGGTAGTTATTGTATTGCTGTGTGTGGCGTGTGTGTGAATTACATAATAGCAAATAATTCTGTATCTTCAGTTAGTGTTGTAAATAGTTGTGTAATATATTTCAGCGCCCTATAATTACTACTACTATAAGTACATACAGCTACGGAACCCTTCATTGTGCGTGGTCCGACACGCACTTGGCCGATTATTTTGTTCTAACTGTCAATAGTGCCAATGGCCCTCGCTTCGGATACGGGCGACCATTGGACTGTACTGCCCTCGTAGTGAAGAATGCAGTAATTGCAAAAACATCATTTCGAGAAAAACTTGATTTAAGGTTTTCTTTAAAACTTGTCACTCTCTGCCTTTTAGGGACTGGAGAATGTAATAAAAACAACCAGAAAAGTTAACAAACTATATTAAAAAAAACTAAATTTAAATTAGGCAAAACTAAATGTTGAGGGTAGAAGTAGATTTTAGCTAAATAGACCTCAAGGGTGGGAACTAGATTTAATTTAGTGACTTTGTGCCGAATATTCACTTGCACTGGT
Source organism: Lathronympha strigana (assembly GCA_949128165.1). Taxonomy (NCBI): domain Eukaryota; kingdom Metazoa; phylum Arthropoda; class Insecta; order Lepidoptera; family Tortricidae; genus Lathronympha; species Lathronympha strigana. Next base: position 1,768,357 of record OX421917.1, read on the forward strand.
ATAAAAGAGTGCCACTTCCCTGCGCGGCGCTGCGGTGAGATGCGCGTGGATCTTAATGTGACGTCACGGGCGTTGCAGGACGTCCAGCATTAGCAGGTTGATGGTTGGACTCCGGAGCCAATAGTGGTGATGGGTAAGGTAGGTTCCCTGGAATATTCATTTTTAGCCATTTAGTGAATTGTCCGATTTCACGTTACTGCCTGCGACATTTTTCCGAAGGATGAAATTAACGCCAGGTGAAGACTGGAAGGCGGATGGCGAGCTCCAAAGCATTAATTAGTAATCAGTGATGTGGTCTCAGCATACCAAATCAGCTTATTTCGGAAGGACAGTACATAGGCAGTAACAATAATTTAAAATTAGCGTTTGGCGATTATAGGCAATTTACAAAGGTCGTGTACACTTAATAGTAACTAGTAGCATATAAATAGCTCCAATTTAATATGAAATATTAACGGAAAGCTGCTAGACATGGCCTCACTTTTACAAAAGCGGGTAGAAATTAATTGTGCAACAAAGAACAAAGAAAATTGATTCTACGCTCTCACAACAACATTAATTTAAATTGTGCTCATATGCGCATATCAACGTAAGAAAGAATAAATTAAAATTAACAAAATACAGATATACATTATTGTTAAGCATAAGCTATCATTTTTGCAACACTCACCTGCTCGGGGAAAACACTCACACACTCAATTTATTTGCTTAAATATAATCCATTTTAAATGGTTATGCTAGATTGTAATTTAAATTTACATTTCAAAATGCAATGCACGAAGCTTCTAGAATCCCGCGCGCGAACAGTTAGTGTCGCGGCGTCAGGGCAAAATGAACGAGACAAAGGCCAAGAGCGCTCTTCGCGTCCCCCGCGCCCCTGCATGACGACATCACTCCCGCGCTCGGTAATAGTGCCTGCGCCAAGAGGGCAGCAATAATTTACCTGTGTGAACTTATTACTATTCTGTAAGGATCTGTGGTATTTTAGTACAACCTAGTACAGAATTGCTTACTCCAGGAGCGTTTTAACGCTAGCGTTACAAACTGAACGTCTAGCGAGACGAAATAATAATATTTTGGGTTTTATAAAACTGTTATACAATATTTTCCATGATATTATAAAGTTAAAAGTTAGGCAGCCCCCACCCCACCCAAGCCAAGCGAACTAAGCGCAAGCGCATGACGCGTCGCAGTCGCACGCGACTGAAGAACTTAAACAAAAAATAAATAATAAATTGAGAAATCAATCAGACGGAGTCATGGAGCCAACTCGAAACGTAAGTAACTACTTGGAATTTATCTTTCTAAGGGCCTACGCTAGCTGACGCGGGTGCTTATTTGGTTTTTATTCCAATATGGCGACTACGAAATGCAGATACCCTGTCTTCGAGAGCGCACTTTATTTCTCGCCGTTTAAAAACAGCAGTACTACGGCAGAAATGCATACGATCGTGATTTACGTCACACTTTTCACGCCAGGTATTTAAATAAGGTTTTACACGAAAATTGTGATCTGTGGGTGATTTCCATCATTACATCTGCCATGTTATATTTTACTGCTTGATTTTGTGGGTGACGAACGTTGATTTTTGTATTATGTATAGTGTGATTTATATGTACGTACTAAACCAGCACTAAAACTATTTTCATAACATAAGTGCATACTTGCAAATTGCAATTCTTACTAATAATGATGGTTATTAATTAATGGTTCATCAAATGTGCACTTCTAATAAAATGTGTAATATTCGTGCTCTGTTTGCAATAAATAAACATGTTGGTGATGGTTATAATACACGGTGCATGCTTAACTATTGCAAGTGTGTGTCACTGGGAGTTTTTTAGTTGGTTGATTATTATGACACATGTGTGTATGTTGGTGCCATTCTATTATACTGATTTAATGACATGCTTATAAGATTAAAGAAACTTAGCTCAAGTGAAGTTATATTGTAATCATACTAAGCTGCCAACAGTCCAAGACTGGACAGGCTGCGGAGTACGTTTAATAACATTATTATATTATAAACTATGTAACTTTGTTTGGGTGAAAACTTGCAACTTAATTTTTAAATAATTATATCATCCAATTGAGCTGAAATTTGGCATGCATAAGTATTTCATGTAATCATGCAATGAACTCTCTAATAAAACGAAGCAACCCTTTGAGTTTATTGGGCTTGTTTGTTTCATCTTGACAGTTTTAAATAAAGTACAGTCTGCAATAAAAGCTTGTATTAAATTTTCTTTACTTCACTTTTTAACAGATTGCCTTTTTGAAACTAGGTTTCTATGGCTATGCCTGATTCATATTATTTTGTTTCAGTTTACATTAAATTTTGCTAAGTCGAAACGAAAAAAGCAAAATCCGAAGTATATAAAAAGATTACTTCGAACCAGCATTTGGCAAAATTATAAGGATACAGGACAAGGATACAAACTTCAACTTGTGCTACATTCAATTCACCCTTTGAGTTACACAACCGGTCTAATAACCCGCTACATAAACAATCATTTAGTATAAATTCCTGTAATTCAAATATTATTTCAAATCTTGTTACATTTGATGTACGGGATGTACCTGTGCTTGTCGCATCCATTGCATAGCCAAATAATTGGTAATGATATGATTACTTCTAATTCTCAACCTACTGGATCATTTGTCAACAATGTGGCGTCTCCAGTGTCTGATTTGTTGGATATCAATAGTAAATCCTCTTCTGTTGTTGGTAAAATGCTTACCTTATCAGACCAATTGGGTGACTGGGCGATCAAAACCTGTTTAAGTTGTGGTAACATGTGGTAACGTGGTTTCAATCTGTTAGCTCTACTTTTAGAAGGATCCAATTTATTGCTAAACTGTTTGTGGATTTAGGATTTTCTTCAAGTAAGTATAATACATATATATATTAGTCGATGGTCTACACTCTTCGAATTGTGATTATACGGCTAATTGTGAACAAGGAAAACCCTTCTGCATGGTGGCTCCTATTGACTAACAGATTGATTTTTAAAGAGAAGCCACCCGAAATTTTGACATAAAATTTAGACATATATAAAAAAGATAAGGCTACTTATTGGTCAAGTTTGGTATCATTTTCGTGTAAAGTGTGGATGCAGTGTTCATTTCTGTTATTTATTTTTCACCTTTCCATACAAAAAATATTGAAATATAAGAATTCGATGCATACATTTTTTTCGGAAATATGCCGCTACATTTTTTATTTAAATTTGTAGACGAATAATAATTTTATAAGAAAGCCCTTTTTTATTCTCGATTTCAAAATTTCGGGTTTCCTTGTTCACAATTAGCCGTATAATCACGATTCGAAGAGTGTAGACCGTCGACTAAGTAATTGTACAGGCTGGATTTTTCTAATGTGTCAGTAAAGACAACTTTAATTGTGACAATTGTCGTTTATAGATTTTGAAAAAAAAAACCGTAATTTTTCCAAAACATTTTTTTTAAAGTTTGATTTGTGTGAATGGGTCCCGTAAGTGATCTTTAGAGACACTTGGTAAATTTTTCTACCTCTAACATCATTTTCTCCAGCATAGTGAAACGAAACTTCAATAGTTTTTCTTTAATTATTCCAGATGCCATATTCGGTAATTACATTTATGGCGGACAATATGGAATATGTGAGTGCCTGTCCAACAAGTTGGTTAGACGCAGAAAATAAAAAGTGCTTGTGGTCAAACAACACAAATCGCATGAAAAGCCATAAATCTAAATATGCCACCACATGTATTTATGGACAATATGGTAATAAGAAACTAAAAGAAATTATGAATCATATTTTGTTTCAATGTACCTACATATTAAAAGTGCTTATGTTAATTTATAGGTAGCTTGAATAAAGCATTGGCAGTAGAAAAGAAAAGAAAATTTGTCGTCGTCTGAAAGCTGTGTAAGAAAAGAGAAAAATGTGAAATACAGAGATTTGTCTGTATCGCCAACGCCTTCAATGGACATCCAAAAAAACTTGCATATAAGTCAAATTACTTTTGTAGTAGTGTAAGTTTTTTGTCAAAAAGTTTTTTTTTATATAATCTTTTACTTTATGAAAAATACAGTCATCTAGTAATCGTCAACATAAATCAAACAAATAAGTGTAGTTGGGTTTCTACAACCCAAAGGCTCAAGAGCAACCATCGAGCCCGAGCGACAGGTTGTATCACTATTGTAAAGCTTCCCCACTGTATGAAATACATAATAACGCTGTGGTTAAAGTGACCCAATTTAATTCAGATTTAGGGATGATTTGTGCTATTAGTAAGATGAGGTTTCAATTATTTTCAGCTCCAGCTTCTGAAGTATTCCGGAGGAGCTACTAGTAGACTGCATTAATCGCTGTTTAGAGAAGACTTTCACCAATAATGTTGCACAAGCCTGCTCATGGAGAAAAAATAATTTCAAATTATCTAATTTGAATCTTATGTTCATTATTAAAGGTACAGTTCTTTGTTTCTTTAATGTGTTCTTCCCATTAACGCCTCGGCCAACACAGCCACGGTTTGAGAGCGCGGCGCAATAAAAGCGCGACGCGCGCGTGATCTGCGCTTGGACGCAGCGCCCGGCGCGCGTGAATGTATGGGCCTGGCGTCCTCGCGGCGCGCCGCTGGCGGCACGCGAGCAAGGCGCTAGGGTCCCGCCCCGCTCACGCCCGCAAGACGCGGCTGTGGCCGAGGCTTTAAAAATAACTATTTTATTTTGGTAACTGCAAAGACCGATACCACCCACATTGTAAAAAGGGCTTACAAGCGCTTCGAAAATCCAATAGACTAGAGTTATTTTCATATCAATGCAATCAAATGCAATTTCTCATTTTCAGATGCAGTGAGAAAATTTTTCAAACTCAACAGATGAACAGTATGAAAAGGTTGCAATGATGTGGTTTCAACATGCGTGCACCCGTATTTTATTTTTATTTTTATTTTATTCATAAGGCACACAAAACAGACAACATTCATTACATTATTACAGCAGCTATATGTGGTAGGTATAAAATAAAAATGCCGTCCAAAACATGCATGCACAGCAAGAAAAAAAATAACAATGAGTAAAAACCTATCCTAAAATTACAAATTACATTTTTTTAACACAATAAATGAAATTTAAGTTAACAAATTAAGTGAATCAAAATTATAAAGTGTTCATTTCTTGTTATGGTGTACGATGGCCAAGAACTTCGACAACTTGCCTCCTAAATACCGCTAACCGTGAGTTGAAAATATCGATATTGTTATTTTTTGAGACCAAATCATTATACTGACGACACATTCTAACTATAGGATTATAGAAAGAGGTATTATTCTTGTAGATCTGAAGGGCAAAGATGTTAAGAGCACGGGTTCTAAAACGAGGAGTATGGAAAGTAATTAGGGATAATAAACTAGGAGAGTGAACATTATGATGTAGCAATTTGTGTAAGAATAAAAAGTCGTATAGACGGCGACGAGATTCAAGGGAGAGAAGGTTAAGTGACTGTAGTCTCTGTTCATAACTCAGACGTGTAAGGTCAGGTTTATACCGATAGGACAATAGTCTGAGACATTTCTTTTGAACTCGCTCAATGTTGCCAGAGTGCACAGCGTAATAAGGTGACCAAATGATGCAGCCATACTCTAGAACACTACGAACGAGACTCTGGAATAGGCAGAGAAGACTGCCTGATTTTTTGAAGTCTTTGGTAACACGAAGGATAAAACCGAGCATTTGGTTGCTTTTCTTAGTTATGTACTCGTAGTGGTACCGAAAGTTAAGCTGTTCGTCGAACCAAATACCTAGGTCTTTTGCAACCGACCTACGTTCCAATTTCCGACCGTGCAGTTCGTAGTCGTAGTAAAGTTTCTGTTTTTTGTTAGAAAACGATATTACAAAACATTTTCTGACGTTTAAAAACATGCGATTACTAAAGCACCAGTCCGAAGAGCACGAGTAAAGCACCGTATAAAACGTTGCAAGAATTTAACTGAATGAGTATTTCCAAATGACATGCTACCTATATTCCTCGAATGAATAATTGTTTGTAGTAACCTTAAATCTAATTATTACATTAAGCTTGTATAATTGTTTTCAAAACAGACAACAGTTTCGGTTTCCGTCCCAAAATTATAAACCTATTTTTACTACAAAAAAAATTAAATGATTAAAAAAATTGGGATAATTAGAAAGGTTATTCCTTGCCACTAGAAATATATCCAGGCATTTTGACCCAAATCATACATACCCAATTGTAGTACCAACCGCTGCACGTTAAAAACCTTAATTTTAATGACAAGCTAAACGTCAAATATAGGAGAGTGAGGCACTACTTGTAGGCCCAATTTACACTTTGCAAGAACTTTCATGCCAATTTAACTACATTGCCGACTACTTGGGTACAATGCATTCAATCGATTGATGAAAGCGCGTAATGTAACGAAAATTCGATTCAAGTTCTGGCACAGTCTAAATTGGGCCGTATTATTTCTTATTGGGTATCATTTAACCGAGCAGTAAAATATTCGTCTTTTGGTGAACAGAAATATGTATTTGATCAGCAAAAATTTATTTTTGGCTGGCGATTTGTGATCAAATAATTATTTTGCTGCTCGACTATTTCGGCTGACTAATTGTAATAGAAGCGGTTCGATATTGTTGACCATGTGTACATTTTTTGCAGAACGAGGGTTTCCAACTCGATTGTATTTGTTTCTGACTAAATGTTTGTTTATTTGCCAAATGAAGCTATGAAATAATTGAAGATTACATCTTACAAACATTACCACTTCGAAAATGTATAAGCAAGGAAGAGTCAATATGCGTAATTTTTTAAAATATGGTTTAAGAGATTCTGGTGTAGGTAGTTGGAATTGAGGATGAGGTATGCCACATAAAGATCTAATGCATGTTTTCTGAGCTTTGAATGCATTTTCCCTGTCTACTGAATTTGCCCAGAATATGATGCCATATCTTAAAGTAGATGTAACGTAGGCATGATAGGCCGTTAATACTACTGATTCACTAACAATCTTTCTCAAGTTATATAGGAGATATGAAAACTGATTCAGTTTCTTACACATAATGTCAATTTGATTTCGCCATGTCAACTTATTATCTACACTTATACCTAAAAATTTTGTTACATCTGTTTCATTAATCTGTTTTCCTTCATATGCTATGTTTAATTCACGTGCATTATTTTTTCTTTGTTTAAATGTCATAAGTTGTGTTTTGTCTAAATTAATTCTTAAATTATTCCTAGTTAGCCAATTAATTACAATTTCCAATGTCTTGCATATGTCGAATTCAAATGTATGTGGATCTTTACAGTCAAAAATTATTGTACTGTCATCTGCAAAGAGAACCATGGGGTACTCTATTGCTTGTGGTAAATCATTTATGTATATAATAAATAATAATGGACCTAAAACACTGCCTTGTGGCACGCCATAATTAATTTCTCTTACTTTAGATGAATAAGTAATTTCAGTTCTTGTTTTAACGCAAAGTCTGTTTATTTGTGTTATTTGTTTCCGGTTACTTAAATATGATTTAATTAAACTGTGTACATTCCCCCTTATCCCATATTTGTATAGTTTGTCTAATAATATAGAATGGTCTACAAAATCGAAAGCTTTAGACATGTCCATATAGAGTGCTGTAACTGGTACTCGTCTATCCATTTTTGTGACAATTCTACGTACTAAATCGTATATAGCCAGATTTATCGACTTCCCCTTGCGAAATCCCATCTGTTCCTTAGCTAGTAAGTTATTTAATTCGAAAAAATTATAAATGACCTTTTCAACTATTTTCGAGAATACAGGAAGCAATGATACAGGTCTATAGTTGGCCAATTCTTCTCTTTTACCTTTTTTAAAAAGAGGCTTTACGATACCTATTTTTAAAATTTCCGGAAATTCGCCCGTCTCAATGCATAAGTTTGTTATGTGGCTTACAATGTTGCCTTAACTTAGTAATACAAAGTTACTGTAACTTTATTCCGCAACTTAACTGTGGACGGTAAAGGAAACTTTCATCCGAAACTTTCATGTATCTTAATTCTGTAAGTTAACGAAACTTTGATATGCAATGTTGCAAAAATTGCTCGCAAACAGGGTACTTTCAAGGTTTCCGCAGAGTTGCTACAATGTTGCCTTAACTTAGTAACTGAAAGTTACTGTAACTTTATTCCGCAACTTTTGGTTAAGTTTAACTTCAATTTGCTATAACTTAGATATGGACGGTATAGGAAACGTTTATCGGAAACTTATATGTATCTTAATTCTGTAAGTTAGCGCAAGTTTGATATGCAATGTTGCAAAAATTGCTCGCAAACAGGGTACTTTCAAGGTTGCCGCAGAGTTGCTACAATGTTGCCTTAACTTAGTAACTGAAAGTTACTGTAACTTTATTTCGCAACTTTTCGTTAAGTTCAATTGCAATTTCTTATAACTCAACTTTGGACGGTAAAGGAAACTTTGATCGGAAACTTACATGTATGTTAATTCTGTAAGTTAATGCAATGTTGCAAAAATGGCTCGCAAACAGGGTACTTTCAAGGTTCCTTCATGCTTGTCGCTAGTTTGCTGTAACGTTTCAACCTTGCAAATGAACCTTACAACCGTCGATTTGCGAGTTCCAGTAACATGACATCAAGGAAACTTTGCCCAGTGGGTAATGTTACACAGCAACTGCGGATCATTTGACAAATGAGACGAAGCTCCACTGTCTATGTAGACATCCGTCCGGTCTTGAGCAAAGAAGGCTGAAGTGGTAGATCTGATAAGTAACTTGTTTCGGCCACTAATAGATGGTAACTATCTATTTATTCTTAAAGTTTGATAACTAAATATAATTAATCTGTGGCATCAAGTTATCTCCGGCGGGAATTTTAGATTTGACAGCTGTTGGAAAAAAGTAATCGAAGTAGATCGGCGAAATGGAGAAAATTGGAATTCGTGGTGTGATTCAATTCTTTTTTTTGGAAGGTAAAACAGCAAAAGAAATTCATGAAAGAATTTCTCCTACGTTGGGCGATTCTTGTCCTTCATACGAAACAGTTCGGCTTTGGGTAAATGAGTTTAAGCGTGGCAGGACAAGCATTGAAGATGCACCTCGACCTGGTGCTCCAAAATCAGCGGTTTTACCAGAAGTCATTGATAAAATCCATGATTTCGTTTTAGCTGACAGACGATTAAAAATACGGGAGTTAGCTGAAGTTTCAAACATCTCGACTGAGCGGGTGCATTTTATTTTGCACAATGAATTGCACATGAAAAAGCTTTGTGCAAGATGGGTGCCGCGGTTGCTCACTCCAGAACAAAAGCGTAATCGCATGCAAACATCTGCTGGAAACTTGGAGGTGTTTAATAAAAATCCAGCAGAGTTTCTTCGACGTTTTGTAACCATGGATGAAACCTGGATTCATCACTATATCCCGGAAACAAAACAGCAGTCGAGACAATGGATAAGTCATGGTGAGCCTGCTCCAAAGAAAGCGAAGTGCGTCCCATCAGCTGGAAAAGTCATGGCGTCCGTGTTTTGGGATGCGAAAGGTATTATTTTAATTGACTACCTTGAAAAGGGAAAAACTATCACTGGGGCATATTATGCCTCGCTTTTAGACCAGTTAAAGGTAGCGATAGCTGAAAAATGTCCAGGGTTGGCCAAGAAAAAGGTGATGTTTCACCATGACAATGCTCCGGTGCACACATGTCGGCTTGCTGAACAAAAATTGGCGGATTTACGGTATGAAATACTTCCACATCCTGCTTATTCGCCAGATTTAGCTCCTTCAGATTATCACCTATTCCCAAAGCTCAAAAATTTTCTGTCGGGGCGAAAATTTCAGTCTAATGAAGAGGTGATACTGGAAGTAAACGCATATTTTGAAGACCTGGAAGAAACCCATTTCCGTGAAGGCATCGAGAAGTTGCAGAAGCGTTGGGATAAGTGCGTTGAACTTCGGGGGGATTACGTAGAAAAATAAAATATATACAACACCTATACAAGTTTTTTATCATATCAAACCAAATTACTTTTCAAACCACCCTCGTAAGTGCACTTTACTTTTCCCGTGATGAACGCTGTTGTTGAGCTTCCATTTGTTGTGGTTTTCCTTTGCGCCTCCTGAAGAAGACGAGCTCGCACAAGGTCACTCTTTAGCTCTTCTGATGATATACAGTACGTTTCCAGGTTAGATACCAATGTGTCATAATCAGCGGGAAGCCCGCTGAGAAGGATTTCAGCAATCTCCTGATCATCAACCACCCTGCCGATGTCAGCGAGTTGATGAACGAGCGACATAACGTGCTCAATGTACGTAGACATGTCCTTATGTTCATTGAAATCAACTCGGTGTAGCTGGCGTAAAAGAAGAACACGCCGATACAGCCCCCTGTCTTCAAAGATGTCTTCAAGATTCTTCCAAGCTTGTTTAGCTGTAGTTGCAGTACGGACATATTGAAACAATGTTGGCTTGATATTTAGGCAAACGCGTGCCAAAGCACGAGCGTCTCGTGCGCCATCTGCGCCCGTCAAAGGTTCATTTTCTGTTCTATTAATTGTATCCCACAAATTGTCAGTTATGAGGATCATTTTCATTGCGAACTTCCATGATAAATAATTGTTGCCATCCAGCTTCTCAATAGCGGCGGCGGCCGGTGCACCCATGACGACTTTCGTGGCGATATTTTCAGCCATCTTGGCAGTTGGTTAAAAAATAAAAATACTCGTGGCAGCAGGACGATTTGAGAGGTTATATTTTGTTTGATTCTTCCCCAGATCAATATCACTTTCATGGATGTAATTCGATTCTTGAATCCTGCCTCGTGCGTGGGCCATAACCTGTTATCAAAGTCGTATCTCGGCGCAGGAAGTGGTAGACGGTGAGGAAGAAAACTACGTCGTCCTTAAAACACTCCGTGTATTATCATAATGCACAACAACGTTTTAAATCGTCAATGGATTTACACAGCACAATTATCAAATATGAATTAACTTATTTAACTTATAATATAGAGTAACGATGTTACTACGAACCAGTCTGCTAAGGAAGTGAACGAATGACAGCCGGTAAGTTGCCAGAGTCAAATTACAAATAAGGACTCCCATGTATGGGCATGTCAGATATAAAGGGTGGCATTGACTTTCCAACAAATACAAGAGGAAATGAGGAATAGGAAATACGCAAAATCTGGTGATTTATTGCCAGACAGGAAAAGAGTTATTTTAGAAGTTAATACGTACAAATATCAAATAATAACCCAAATTAATGAAAAATTACGAGTGCGTTTTGAGTTGAATGAGTACAAGTGTTTGTGATCGTTCGTTTGAAGTACGGCGGACGCTTCCGCTGCAATACCAGATCGCTTCGAATCTGTTACTTTTTTAAATTCTTTCCTGTAGTTAGATTTCAATGATATTGTCTTTGCAATTACGTCTTTAGTTGTTGCTCCAGGTTTAATTTTCTTTAATATTTCTAACAGCTTCTCATAGGCATTCGCCCACTTTATTAATACTGTTGACATTGGAGCTGTCCCATACCTCAGGTAGTGTTTCTAACATAAGTATGAATTCTTTCAAGTGTTTTTGATCGTTCGTTTGAAGTACGCCGGACGCCGCCTCCATCGGCGCGTCCTCTTCCATCGCTGACAGAATGAATACTGACGCGATAAATATCGAGTACCTATAGACCAAACGCTCGATATTTATCGATGATACTTGATACAAATCGTGGAGTTTTGGATTTTAAGAAATCAGCGATCCGTATCACGATACGTGATACGATTATACTACATACTCGATAAATATCGTGATCCTTGATTACAATCCAAATATCGCGATACAAATCGAGAGTGTAGCATTCGCCATTCTGTGTTCTGGAGTAACACGGCATTTAACCACACATTTCCCTTCGTGTCTTTTGACAGCTACGTATCCGACAGAATTATCTACGAGTACGTATGCGTCTCTGGTTGAATGCAACATTTTAGCACCTCTAATTTCAGCGGCGTTGAAGTCGTCATTGTCTCGCATTATTGCATCAGCATAAAATAATCTACATTTGGTAGATTTCTGCTCTGTAGCGGATACGAATTCCTCCATCGACCAGTCTACTGGGACACCGCGGACCAGACCCATACGAGAGACATGATACGATGGGATTACTGCTACAAGTTTGTTGCGGGTTAAACATTGGTTTGAGAGAAGGTTGTTGGCGTCGGCTGGTGACTTGCATTCGACGGCAACGCGGTTACGTCCTAGGGCTTTTATACCGTCTTTTTTTTATACCAAGGACACTGTCTCTGGCAAACAGTTAACCTACTCTGATAGGCTGTAGAGGTTCCTGCATTGGGCGCTATAGTTTCTCGAGCTATGTGTACTAGGGATGTTACGAATATTCGCATTCGCGTATGCGAATGATTCGCATAATTTTAAATATTCGCATCAACATTCGCATTCGCATCAAACGATGCGAATGTTTTGCGAATGCGAATATAATACTGCTGATAATGATTGACGTTCGGGCGCTAAACGGGTGAGGAATATCACAAGCGATGAGCCTTCAACTAGTTCTACTGCCACTACATCACTAATGAGTAATCTGGCGGGCATCCTTGATTCGAGTGACAAAGACAGTGCAGATTCGGATTCATCCGGATCTGGTGACACTATTTTTGAAATTAAAGGACAATTAAAAGCCGAAAACCCGTTAACTGGTGGAAAACTAAATCTAAATTTGAGAAATTGACAGATCTAGCTCGAAAATAATATATCTGAGCGCTCCACCAGCTAGCGTTCCGAGTGAGCAATTGTTCAGTGCGGCCGGGCTTATATACCAGCCTCTTGGAAATTGCCTTATGGGCGACAAGGCGGCGAGTTTACATTTTTTTGATATTCCTTTGTTAAATTTTGATTATTAATAATGTTCCAACAATAAACAACCATACTGAACCTTCATGTTACATGATTGTTAAATAAAATGATTAAAAAGTGATGACGTACGTTGAGACTGACACTGAATGTCTACTTCCATAACTTCTGTGTCGTCCGCCAAGGCCGTGGAACTGCCACCACCCGGGTCGGGCGGTTTAACCACCTCGTCCCCCATCGTGAAAACCTTACTGCCTTTCAGCAGATGTGTTTGTTGTTACGCTATCCATGTAAATAGTGTTAGTATTATTAATAAATCAACACCAATTAAAACAACACCGTCAAGTCCCCTTTATGTAAAGGATGTTTTTTTTAGAGGTATAGAACTTTGAAATGGAATAAAACAAAGATGTTCTTTTTAAATTGATATGAAATTAACTTTATTCGACAGACAATCTTCTGGCATTATAATTTAAATATGACTTCTGGCATATGACCGCCACGGCTGGCTCGGACGTAGTCTAATCTGGAGGTCCAATTTTCGATTACTTTTTCCAACATTTGTGGCCGTATATCGGCAAGAACGCGGCGAATGTTGGCCTCCAAGTGGTCAATGGTTTCAGACTTATCGGCGTAGACTAGCGATTTCACATATCCCCACAGAAAATAGTCAAGCGGCGTTAAATCGCACGATCTTGGAGGCCAATTCACGGGTCCGAAACGTGAAACTATGCGATCACCAAACGTTTCCTTCAATAACTTAATTGTGGCACGAGTTGTGTGGCACGTTGCCTCGTCTTGTTGAAACCACAGCTCCTGCACATCATAATTGTTCAATTGTTCAACGAAAAATTCCATAATCATGGCCTTATAGCGGTCACCATTGACTGTAACGTTCTGACCAGCATATTTTTTTAAGAAGTACGGATCAATTATTTCACCAGCCCATAAAGCACACCAAACAGTCAGTTTTTCTGGATGTAACGATGTCTCAACATACGCTTGAGGATTATCATCACTCCAAATACGGCAGTTTTGTTTATTGACGTATCCATTCATATTGCTCTGATGGACGATCATGTTGACCGTAAAATGGACGAAGTAAGCGATAACGTCTTTCGAACAGATCCATGATTTTCGAAATAAAGGGCGTGCCAGGATAAGCTAAGTGATTCTGCCCCCGACGATATTGGGCTTGTTATTTTTATGGTTAGTGTGGGTCTACACCAGTAATTATTGTGCAAAATTTGAGCACCCTAAACATTAGTTTTTGTAAAAAAAAAACGAAAAATCATTGTTCTTTGATATATTTTTTTCTAGTTAACCGATTTTAGTATAATTCACATATGTTGTACAATGTAATCAAGATAATTATACGACATAATAATATTTTCATTATGTCATAGCAAAAAAAAAGCTGGCCAAACTTTTTTAATTTTTTATTAAATTACTTACAGGTTAGAGACCGCTCTAGTTTTTTCACCAATAAGTACACCCATTAATAAACTACAACATGTATTTTTTTCAAAATTTTATCTGAGGGAGAACATAGAGATATCTTTACATACATTTCCTAGACTCGCCTTAATATAACATAATACGAAATGTGTGAAACCTCTTTAGAGAAACGTGCAGATTGCATACCTATTTAATACTGGCCACTTATATGTCGCTGCGTTAAATTAAAAAAAAAACATTAGTATTGCAGCGGAATATTTAATAAATAATAAAATAATAAATATTACAGGACATTCTTACACAAATTGACTAAGTCCCGCAGTAAGCTCAATAAGGCTTGTGTCACGGGTACTCAGAAAACGACATATATAATATACAAATACATAAATACATAGAAAATATCCATGACTCAGGAACAAATATCTGTGTTCAACACACAAATAAATGCCCTTACCGGGATTCGAACCCAGGACCATCGGCTTAGCAGGCAGGGTCACTACCAACTACGCCAACTGGTCGTCTGGTCTGGTTTAATTAACTCTTTTTGATTATCGTGCGTTAGTAAAATATTTTCTTGATAATTACACTTAAAATAAAAGCGTATATAAACTTTGTTTATATGTAAATAGCTTACATAAACTTTGTTTGTGCTCTTAACTTAAACTAAATATCATAGGAAAACATCTCATTTGTGCTATAGATTTACTATAGGAATAAAATATTCTTATTTATTGACTAATAAGTACCAAATTCGCACATAAATGATTGCTTACTTGGAATGTCGCGCGTTAGGACAAAATGGCCTGATGCTCTTGCGCGTTCTAGATTTACACTAAGTACATAGGTACTTATTCACTTAGTTCTTCAATCTTACATTGTAATGTTTTGAATGATAATAGTTGAATAAGGATAGTATTGAGTTAACTGTATCATAAATCATCCATAGGTAAATCTCAAATTTACGGAAGAACGTAAAATAATTGGCCGCGATATTACTTTGGTGTGTACTTGTTTGTGATAAAACCATATGATGAAACTTAGGTACTTATGGCACCAACGCGGGCTATTGTATTAGTGTAGGTACATACGTAATGTTAGGTTAGGTTAGGTATCTTACGCGTGCATTTGTAACAGCAAGCAGACAAAGTACTTAATAGATACATACGTAACGTGTCTCAGTATCTCATGAAGTCATGATTATTTATCACTGTAAGTATAGGCATTTTCATAAACACTGTGTCAGAGTAGCTATTTCTTATGGCAAAGAATCTATTGTATTAACTTATTACGAAGCAGGCTTTTAAGCTCTTAATAGTTAGGTTAGGTTTTACGCCCACATATTTCATATCAAACACCGAACTAGTTTGAATGAACACACAAAATAAATATCAAACAGAATCTAACACGACAATAGGTAATTTTGTTCAACTCACCTAGGAACACTAGATATATTTACTCACGTGAATAACTAGATAATTACATAGTATTATTGCTCTTTAGCATCTTCGAACTTCCTTAAGCACTAGATCCTAGTTGATTCTCCTGAAGGAAGTGCAAGATTCTAGATATTTCCCAGTCACGACCGAGTCCATATAAAAGGCAGCCAAATAATCGGCAGCCCAATAATTCGTGTCCATTTTTTTGGTTGCGGATTATTGGGTTGCTGATTATTGTACTGCAAAAACTGTGGCTTCGGATTATTGGTCCGCTACCGAGCTTGTCCGACCCGATAAAAGGCAGCCCAATAATCGGCGACCCAATAATTGGCGACCACGATGTACATGGATTATTGGGCTGCCGATTATTGGCCCGCTTCGAGATTGCTCGACCCGAGAAAAGGCAACCCAATAATCAGCGACCCAATAATCCATGTACATCGTGGTCGCCAATTATTGGGGCGCCGATTATTGGGCTGCCTTTTCGCGGGATGCGAAAAAAGACGGTTCTGGCGCTGTTAGGTCGCAGTTCTACCTAACACTCCTCCTCGCTTCGCTCGTCGTCGTACCTAAACCGACCTGCCTTAACGTTTGATCTAAGGAGTCTGTATAAAAGGCAGACAAATAATCGGCAGCCCAATAATTCGTGTCCATTTTTTGGTTGCGGATTATTGGGTTGCTGATTATTGTACTGCTAAAACTGTGGCTTCGGATTATTGGCCCGCTTCGAGATTGCTCGACCCAAGAAAAGGCAACCCAATAATCGGCGACCCAATAATCCATGTACATCGTGGTCTCCAATTATTGGGTCGCCGATTATTGGGCTGCCTTTTCGCGGGATGCGGATTAGTGGCACCCTCACGACCGTACAAAAACCAACGATGCGTTCCGATTCAAGGACAGGTTCCCAATGTCCCCCCCACACAACACTCTACTCTCTGACGGTGACGTCTGTCATCCCCGTTTAAAGATCCCGTTCACTTCAACTTCCGCGACGTTCGTGAAGTTGGCGCCGATTTTTGTCTAATAACACCTAATTCTCGCGCGGTTTTGAATATTTCAAACGTTTATAATGAAGATGTTATTAATTATGTAAATGATCCTAAGTATTATGATTTAATATGATAGTAAAAACTATGTTCGAATGATTTTGATCTTCTAAAGATGAATTCGTGGCCTTGTTCTGAAAGTATGAGAACATTAATTATCAAAATTAATTAAATACGATTAATTAGACATATCCATGATATATTTATAGTATAGTAAGGAAACGGAGACGTTCGTTTCGTTACAGTGTTATCCGGACTTAACTGAAGAGCTATTGAACAAGTTAGATCGTTTACTTAATAACTGCATTCGGTTTATTTTTTGCCTCCGTAAATATGACCATGTCTCCTCTTTTCGCTCCAAACTCGGCTGGTTTCCTATTCGAGTTCGTCGCAACATTCGCATGCTTTGTTCTCTTTTTTCTATCCTTAATGATCCTCAATCTCCTGAGTATTTGAAAGCTTTCTTTAACTTCTATGGTGTTTCTCGTGTCCGTCAACTTCGCTCTACTGGCAACCTTTCTCTCGCTATACCTTGTCACCACACAGGCTACATGTCCAATTCATTCTCTGTTCAAGTCGCTCGCCTTTGGAATAGTCTCCCAGTTAAAATTAGACAGTGTCCAAACAAATTTGCTTTTAAAAAATCCTTAAGTGATTACTTTGCTTGCAGAATGGTAAATTCTTAGTTTTTCTATTTTACAAGTTTCATCAGATTTATTATATTTATGTGTATGTATGTATATTTAAAAATGTACGAGTATATATTTTACCTATATATTATTTATACCTATATATTATTTATATTGAACCCTATATGTATAATTGTTTTGAATTGTGTAATTGATGTACTTAATTTGTTTTGTAAAACCACAGTTGATCTTGCACCGCCAACAAAATGATCTGTTTTGTCCAAAGGTTGACTGGTAGAGAATGCCTTGTAGCATTAAGTCCGCCTGTTGTACGTTTGTATTTCCTTTTGTGCAATAAAGATTAAAATAATAAATAATAATAGATGAATAAGTAAAAGAATCAGTTTGTCTAGCCGCGTAGTTCATGCATTGTGTCGGGGGCGGGTTGCGGGGAGCGGAGAGGGTAGCGCAGTGAGAGGTGCGGGGCAGCGGCAGGCGGGACGCGCCCGCGCCGCGTGGGGAGGGGACAGTCACCTGCTGTCACCGAGCGAGTCGTACGTAAAGTTTTGCTTCTTTTCATAGGTAATTTTGTTTGTCTCGTATTATTGCTTGGTCGTGTGACGCACTGGGATAATGGCATGTAAAAAACGTAAAGTGGATACTGAGTGTCGACTGTTTAAAGAGGAGTGGACTTGGAAATACTTCTTTACTGAATACAACAGTAAGCCAATTTGTCTTATATGTAATGAAGCGGTGGCGGTTTTTAAAGAATTTAACCTCGCACGCCATTTTAACACCAAGCATGCTAAAAGCAAATATGCTTCTATGAATGACGCAGAAAGAAAGTTGAATGTCGAAAACTTAAAAAAGAATGTATCTGCATGGTCAACGGAATATGTTTGTAATGCAAAACACTGCTCAGAGGGCTTCTACACTGGCTGGGTATGTTGTGGCTTATAAAATTGGTAAAAATAACAAACCGTACTCGGAAGGAGAGTTTGTTAAAGACTGCATGGTGAGCACAAGTAATATTGTATGCCCCGAAAAAACAAAAGAGTTTGAGTCAGTCAGTTTATCGCGAAAAACAGTCACAACGCGAATTGATGCCATTGCGTCAAACTTGTCGCTTCAACTTAGGCAGCGTATAGAAAATTTTAAATATTATTCCGTGACGATGGATGAAAGTACGGATAAAAGTGACACTGCTCAATTATTGATCTTCATTAGAGGTGTTGATGACGAATTCAATATAACTGAAGAGCTAGCTTGCTTGCAATCACTGAAAGGCAAAACGACGGGCCAAATCATTTATAACCAATTTTCCGAAGGTCTCCAAAATATAAATGCACCAATATCAAAATTATGCAATATTACTACAGATGGAGCCCCAAATATGGTTGGAAAAAACGTGGGATTTATTGGTGTTTTTCAGAACAAGAATCCTAGCAATGATATCGTATTTTTACATTGCATAATTCACCAGGATGTCCTTTGTAAAGCTGCAATAGATATTTCACATGTACTTGATGTGGTTAATACGATTCGATCACGGGGCTTGGTGCACCGCCAGTTCCAAGATTTTTTGCTTGAAATTGACGCATATTACTCTGACCTTCTTTACCACACAAAAGTAAGATGGCTAAGTTGTGGGTACGCATTCGAGCGAGTCTGGAATTTAAAAGAAGAAATAAAATTGTTTCTTACGGAAAGAACTGAGAAATGGTCTGATTTCCAAATCATTGAAGACACAGATTGGCGTACCGATTTCGCATTTTTTACCGATTTGCTTGAACACTACAACAAATTAAATAAAAAATTGCAAGGCAAGAACCAATTTTTAGATGAGACTTTGAGTCATCTGAAATCGTTTAAAACTCAGCTTTTTCTGTTTTTTAACTGCATAGCGAAAAACGACTTGTCTCACTTTCCACGTTTGAAATCTATGGCACCAGTGAGTGAGAACAAACTGAAACATTTCAGTCAGCAGTTGCAGAAACTTCACGCACAATTTGAAACCAGGTTTCAAGATTTTAAGAACATACAGTCATCGCTAGATGTTTTTTCGATGCCGTTTAACATAGACCCCGAGAACGTCTCTGCAGAGTTCCAATTGGAAATTATCGAAATGCAGTGTAGCACCCATTTAAAACAACTGTTCTTAAATTCAACAAAGCTAGATTTTTATAGAACTCTACCGAAAGAGCGATACCCAAAGATGATTGCACACGCCCAGAAAATTATGTGTGCGAACAGACATTTTCAACCATGAAATTGCGAAAAAACTCAATCAGAAACCGACTTACTGATAAACACCTTTTCTCGCTGCTGAAAGTCACTTCGTCGCAACTCAAACCTGCATTCGACGATATATTGGCAGAACAAAAACAATTTCATATGTCTCACACGAATAAATAAATAAATTAAACCATTTAAAAAAGGTTGAGAAATTTCAGAGGAGGGCCAGAGTTGCAGCAAAACTGCACTTTTATATAAACTACTTAATGGTGCATCTGTCTTGTTGCTTATCATGCCGGGCCAGATCTGTCCAGGCGATGAGCGGAAATTAGGCTCCTTCTAATTTTCTCAAGTTCGAGTTCCTTTTTCTTCCTGAGGTGTGTCCTCGCAACCAGGAATGCTTTGACGATGATGAATGTACTAAGAGGAAGTCCCAAAAGTGCGACTAATATTATTAAGATGAAGAGAGTTCGCTGATTCTCTTGGGCACGATCCAGGTTTGCTTTGGCGTTTGACTGCATCTCTTTCGCTCTTGCTTCCAACTCATTTATCTTGGTCATGAGGTCTGATATGTCTTTCCCCGTCTTAATCGGTTCCTCTTTCTTTGCCAGTGTAGTGTTAATCATAGATCTTATATCGTAAGCGGGACTTTTTGCTTCGAGATATAGGTCTTCCAAGCTTCTCCGGTGTCGTGAGTTTATCTTTTCATACTTTGTGCAGATTTTATTTTCATCTATTTGAGGGATAGAGTTTAATACGGAGTCTGATTCGCATAATATGAAGCCGTCGTCGAGACATGACTGAGGGTCAAATATCAAGGGATCCCTTATGACCGTGTCTTTTTCCATGCCTATGGGATATCCCAAATAGAGTTTTGGGATAGGTGATGTATAGCATATACCCTCGTGGAAGAACATGGGCTCCCATTCTACGAAGTTCATGAGCTGAAACTTGGCATCGACTCTGGGGACCTCAATCGATACAAGCAGTATCTTTTTTTCAGCATCTATGTTAGCAAGTTTTACCTTTAAATGAGGAGATATCGTGCCAATGCTGGAGAGCAGGGGGCTTGGCAGTTTCTTCTGTAGCCAGCTAAATTGGGTATCCAGAGACAGGAGTGATGATGGAATCTTCCCTATAGCCAAAAGAGAAAGAGAGTACTGCAAGCTGGACAGATATGAAGCCAACAAGATAGATCCCTGCAACTTGATCTCAAATATACTCGGCATCTCAATTACCAACTTGTTGAATTGTGTAACTATGTCATCAACAATTTCATTAGTTTGAGTTGTAGCGAGAGTTAGGTTCTTCATAAACGCCAAATCTTCTAATCTCGCTTGGTGCAATTTGTTAATTTCTTCCGTAAGAGCCTCATATTTGAAATCCGGGATGACGCCGGTTAGCGTTCCTATCTCGTATACCATTGTTGCTGCTGTGATCGCGTATCCTGAGTACTTCATAGCCCTCGCGAACTTACCGTACCTGGTCAATTTCCCCCCGATTTTAGTGACTGGTTTGATCGCTCTGAGAAATGTCAGTAGTGCTCGTAACGCGTTTCTCTTCTGTCTTCGGTGGTTGACCTCGGTCAGTTGAGAATTGCCAGCTCCGGTCTCAATCGGGTAATGTGATCTCAATGACTGCGAATAAGTTGCAACAAGCTCCTCAAAGCGGGCTTGGAAAACCTTGTCTACCCAAGGCCAGTCTCAATTCAGTCGAGGCCGCCTCGGTCATCTTATTGAAGTCGAGCCTCTTGATAACTGATGCAATAACGTCCTCGGGAGATGTCAATTTGATTAGCATTACTTCTGTTTGGTAAGAGTCAATAATGGCCCCCCTATATGTTAGACCGTTCGCACGGACCTCTGCTGTCATCTCCTTGGCTGATGCCCTGTAATCGAAAGAGAACCAAATGATTGATATGAAGAAAAGCTTCATCATGGTTACCTGTAACACTAATGTAATCAATATCTTAAAGTAAGTACTTAATGACAACGTCTTGTGTCGGGTTTTTTCTAAACTAAGCCTTAGACTTAATACTAATTCAGTCCATCAGAAGTGGCAGGTCGATATATATCGAACAATGCCGCATCAAAGATGGTACTGCTTTGCGGTGGGTTTAAGCTTATCATCTAGACATTACGATTGGCTATCCTTATCTATAACTAGTTAAGTAATTTGGCACCAATAGAATATAGAATAGCTTAGGGTCAATATAAGGCACTCCTGGAAGACTATGTATGGCGGAGAATGCGCCCCAACCTTTGTGGGTCTAAGTTAAATGTTCAATTAGAGTCTGGGCAGCTTTGCTTTGGCGATCCGTTGGATTGTTCTATGGGTTGGTAGTGGACTTAGTGGTCTGGGTTGTTGGGCCTCGTTACCCTTGATCCCAGGCCCTATTAGACCGGGAGACTGGAGCTGTACAGAAGGACGTGGCATTATGTCCCTGTTGGAGATCTTTGTAACTGCACTTGTAAGCTCCGCGAGGACGTCCTTCAGTCTGGAAGTTACTACGGAGATTTCATTCGCTTGTGCTTGCATATTAGCCCCGGTTGGGATCGATCCTGGCAGAGACTCCGATTCTGATTGTGATAAAACCGTTAAATTTTAAAATTTTGCAGTTTTGCTGCAATTTTGGCCCGCCTCCGAAATTTCTCAAGCTTTCTGGCCCCCCACGAAAAAAGTTTGCCCACCACTGGTATAAATAGTTGATCCTCAGGCACAGCAATATCTATAGTCCTTAAGTCACGCCAATTTAATCGTATGAACAATATCCAAGTCCGTATAACAAGCCAATGTCAAAACAAAATCCACTGTTCAATCAAAAAAACACACACAACAACAAACAACAAAGGTTGAAGAGCGAGTAAACTTAAGTAGGTTCAAATTGAAAACAAATGGATTAGCAATATTAGCATCGTGTTATCTCGTTCGCACTCGCACCATCTTATAGAGCGTCCTGTTATCAGCAGGGTTGCATAATGCAGGTAGAAAAGTAAGTACACGGCCGGATGACGAAGAAAGTAGCGAAGAAGATTAACCCTTAATTTGGCAGAGACTCTGATGACATAAATTGGTAAATTTGACTAAATATATTGAATATGGGGTGTTTTTAAAGCCTCCAAAAAATATTTAAAAAAATCTATTTTTTTTAGTTTTGGAAAAAAAATATGTCCGTCGCAGCGGACTGTACCAAATATTGAGAGAATATAGGATAAATTCAAATGTTCGCTGAGGCGGACATTGCCAAATACGTAGTGATTAAAAAAACAAGTATTTCAGAACATATATTTATTAAAATTACTACAAATTCATTTATTTTGTATGGAAATCCATTTGACAGTTTCTTGGTTGCTTTCCGGTCACAAAACAAAGTCTTACGTTACACTTTATACAGTATACTACTGTTTTTTTATTGCAGTACATGCAACGACCCTCAGTGAACCACAATCTTCGCCACTAACGTCTAAAGCTGATAAGAGTGATAAGGCTACACAAGTTGAAAACAATAATATTTTGGATTGTGCTGTTTATAGCAGGAATCGACGAGACCCTTCGGATGTTCGAGGTCAAACGTGTTTTTTGAAATTGACTCAACCAGAAGAACAACCGGACCCCAGGAATATTGAGTTCTCAAAATTGGTTGCATTTGAATTAGATCGTATACCAATTGAAAAACGTACCATGACGTACTCCAAAATTTTGGACTTAATTAGAAAAGTACGAAATGAAGACAGTTTACGTGACGTTAATTTGCCTAGTTTTAGCGATTCAGAGTAAGGTACTTACCTAATAAACCGCATAAATTATTAGTGTTGTTTTATTTACTTCATAGTGCTGTGAAAAATAATATGAATATAAAATGTGTGTCAAAAACTACATTTGTACTGCCTAAAACAATGACCAATAGAAATTGGCCTTCACGCGTGTAGTAATTCTTAGTACCAATAGGTCAGCTTATACTGGTTTTTAATTTTAATGTGATTTTGTAATTTCTTTCATTTCATTTCTATTTTGACATCATAATATGACCTACTAGAGTCGGTTTTGAGGCTTAAATAATATTGTCCACCTAGATCGGGGTTTCATCGCACTGTGCGGCCGTGCGGCAAGGTTCAATAAAATAAACTAGTATGTATGTAACAAAGATCTAAATATTTATGAAATACTTAGTAATTCTACACTTATTTAACAAAAAATACAAATAAATCAGAATATATCTGTAATATCTTCTATATTATAACACAATGCAAAAAAAATAAAGGCTAAAAAAATAAATTTCGGGCTCATTTTGATGTTCGACGACGGCCACTTACGAGGTCGACTTTTAAGTTTTCAACGTAACCATTCAAACTATCGGCATTAAACAATTGCATTTAGTTAATAATTTGATCCCGAGTCTGAGTATATGTCGATTAGGTACTCTTATGAATCCCGGGAAATCCCGCGAACAATAATAATAAATAATATTTTTTGGTGGTTGTAACCACTCTTAGTTAGGTCCTCCTCTGAAGTTTAGGTAAATAGGCACTACCTATTCCGAGCACTGCGTGATGTATGAGGAGAACCACCTCTACAAGTCACCATTTATCCCTAGGCGTTGGAGTTTAATCATAAGCAACTTGTGGTTAATACGATCGAACGCCTTACTATAAATCCGTCCGTGTAAATTACATCTACCTGACTACCGTTATCCATTGTCCCTGTAATAAAATCATTTAATAAAACCAAGTTGGACACCGTAGATTTCCGCTGCATAAAACCATGCTGACATTGATTAAAAGAATGTCTAATAGCATCATAAACTTGTGCATACACTATTTTTTCAAAAACCTTAGAATATATTGAATATTTAAGTATATAACAAAACGCTATACTGTGACAGTGACAGATGTCAACCATGCATGATATAAATTATCTATGCATTTTTGCACTCTCTCTTCTCAAATGTCATCTCCCGTGTCAAGACGTGGTTCTGTGTACTCCATAAACTCCATTTCTATATCTAAGTGTTATTAACTCATCTTAAGTGCAAATGTCGTATTTATTATGATAATAAACGTCGATACTTGTGCCCAACATTATTTGGAGTTTATTTCATCTTCAACGCTAACCTTCGTATGCCTTAACCGGTATCCACGCGGACGCTGTGTCGGTGTCCCTGACCTCACAATAGGTTAATTGGCCCAGGATTACGGGTTGCATCGAAGAGGAGACTCACGACGTACGTACATCACTCTTCAAATCTTCAAATGGCTCAAAACAATTCCGTCGATGGTGGAAACGCATCTCAATCAGGAAATGAAGCCGGCGCGGCCAACATGGCGCCGCCCGCTATTCCTGATATCAGTGACGGCACGTCTGCATCGTATCTCTCCAACAACAATATAGAAAAATTAGAAGGCGCATCCAACTTCTATAGTTGGAAATTCAGTATAAGGATGATACTGGTTCTAGAAGGACTTTGGGAATGCGTGACCGGTGCGTGTTCGGACGCTGCGCGCGATCAGCGTGCGCTGGCGCGAATTGCACTTAGTCTGCGCCCATCTCTATACCAATATGTGATTACGTGCACAAGCGCACGGACCGCCTGGGAGAGGCTGCAGGACGTATTTGAAGACAAAGGTTTATATAGAAGGATAATTTTACTGCGTGAGCTGCACAAGGCAAGTTATACGGATCACAACAGCATGAGTACCTACATAGACCATGTTATGAGGCTGGTACAGCAGTTGGCCGACATAGGAAAAACAATTGAGGATAGTGAGATCGCTAAATTACTGTTAAGCGGATTACCACAGGAGTTTGACTCACTTGTCTCAAACATGTCGACTGCTTGCCTAACATCTACTGTGACTAGTGAATTTGTTAGAGCAAGGCTCATGCAGGAGGAGTCCCGGAAGCTAGCGATGTGCCAACCTGACACTGCTTTTGTCTCGAAAGGCCAGTTCTCAAAAGCAAAGAAGCGGTTCACATGTAGCTACTGTAACAAGGATGGTCATGTGAAATCTAAGTGCTTTAAACTTAAACGAGACAAGAAGACAAAAGAAGATGGTGTCAACCAGTGCATGTCAGCCGCGTTCCTGGTGTCTCATCAAGATATTTATATAGACTCGGGCTCGACATCCCACATCTTCAACAACAATAATAGCTTCAGTTCAATTAAAAAGGCGAACTCCTCAGTGACTGTTGCAAATAGTAATCAAGTGAAATGTGAGGGGATTGGTGATGTCAACATAGAGACTTTAGATCAGGTACTTACTTTGAATAATGTACTTTATGTGCCCTTTATGTCTTGTAACCTTATATCGGTTAGTAAACTAGTTAAAGAGTATAATATGAGAGTGATGTTCGATTCGGGAGGTTGTTTTATCATTGATAAAGATAATAAAATAGTTTGTTCTGCCAAAGAGGTCAATGGAATGTATAAGTTAGAAGGGCTTTGTTTTAAAGGAATGCACAAACAGGAGCACTCTTTGTTCCTGCATGATAGGCAGGAGTCATCGAGTGCCGCAGTCGTTGCTCAGGTGCCAGCTATAGAGCTTTGGCATCAACGCTTGGGTCACCTTGGCTCAGGAGGTATGTACACCCTTAGGGATAGAATAGCATGTGGTGGTTGTATGTTTCAGGATGGCGAAACTCTAAAAGAGTGCGTACCATGCCTTGAGGGGAAGATGGCTTCCATTCCATATCCCAAAGGCGGTGGAACACGTGCAACCAGGCCCCTGGAGCTTGTACACTCCGACGTTGCCGGCCCCTTGCCTGTGAGCAGCTTGGGTGGTGCAAACTTTGTTGTCACCTTCACAGATGACTACTCACGAAGATCCTTCTGCTATCTGATGAAGCATAAATCAGAGGTATGTGACCGCTTTATTGAATTTAAAAATTTTGTAGAAAGGCAGACTGGTTTTAAAATTCTTTGTATCCGTTCTGACAATGGGAAAGAGTATGTAAATAATAGACTTTCTAGCTTTTAAAAAAAGGAGGGTATTGCTCACCAGTTAACTGTTCCTTACTGTAGTCCGCAAAACGCCGTCTCGGAACGTCTCAACAGGACACTTTTTGACAAAGTCAGGTGTATGTTGCGACAGGCAGGTCTTGATCAATGTTTTTGGGGAGAAGCGCTAATGGTAGCAAATTATTTAAAAAAATAGATCCCCTACTAGTGCATTGAATGGTAAAATACCGGAGGAGGTTTGGACCGGGTCCAAACTGGACCTTAGTCACCTCAGGGTTTTTGGTTGCAAGGCTTATGCTCTGGTTCCTAGTGTAAAGCGTAAAAAGCTCGATCCTAGGTGTAAGGAATACATTTTTGTGGGATACTCGGAGACCACTAAAGGTTATAGACTGGCAGACCCCTCAGATCCTAAGAAAGTAATTTTATCTCGTGATGTCAAATTTATGGAGGATAAGTTTTTCACTCCTCATTCAAATCACAATGTACCTGATAACTGTGATAGTAATGATATTATTTATTTTAACAATAATGAATTGAATAATAATAATATGAATGATGGAATAGATAATTTTAGTAAGAATAATTCTTCAAATGAAATCACTGAGATTAACGAATTTAATCTTGAATTAAATAACTGTGATAATGATGATGATGAAAACAATAGGGAAGATCGCAATAGTCATATTTTGAGCGATACAATTAACAGTTCTGTTTTGACAGATGAAGGGAACACCGGCAGTGACCAGGAGTACTCCGATGACTCGTCGGCGGGTGCAGCGGGCGCTGAGCCTGTGACGTCACCTCGCGCGGCGTCATCTCGAGGCGACGGGTTAGCTTCGGTATCTAGGCCCGTACGTAGTACTAGGGCAATTCCTCCAAAACGGTATGACGACTACGATTTGTCTATGCTCACTCAAAATGAACTCATTGATGAACCACAGTCTTACGATGAGGCGATGGCCAGCCGTCATAGTGAGGAGTGGTTAAACTCAATGAAAAGTGAGTATAAGTCTTTAATTGATAACAATGTATGGAAACTTGTTCAACGACCAAAGAACACAAACGTCATCAAATGTAAGTGGGTATACAGGGTTAAATGTGACTCTTCAGGCAATTTTCAAAAATATAAAGCTCGCTTAGTAGCAAGAGGGTTCACACAAAAGTATGGTGTTGACTACACTGATACTTTCTCCCCAGTTGTACGTCACTCGACTATGCGTCTCTTGTTTTCATTAGCTAACGAGTATGATCTCAACATAGATCATATAGATGTAAACACGGCTTTCTTAAATGGTGAACTTGACCAAATTATATATATGGAGCAACCGGAAGGATTTCATGATGAACAAAATAAAGATAAAGTTTGCCTATTACAAAGGAGCATCTACGGGCTTAAACAAGCTAGTAGAATGTGGTATTGTAAAGTTCACGATTTATTAACCAAAAATGAATTTAAACAAAGCAAATGTGAGCCGTGTGTTTATTATTTTAAGTCTGGCAAGGAGTTCTTAGTCATTTCTCTTTATGTAGATGACTTTTACATTATGTATAGAAAGGATAGCTCAAAAATTGAATCTGTATTAAATTTATTAGAGCATGAATTCAGCATTAAAAATTTGGGCCCTATACATAACTATTTAGGTATTAGAGTAACTCGAGACAGACAGAAAGGCATACTTAAGTTGGATCAGTCTACTTATATTAAAAAGGTACTTCAAAGGTTTGGTATGTCAGATTGCAAACCGGTTGCAACTCCTATGCAAACTGGGTTAAAGTTATGTAATTCTGCTGAACCCTTGAATGATGAAACTTATAATTATAGACAATTATTAGGATGTCTAATGTACCTTTCTGTCTGCACTAGACCTGATATTGCCTATGCATGTAGTCAGTTAAGCCAATATAACAACTGTTTTGGTTCCAGCCATTGGTTAGCTGCTAAGAGAATTTTAAGGTATCTAGCGGGGACAATTGATTATTGTTTACTATTCGTAAAAAGTAGCCAATTGGATTTAAGTGCTTATGCCGATGCCGATTTTGCCAATGATCATAATGACCGCAGGTCATACACTTTGCTTTGGTATCAAGTTAGGCAGTAACATTGTTAATTGGGAATCTAGGAAACAAAAGAGTATAGCTTTATCGAGTTGTGAAAGTGAATATCTGGCTATATGTGATGTATCTAAAGATCTGTGTTTTATAAGGAACTTTTTATCTGAAATATTTGCGGATCTAAAGCTACATTCTATTTTGGTGTACAATGACAATCAAAGTGCGCATAGATTATTATCAAGTAAGGAATATTGTCATAAACGCACTAAACACATAGATATTAGGTATCATTTTATTAAAAACCTTGTAGAGTCAAATATTATTACTGTAAAATATTTAAATACTGAAAGTATGTTTGCAGATGTACTAACTAAGCCACTGACTCCACTGAGTAAATGTAAACATACTGAATTCATGTACGAACTCCATGTCAGAAGGTAGAGCATGTATAGTTTTAAGTTTGTTTCTATGTAACTCTATCTAGAACTGTTGTGTTATATACTTAAGGGGAAGTATTGAATATTTAAGTATATAACAAAACGCTATACTGTGACAGTGACAGATGTCAACCATGCATGATATAAATTATCTATGCATTTTTGCACTCTCTCTTCTCAAATGTCATCTCCCGTGTCAAGACGTGGTTCTGTGTACTCCATAAACTCCATTTCTATATCTAAGTGTTATTAACTCATCTTAAGTGCAAATGTCGTATTTATTATGATAATAAACGTCGATACTTGTGCCCAACATTATTTGGAGTTTATTTCATCTTCAACGCTAACCTTCGTATGCCTTAACCGGTATCCACGCGGACGCTGTGTCGGTGTCCCTGACCTCACAATAGAATACACCGTTTAGACACAGGTCTGTAATTGACCACATCAATCCAAAACCCCTTTTTGTAAACCGGAGTAATAAATGCAGATTCCCATATATTAGGAACGACACACTGACTAAGTGACCGTTTAAACAGCAGTTCAACAGGCTTCAATAAACCTTTAGCACAATTCGTTAAAAACTGAGCCGGAAGCTCATCAGGACCTGCTGATTTAGAGGAGTCAAGGTTAAGAAGTAACCGAAGAATGAAGTCCGGAATAACTTCAATTTTAAATATTTCGGTCGGTGAGTTCCAGTTACTATTGTAAGGCAATACATCTGAGCTATCTGGTCTATTAATAGAAGTAGAAAAAGTTGTAAAGAAATAGTCAGAGAAAGCATTGCATATATCTGCACCACCTGAAATCACCCTATCACCATACTTTAAGGAACCAGGTATACCATGAGAATTACTCCGCGATTTAATATAGGTCCAAAATTGCTTAGAATTCCGAGTAATATTGCTCTCAATGCGATTAATGTATGTCGAATAACACTCCCGTTCAATTCGTTCATTTCGTTCGTTCGTTCGTCCAGTCTCTTAAAATACAATAAGAGGTATAATCAGATTTATTGCCATAAATTTTATATTTTTTCAAGTACTTAGTTTTTTCTTTAATAACTTTTTTTAAAGATGCTGAAAACCATGGCGGAAAGGTACACGTGCTAAGGACCTTATACGGAATGCAGGTTTAATAGACTTTAATACAGAAAAATTGCAGTGAAATAATTAGGGCTTCGTGGTAAGGGTCAATTGGAACTAGAGGATCACAACAATTGTTAACGCACACGATATCGTTACATAATACTAAATCTAATGTTTTGTTATAGCGATTACGGACCCCATTGTATTGACACAAGTTAAGCAAATTAAAATCATCAATAAAACCACGCTCCTCCGCCGTTATATAATTAACGGGGGTTAAACATGAATCTTGGCTCAACCATTCTATATTACTCCTATTAAAATCCCCGGCAATTAGGAACTTATCGTTGGGGTGATTAATTATAATATTCTCAAGCTGACTGCAAAAATTAGATAGTTGTTGGGAAAACGTAAATCCTCTAGTTTGATTGCATAAATATAGGACGCATAGGTGAACGTTAAGTATTTTTTTAGAGTCATCTCTAAAGGCCATTTAGGGCATGGCACCATGGCCAGATAGATCGCTGCGAGCAGCGATGAGCACACCGCCGCCACGACCTTGACCGGTCAGCGCCGCATCACGGTCACGTCTGCAAACCATATATCGGTCATCGAATAGCTCACTATCTAAAACTCCATCGAGAAGCCACGTTTCCGCCAACATAATAATATCATAGCAAGCCAAACTCAAATTCCTATAAAATGTCAATGTTTTGGTCCGTAAACCTCTCACATTCTGGTAGTAAATTGTTGGATATCTAAATTTATCGTCCTCTGTTAAAATATATACCTAAAAACATTATATTGAGATATAATAATGAATTGAACATAAAAAATGCGTCGATTGAGTAATAAGGAGTAGCAATCCAGAAACTCAAAGTTGTAGAATAATTTAAATAATCGCCCACAGACATAAACAGCTTCACATCAGCGCGAGAGAGTAAGATATAAACAAGCACGACTGTCGGATACGTTAGACAAGGATAAATATCTTTTAATGAGCTCAACAACAATAATAACAGTAGCACGATGCAAAAAATGCAATCGGCGATAAGCGGCAGGCCTAGACAATTACAACTCCCGCCCGGTTTAGGCCGGACAAAGGTACTCAAAGTTTGCGTGAGCAATAACACATTTAATATAAAGAACAGCTTCACCACTTTAAATAGCCAATTAATTGATAATGAGAAAACTAAGTACATAACGAACTTGATTGAACCAATTTGTTTAAATCATTATCACTATTAATAATAAATACTTTGGAGGAAACATTCTTACGCACATGAATTTTAGCGAATTTAACCCATATGTACTCATATCCTTTCGACTTCAGACTTCCTTCCTCTTCGTCTTCGTCAGTAGCTGCTTATACGTAGGAGTCAAGCGATCATTAGCGAAGATCCGTTGATTACTGCCCTGAAATCCGATTTCATCTGCCGTGATGGTCTTCTTGCGACGCGCTGAAGCTACGAAATCTTCTTTTATGTATCTGTTTATAAAGCCTACAATGATATACTTCTCATTTGAGTTCTGAATAGGGACCCTTGTAATATAATTGATACTATTCTTATCAATTGGGAAGCCCACAACACCGCAAATCCTGTCCAGGATCAAGAAAAGGTCCTCATTCTTCTTAAGAGGGACCCCCTTAATTTCCACATTGTTGAGACGTTGCCACTGATCCTTACTAGCGAGTTCACTTTTGAGAGAACTGTTACTTCTTGGCCTAAAGTTTGAACCTTGTCGTGTAGGATCTCAATCTCAGGAATCTTGGTCTCGACTTCAATTATGCGTGAAATACACTCATCCAACTTGTTACTTGTGAAATCTCACGATTTTCTGATCTCTGCGAGTTCTGCTTTGATCTCAATGACATCCTGCCTGAGAGTGTTAATGAAATCGGTCTATAAGATTCCACACAATTTGGGTCTTTATAAGGCTTTAGTATTGGAACAACGTGTTGAACTTTCCAATTAGGGGGGATAATTTTACTTTCCCAGAGGTCATTAAAATTTTTACAAATAATTTCTTTCGCGTAATGAGGTAGGGATTTCATTACTTTATAAGTAATGAAATCAGGGCCAGGTGAAGTTTCTTTTTTATTATCTAAAGCTGCTATAAACTCATTAAAAGAAAAAGGTTTGCACATCCACTGGGCTGCTGGAAGGCCATGATTATTAAAGAGTTTATGAAAATCGCTGCTAGGTACAACATTATTATGGGAAGCAATTTTATCTAAGAATAGCATAGCGTTGGTCGGGTTATGAAAAAATCTCGGCGTTGAAGGTCCAGTATTGAGTTTAGCATGTTTAAGTTTTCGTATATGATCCCAAATGGTTTTGGTAGATGTCACACGGTTGAATGACGAACAAAGATTCATCCAACTTACACGTTTAATTTCAAATAATGTTCTTTTCTTTATAGCATCAAGTTTTTTATAAATCATATAATTTTCTTCGGATGGATATTTTTTGTAAGATAGTAAAGCAATTTTGGCTTGTAAAACTACTCGATCACAGTCATCATTCCACCATGGAATCGCTTTTAACCCTCCGCATACCAGGTGGAAAATATAGACGTGCCATACAAGGTGGGGTCAAATTTGCACACATTTATAAGTGTATGATATTTATAAATGTATGATAATTTTGGATTTATAATACATTTTCTTATTTTTGGGTATATCTTTTTATTATTAAAACCTTTTTTTTTATAATAAAAAATATATTCTTTTGTTTAACATTTACCTAAAAGTAGTCCTTCTTTGACTGCAGAAAAAATCGTATCTCAGTAATCAAAATGTTTTAATGAGATTGTGATATAAATTTAACAATGATTAGAAACGTAATTTAAGATTATAACATACCAAAGCTATTTCAATCACTTTTAAGGTAAAATACGCAATTTTCGCACACATAAACAATGTTCCAAAACCACTAGAACACCCTCTACAAGTTCCTCTGTATGCCCGAAGTCAACCCCTAAAAAAAGCCGTTTCTCAGAGAACGACCTCTAGTAGGTACCTCCTATGGAACGTACATATACGTTACATCTCCCTCAGCGTCTACTTCCGAAGGGTGTCTGGACACACGATGCTGCAAATCTGCAATGCTCTGATTAGCAATCATTCTCCGGGTGAATTGCATCATCTTCCAAATCAGAACTATTTTTCATTAAACATCGTTCAATTTCCTGATTTCTGAGTCAGTGCGGCATTTTCACTTAAAATAAATAATAATTTAGTTATAATTATTTAATAAAAACCATAAAAACGAGTAAAAACCTCACGATAGCCACTTACCTTTTTGACGACGTCCCGTACAAGGTGGGGTCTGAGACGCCGAAAAACTTCTAACTTCCAAATACGCACACGCCAAGCTGACTCACGCATACTGTAGATCTGGCAACGTCATCTGCGCAGCTACTCAAGGTATAAATATCTTACCAGCATTGTTACTGTACTTACTTCCCGATTTATTGGGCCTGGGGTCTGTAATACCCCACCTCGTATGCGGAAGGTTAAACGAACTTTTTTATGCTGGGCACATTTTTTACTGAATGTCATTAGTATGTCATGTAGAATACTCAAATACTTCATATAGTTTACAAGAGGATTATCTACGAATTTAAAAGATTCAAATTCAGTTTCACATAACTTATTAAACCTAATCCAGTCAATTTTCTTAAAGTTAACATCGGCTAGTGAATTTGCTTCTTGAGGAGCACTTTGCACGCTTAAAGGATTGTTAGGATGGCATACAGATACATTAGAGTCAATGAGAACGTTTATGAGTAAAGGGAAATGATTACTACTGAGCAGATCATCGAGAACGGAAACTGAGCAACTAGAGCTAAAAGCTCGGGATGCGAACACTAAGTCTAACACATTAGCTTGTTGGCCGAACGGAGCGAAAGTCGTGATTGTCTCGTCATTTAAACAGACCAAACCGGAAATCTCCACGAAAGCGTGAAGAGCGTTGCCTCTTCCATCATTATATCTCGAACTCCAGGTGTTGTGCGCATTAAAGTCACCTATTACTAAACAATTATTACACACAAATTTTGAAAATGTGGCCTTCAACATGTCAATTTACCATTTGGAGGTGGAGGAACATAGGCACACAAAACATCAAGAGAAAAATTATCAATATTTATAATAATATTTTGAATGTGGTCAGAATCTCTCCTGATTACAGTAAAACCAGGCAATTTAATGGTTTTACTAGAGGACAACCAAGTTTCATTTAATAGAATTATATCTACTTCCTCATTGAGGTTTTTAATAAAAAAATTGTTGATCTAACTTAGGTAACAGACTTCTGGGCCGTGTTTTATAAAGTTACAGGTTACAAGTGTACAGGCTACAGGCGCCTGTAATGCACTGTGAACGACTACAGGTGTTTTATAAATACACACAGATAATTACAGTTGTAAAGAACCACGGTCAATCTCGATTACAAGTGACATCTACAGGTGTGATAGACATCACTATTTAAAAAAAAACGTCTGACATAAATACTCTGAATTCTTTCAAAGTTTTAATTGCTGTTATGATATGTGTATATGATAAGTGTATGCTGAAAGTTTTTAAAATTAATGGAAATATGGCCAGAAATGAAGGTAAAATCGAGTGGTTGAGAGCGGTTTTCGATGCCAAGGAGATACTTTTCGGGCCATTTTCAGGTATAGCACGATAGATTTAGTGAAATACTTACCTAATAAGTAATTAAGTACTGTTTTACAACAGAGGTTCGAGGGTCATTACATTATTATAAAATGTATCTTTTCGGGACCTCAAAGAAACAATGTGTATCGAAAAATTATGAAAAGTACACTTTACCATAATGTAAAAGTAGTATACTTAAATTAAGAGACGAATGCTAATAAATCAACAACAAACATCGGCACCAATCTTTCTCCGTTTGTAGTAGTAGATAAAATGAAACAAATCAACAATAAAACAAATATCAAACCTATTGTCACTTTATTTCCTATTTACTACATTTCAGATACATTAACAAAGATTGATAAGGTCAGTGAATGGAAGAGTATGCATGCCCTGGCACAATCATTGGCATTGGTGCCTAACAATAAAGAATATACATACACCAGGGACACATTCTGGCAAAACTTGAGGAAGAATGCAGTGGTATGTATGTACCCATAGAAGTAAAGTCAAAAATCTTGCCTTTTTATTTTAAGATATTCTAAAGCATTGATGGCCAAATGGTAAAGATGTTAAATATGTTTGTTATATAGAAGCTACAAACTATAGTAATACACACCATGAGTAAATAGTGACTTAATGTATACCATTCATACAATTGTAATTATAGTTCTGTTGTGCTAGCTCGGCAGAGTTTTTATGAATATGACTTTTGTTAGTAATTCTATTGTATAGAAGGTTAACAAAAATATTTTATTTACAGAAAAAACGAGATAACGGCCGTGCCACAGGGAGTGGAACCACAAAATTTACTACTATAGATGAAATGGTGTATAGCATTATTGGGAAGGAGTCACCAACTCTGGTAGGGCTCCCTGTTGCAGAGTCTGGTGAAGTCTTAACTGAAATCCATAATGATAATGCTATTGATGGGAGTAAACCTACTTCTACAACCAGTACAGCATTTGGTGAACCATCCATTGCATTTGCCAAAAGGACAAGCAATCGGACTCCAGCCCCGCAACAAATGACGTGACAACGTCTTATAATTCGATGAGCCGGCTGCACGCACGAAAAAACATGACGTATGCGGCGTTACCTCGCTTTGCGGCGTTCCATCTCGGCAATATTCGACATTCATCGTGCAAGATCGGAAGTTCAAATGACACGACATTCATTGCTGCTTGTTCTAATAGCCTCGAGTGCATTTAGCAATCTAAAACAGTAATATGGATCACCTGCCAAAATGACATCTCTGTCCTGACTTATGAATAGAATGTGGCAGAAAATATTGAAAGGAAGTAAATATTGTTCAAATTTGAAAACTATTTTTCAGAATTTATAATTAAATTTAACAATGCATTGTCCCTTTTGTAACAAGTGGATGGAACGGCAGAACAAAAGGTGTACCTGTCCTAGTTGCACAAATAAATTGTTAAGATGCGACGAATGTTTCACAATAACTGCTGATACCTTCAAGTTTTGTATCAAGTGCGGTCACAATTTGAGCCGAATAATACGAATTAATAGGGCTAAGGAACAAAAAAATCGAGTGAAACAACAACTGTTATTAAAACCGAAGTTCGTCTCAACAATGCCATCATCACTATCTGAGTCATCATCTGAGGGAATATTTTATGAACTTAATTTAACTGTCGAAGATCTAAAGGATTTGGATGAAATTGAAGAAAGTCAGCAGCTCAACATCAGCAATATTCTGGTTCAACCAGACTTGCCACAGTCGCCAAGGACTCCCACCACGCCGTTAAGTCCTGGTGAGCCAATTGGAGACATCATCAGCAAGTCGGATTCACCTTTGTTCTTAGATTAATTGATATGTTGCCAATTGACACAGGGAAGTGTCACTCGTGAAAATTTTCGAAAATATGGTTCGTAAAGTGTGATTAATGTATTTTTAATAAAAAATATTAGAATTGTATCAAATTGAATTTTATTTCAGACATATGTATTATTTGCAACATATATACCCAATATATATTACATATAATTTATATCTTACACGATTTAAATTTAGTTTGGTTATTAACACATCCACAGTTGCCATACAAAATGTTTCAATTTTCTTGGACGTTCAAGCAAATTACTTCCATCACATGTCCATGCTCCTTGTTTGGGTCACTATGAAACGACCAGGTATGCATTTGGATTATTACAATATATAGTATAGAATGCTATTGTATTTTAACTAATATATGAATTGATAAATCAGAATTGTCTTTATAAGACATGGAATGCAGTAGTAGGCATTTGAGTGCATAGCTGGTTGGGTATAGTACTATAGTGACCCATGCACGGGACATTGACTTGTGGAGATGTTCGTCATGAGGTCATGACGTATGCATAGGGCACTGGACTGTGAACATGTTTAAGAAATTTGTTAACAATTCAAAATTAATACAATATTTTTGTCTACATTAAATACAACACAGTTATCATCATCATCATATCGGCCAAAAGACGTCCACTGTTATACATACAGCTGGTTATACAGTTAATTAATTAAAAGCTTTCTGATAGGCTATATTTTTTGTCTTTTGTTGCGGTGCGTACATATATAAAGATGATGGTTTTCCGACGCATGAACATGCAACATATAATTGTCCATGC
This sequence comes from Lathronympha strigana, assembly GCA_949128165.1. Lineage (NCBI taxonomy): Eukaryota > Metazoa > Arthropoda > Insecta > Lepidoptera > Tortricidae > Lathronympha > Lathronympha strigana. The sequence continues at coordinate 1,805,855 of OX421917.1, forward strand.
GCGAAACAGGGAAACTCCAAGTTGATTCTGCAAACTTGCAACAATTGGATTTGCGATTTATTGATGGTCATTGCACACTTTCACTAAATCATTGTTCTCATGAAGAAACGTTTGCAGTTGTTGGACAATGCTTCACTTGACTCTTGGATTATGAGCACAACGTTTTTCAACTTCCGCATCTTGATTGCCCATAAAATAAATTTGCAAGAATTGATTATCCGCATCTGGCACTGGGAGCAGTGCCCCCAGTAGGTGATGAATTTGTCCTTGTATCTGAAATTGTTTATGATCTTGTTAAATTATTTGTGAAATGTTTTATTAAAAACAATAATGGTATACTTACTACATTGAAAGTGAGCATGAAGCTGTTTTGTACAATATGAGTTGCGCCAAACGATGTAATTTGGAAGCAATTGTTATATTTTTGGATGTTGGCCAAGAAATGTTTAGAGTCATTTTCTTTCCCAAAAACTAATGAGTGTAATGGATCTGGTGGTGGGACCAATTGTGGCAATTTGACTTTACCACCAGCACAACAACATACAATACAATACAATACAATACAATAACTCTTTATTGCACCTCAAAACAACAAAAATAACACAAACTGGTATAGATTACACATGAAAAAGAGGCAAACAACAGGCGGTCAACATAATCCTGCAGATTCACCGCTGTATTTTAAAGCTTTACAATGTTGACAAATGATTGACATTTCTCCAATTGTTACAGATTTGTCAGCACTATAATCTATTTGGGTGCGTTCATAAATTACACGATCTGAATCCGTATATGATTCAGAATGCACGGATTGCAATGAATACAATTTATCTGTTAACCACACACATTATTTTTACGGCAATACTCGACACAATTTATATAGCCGACTTTAAACATAATTTGTGCGGACAATGGATCCAGATCGTGTAAAGCGAACTTAAATCTTTAAAAGTATAGTTCTGAATGCACCCAACTCAACAACCAAAGGGCCTACCGCGAAAATCGCAAATTGCGGGGATCTATCTCTGTCACTCTAATTACACCTTCATTGGAGTAAAAGAGAAAGATCCCCGCAATTTGCGAATTTCGGTTTTCGCGGTAGACCCTCTAGTGTCATTACTTTCCATTACTTTTTTTAAGGTGTCTTATGTTAATCAGTGTTTATTCGTGAACTTGAAAAAAAATAACCTCAATCCGATAACCTATACACGCGCACGTTGCCGGGGAATCCATGGCTCGGGCTATCTTTGATCACTTATACGTGGTGAAATTGATCAAAAAAGGCTGATTATTATTTATTATTCTAAAGTGCGTTTAAGTGCTTTTATACCTGTTCAAGATAAGATAAGATAAGATAAGATGTCATTTATTGTTTAAACTGTGTACATTCAGATGTCATAATATAAAATAAAGTTTAGATCCAACAGTTTGCCCATTTCGGACGTACAATTATAAACTTAAAACTAAATAAACAATAACAAAAACATTTCATTAAAAAACTTAAGCCATGTGCATAAAATATTCATTTAAACTATAAAAACTCTTAACTAATAACCACCTCTTGAGCGTGTTTTTGAACTTAATCCCGTTTTGCGACTTTATGTGTTCAGGTAAATGATTATAAATATCAATTCCAGAAACGTATGTGCTCTTCCCAAGTATGAAGCTGGAGGCTTTAACCGTACAAATATCGTGTTTATATTGTGTTCTGATATTATCCTTAAGCTCACTCTTTTTGGTAAAAATGTCATTTTGCTCCTTAACTAATAAACAAATTTCTAATATATAAATGCATGTCAGTGGTAATATATCATTGTCCTTAAATAGTTCTCTTACGGATTCCAGAAACCTAAACTTAAATATAATTCGTAAGCATTTTTTTTGTAATATAAATGTTGATTCAACATTTACTGAGTTTCCCCAAAATATTATTCCATACTTCAGGTGGGGATAAACATTTCCATAGTATGCCTTCTTTGCGACGTCGGTTGAAGTTATATTCGTCAAGATTGATAATGCATAGAATGCGCTGGCTAATTTTTTATTTACTTTCTCAATGTGGCACTTCCAGTTTAGGTTGCTGTCTATTATGACACCTAAGAAATTTGTACTATTCACTTGTTCGACTTCTTTACTATTAATTACTATATTAATATTTTTTGGCTTCTGGTTATAGTTTACAAATTGCACAATTTTAGTTTTGTCTATGTTCACACTTAAGTTCAAGCGAAGTACATACGTTTTTTTGCAATTAATAATCTAACAGAGCGCTTGTTTGTTTCATTTGGTATGTTATCAAAGTAACCCCACATATCAAAGTAACCCCATACATTATGAATATAAATAACGCAAAAAGTACTTAACCGATTTTTTATTTTTTATTTTTTACGAGCTTTTAAACGGAGTTAGTTTGTACTTTCATCGTAAAAAAGGTAAAAAGTGGTAGTTTTAAAGTACCCCATTCTCATTATAACTTTGATCGTGTCGTTTTTTTTTTGACAAAACTAACTAAACTATAAGTCCGTAATTTTTTATTTATTTTGTGTATTGAAAGAAGAGAAAATCCGATAATTATATTTTAATTTCATATTTTTATGTATAATGGGATCGTCAGAAATTAGTGTCAAACTTCAAAATTGATCAAAGTAACCCCGGTTTACGGTAGCTATACTTGTTTGATGATGGTGTTCCTCTTTATAGAGGCCGTTGTAGTTGTAGTTTAACTTTAAATTCTCCAATGGTAGACCCTGTTGGTTTTTAAAACAATATGGTGAAAGAGTCAAATGTTATACTGGTCATTATATTTCCTATTCAATACGATACAATGGCCAGAAAAACAACCATGTTCGCAACTTGCTCCTACTTAAAAAATACTAACTAAATTATTTCTCGCCTAAAGTTATTATGAAGACAATTATAACAATTATATCATCAACCTAGGCACAAACTAAGCAAAGCTTGTACTATGAGTCCGAGGCGGTGATATATATATATATATTTTAATGGTTAAAGACATGCTTATATACTTTGAAAACATCCATAAGTCCGTAACAATTATTTGTGAAAAAATACAAAAAAATACGTGTGGCACTCGGGGACTGCCACGGTAAAGCTATTGCATATCATTTTGTATCAACTTATGCAATTATAATTATTTATTTATTTTATTCATGCAGTATTTCTTTTTCTTTGATATTAATTCAAGTTACACTTTTTGAGCGTGGTGACCGATAAGAAAACAAGTTTTTCTATTATTAAATAAATAAACAAGCACACAACGCGGTGTCGACAACGCCGTGTCGAAGACTGCCGAACTGAAACGACGTTAGACGATGCACGGCCTTCAAGCCACACCTCCGTGTCCGTCGGAGTGGGGAGCGTGAGGTTTTTTCGTTACAGAATTTCTGGATTCGGTCCCCGCGCTCAAGGCCCGCCATAGAAGCTATGCAATAACTTAACAGACGATTTGAGAACCTCCTCCTTTAGAAATATTGAAGTCGGTTGAAAAAGCAATAATAGTTTACGCGGACATATTCATCAACAAATACTACTACACTAATACTACGGAGGCTAGGGGGAACTATTCTTAAAACCTCGTGAGTTCAATGAAAACTCGCTTAGCAGCCGTAAAAGCAGCTGATGGCGGCTACACAAAATATTAGTCGAGCGAAAGATAGATTTATACTAGTAAAAAAAAAGTTAATTGTAGCATTTAAGAGCTATTTGTATTTTTAAGGGAATTGGTCCTTTTCAGTTTTATTTCTAACAGTAAAGTTACAAAGTTACCATTATTAGTGACTAGCTGTTACCCGCGACTTCGTCTGCGTAGTATTATAATGTTTGGTTGTGTATTTTTATTAGCATAAGTATTAAATACCAAATTGACTTGAACTGTAAATTGCTAATTAAATTCCGGGGCCGTATAAAACAAATAACTAACTTGCAACTACAGTAACCTGTTATTATTTTTTCTCGTTAATAATTCAGGATATACCAAAAATGCTGGTGATCAATATTGTAATCTGATTTAGAAAAAATAGGACTGAATGTTTTTTGGACAAACATTTTTTGTTAATTTTTTCTGCTTATCACAATACGATACCGATTACGCATTTAATCGAATCAGCAGCATTTTTGTACAGCTGTATGTCTCTTTGTATCTACCACATATTAATCTTTCAGTGGTTGGAATACTTTGTAGATATGGTAAAAAGTACGTCCAAGTTTACATAAATTACTCGTATCTTTTAATTAAATAAGTAATCAAGGCCGAGTGTTTTTGATCACAGTTTAAAACAATGTCTTAAGCTCACTGAATTTAACCCATGGAATGCCATTCGATACCTGATTAAAACTTACTTCCCAGTGAAGAAAAACATTGCGAGGATACCAAAATAATTACGTCGCGCATATAAACTTTCATTAGGTAGTAGGTAAGTATATATGTCTTATCCAAGGACGATCCTATGATAGGTTCGGCATAGGCCTTTATTCGCATGTACCTACTCAACATAAGATAAAAACAAAACTACTGTAAAAAAGTGCAATGCACAGTATTGAATTGACTATTTCACTTGCTTTCTTTCCGCTTTGCACCTCTATATAGGATGATTTCCGTAACAAAAACTATCCTGTCCTTTCCTAGGAGTCAAAACATCCCTATACCAAATTTCACCTTAATCCGTTCAGCGTTTTTAATTTACTTTGAAATGGTAACAGATAAGAGTTCATCTTTACAATTTAGCATAGCATGGAAATTTGACCAGCTGAGACGGAAAGACTACTGGTGGAGACCCACTTCCCGGGATGCAAAGTAGTAAACGAACAAGAACTTGAAGAACAAAAAACTGACCATCTCCCTACTGAAGGCGAATGGGAAATAGCGGAACGTATAACAGAACTAAACAAAACAACTTGGGCAGTGAACAGTTTCGACAACTTCAAATCGCCAGGAACAGACGGAATCTACCCAGCACTACTAAAATGGGGAGGACACATACTTATGAAACATCTAGCAAACCTACTATGCAGCTGCATAGCATTTAGATACATACCACACAAATGGAGAGAAGTAAAGGTAATCTTCCTACCAAAACCAGGCAAGACTGACTACTCAGACCCAAAGTCTTTCAGACCAATTAGTCTCACATCCTTCCTGCTTAAAACTCTAGAAAGACTATGTGACAGGGAACTGAAGGATACGGCTTTAAAGAACATAACTATCCATCCAAACCAACATGCCTACAGTCAAGGCAAATCAACAGACTCGGCTCTCCACGCTGTGGTAAGCAACATAGAGAACGCACTAGAGAGGAAAAACTCCTGCCTTGGCACCTTTATTGACATAGAAGGGGCCTTTGACAAAACCAACTTTAGTAGCATTCAACTAGCATTACAAAGACATGGAACAAATGAACTCATAACAGAATGGATAATGAACATGCTTAAACAGAGAGTAGTAATACTTTCTGAAAATAAAGACCAACTGGCACTAGTCATGAGAGGGTGCCCCCAGGGAGGAGTACTATCACCACTACTCTGGAACCTGGTAGTAAACGATTTGATAACAAAACTAAATAACAAAAACTTTAGGACTATAGGATACGCAGATGACTTGGTGATACTAATCAGCGGCCTAGTAATAAGCACACTATGTGATCTCACACAATCTGCACTAAGTATAGTAGAGAAATGGTGCAAGGAGAATGACCTATCGGTAAACCCAAAAAAGACCGACACAATTCTCTTTACTCATAAACGGAAGTTGGGGAGATACGAAATGCCAACGCTCTTCGGCACAAAACTAACGCTCTCAAAGGAAGTGAAATACCTAGGAATAACCCTAGACGACAAACTAAACTGGGGAAAACATCTCTCTAACAAACTGAACAAAGCAACAGTTACTTTCTGGCAATGCCGAAGGATGGTAGGCAAGAAGTGGGGACTAACTCCTCATATCATACTGTGGCTATACAAAATGGTAATAATGCCAATGATCAGTTATGGCGCGGTCGTGTGGTGGCCTCGCACACAACAAACTACTGCAATAGACAAACTAAACAAAACACAAAGACTAGCATGTGTGGCAACTACAGGCTGCATGAGAACCACTCCGACTGCAGCACTAGAAATAATGCTAGGACTCCTACCATTACACATTTACATACAGAAGGAAGCGGCAGCCACGGCGCTTAGACTGAAAAACCTAAACTTGTGGTCAAACCTCAGCTCGACACACAAGAAAATCTATGACAACATGATCTCCAATATGCCAATGCTGGAAGCACCGGTTGACAAAATACCAAAAACAATGATATTCTGGAAAGACTATGCCATATCGTTAATGGAGGACCAAAAGGAAGGATTAAATCAAACAAACCTCAGAATATTCACGGATGGCTCAAAAACAAACACAGGAACCGGATGTGGTGTCTTCTCAGAAGACCTAAACATACACATCTCAAAACCCCTAGGAAAATACAACACAGTATTCCAAACGGAATGTGTTGGAATAATAGAAGCTTGCAAAGCAGTAAAGCGACGGCAAACGAAAAATGAAAATATACTAATACTGTCAGACAGTAAATCGGTACTACAAGCGCTACTTAGTGATAAACATACGTCGCAACTCACACTCGAATGTCACAACAGCCTAACGGAGGTGAGTGAGGAAGGAAACAAGGTAACCGTACAATGGATAAAAGGACACAGTGGCTCAAGAGGAAACGATGCAGCGGATGAACTGGCAAGGAGAGGGTCAGAGACACCGACATACGGACCGGAACCTATCATACCACTACCTTTATCGCACATACAAAATCAACTAAACCAATATCACAGACACCTTCACAACAAATACTGGGACAACCTGGGGACATGTAGACAAACCAAAGAAGTTTTACCAGAGTTGAACCAAAAGTTCACAAAAACCCTACTCAGGACACCCAGACACCAACTCCGGAAAATAGTAGGGCTAATCACAGGACACAATACACTAAACAAACACCTATATAATATGGGTATAACAGATAGCCCCATATGCAGAGCCTGCATGGAAAATGAGGAAACAGCAAAACATATTCTCCTAGAATGCAAACAGGTAGAAGAATACAGGAGTAAGTATTTGGGGACTCCAATAACACTCAATGAGGCATTTAGCAACCTAAAACCGATGCTTGGTTTCGTTGAGGAGCTGGGGTGGTTGGAATAGGGCTACCTCGTTAACACGCAAAAAAGGCACAATGGATGTCGAGTTGCGGAAAAAAGCCCAGAGAAACTAACTAACTAACTAGCATGGAAATTTGTCCAAAATTTAATTGAAGAAACCGTGCTCTGGTTTTGTGACTGCTTCACTAACGCAACATCAGTTTGCTTGACAACAAAAATAAAATAGATGCCAAGTAAAATGTATCTAAATCTAACGACATGATCTAAGAATGTTTTTGCGCAAAGTTAAAATAATTTTAATCAAATCAATTTAAGGAGGATATAGGCGATACCTAGTTCGATTAGTGGCATATGGATAGAACTGTAATAAGTGCCATCCTAATCCATCAAGTTGTGCATATTCAGTAATTTTTAGCCTTTTAAGTATAGTAATCATACGAAAAAATCTAAGCTTAGCCATATTATACATTGAGTTGCCTTCTTTGTAGTGGTTGGATTCCGCGTATCTGTCACTATAGCCTCAATGATATTGTCCTGAGGTCTGTCAGTCAGCGGCTGTTCATTCCGTTCTGGAGCCACTGAGTTTAGGCGCAGTGATAGCAAGATGGAGTGACGCTGGTGCTATGGGAGACGGGGCGGTGTTTGGTGTGGGATGCTACATGCGTCAGCACATTTTCGACTACCCATATTACTCGCACTTCCCACGTGGCAGGAGCCCTCTGCCGAAACTTTAGCGGCGGCGAAGCGGCATTAGTGTGCGCTCCCTTCTAAGATAAGATCCCAAACGGATAGCGGGATACTTACGTAATAGGCCAACACATTGTTACATTTGTGTGTAAATTTCTGATAATTCTATACAGTTACTCACATTTGACAGCAATCACCGTCGCGCTATCCATGCAACTTGTCTTTTCATGAACTTATAGCATTATCATTATCAGATGACATTCGTGGATAACCAACTTAGGTCTGTAGGACATGGATACAATACATGTTCATACCTTTGGTAGTGGAGACTGCGGGCTGCTTTGGGGGAACCCAAATTGTTCTGCATGACATAAGCCGTCGACTCAGACAAAAGGGAGAGGAGCCCGATCCAAGGTTGTCCGTAGCCATCCAGCATGGAAATGCCGCTAGTGTTCTGGGCTCTTTTGCACCAAGAATGGCGAAATACGGGTTATTATAATAAGACTTGTGTTTGGGTTTTTTTATATGTAATTCAGTTTTTAAGTAACTGGCTGTGATTGATTTTTCAGTATATTCAATTTATACCATTAGGTTACCCATTTCATTTCATAGATTTTGTTTGACAAAACCTACTAAACTGTTAACAGCGCCATCAAACAAATCTAGAAGACTTCGCGGCTTAGTATGTTTCCTTAGAACGAAACAGTTAGATAGCTACAGCTCTTAAGTAGTTCTACGTGTAATATATAGATGGCAGTGTAATAAACATAATATGAACGGGAAAATGTACCTTTTATGCCTTTGTGCCCATTTCTTCCGATAAACGTATTAAATGTGGCACAATTTTATTTAAAATAAGTTCTGCTGATTAGCAAAATATTGCCATAAAACCATGAATTTGTCGTGGCATATTCACTTACTTCATATCTAAGCAAATAGATGGCGCCAGTGTACCTGAATTAAAATATTTTTTGGATTTTTGAACATTATTAATAACTGTTGGAATTAATCAACTTAAATTTACCGTAATATGCTTCTTAAACGGGAAATCACGTAGTAGTACACGTTTAAAGTATTTGAAACGTATGAAGTTTGCATTAATTGCAAATGTTTTACATCACACTATCGACATTTTTAAATCACATTGCATAAATACAACTTCCAATTTACTAAATTTAATACTCTATTGCAACTTTCAAAAACCCTCTAAAAATTTTTCGCTTATAATATTAGTGGGATTTTATTTATTATCAAATTTATGACAGCATTAAACATATCATATTTACATAGATTTAATGGATCCTGGCACATTGGTCACTTTTCAACTAATTTCCTAAAAACACAGTTATGTATTTTTTGTGCACTTTCGTCAGTAGTGACAAATATGTACTTAAGTTTAATTTCTGTTTGTTTATGACACTACTGAACAATACAAACTTAAAATAAATTTGGGTACATTTTCGTCTGCAGTGAAAGAGAGCTTTTTTATAGGCGAACAACATACGGTGATCATCGTCTTCGAACAATATTTACAGCACGCAGCAATGTCACCTTTGTGATTATCACAATAAGGAACAAATCTAATATACCAATAGAAAATATTTGATAAACAAGACAAAGGCATATTTCGATACTCTACTTCTTTGTAGGTACTAATATTTCTTATGCCAATGAAATTTCCACTTTATTCCGTTGTGCACTAACGTGCTAAATTCACAAATTTAAAATGGTACTTAGTACGACTTTGCATTTGCACTAAGATATCGATTAAAAAAACAAAACGATTCGCAGTCTAAATAAAAATTAGGCGCCTTTTGCCTTTAATTCGATCCAGCCAGTATATTATGCATCGATTACAAAATCGATTTAACATATTTGATTCTGGCGGGAAAAAATAAAAGTGTTTATTTTGACGTTTGACATCGCCGTATCTCTGGTAATAAGGGCTACTGTCCTCAATATTTTGTATAGAATATGACACTTAGCGACATTCGTATGGAGATATATCCTTTCCCCGATAAAGAACTTTGTAACAAAGTGAATAAAGTCGGTTTCGGTCCGTCGGAGTGGGGAGCGTCAGGTTTTTTTTCGTTACGGAATTTCTGGATTCGGTCCCCGCGCTCAAGGCCCGCGATAGAAGCTATGCAATAGCTTAAAAAATCGGTTGTCTGTAAAGTTGGTTTACTGACGATAGTTGAACGTGACAACGTCATAAGAAAATAATAATGAAATGGTTTCATTTTTCAAAAGAAAATTTTAATTTTATTTGTTTGATAGATATTTTGTATGGATATAGAGAAGGAGGTAAATGGAAATCACAATTGAATTAATCAAGTAACATTTATTTGTACGCATAATAGTAGTTTATGCAATTGCTATATAATGAGGGTCCTTAAAACACGAGTGTGGTTTTATGAAACGAGTGCAGCGAGTTTCATAATAGGATCACACGAGTGTTTTAAGGCCTAATTATGTACAGTTGCATACACTACTTTATCTACGACACCTAATTTATTTAATTAAAATTTAAATAAATGGCGGCAGTACACGGAAATTATCGAATTCGCCGCCAGCGGAGAGCAGCAGCGGGCAGAGCAGGGGTACTTCCCCAGCCCAACCCCGTAGCCCGTGCCCCAGCACAACCAACTTATACTACATCGAATTCTTGCTTATAATGACGTCCAAATATCGAACAACAAAGCAATGCATGCAAATGTCTATGCTAAAAAACCAGGTACTAATAATGATGGTCATAATTTGCGGTTTCTGTACGCGTTATAGAGAGTTAATGATATGTGAGTAGATAATAGCTATTTACGATACGAGTGCTGAAAATAGGAAATTCGCAATGAGTGGGGATAAATTGAAACACGACCGAAGGCAGTGTTTTAAATCGACACTAGTTGCGAATTACCTATTCGCACGTGTATCGTACAACGTTTTACAGTACATATGACTCTTTAAAGTTTCGATATAATCACGTAATCCGCTGATTACCGCACTCGTGCGGTAAAATAGCGCCATATGTATATGTACTGTAAATACAATTATGTATTTTTTTTTACAATATTTACAACTTTTAAACATGTGTGATATTTAACTTCTTACAATTTGTGTTATTCTGTTGAGAATAGGACGATGATAGGAAAAGTAGGAAATGAAAGCTGAGATATAAGATCTATGATTAACACTACACTGGCAAAGAAAGAGGAACCGATTAAGACGGGGAAAGACATATCAGACCTCATGACCAAGATAAATGAGTTGGAAGCAAGAGCGAAAGAGATGCAGTCAAACGCCAAAGCAAACCTGGATCGTGCCCAAGAGAATCAGCGAACTCTCTTCATCTTAATAATATTAGTCGCACTTTTGGGACTTCCTCTTAGTACATTCATCATCGTCAAAGCATTCCTGGTTGCGAGGACACACCTCAGGAAGAAAAAGGAACTCGAACTTGAGAAAATTAGAAGGAGCCTAATTTCCGCTCATCGCCTGGACAGATCTGGCCCGGCATGATAAGCAACAAGACAGATGCACCATTAAGTAGTTTATATAAAAGTGCAGTTTTGCTGCAACTCTGGCCCTCCTCTGAAATTTCTCAACCTTTTTTAAATGGTTTAATTTATTTATTTATTCGTGTGAGACATATGAAATTGTTTTTGTTCTGCCAATATATCGTCGAATGCAGGTTTGAGTTGCGACGAAGTGACTTTCAGCAGCGAGAAAAGGTGTTTATCAGTAAGTCGGTTTCTGATTGAGTGATGAACTGAAAGCGACGTGATGTGCGCCTGTAATTATTTAGTATTCGAATATTCATATACCTATATTCCTATCTAACAGAACAGCCTGCATATCTTCTTAAGGCCCACGGTACAACCTAAGTCCAATGAAATGAAACACTTTAAAAGGGATTAATCGTGTTTATTGAGTTATATATACTCCCCGTTATCTAACCTAACGCTCACTTTCGGGGCAAGGGATGGGGCAGTTTCGATAATCTGAATTAATAAAATTATGAAGTTGACTATAAATGATCGTTATTATTAACAAAACGGGACCTGATAGTTTAGAAATTTACCCCCGACATTAAACTGCTTGTACTAAATTACCTAGTAAGTCGTCTCTATACTGTTCAATAATTGTCGTCCTCCTATCCGATCAAATAGATACAGAACATCTAATGACAGCAAATATAACTCATTACTTGCATCTACAATGAAATAATTATCTCAAGATTATTCATACAAAAATAATTTTATTTTGACTGATTCATAAATATGAATTGACTAAGCAACATCACTATTTTAGCTTGCCCCGAAAGTGAGCGTTAGATAACGGGGTGTGTGAATACAAAGGACCCCACGCTACCTGAGCCATGACAAAAGCCGGGAAAACGCTAGGAAGAAGAGACGATAATAGTAGGTACCTACCTATGTTTTGTATAGTATCAGGGAAGCATCACATTACAGCAGCTTACTAGGTTCATTAGAAGGTTTAATTTCGTGACTAAGTAAGGGAATTCTAGAAATATATACTACCAATTTTAAAATAGGTTAAGTTTTCAAATAACCACTTGTATTTTGTGTCAACTTAAAAAACCCTGTCTATCCGTCCGTCTGCGGCTTAGCTCAGTGACCGCTTAATACTAGAAAGCTGTAATTTGGTATGAATATACACATGAACCATGCCTGCAAAGTAGTAAAATCAAAAGTCGGAATACTTTTATTTTTAACTAGCGACCCGCCCCGGCTTCGCACGGGTTATTATTATTATACATATAAACCTTCCTCTTGAATCACTCTATCTATTAAAAAAAACCGCATCAAGATTTAAGCATACATAGGGATATAGGGACTGAGAGAGCGACTTTGTTTTATACTATGTAGTGAAGTACCTCCCAAACACGTAAAGTGGGGGTGACTTTTTTCGTTTCAACCCTAAAGTGTGAGGTATCGTTGGATAGGTATTTAAAAAATTATAAGGGTTAGCAAACCCTTAAAAAAACAAACAAAAAAAAATCACAGCAGTGTTTTTTTTTTATAAATTGAATATTTTAGGAAATAATAACACTTTCACAGTCTGTGCTATCTGAATCTATCCATATCAAAACCTTTGCATAGACGGACTCTACAACGCGAAGAACGCGGAGTGACACCCCTCTGCTTTTGGTTATTTAATGAATCTGAGCTTTGTTTTGTGTGCTTTCTTTTATTTCATCAGTTTCATTACAAATTTTATCAGTCACGTCCTAATGGTTATGATGGAATTTACATCCATTTCAGTTTATAGGTAATTCAACTGTATTATTTTAGCAATAAAAATGAACTTTACTATTACACGTGAGACCTCTGACGCACCCCAAAACATTCATCCTTAACCACCACCTCAAAATCTACGCCAAGAAATGACAGCAAAGTCGAAGAAATTACCTTTTTAGACGAAAAAAAGCACTCGAAAAGACAATAAAAATGCTCACTGCAATAAAGAATAACTTTCAGCTCAGATTAATAAAAGCTTTGAAACTATCCGAGAACAAAACTTTTAAAAACGCTCTCAGTAAGTTCACAATGTTTGCAGCATTATTCACTTGCATGCAGTTCCGTGAAGTTAGCAAAAACAAGTTCGGACGCAGGTTCACGCAACCAGAGAAAATTATGGCCCTGAGTCTATACAAGAGAAGCCCAAGAGCATACAGATGGCTGAAAAATATATTTGTACTCCCTTCGCCGTTAACATTATAAATAATAATAAATAAATATTGTGGGACAATCCTACACAAATCGACCTAGTCCCACGGTAAGCTCAATAAGGCTTGTGGTGTGGGTACTAGACGACGATATATCTTATACATATAAAAGGAAAAGTCCTGACTGACTGACTCACTGATCAACGCACAGCCGAAACTACTAAACGTATGATCCTGAAATTTTCACATTACGTTAGGTGTTTAACGAAGGTAACGAATAAGAAAGGGTTTTGAAAAAATCATCTTCTAAGGGGGTTAAATCGGGGTTGAAAGTTTGTATGAAAGAAAGTTTTTTTTTTAGATAGAGACTCAAAAGTTGGTGTAGAAGTTTGTTATTAAAATACAAAAAATGTAATTTTAGCGTTTTGGAAAAATCAACCCCAAAAGGGGTGAAAAGTGTGTTAAAAGTTTGTATGGCGGAAGCGTTTCCCTTTTAGTTATAGACTACAAACTTTGTGAAAAGAATCCTCATTAGAGTTTACAAAAAGTAATTTCAGCGATTTCAAAAATTCGACCCTTATAAGGGTGAAAAGGGTGTTGAAAGTTTTTATGGCTGAAGGTTTTCTGTTTAGCTAGACTAGCTAGAGACTTTATTTTATGTGTAAAGGTTTCTCATCAAAATACAAAAAGGTGTTTTTACGAGTATCTATAAAATATATATAAAAGAAACTGACTGACTGAATGACTAACTGACTGACTGACATATCAACGCCCAGCCCAAACCGCTGGTCCTAGAGATACCAAATTTGAAACGTAGGTTCCTTATAAAGTCTAGAGGTGCACTAAGACAGGATTTTTCAAAATTCAACCCCCTAAGGGGGTGATTTGGAAGTCCAAAGTTTTTATGGGGAAACAAGATTAGTTGGCCTATTCCATTTGAAACTTTACAGGAGTATTTATAAAGATAAATGAGGTAGCACGTGTTTCAGGTTTTTTGAGAATTCAACCCATATAGGGGGAAAAGGAGTAAAAAAAACAACATGGGTATCGTTTTTATGGTTTATCGGGTCGCTGAAATCAAAACCAACAACCATTTTAAAATCAATGAGGTGGACGTAAGATACACCATCTTCCCTGTTGGGGTGCGATGGGGTTGAAATCTCAAAATATCAATATGAGTGTCGTTTTGTTGTTTATTTCTGTTTCTAGAATTTCAAATTTGGCACGTGGGTTTCTTATTAAGGTGTAGGGGTGCATTAAGAAAGGATTTTTCAGAATTCACCTTCTAATTGAGATAAGAAAGAAGATCCGCGAGGTTCTTTACAATGAATCTGGAGCCAAAACTGCGAGAAAAGGCCGCCATCTGAAAGTTCGTCAGTTATGATTTGATCGTGATGGAAATCAATATCTGAGAATCCGAAAGGTTCTTTCTAAGGAATCAGAAGTCAACATTGATCGTAATATGTACTCGGTTGGTACATATCAAAGGGTTCAAGAGGTTCTTTATAACGAATCAAAGCCGCCATCTTGACTTTGAAATTACGTTACGGTTGAAGATTAATTTTGTACGCGGGCGAAGCTGCGGGAAATAGCTAGAATGAAGAGGTTTTTTAGAATTCTCCTCCTAAAGGGGTGAAGTGGGATTTGATTGTATATCGGGAAACAAGATTTATTAGACTGTTTTATTCACAGGAGTATTCCTAACGAGAAATGAGTAAATAGGAGTACGAAATGGGGTGAAAAAGTCAACATGGGAAATATATACGGTATGATCTGATCGTGATGAAAATCGATATCCGAGGATCCGAAAGGTTCTTTCTAAGGAAACACCAACGCCACCATCAACGGCCACCATCTTGAATTTATAGAGTTAAGTTCGTGGTAAAGCTCGGTAGGCACATATAAAGGGTTCGAGAGGTTCTTTATAACAAATCAGAGGTCAAAATTGAGAAACAGCCGCCAACTTGAATTTTTCAGTTTGATCACTTTTGCGACAACCATCCATTCCATTTAAATCCATTCAGCCAACCGCAAGATAATAGCGGACAAACATACATATGTAGGTACATACAAATATACGGGCCCAACTAAGAACCTCCTTATTTGTAGACGGTTTAAAATTACGTTTAGTACGCGGGCGAAGCCGCGGGTAAAAGCTAGTATAATATATATGAATGAATGAATGAATGAAATTTTATTTCGAGTAACTAAAGGACTCATATAAGATTGTTAGTTTACTTACACTAGTACTTATAGGTATTATGTTAGTATTATTTAGCCTAGATATTTAGAAAACACATGTGCTGTTAGACACATGCATTTCACAGCAGCGCCTCACATACGGACAATCAAGCCTCTCTGCTATTGAGCATAGGATGGGGTTGGGGCTGGCCCGCAACCGGCGCACCAGGGATGTGCATCGCTTGCGCATGGTCGCATACACTCAGAAAAAACTATTGCGAAAATCACAAAAAAACGTTGCTAAATAGGAGCCGACAGAGTCAAATTGCGGGTGAAACAATGTTAATTTTGCGAAAAAATGTTGCGTAATTAACAAAGTGGAAGCGTCAACTTTGTGAATAAGCACATAGCGAATTTCACAAAGTCAAGTTTTTCACAATTTTACTCTGTCGGCTCCTATTTCGCAACTTCAGCTTTGTGAAATAATCGAATAGCGAATTTCACAAAGTCAAGTTTTTCACAATTTTACTCTGTCGGCTCCTATTTCGCAATTTCAGCGTTGTGAAATAACCATATAGATAATTTCACAAAGTCAGACTTTGTGGATATTTAACAACGTTCACATCTTGAAATAACATTGACAATAAGACAAGGTGTGCATATTGCTAATTTAACAAATCGGTAATATTGCGGGGGCAGCAACGTTATCGTTGCTAGCTCCGCAGTGTAATATTGCGGGGGTAGCAATGTTGACGTTGCTAGCTCCGCATTGTAATATTGCGGGGTTAGCAATGTTGACGTTGCTAGCTCCACACTGTAATATTGCGGGGGTAGCAATGTTGACGTTGCTAGCTCCGCAGTGTAATATTGCGGGGGTAGCAATGTTGACGTTGCTAGCTCCGCAGTGTAATATTGCGGGGGTAGCAACGTGAACGTTGCTAGCTCCGCAGTGTAATATTGCGGGGGTAGCAATGTTGACGTTGCTAGCTCCGCAGTGTAATATTGCGGGGGTAGCAACGTTGACGTTGCTGGCTCCGCAGTGTAATATTGCGGGGGTAGCAATGTTGACGTTGCTAGCTCCGCAGTGTCATATTGCGGGGGTAGCAACGTTGACGTGGCTAGCTCCGCAGTGTAATATTGCGGGGGTAGCAATGTTGACGTTGCTAGCTCCGCAGTGTAATATTGCGGGGGTAGCAATGTTGAAGTTGCTAGCTCCGCAGTGTAATATTGCGGGGGTAGCAATGTTGACGTTGTTAGCTCCACAGTGTAATATTGCGGGGGTAGCAACGTTCACGTTGCTAGCTCCACAGTGTAATATTGCGGGGGTAGCAATGTTGACGTTGTTAGCTCCACAGTGTAATATTGCGGGAGTAGCAACGTTCACGTTGCTAGCTCCGCAGTGTAATATTGCGGGGGTAGCAACGTTCACGTTGCTAGCTCCGCAGTGTAATATTGCGGGGGTAGCAATGTTGACGTTGCTAGCTCCGCAGTGTAATATTGCGGGGATAGCAATATTGACGTTGTTAGCTCCACAGTGTAATATTGCGGGAGTACCAATGTTGACGTTGCTAGCCCCGCAGTGTAATATTGCGGGGGTAGCAACGTTGACGTTGCTAGCCCCGCAGTGTAATATTGCGGGGGTAGCAACGTTGACGTTTCTAGGTTTTATCTCTGAAAAAAATACAACAATATTTATAAAACCAACTTTTATTAAACAAAAACATTTACATATTCATAGGAATACAAAAAAATCTAGCCTACTGAAATACAAATTATGTTCATAACAGTAAGAAACTATTATTATCAGAGTTTCCAATTAAAAATCAACTACTAACAGAACTAATACACAAATATAATCGAACACTTATTATAGCCCGTTAGAAAATAAAAATAATGTAATTAAACATGATGGTTTTTTATTGGTAGTTTTCGGTGAATATTATGAAGTAGTAGGAAGAAATATCATAAAAGAACTGGACAACTAAGGTGAACAAATATCTCAAAGAATATCGATACAATTTTTATTTTAGTTAGAGACTAACAGATATATTGAACAAAATCAAAGAAAAAGGAATATATACAGTAACTACCAACTTACCTACCTACCTAAAATAGGCCTCAAGGCATTGTATCAAGGATGTTGGCGGCATTACCTCTTTGTATAGATTGCTATACAAAGAGGTAATGCCACCAATTCCGCGTAATGATACGATAGAATTAGCATAATATATTTCAAATATATTCAGGATGAAACCTTAGTCGTGAACACTTGAACAGCAACTAGTAATTGAATGCTCGGGGTGAGACCCGATTAAAACGTTACAAAAATTATACACTTTCTACCAGGCTATCAATTTTTACTTAAATCGTAGACCTGACAAATTTACAAACTTTAAGAATTGCTCATCAATTGTGGACAACATCATTTGTTCAAGAGTGCGTGTGACTGCGGAGTATTGGTGGTAAATTGGTTTCTTTACATTACCTTACCTCCCAAATTAACTGCTGAATTAGTCGAAATTATTTTACCGCGACAGCGGATGTACACATTACAAAAGTACACATTACAAAACTTAAACTAATTATAAGGTGTTTTTTTTAGTTATATTACCTACATATAGTAATCGTTATTTAAACTAATAATAACTTAATAGTACTTATTCGCAGCTCCGTTATTAAGGTTATTCTCACTAGTGCCACCAAACTGTTACAACTGAGGAGTATCTTTTCAACAGGGCTTATTTCTTCACGGTTACCATAGCGAAATGAGACTGTCAAATATGTGACACACAGTCTAAATTCGCTATGATAACCGCGGAGAAATAAACCCTTTTGAAAAGACACTCCTCAACTAATAAAAGGTAGGTAGGATTTTTTATTTTCCCGAGGACGCCACCAAAATGATGTCAAGTTCAATAGAAAACTGTTCGGTTTTGGTGCTTACTACTGGTAACAACTAGAGGGAATAACTCTAATTGGGTTACTTAAATAGGTTTACTGAGTACGATATGATACTCTGGAATGTTAATGTCGTGGCCAATGACTACACAGTTGCATACAAACGGATACTGCATTGTCTCTTGATCAATGTATATGGGGGATGATTGTAATGAGTCCAATACATTATAAGCATGGTAATGATTATCAAAACCAATGGTTTGTAAAGACTTAGCCTTTAAAATAATCTTAGACACTCCATCAACATATATGTCAACAACTTTAGAAAAACAAATGTTATCTTCTTTAATAGCAGTAACTATCACAACGTTTACTTGGTAGCGCTCGGAACACTTTGCAGCCCAACTCGTTTTATATAATTTTGTAATATCTGTCCATTGCATTCGATCTAAAATCTGATTACATTCATTAATTGGTACTTCTGCTTGGCTCCCAAACGAAAGAGGCGAACGAACAGTTTTTTTCAAGAATATGTCATTTAACATCAGCTGATGCTTTCGGGCTACTGTCAGTGTCATATTAATTCGGTTATTTGTCGATTTTGCAGCTAATTTGTTGAACCGATGCTTAGCTTCGTAGCGCATTGAAGACAGATACCTCAGGGGACCAAAACGTAACATTGCCGACGGATAATGCAGTAAATTGTGAAATTTGGGCTTAAGACTTTGGTTAAATAGTGTGATGTACATTTCGCAAAACTCAGCTATCATACACTTAAAATAATCGATTTGCTCAGGTACAAAACGGGGTGACATGATAAAATCTAGAACAGTCATTAATTGGATATACAGTTGCCAATATTTATTATGTCTTGGAATTAAATCGCCGAACATCACACCAAAATATTTGCAAAGTGTGTTCATTTCGGCAGCGTTTAAACGTATATTGCCTTTTCGTAAATTGGACATGGTCAGCGTGACGGGCTTATCTTTTTTGTCGGGGCCGTAATGAAATGAGGAAATTTTGTTATTAACTATATCAATTGTAAGATATTTCATTTTGTCTACAAAAACCACAAGTAAAGAGGACATGACGTATTTGGCACAGCCTTCGTGTATGTCGTGCATTACATCAAAACCCATTTGCGAAAATAAAATAAAATTATCTACGTCGAGCCATATACATTTTTCTTTGACGCCTGTCAGAGACGAATCATTAGTTTTCAAATCGTTCTGGTAATTTGACTCACTCCTTAAGAGAGCCTTATCTTCATAAACCTGATTTGCCATGACTTTTTTCTCTACTTTACATGTTCTACAAGGAAAATGGCCTGAAAAACTTTCAACAAATCCTAAAACACTATGTAAGCCTAAATTATCTCCTAAAATTAATGCTAGCTCAAAGTGAATAGTGCCCTTGAAATCTGGCAAATCAAAAACTATCCCATGCTTAAATAAATCATTAAACTGGTCAATCAGGGGCTGAAATATTATACGATTCCCAAATTCCACTCTGTCAGTGGAATGATAGAGCAAGACTAAAAATATGTTACCTAACAGAGAGGCACAATAGTACGGTAGGCAGGGAAGAGAAATGTATGCGGCTCCTAATTTGTGTACACCACTATGGCTACCCAAAGGGTTCAAAGTCTCGAAATCATCAATTTGTAAAAATATGGGGATGACTGTCTTATCACCATGATTTTTTTGTCTCCAAAATGAACCATGCATATAATGCTCTATACTGTTTGACGTGTCATGAGCCATCAGTTTTTTCATAGCATCAATGGTTTCATTAAGTATGTTTGGTAACGAAAAAAACCTGTGCAACACATCTCTAATAGGTATTTTATGGGCTATGCAATCTACAGCTTGGTAATAAATTTTACCTTTCTTTTTTACGTAATCAAATCGTCGCCCTACAGTATAGGGCTCAGGATTAATTAAAGTGCCTTTTCCTTCAAAGAACTGATGTCGTTTGTAAGTAGAACTAAACATCTCAATATCAGTTGTCAGTTTTGCTACGTCAGAGCTAGATGTCAGTGGAAACAGAGGTCTGATTGATAAATAGAAGATGTTCTGAATACCGCTATAAACTGTATCTAATACATTATTCGGCAAATGGGGATTACTATACAGGGATGAGAAAAGCTGACCTAAAGTATCACTTGCTGGGAGTGTGTTTTGTTTGCTATTAGTCTGAATAATACTATTTCTTTCCTGAATTTGCAACTCGGGTGCGCTACATGCATTATCAAACAAATCATTTATCACGAGAGAGGCCTCTTGTTCAGTTGCAAAACCCTGTACACTTGAAACCTTTTGTAACACAGGAGAATCTGAATGTTGTCTCAAATAATGACGCCTAAATGAATTGTAGAGTTGATAGGATCTCCCACAATCCATGTATGGACAAATATAACTTTTACCGGGATGATAAAATGTAAAATGAGTTTGAAATTGCTTCATTTTATCAAAAGACCTCTTACAAATTGCACACAGCACCATCATGCCTGTTAGAAACAGACGCAAGCAAATCTAGCATAGGAGTGCCTTCTGTGTCAAACTTGCTCTTCATTACATAAATACTTCTTTGGATAAACATCCAGACTGGAGCGCAATCTTTTGAATATGGTAAGTCTAATGCCCATAGAATTTTAAAAGTATTTGAAACAGCTTTACAAATACTGGGAAATGTGTATCTGATGCCTTCAGAGATTATTAAATCATACTGCGTAACATCCTGCCAGCGAGCCCCAACAGCAACTAAATATGGAAGAACAGGCAGTTTTTTTTCTAGTAACAAGACCTTCCGTTTACAGAAGTGGCTTTCAAGGTCTGATGTAGATGGTACCAAGCTTAAAAACGCGTTGCTTACTTCCAATCTCGATGGATTCCAAGGTCTTCTGACACCTTTTACGGGAACAGTGTGCATCTGTTTCAGCAACAGGGGAACTGCTAAAAACGCTGCAACGTTAGCTTCTTCCTCTCCCGCTAGAAAAATAAATAATAGTTCAATATACATGATTTTACGAAATTTGCTTGCCTCGCCCAGTAATAAACCAACCAAAAATAAGCAAAAAAAAGCCTGTATAAAGACTTGGCCGAATGTCTAGTCGACATCCCCGGGGATAAGAAGGCTGGTAGCTACTGCGCTCAACACACAAGTATTGCGATACAGCGAGGAAATGCTGCCAGCATTCTTGGGGCCCCAGGGGCCGGGGCTATTACTTTATTAGTTTAATTTTAGTTTTGGTTATTTTATTTAGGTTATTTTAAATTTTATTGTTTAGTTAAAAAATCTAGCTATTTTATTACACTTTTCGATTCAATTTAAGTTAATGTTAAAATTTCTTCAAGAAACATTATTGTACTCGTCTGCCAGATAAAACATCCATAAAATCTAATATACCTAATAATTCAAAACCTGGCCTAAAACGTAAGCTAATAATATACAGGATGGAAAGATAAGTCAGGCCCTGGAGGTAAACTAATGCAATTTTGTTTCTTTTTAAAAATAAAGGAAATGTCTTCTTTAAATAACATGAGCCAGCTTAAAGATTTAAGGTAAGTAGTTTCCCTCCATCACCCGGCCCGACTTATATTTCCACACTGAATGTTAGTAATACAAAGTTTTATGGAATGGACACTCCATTGCTTACGAGTAACATAAAAAAAATATTTAACTTACAAGTTGCAAGATCCAAAACACTTTGAATAGAAGCATCAGCTCGTGTTAGCTGTTGAGCCTTCTCGTCTAGTAATGATAGCAGCCGACCTTTCACTACTGGGAAATTTTCTTCAAACTTTCCTTCTATTTCTGGATATATTTGTTGAAAGTCACTAGCCAGCTGAAAAAAAAAAAATGTAATATATTTTTTTTTTCAATTAATGCTTAAGTTCTTTTACAAAACCGGTTTAAAAAAAGAAGGCATAACTATGCCTATCAACTATCAACTGAACTAATAACAAAAAATGTATGCATATTCTCAACTTGCTTACCAATTCATAGCCCCAAGCACATTGCAGTGCTGGGAAGATGCTCAAATATGTAACATGGTCGCCATCTTGTAGTACATTCAAGCGACCGTGTAGACAACTGTTCCACTTGGTCTGTACCAAATCTTTTGGTGAAGAAGACTGCTTCAACCACTGCAGAGTATCTATTGCAGTTTCTTCATTGGTGGTTGTAGGTTGAAACGAGTCTGGAAAAGGCCGTACACGTGCAGGGGTTGTAGCGGAAGATTTTTTTCTTTTCCGTTTTTCTTCACTGCTGTCACTGCTTTTATCACTACTCCTACTCCTATTGCGACACCTAGTCTCCACGTTCAATTTTCTTCTCACTGTTATTAATCTGTTTACAATAAGGCCACTGGCCTGAATAGCCTTTCCATCCACCAATCTAAATGGATTGTAATATACACCCTTAGTTTCTCCTGGGAATAGCTTAATAATTTCTGAAGTCCACGTATCCCAGGTTTCTTTTCGTATTGGGTCTGTATTTTCTTTTAATTTTCGCACTTCAGCCTCCACGATAAGGGCCGTCAATATTTTGCGGTCACTTGAAGATAAGATTTTTTTCTTGAGGAGAGATTTTCCCAGACTATGGGCCTCTAAAATTTGTTTGAGAGATCCACCACTTCCACCAATTATAGTCCCTATCAGTCTTCCTGCGTCGATAAATTGTAAGTCATCAGAATCGATGTCCCATTCCTGAAAATTACAAAAGTACTGAGTTACAAAGCAATTAGAAATCAGTAGATGTGCTTGTTTAGGCACAATACAAGAAATATTCAGGGACAATCATGATCAAATCAACGTAGCACCAAACTAAACAAAGCTAGTAAAAGTAAAGTAAAGTAAAGTAAAGTAAAGTAGTAGTAGTAGTAGTAGTAAAGTAGTAGTAGTAGTGTGGTATAAATATTTATACCACATGACAATATGAATTCTTATAAATATATAGGGTAAATTGTCAGTAATTGGCCCCCTTTCAGTAACTGACCACCTTGTGCTAAAAATGAACTCTTATGTATACTGATAAACAGAAATCATTTTAGCAGTTACTAAGAGGTGACCAGTAATAAGCATACAAATAAATAATTAGTGTCACATAAAATAATGTATGAATTCAAACCGCCGCACTGTCACAACTGTCCTGTAATGGCGGCACAATGCGGCGGTGACGCCGGCAATATTTTTGCAAAGTACCTATTGGTTGTTATTTTATTTGTTGGAGCTTTAAAGGGTCCATGCTTTTTAATTTCAACATGTAGTTTCAACGATTGTAAGTAAATGGTCATAAAAACAATGCGTAAAATCTAGAATATTCAGAGTGCCTACCACGAACCGCGAACGAAAGTATACCTCCCTTTCGCACTTGTGATTTCTCACTCAAGTGCGACAGAGAGGTGAAACTTCGTTCGTGGTTCGTGGTAGGCCTTCAGCACTTCAATCCAAAATAACCTCAAAACTATTCGATAGACGATAAGTAAGTTTGTCGAAAAATATCACGAAGTTATTCACTGCATTTCTAGAAACTAGTTATTAGAAAATTAAATAAAAATCTCAATTATAAATTATAACTTACCATTTAGCGATCCATAAAGGTGTATCAAGTCACTGTTCAGCAGAAACACACTTAAGTCATCCATACTTCTGGCTTCTAACATATGTCGAGCAGTTTTTAATTTACTGAAATAATTACTAACAAATTCACTTTTTAATGCACAATGCCTCAAGGGCCTATTTTAGGTAGGTAGTTACGGTAAATATTCCTTTTTAAAATAATTTACTTTCCTAACGAGACGCAGGACGCACTCCTGCGAATATTGCCAGCGAAATGAACGAACGCACTCAACGAACCTTTGTCCAATTTGCAAAGGACTAAGTCAACATCACTATTTTAACAAAGTTCACGTTGTGCTTCTAGCTATGCTGATAATTTTCTCGCAATGTAATAGTTGTGAAATTATCAAAGGGAGATTTTTATTCTTTGTGAATTCGGCAATTCTAACGTTGTTTAAGCAACCTAAATACCTTTTTTAGAATTCTGTTATTAGGGTAAATGCATTTTTGGTAATAATTATTGGAGGTCAACCAAATTTTGTCACTGATAAAACGCGCCCAAATCAAATTGTCTATGGACGATAAACCTTCGCCCCAACATTTTTTTAAGGCTGTCACTTTTTTTATATACCACGTCGGTAAACAGGTATACGGTCCGCCTGATGGAAAGCGGTCACCATAATCTATGGACACCTGCAACTCAAGGAGTGCCACATGCGAAACTTGTATAACTACTCTGCCATTATAACATTGTGTACCTACTCCTTTTTTGAAGAACTCCATACTGTAGTCACTAAAATGAGCAGCGAAAATGTTAAATGGACTTTGGAAAGGATCCTTTATCCATACTACTCGTATCTTGCAAGTGGGAACGAGAAAGCATAGCACACTCATATTATTATATTATGTAACAACTATTAAAAAATAACGTTAAGCTTTTCTCGGTTTAATATTATTAGTTATTGCTGCATCAACAATTGGGTAAAGGTAACCAATAAGTGGTTACCTAAAATAATAATATTTTTTTGGCTTTATACTGTTATTTTATTATTATTGTAGCAAAATACCCACCTCAATAATAATTATCCTATTGAACTGAAAATGTACAAACTAAAAATGTTTTTGATTGGAAATCAGACGCGTTAGCACTCCCTAGTTGAGCAACGTTTAAATATTGGCGCAAATTTTAAATTTTCGCACTATTTTAGCATATTGAGTTGTACATTAAATTAACCTTACCGGATCCGGTAGCATGAAAATAGTACCGGACCAGATTGCAATGCCTATTGCAATGGCGGGTGGAGTTTGGGGGACCGGAATAGATTTTACCCAAAAAATCGCCTATACTGCATTATGGTACCAAATATCGGGCTTAAATCTATTCCAATCCCCCAGGTTCATCCGTCATTCTGACGCACACATTTAATCAACCAATAAAATCCCCAATTTTCTGGCGAATGTCACCAATTTTTTGGCGTGTACTCTATTTACACATTCTCGCCGAGATACAAAAAAACTGCAATCTCCCTGCAGTCTCCCTGTATTTCGATGAGTGTGAAGAGTGTGTATTTATTATGTAGGTAACCGTACATAGTTTTAAATAATATTTAAAACGAGTCACTCACGTAATTTAATCGATTAACGCTCGACATGTTTCGTTTTACACAGTTTTGTTTACGTACTTACATAGTTTTGTTTGTTACATAGTAATTGTGAGAATTTATTGGGAGGTAAATACTGGTTGATACTTATTTTAGATAGTATAGAGTACTTAGGAGATATAGTTAATACATCTACTTTAACTTAACCTTTTAAGCATCCAGCAGGGAAGAAATTCAGCACGACTCAGACGCCCATAATGAAATATATGGTTTTTTTATAGCGGCAAATGACATCATGGTCGTGGCATTTAAATCGATTTTTGCTAACGTGATTTGCCGTTTTTGAAGGTAAAAAGGTTGAAACCAAAAAATCCTATCATTGGGATATTTACCCTGCTATACCTGCAAACATGTAAATAAAATTAAAATTTGTAGAATCCGCAAAGTTCTAGTTTTGTTATTTTGACAACACACGCTGTCTTTAAGTTGTTGACATTACTAGATTCACAAGGCATTAATACCTAAATGTAGTTGTGAGCACTGTCAACTCCCAAACTTTAGCCACGTGTATTCCGCAGAGTTATATGGTGTTCATTTGACAAAGGCTCTTGAAGTTGCTAACGCCATAAAGTAAAAAACAATGTTGCTGCGAACATTGCGGACCGCACAAACTTTAGCTGTGAAATTTTCGCAGAGATTTATGTTGTTATTTTGACAAAGGCTCCTAAAGTTGCTAACGTCACAAAGTAAAAAACAATGTAGCTGCGAACATTGCGAACCGTACAAACTTTAGCTGTGATGATTTCACAAAGTTGTATGTTTTTATTTTGACAAATGCTCTTGAAATTGCTAATGTCACAAACTAAAAAACAAAGTAGCTGCGAACATTGCGGACCGCACAAACTTTAGCTGTGATGATTTCACAAAGTTGTATGTTTTTATTTTGACAAATGCTCTTGAAGTTGCTAATGTCACAAACTAAAAAACAATGTAGCTGCAAACATTGCGGACCGCACAAACTATAGCTGTGAAGATTTCACAGAGTTTTATGTTGTTATTTTGACAAAGGCTCTTTGAAGTTGCTAACGTCACAAAGTAAAAAACAATGTAGCTGCAAACATTGCGGACCGCACAAATTATGGCTGTGAAGATTTCACAGAGTTTTATGTTGTTATTTTGACAAAGGCTCTTGAAGTTGCTAACGTCACAAAGTAATAAACAATGTAGCTGCAAACATTGCGGACCGCATAAACTTTAGCTGTGAAGATTTCACAGAGTTTTATGTTGTTATTTTGACAAAGGCTCTTGAAGTTGCTAATGTCACAAAGTAAAAAACAATGTAGCTGCAAACATTGCGGACCGCACAAACTTTAGCTGTGAAGATTTCACAGAGTTTTATCTTGTAATTTTGACAAAGGCCCTTGAAGTTGCTAACGTCACAAAGTTAAAAACAATGTAGTTGCAAACATTGCGGACCGCACAAACTTTAGCTGTGAAGATTTCACAGAGTTTTATGTTGTTATTTTGACAAAGGCTCTTGAAGTTGCTAACGTCACAAAGTTAAAAACAATGTAGCTGCAAACATTGCGGACCGCACATACTTTAGCTGTGAAGATTTCACAGAGTTTTATGTTGTTATTTTGACAAAGGCTTTTGAAGTTGCTAACGTCACAAAGTAAAAAACAATGTAGCTGCAAACATTGCGGACCGCACATACTTTAGCTGTGAAGATTTCTAAGAGTTTTATGTTGTTATTTTGACAAAGGCTCTTGAAGTTGCTAACGTCACAAAGTTAAAAACAATGTAGCTGCAAACATTGCGGACCGCACAAACTTAAGCTGTAAAGATTTCACAGAGTTTTATGTTGTTATTTTGACAAAGGCTCTTGAAGTTGCTAACGTCACAAAGTAAAAAACAATGTAGCTGCAAACATTGCGGACCGCACAAACTTTAGCTGAGAAGATTTCACAGAGGTATATGTTGTTATTTTGACAAAGGCTCTTGAAATTGCTAACGTCACAAAGTAAAAACAGTGTAGCGGCAAACATTGCGACCGTACAAACTTTAGCTGTGAAGATTTCACAGAGTTATATGTTGTTATTTTGACAAAGGCTCTTGAAGTTGCTAACGTCACAAAGTAAAAAACAATGTAGCGGCGAACATTGCGAGCCGTACAAACTTTAGCTGTGAAGATTTCACAGAGTTGTATGTTGTTATTTTGACAAAGGTCCTTAAAGTTGCACAAACAACAACTTACAAATTAACCGTTGTACAATGAGCAAAGCTAAACTATGGTAATTTCACAATTTTTACTTGGTTAATATGACAAGGCATTGAAAAATTGATAGTTTAACAATATTTTTTTTGTTAGTCTCGCAAAATTCGCGTTTCGCAAAAAAAAAATTGCTGCGCTAGCAAAGGCTTGGTTGTCAATATCTCAAAGTAGTTTTGTTATTTTATCAATAATTCGTTAGCAACGTAAAACTGCAGCCTTGTCTCCGGATTTTTCTCTGAGTGTAGAAGCAATCCACTCGTGCAGACGTGAACATCCCCGATGCGCTGCAGAAGCGAGGCAGCCCCATCAGCACCCGGAACGCGTTATTATATTGGACCCGGAGGGCCCCATAGGCCCTTTGCGTATAAAATCTCCACAAGCTACACGTGTACAAGGAGGTGCAATACGCTCTAAATAAGGTTACTTTTACCTCCCTTGTACACCGTGCGAACCTACGCGAAATCATATTTGCCCTAATTGATAGGGCCCTCCGTTCCCGTTCGATATCCATATTGTCTTTTAAGTCAGACGTAACAATATGACCCAAGTACTTGACGAATGTCACCCTCTCTAAAGGGGTGTCGTTTAAATGTATAGGAGGAACCTCCCCAATCCGGTTTTTGCCTGTTTCAAATAACATAAATTTGCTTTTGGTGACATTATACCTAAGCCCGTGTTGAGAGACGTATTCCTCACATACATTCAGTAGCTGACGTAATCCACACGCCGACGCGCTGAGCAAAACCATGTCGTCAGCATAGCTTATATTATTCACGCAAACTGCATCAATATGACAGCCGACATGCATTTTACTCAGCGCCCCAATAAGCCCATCGATATATAAATTGAAGAGTGTGGGAGAGGTCAGTCCTCCCTGCCTCACTCCATTAGCCAGCCTGTATGGGTCCGACAGTGTACCCGCCCATCTAACGCAATTGACCTGGCCCCCATACCAGTATTTGAGTATCTGGACTACCTCAGGCGGCAGTTTGATAGCCTCGAGCTTTCTCCATAACACATCGTAAGAGACCAGGTCAAAAGCCTTAGATAAGTCTAAAAAGGCCGCATAAACTGGAGTACTCCTATCTACATAGTATTTGACAGTATGCTTAAGACACAGTATCGCACTCTCAGTCGATAAGCCGGGTCGAAATCCAAACTGATTCTGATTAATGTGCACGTACTTATTTAACTGTGTATTAAGCAGACTGTCAAATACCTTCGCTATGATAGTGGCCAGAGAAATGGGTCTGTAGTTACTGCAGTCTGATAAGTCTCCGGTTTTATTTTTGACAACTGGAACCACAATAGTCCTCATCAAATCCCCTGGCAAGTAGCAGTGTCTAACGCACAGTGTATAGAACATTGCTAATATCCTTGAGATGTGAGGACCTGCATATTGAAGATGCTCAATGCTGAGGCCATCATGCCCCGGTGACTTACCTCTGGAGATCGAGCGAATAGCTTTGGTTACTTCTTTAGCTGAATAACCAGGTCCAACCGGTTGCGTGATGTCCCCATATATAGATACATTAAACCGGCTTATTACAAAAACGAATTTAAAAACTGGAATCAATGAGAATCTTTTTAACCAATTACAGAAGAAGGTCAAGCAGATGAAGGCAGATGACAAACTATGCGTTTTGCTATTCGATGAGATGTCCAATAGTCCACACTTTGACTATAATTTAAGGAAAGACTCAATGTCTGGGTTTGTCGACAATGGGAAAGAAACAATTAAAGAAATTTGCAATCACGCGCTGGTTTTTATGATAAGAGGCATAATGAAAAACTACAAACAGCCAGTGGCGTACACATTTTACTTAATACTATAGCTAAAGCTTCACCAAGTGGGGCTACGTGTGAAGAATGTAAGCACTATCAATAATCTAGTTAATGAAAAAAAAAGCTCAATTATTACGGAATAATATGGAAGCCCGAGCATTGCAATTGATGGATAGGTGAGGTGATACGACCTATACGACCCTCCTCATTTATTAAAATTAGAAACCACCTACTCCAAAGAAACCTTAAGTGTATAATCGACGGCGACATCAAGAAAACTAAGTAGCGACATCAAGAAAACTAAGTGGCAACATGTGGAAATGTTACTCCAGGAAGATGCCGGTTACAAAGGCATACGTCTTGTAAAAAAGCTAACGGAGCAACACGTTAAACCCGACATCTTTCAAAAGATAAAAGTTAAACTGGCCCCACGAGTGATTAGCCAAAAATTGGCAAGCACCATGGGATATTTAGCTGGTAAGTTCGTTTAGGCCCACTTGTATCACCCAGGGTTAGCCACTAATTATGTATGTTTTGTATTATATGTATATTGATATTGTATGTAGGTATGTTTGTATTCGTACGAATTTGTGAACGTATTTGTTAATATATCGATTGCTGTTTAACCTTTCGCTTTATGCTGTTAGGATTGAGTGAAATGGAACGCATGGATGACATATTGTGAGTGAATGAGATGATAATTAACCCTGTTAATGAGTGTGAAAGAGATAGCATGAATGACTTTAGTTTTAAGATATTCACCGGCCGCCATTAAGATGTAATTGAGAGCGATTGACTTAAGACGTGCCTGTTGTACCGTGTTTCGATATTTTTAATTTAAATATACCAAGTTAAGTTTTATTTGGTTTATTTTCATATCCACTTCCTACATACATAAGAAAAAAATCTGTAAACATTTTTTTCTTTTCAATTGGATGGAAGGTGTGGTGTCACCTCTATACACCAATAATATTTGTTGTCTATTTAAGCTATGAAACATATGATATTAGTCAGTGTTATTCCAGTATCCGCTTGTTTCATTACTCATCCTCTCCGAACCTTACACTATCATCAATTTAGTAGTTGCTATTTGAGGTTAAAAATACGGACACCAATACAAACTCCCGTAAGGTCGCTGCGTGGGCGGACCTTCATTCAAGGTTGGTAAAAGTCATCCTATCATCAATTTAGTAGTAAGTACATGTATTTGATATTTCCGGGGAAAAAAATCATCACCATAAATAATGTAATTATTGTTATTGTTATTTGTTTGCGTTGGTGCAGTGCGTCTGGGATGTTCGCGCATGCGCGCGTAGACGGGTTCCCAGCCATTCTGCGCGCGAGATGCGCGGCCGCCCTGCGTCGCCTGCGGGACAGTCGCAACAGCCTCCTGGCTGTCTTAGCTGACCGGCTGGACACTCAACTCCTCATACACTGGAGCAGAGTACATTCTGTGATAGCCACATACACACACTGAGTGTGTGAGTGTATGTGGCTATGATGTGATTATAAGTTAAGGTTTATGTAGCGGTACTAACAATTTAATTTAATTTAAAAAAAATTAAGTTAACTCTAACAAAATGTATGGACTACTGTTGTCTGAAATAAACGGTTTTTTTTTTTATTTTTTTTTTTTTATTAACATTGTATGTATACACGTTAGTTTACCTATTATCTTTTTTGGTTTAAATATTCTGAGAAATGGTTCATTCCGAACCATTGCGCAGCTTAAGAGCCAATGGTGTTCGATAAAAACCAGAGAAAAGAGAAAATTGACTGCTGAAAAAAAGGATAGACAAGCCACTGGAGGCGGTTTGCCTCCGCTAGAAGATAGCGTGAAGACGGACTCCATATGTGCCTGGTTGCCGCAAGAGTTCGCAACGGACACAAACCAATTTGACTCCGACTCGATAAATCTGGTACCTATGGTTTGTTTGCTGTTTTTTTATTTTTGCTTTTGACACCTTACTGTATATGTACACACACATATGTACTTAAGTATCAGTTAAAAGTTAATAATGTCAATGCAACAGAAGTTTGCGACGGGATTAAAGATGGATCGGTAGGCCAAAACACCAACTTGTGCGAAAACGATTCTTTTCAAGTAGCAACTACAACTACAATAATTAATTTAGTGTCTTGCCGGCGGACTCCGCGGGTTCAGATATGAATGAACACATGCTCGGCCCCGGAGTGTACCTCGGGTCCCGAATGCGTGTCTAAGAGTAAGGACGAACAAGTAGCTAGGGACATGAAGGGTAGAAGGAAGGAAGAACAAGAACCGGAAAAAGAGGGCTGTGACCCCTCTGCCCCCCTTTTCCTTCCCCAGTACTGATTCAACTGATCAAATATTATTATTTGAGGCGGAGGAGAGGAGGGACAGATCTCCAACCTCGCAGAGGAAGGAGGTCTCTCCCTCACCGTCTGTGTCCCCCTCTCCCCTCTCTGGGGCAGGGATCCCCCTCCCACGGGAGCCCAGTGCCCTCGCAGGTTAGAACTGAAACCCCTCAGGTCCCTATATCCGCTCAATTAGATGAGGGCACAGCTGAGGCCATGGAGGTCGTGGCCGCCAAAGAGGTGCGGCGAACCCCAATTATATTCATTAAGGATAAGGGACGATGGAACAGTTTGTCTCTAGAGGCGACCGCCAAAAACATTAACTTTCATAAAGTTGTCGCTTCCAGAAAAGGACTTGTCCTACACATGTCAAATAAGGAACAGTATAGGGCGTGGGAACGTTTAATTAAATCAGGATATTATACATATGCCTTAGATGAGGAAAAACACATTAGGGCGGTGCTTGGAATTTATTCCAACCCTAATTTATTTTAACCCGAACCGCCGCGTAAATCGGGTTTTATGACTCAGTGCTACAATTGTCAGGGGTGGGGGGGCACTCTTCCACCTTCTGTAAACTGGCAGTTGATGAATTAGCAGCCGCTCAGAACAATACAATTTTAAGACTCCCTCCCTACCACTGCGAATTAAACTTAATCGAGTTGGTGTGGGACCAAATAAAGGGGCATGTGGCCTCAAATAATAAAACATTTAAGATGGCTGAAGTAAAGAAATTATTTGAAGAAGGTGTGCAGAAGGTGACAGCGGAACAATGGAAATCGTGTATAGAACATGTAATAAAAGTTGAAAACAAAATGTATCAGTTAGATCATTTAATTGATGATGTGGTTGAACCATTTATAATTAATACCGAGGAGGATGATTTAAGCTGTTCCGAATTTGCAGAATAAAGGTTCTTATTAAAATGGTTCTTTTTACTTATTAATAATACAGATCCTAATAACCCCCAAGTCCCTAGTCAGGTATTGTATGTTTGATACTTTATCACACAAAAACAACTCAACTGGTTTTGTTATCCTAGTAAATTTAAATTATCCATGTGCAACACATAAACATAGAGAATACTTTCTGTACCGAAGACGATAAGATACCCTAAGGATCTAAAGGCGTATTAGACTACACTACATATAGGGACCAACATGTAGGGTTTTGCAGTGTACTAGAGCACAGGGAGTGTAGGACCCAACTTAAACCATTCATCAAGTTGGGTCCTACACTCCCTGTGCTCTGTTAAACTGCAGAACCTCACACGTTAGCCCCTAAATGTAGAGTACCTAATCTAATACGCTAATTAAGTCTGGTAATTCCATAGAGGTAAGATTCGCTAGAGCTTAATGTCATTTATTAAGGTTTTACGAGAAACATTGAAATCGTTTTTGCGACCGATTGAGACAGTACTACGAGCTAGTGACATGGCGGTGGTTAATGACAATAGTACCTGCGACGTAAAATTGCCTCGAATCGTTTTGCCGACTTTTAGCGGCAAATATGAAGAATGGCAAACGTTTTATGATATGTTTTCTTCGTTAATCCATACTAACAAAATATAACGGCGGTACAAAAAATGCATTATTTAAAGAGCAATCTGTCTGGAGAGGCGCTGAGTTTATTTTATTTTAATTTTATATTTTATATTTATACATGAAGAACCAACAGCTGTAACAATGATAATAGTGATAATAGTAGCAACAGAGAGCCAATTATAGGATCTCACATATAGTAACGCAACAATATTTAACATAAAGTTATTAAGCAATTTTTCGACCACCGATGCAAATTATGATGACGCTTGGACACAACTAGTTCGACGTTATCCGGATCGTCCGAATCCGTAAATACGGATAGGTGAAACAAGACCCTATTAACCGATGTCCCATTACGAGAACTAGTTGGAAGTTTAGTATACTTAACATTTCACTTCAAGACCAGACTTGACATTTGTTATGTCTAATCTTAGTCGATACTTGGACATGGACAAACCGAATGACCAACCCCGGAAAGCTGGCAAGAGAAATTCGCTATCTCAAAGAAACAAAGGCCAGAGGATTAAATTGAGCCTAGAAGCATTGCTCTTACAACAGTATTGGCTTTCAAAAAGAAGATGCCATTTGATCTAGAAAAATGGAAGGACAAAAAGAACAACGTCTTTTCCGATTTCCTTTGGCTAGAGCGATGCTATGTGTCTCTGCCACAAGTACCCGAGTTAGTGGGTATTTTCTGTCGAGGAGCTCACGGCAAAAAGACCACGCCTGATGCCACAGCGTTTCAATAAAATTATATTTATCCACAATAATCATCGTGTGTGCAAAGATTGCTGCAGTATTTTCCCAGACGCATGCGTCTAAATTTTTATATAAATATATACTTAATAGGAATCAAAAACGAGCCGCCGGCCTCGCATGTCTAATTGGTAGATAACACTCCTTGGCGTCAAAGAAGGTGAATAAGGTGAGTAAGGTTGCCAGATCTCCAAGAGGATTCACTGTGTTGACAGCTGGGGAGTGGGGTGTACCCACGGAGCTAAGCTTGCCCCTTTAGCTGTCAACACAGCGAATCCTCCTTTTTTAAAGGGTCGACAAACGCGCGTGTAACTCCCCTGGAGTTGCAGGCGTCCATAGGCTAGGGTGACCGCTTACCATCAGGCGGGCCGTATGCTTGTTTGTCACCGTCGTAGTATAAAAAAAACTCCATTCGTACGAAATAATTAAAATACTTACTTACTTACTGCACTGGCTCAACGACCCAAAATGGATCTTGGCCTCCGCCACCAGAGCGCGCCACTGTCCTCTGTCCTGAGCTAAATCCCGCCAATCTGGCCGTTGAAGTCTCGTCAGGTCTTTTTCGACCTGATCCCCCCAACGGTACCGGGGCCGTCCGATCGGGCGTTTGCCACATAGGGATCCACTGTACGCTCGTCTCAAGGCACGATCCTCTCCCATTCTCTCTATGTGGCCAAGCCAACGCAATCTCGCCGATTTGGTCTCTCCAACGATGTTGGGTTCCCCCACAAGATCTTCTATCTCGACGTTCTTCTTCGCCCTCCATCTGCCGTTCTCCCAAGTCGGCCCCAGGATCTTTCGGAAGATTTTCCTTTCAGCGATCAATAGTTTACGCTCCTCCTTAAGCGTCAATGTCCAAGCTTCACAGCCATACATCAAGATCGGCCGGATAACGGTTTTGTAGATGCGGATTTTGGTTTTCCTGCTAATGAGCTTGGACACTAACACCTTGTGAAGGGCCGCAGTACAGCGTAGCGCACTTTGAATGCGAACATCGATCTCATCTTCTCGCTGATTAGTGTCCGTCACCGTGCATCCCAAATATCTAAATTTATCCACGCCTCTGTAAGTGACATCACCTACCACCAGATTATCCCTGCGCTCTCGTACATTCCGATATCTCTTCATGTGCAGGTACTCTGTCTTTTCCCTACAAATCCTTAGACCGATCTCCTCAGCCTGACTCTCCAGAGTCCGCGCCATCTGTACCACATCTTGAGCACATCGTCCAAGCAGCGCCAGGTAGCGCTAGGTAGGTTTTTAGCACTCTGCTAGACGTACCTGTTGGACGTCACCGGTGTGTTAAATTCTACATCCCTTGTAATTAGGACAGTCGACTATTACAAGTGATACCATTACTAACATCGATAATGACTGAACCAACACCCGGAAAATTACCTACCGAGCCACCAGAGGAGAAGAAAAGTTTCCCGAAGAAGAAGTCTTCAAAGCCATCAACAAACGGCAAGTTTGAGAAGTTTAGGAACAAGAAGAACCAGGAGTTCCAGCAACAGCTCACTGCCAGCATTTTGAGGAGACTGAAGGTTACTGATCCGACCACTGTATCGGCCACTCCACTTAGCTCGAGCATTGTTCCGTCCCACATTCCAATCGTCTTTCGTGGTTTACCACGATTCGTCCACCAACTATGGCGGCGAATGACGGCAATTGGAACCAGGCCATCGAAAGACTGGCTACCGAGGCGAACTATGCAGTGTTCCTTAAGGTTATCTTGCATTTGGCTGAAGCAAAACTTGCTTATGCGCAAATACATTGCACGAAACCACCAAGACACGAGTTATCATCACATCTAGTTTATACAGAGATGCAGCTACGAACGTTAAGTTCTCTCGCAAAAGTGCTGCCATATCCTCTTGTAATATATCTTGAGTCTATAGGTAATTTCACCATCGACCGCCAAAATGTAACACCAGTGTTACCTGCGGTCAATCCACCAATTGCAAGTGCCTGCGCAACTTATGCACCAACACAGATATCGCAACTGTTGCAGCATTTAAGGAATCCACAGCCCGCTTTCAACGTAAACGTTGTAGCAGCTCAAGCTATGGAAGATCTTCCTATGATTCACTGGGAAGAGGTGCAAGTACGTGTACAAGACCAAGACGTTATTGGTTTTAGATCGAGTCAAGCCTCGCGTAGGTAATTCGCGTAGGTAGGTAGGTAGGTAGGTAGGTAGGTAATTAAAATATATTTATAAAATTCTGTTCCGAGTGCGAAGTGGATCAGGTAATTTAAAAATAATACATTTTACATTTGGAACTAATTCATAAAATTAAAATTTTTCATTGTCCTATTGAAAATTGCCAGACTTTGACATGTAGTTTAGGTGAGTAAAAAGGTGTCTGAAATAGCTTGGGTAAGGTGACTGTATTAACAAACAGTAATTAATGCCCATTTTGAGTAGAAGAGAGCTATTTGCTTTGCATTGTGAAATCAGAGGTTTTCCGATCCGAGGAAATGGACAAGCAAACTTTGCTTGCTGCTGCTGTAGCACTTTGTGCCATGAGCTTATATAGATATGTGCATTCCATTAAATAAAAAACAATGGCGAAGACGTAGATGGTGGATGATCACCATGCACCGTAATCGGACATTGTAAGTGTCCATGTATTTTTTTAGCTAACATTCGCTAACGATACGATACTAACGATTTTTATATCGGTTGTCAGACAAATATGTTGGTTGCACTTGTAAACTTGGTTTAATTATTGTGTCAGACAAAGTATGGAAAACCTGTTAGCAGAAATGGTAGCAGAGCCTTCTGGGGAATTTAAAAACTTTACGAGAATATCTTTGACGGACTTTGAATATTTACTGGAGAAAGTGAAGCCAATTCAGGGACCGCGGAACCGGTTACCATAACGGGGTTTTACATAAGGTTATTTTAAAAACCCCTCCAATTTAGTTAACTCATGATACGGTAACCTTCTCGATAGAGTTAACTTAAATTAACAATAACCACAATCAAAACCCTATCGATTTGGTTACCAAATCAGAGGGTTTGAACTAGTTTAAACGAATGTACTCTCTATGAGTATTTGAACTCGGCTCAATATTGATTAGGCGAGGTTGGCCTCAGCGAAAACACCGGCCGGCCGCTTGGCCGTGTCAATTACTAAACTCAAAATGTCTTAACCCATTCCGGGCCCATGACTCACCAGGTGGGTCATGCTTAAGCGTTTCCGCAGGGCCCGTGACCCGCATGTGGGTCATGAGTAAATTCTAATTTTAATAAAAACGAAACGTAAGATTACTCAATAATTATTGAATTATATAAGATTACAACCATATTTACAAGGTGCATTGGCAAAAAACATTATAAACACGGTTTTTTAATGAATACAGAGTCTAGAATATTCAAGTTTGGTTTACTTTAGGTATAATGTAGTAAAACTAACAAAATTTGAGATGAGTTCTCGTTACAAGCAAATAGATAAATGTACATTTAAAAAATATGAAAAATATATTTGATTCAAAAGTTATTGGTGTGGCCCACGGTATGGGTCACCGTGGCCTGGCGCGACTTGTAAAAACTACGATTGTTTACGTAGCAGGCTAAAATGAACTTTACTTGCCGGACTTTAAGCTTATTTCACGTCGAAATCATTTTGGTATTGTAACATTTTATTACTGATTACTGTGTGGATGGTAGTAAGCAATATTTGTATTGACCAAACCTAGTACGATATATAAAAACATAGCATACAATTTTATTTTATGGAGGAATATCGTTCGCTGTGTTTTATAATATAAAATTGTGTTTTTATTGTTTTTTTATAGTGATTTAAGTACTAGAAAAAGCAGATTTAAATTGTTTTTATTATTTGTATTTTAGAAGTTACTATCTGTTAAGTGCTCGAATATTTACATTTATCTACTCAAACAAAGATTACAAATAAAATGACCGACCGAGTGGCGGTATTTTCTAAAATATAGTTTTTATAAGCTTGAAAGCTTATCGGGTTCACTGGGACACCTGGCATAACAATGCATAATAGCTTGGCGGTAAAAACTGTCAAGGCGGGCTCGTCATTCTATTTTTATAATTATCGTAACAAATAATGTCGTGTACTCAAACAAAGACCCCAAAGATAATGACCGGACGAGCGTAGGATTATCGAGCCCACTTGGGCTATAAACAATGATTGCACCCGGCGGCGTTATCTCCATACGGAGTTTCCACAAGTCTGTAGGCTTATCGAGTTCATCTGGACACCTGGGTGAACAATGTATTGCGGTTGAAACAATCTATTATTATATTAACATGATAATAAATGCAACCGAGAGGGGCTATTGTCTCTATTATCTTGCGTTTCTGTTTTTTTTTCGGTAACCCAGGATGATTTCTCTCATCCCCCCTATTACTCGTAAATCAGTATTTTTAAATAATTGAGCAATACAACTTAGTCACGATTTATTCGTTGGCGGCTTTAACCTCTCCTGTGCTCCTGTGTTTAGTGATTGTGAATTTAACGACCTTGGCTATGGATTACCGGAATTTGAACTCACCTAACTTGACCAACTGCGCTATGAACTGGACTCCGAACGAGCTTCATCCGAACGACCTGGCTACGAATTCTGGAACCCTGAACTCGCATTCGTTGAACGACACGGCAATGCACCCTGATTTAACAGGAATATTGGAAGAACTGGACAAGAACAATTTAGACGAGAATGCTATGGAAGTAACCGGTACGTAAGCAAAAATGTATATATATTCTTATTAAAAGTTTAAGTATTGTTAGATTACACCTAAAACTCACTGAATTATACTATATTATATACTAAATTAAATATTTAAAATAATGTATCTCGTGTGGTAATGATATCGTAGTGGCTTTTTAAACAATTTCACAAAACTACCGGTCCACAAGAAAAATCAAATTTACAAAAGGTTTGACAACATACATATTTTATAGATGATATTTGAGATATTGACGACTGGTTGGCGTAGTTGGTAGTGACCCTGCCTGCTAAGCCGATGGTCCTGGGTTCGAATCCCGGTAAGGGCATTTATTTGTGTGATGAACACAGATGTTTTATATCTATTTATGTATTCGCATATTATATATATCGTTGTCTGAGTACCCGTAACACAAGCCTTCTTGAGCTTACTGCGGGACTTAGTCAATTTGTGTAAGAATGTCCTATAACATTATACTACTTATTACTTTATTTATTTTATATTTCCTTATAAAATCACTTAGTAAACTTTTTTTTAATGCCATGAGATTCTGGTAGACCCATAAAAGTAGACATATACATACCTAATTAGTGAAATATTTTTGACCGGTCATTATGACCGATTTAAGTAATTCCTTCGCTAAAATAATCCTTATAATTGTTTTAGATAACTCGGATGCAGCATTGACGACTACGGAGCTGATGAACATTTTGCGAGACTCTGATGACGAATTAAGTGATCAGGAACTGACGGATTCTGATGAAGAAACTGAGGAAGATCAACAGAATGAGCCCGCTGAATGGTCCTACCGACGACAACAACAAACGAAAGTGCCCAATTTTACTAAATCTCGTGGTTTGCTGAATGAGCGACCAATCACACCTAGTCAGTATTTTGACTTGCTGTTCAATGTCACGTTCTTAACTTTTTTAATTGACAACATTAATGCTTGTGCAGTGAAGCTTTTCGAAGCCAACAATAAAATACACGCCAGGATAACACGCTGGAAGCCATTGTGCATGGCAGAATTTCGTGTGTTTTTAGGGCTGTTGTTCCATATGGGAACGATAAAATTGTCAAGATTAGTCGACTACTGGCAGTGTTGCCAGGGCTCTTGTGTCACAAGTCACGTTCCGTTTCCCTAAAAGTCACGTTTTTGCTTGAAAAGTCACGTTTTTGTTTAAATCAATTTTGGCTATAGAAAACGCATAAAATGCAAAAGAATATACTTTTCACAAGCAGGAACAGCAGAACATGCTGTAGTTGTGGTTGTTGTACTTTAAAAAGCTCCGTACCTTAAAAGGAAAAACCGGAACCCTTATAGGATCACTTTGATGTCCGTCCGTCCGTCCGTACTTCTGTCTATCAAGACCACATACACAAGTCTGCGGTCCCTTGTAGCTGTAGAAAAACCAAACGGTTGGCTCACTGATGTAGACGGGTTAGTATCAGATACGGATTTTTTTAAATTTTATTTTTAAAATATCCATCTTAATTTTTAGGCCCACTTGCACCATCCAAGGATAGCCGCCAATCCAGAGTTCCTCTTCCTCTCAGCGTCTTCCTGGCTAATGCCACTCACTGCTTATGCTGGGAGCCTGGGATCCACTTTGGCGTAGATTTGCCATAGGCCTCTCTCTATCCGTTCACTAGTACTAGTTTTAGGAAAGCGACTGCCACCTGACCTTCCAACGCAAAGGGTAAACTAGGCTTTATTGGGATTAGTCCGGTTTCCTCACGATGTTTTTCTTTACCAAAAAGCGATTGGTAAATATCACTTTATATTTCGTACTTAAGTTCCGAAAAACTCATTGGTAAAAGCTACCAGAATTTGAACCCGCGACCTTGGGATTAAAATTCGCACGGTCTTAACGCTGGGCCACCAACACTCTTCAGCCACTGATTCAGAATTAAGCTGTCAAATTCCATACAAAAAATCGCTTAACTCTGGGTTATGTGACTGACCCCGGGTGGTGCAAGTGCTTAGTTAGATAAAAAAACACGATCTAAGCTTGTAAAATTATGTCCAACATACGTTTGAGACATGAGTACAGACTTAAAGAAATAAATGAAACACACTATTACACAACTACTAAACCAATCAACAATTGCCAACTGCTATCATACTAAATTATGCCTTAATAACTACTTGATAAGCTTCATTCCGCCATGACTATGATTATACCATGACATTAGGCGCAAATCGTAACGCGAACGTTCACTCACTAGTGTCATTGTCATTGACAACAGACAATTTGATACCAGCGGTGGTAAATTTCATAAACATGTTTGATAATATACGTTTGAAAATTGGCTAGCGCAAAAAGTCACGAAAATTTCGTTAAAATCACAAGTCACGCACTTGTCACGCGAGAGGGCTAAAAGTCACGCAAAACGTGACTTTTGTGACCATCTGGCAACGCTGACTACTGGAGCACAGACGAACAATTTCAGCTGGGGTACTTTAGCAAGCATATGGCGAGAAATAGGTTTTTACTCATTTTAAGATGCCTGAATTTTGCATCCGACAATGGCGATGAAAGCCGGTTGAATAAAATTTCTGGGCTTATACAACATTTTAATAACATTATGTCATCCGTGTTTTATCCGGATAAAATATTATGTATCGACGAGTCTCTAGTTCTTTGGCGGGGTAGACTTTGGTGCCGTCAATACATTAAAAATAAAGCACAACAGTACGGAGTTAAACTGTATTTATTAACAGACCAGTTTGGCTGCGTATTAAAAGTTATTGTGTATGGCGGGAAGGCAGATATTGTAGTGGGAGGTAAAAACCATGTTGACAAAGTTGTGAAAAACTTGTTGGAGGGTAAATTGGGCGTAGGGCATTCGGTTTACATGGACAACTTTTACAACTCCGTGTCTCTAAGTAATTTCTTGATTGAGAATGACACCCATGTGACCGGTACTTTACGTCCAAATAGGAAAGGCCTTCCTACGCAGATAAAAAATAAAAAATTGGCGGATCAGGAAAAAATTACAATACATATTCTATCTATCTATATCTAGTAAAAAATTACATATTCTATCTATCTATATCTAGTTGTAAGTATACTGTTTTATTTATTCAATAAATGTTGCTATTTAAAAGCATTTCGTTTAATTTTTATGTACACCATCACTCGTTTGAAATAATC
The DNA here is from genome assembly GCA_949128165.1 of Lathronympha strigana. Taxonomy (NCBI): domain Eukaryota; kingdom Metazoa; phylum Arthropoda; class Insecta; order Lepidoptera; family Tortricidae; genus Lathronympha; species Lathronympha strigana. The sequence continues at coordinate 1,848,199 of OX421917.1, forward strand.
TATTTTTATTACACTTGTATTATAATCTATCTATTCTTATATGTTACCTACTGAAATCATAGTTAAAAAAAGTAGAATAGAAACTAAAAAATGGTTAGGAAAAATGTTGCATAAAATCGCCCAGCTGGCCGGCTTCGTAAGCGGCGGTCTATTTAGCGTACGCGGCAGGCCCATGACCCACTAGGTGAGCCATGCGAAAAAGCAATAAAAGGTTTGTATGGTGGCCCGGCGTATTGTGTTCGCTCGCCGTAGCTTGGCTACGAATGGGCAAAGGACATCTGGAAATATAGAACGTACGACATTTGTCACTTGCACTATAGTTTTAGCCGTCAGGTAGTCGGCTAGGTTGGTTTGCTACCCGTCACTCCAATCAATTTTGAACTTTAAGCCCTTACGCTAGTATTGATATTAGAGCTTAGCTGTTTGATACTATCGAGATATTATAATGATTACATTTTAGAATGAACGCTAAAGCGGTGGTGATGCTTTGTTATTTTTCTGTAAACAACTTATTATTCGGAAACTGAATTTGGGGTGAAGATCAATTTTAGATTGAATTATGTGGTAAAAAATTAATTTTCATACCTACCTATACATATTTGCTTTGAGTGAAATAACATTCTTTGTCGAGGAATTAAATTAATGTACAGTCACGTCTTTAAATATGTAGACACTTTGAAACTTACTGCTGTGGAAGAAAGTTCAAAATTGAATACAGGTGCATATACTCGTATATCTATTAAACCAACCGTAGTATACGACTGTATAAGCGTGGGCGTCACACAGGCATACACGTACATACAAATGGCGCCGACTGTAAGAAATGCTGTGCATAGATACTTCGATTACGATACGATGATCGATCCGGCTATAAGTACTTGTCAGCTGTGTGCATACAACCAACTTGAAAAACCACATAGCAGCCAAACATGCCGCTGAACATCAAGTTCTTGCCACAATAAACAGAGAAACTTCTGAAAGCAACAAGAACAGTGAGAACGTTACGAATTACGATGGTTAAAATGGAAAAACTAATTAAAAACTGCATTCGTTTGGTTACTGTGCATGGTTAGGCCCATTGCAATGATGGAGGACGAAGCATTCCAGGAAATCATTTCATTAATATTGCCGTTGGTAGCGATGATGGATGCAAGCACATTAATGTAAAAGCCATCAAAACAAAGATTTCTCAAGAAGCTGACGTGATAAGAAGTAAAATAAGCAATGATGTAAAAAACAAAATGATTAATATAAAGTTGGATGCCGCTCGGCAAATTTATCGGTGTAAATATACAATATATTAAAGGCGCTGAAATTGTAGTACGAAATTTAGCAGTTCTAGAAGTGAATAGCCCTCAAACGGCGCCCTTCCTTAAATCTGTCCTAGAGGAGATTTTGATGGAGTTCAAAATAACTACAGAACAAATATATAGTATCTGTATCGACAATGGCACTAATATGAAGAAAATTGTCAAATTAATGGGTGGTCAGTATCAAACTGAAAATATGGAAAGAGCAGAGATAAGTGACGCAAACGAAGAAGATGACGATGGTGATGGCAATGAATGCACCGGAAACGGGTATTTAATCGACGCTAGCGATTTTGAAGAGTATTTTAGCTCCACTGACCCAGATATAAGTACGATTTTATACACTGAAGGCACTGACAAAATAATGATATGCGCTGCGCACACATTACAGCCTAAAATCTACGATTGGTTACGGTGTGATACACGCTCTGTATACAGCCTCTATAGTAAGGCTTTCATAGTAAATGTTTAAGGGGCTCAACTTAATTACACGACAATAGAGAAAGAATTTTACGCTGTGATAGTGTGTTTATAAAAAATCGAGACTGAAAGGATCAAAGGCTATGTGACGGGACATACATTTATCTGCATAATATTGCGAATCACCTTTTTCAGCGCAAAACTTATAGTCTTCATAAGTTTCGGAACGTAGTAAAACCTTTTCTAATAGTATGCAGTGAGGCTACGTATTGGAGTTGCGGGACTTTATACAGCAACTACTTCGGACGCAACAATTATGCGCGACGCGCGACCTGATGCAAGAATATTCTCCGATTCATGGGTTACTGAGAGCAGATGACGTTTTCATATTGGATCGTGGATTTTGAGATTCGATCGATAATATTGAGGAAGCGGGTATATTCCTCACATGCCGCCAGCGAGATGAAGAGTTGAGCAACTGGTGACAGTAGATGGTAATAAATCTAAATTAATAACTGTCATCCGATGGGTAGTAGAAACTATTAACGGCAGACTCAAAAAAGATTTTGAAATCGTCCGCCATATTTTAACGTTGCCATAAGAAACATGATGGTCGATTTTATGATAACTGCAGCCATAATGAATGCTACTCGAAGTCCATACGAAGGCCACATGTACGCGGAACCGTTCACAGCCATAATAAATGAACGCATGAATCAAACCAATGAGCTGGCGGATTATGTGATAGGCCATAATTTTAACAGTCAGAGAGTAGCGTTTGTGCGACTCGATGGAAATGATCTCGATTTTGAAGATTTTCCGCGGCTTGCATACGAGGAGTTGATATTGTTTCCTGTTAGGATCGTACCACTTGAAAATTGCAAGATCATATTGCTACGAGCACATGCGTATGAATGGTGTAGACACTATCGAAATGTACCGACACCAAGAAACGGTCGAGCAGAAGCTGATGTTCTCTCCAGATACTGTAAAGGTTTTACCTTTACAGCCGCCTTGGTTTATTGTAAGGACTGACTTTATGAGTATTTCAAATTGAGAATTCTAGCCAGTGCTGTCACACACACCAAGGGGGCGATTGTGCATTATGGATTCCGTGCGTGGCAAGCGTACACGTAAGGTTCTATATTTGATAATATATTAATAAAGATATTATGAATTATCCATAAAACGTGTATTGCTCCTCACCACTAGGCCGAACCCCTTTACAATACCCTCTTTAAAGAGATGCGTTACAGGAACACAAGGTATGATTATCAGAAATTGTTTATACAGAAACAGGGGTAAACAAGTGTAATAAATGAAATGAAAAACAATCCAGATTTTTTTTTGATCCAGAGGTTGGACCTTTTCTCTGAAATCCCATTTGAAAGAGTATAATAAACCAAAAATAGTCCTAACTATGCAAGCTATAATCTTGTAAAGGCAGTCGAAGCCGCAGCTAGAGCCTGCAAATCTTTATTCATTGATAATTGGCATATGGAAAAAATCGAAGAAATAGGGACGTTATTTTTTCACACGGAATGCAAGTAATACTTTGATTTTTTTAAAGTTATGTCCTGAGCATTTCAACAGTTATGAGAATAATTGTAAATGAATGAATTCGGTTTAAAGATATTTATTTCTCAAAAGAATAACAATAATTCACTTACTTGAGAAATGGCATGTGCGAATTAAATCATTCATTATTTACAATAAATGTTTTGAGGTAGTTAGGGCGTCTGCCGCGAACGGAGGAGGTCGCTGGTCGATCCCAGCCCTGCTTACCGGGGACCCTGCTCTCTTTTTCTATAGTAGGTATATGACATCTCTTGCAATTTATAAGTTATGAGAATATTATTTTAAAACATCATCAATTCATCATCACAATAAACGATTTATTGTTTAAAAAATAGATGTTTATCGGAGGGTACCAATAAACAATCCCTTTAAAGAAAAATATTTATATTACAAAATAAGTGAACATTAATAATGCCTTTTACTTAAATCAATTTGAAGATGACACCCTAGCACGCCTAGCCGAGACTCAAACACTTAATGCCATCACCTTATCAATTACAACTTGAGGTATCGGTTTAGGAATCTGTCATCTAACATACATCTCCCTGGCTTACCAGGACAATATCGTAGTGCCAAGCATTTACGTTATGAATCGCGTTTTTCTCGGCCTGCTCGAGTCAAAACTCGAATCCATCAAAAAGGATATGCCTGTCGTTCCACGCTTCGTCGAACACACTCAGGAATTAGGGGTTACCAGCGATCTTGTCAGAGTCGCACGTTCTGTCACCATCGTACCAGAGCCTATCAGACGAATCATCAACGCTGTTGATTACCTTAACCATAGCGATAAAGTCTTCGTCCCCGCCGTAGCAAAACTGTTTTATTTATTATTTTTTTTTTTTATATAATTTAATATATTGGTAAATAAAATCATTTGATTTTAAGGATTTACGATGACGAACATCCTACAAGATGTACGAGGGGTGGCTGAAAACAAATCTACCTAGCCTACAAATAATAAAAAATAAACACTGGCCGCTATGAATTCGTGTTCTTCAACTATTCTTTTTTCAAAATTTCGAACCTTTATTTGTCAGTTGGTTTTCATTTGTTTTTCGCATTCGAATGCTTGCAACATGTCGCTAGAGAAAAATAATTTGATTAAAATTGAGCAACGTTCCGTGATTAAATTTCTCACTAAAGAAGGAAATACCCCTTCGCAGATAAAACAACGTATGCTGCCTGTGTTTGGTGATTCTTGTCTTTCGGATTTCACGATAAAGTTCTGGGCTAGGCAATTTAAAGCAGGCCGCGAAAGCTTAGAAGACGATCCTCGTAGTGGACGACCAATTTCTGCCATCACTCAAGAAAATGTGACCAAAGTGAAAAATATAATTCTTGAAGACCGGCGAGTGAAACAGTGGGAGATAGCTCGAGATGTGGGCATTAGTAAGGAACGGGTAAATGAGATAATTCATAGCTATTTGAATATGTCTAAGGTGAGTGCCCGTTGGGTCCCCAAAATGCTGACCGTGTTAGACAAGGACAGACGTGTCAAATGTTGTGAAGAGTTTTTAAACATGAGTCGCGGGAAAGAGGAAGAAATTATTTCGCGGATTGTGACTTGTGATGAGACATGGATTAGACAATGGGACCCAGAAAGTAAACAGGAGTCACTACAGTGGAAATTTAAGGACGAAAAGCCTCCACGAAAATACAAGGTTCGGCCATCGGCTAGCAAACTTATGGCGACAATTTTTTGGGACGCTGAAGGGATTTTGCTTATAGATTATTTACCTAAAAAAACCACGATGAACGCTGAGTATTACACAAATTTACTTTGTCAGCTGAGAGACGCCATAAAGGAAAAAAGGAGAGGCAAACTTAACAGAGGTATTCTGATTTTACACGACAATGCACCTGTGCATACGGCTCGCACCACACAGCTAGCCATGACCAGAAATGGCTTCGGATCCATCGACCACCCCCCTTACAGCCCAGATTTAGCCCCCTGTGACTATTTCCTGTTCAGACTTTTAAAGAAAGATCTCAGGGGGCGAAGATTTTCTACCGATAATGAGATGATAGCCGCGGTGAACGAGTTTTTCGACGACAAACCGCAAGTTTATTTTATTTTATATTCGAAACATTTTGGAAGATAACTGTCAAAAAATTAGCCGTGGTTAGCCGTGGTTTGTAATAATTTAGCCCTTGTGAAATTTATACTGAAAAAAATACCAAAATCATTATTTATGATTAATTTATTTTATTGTTTGTTTAAGGTTTTCAAAGCACTTCAGGGCCTTCAGGTGCAAGGCTTGTGACACGCCAGTATTTGTTTGACCGGACCTGCAGCTTCAATTTACCTAGTATTGAAGAAAAGCTTAACTTTTTAAGAGAGGATCTTTTATCTAGTGAAAAATACCACGAGGACGAAATCGCCAGTTTTAAACAGAGATTTGCCCATTTTAAGTCCGAAATTAAACAGAGATGGTCTAAAGCTTTTAAAAAAGAAGATGTGTTCCGAAAATCTAATGAGAAATGGCTTCAAGGAACTTTTAAACTTCCCGTGGTGCTGACCCAAAATAGACCTGGTCGACCGTGCAAATTGTTTGACTAGTCGAGTGAAAGATCAAAAAGGAAAACGGAGGACGTCCGGTCTATCTTAGAAGCAGAAGTAATTGTTCATGCTGCACAAACTGAGTTGCGTAAAACAGGAAAACGTGATGCGTCTGACGTATTGAAAGATATTATGAGTTCTCCGACAAAGGCATCCAAATACAAAAAAGCACTGAATGAACCAAAGACAGGAGTTGACAGACTTACACCGTCACAAGCTCTGGCAATGTTCGTAGACGCAGATTTAACTCGCCGACAATACGAAATAATTCGTAACACTAATAAGGATTTTTTTCCTTGTTATACGTTATTGCAGAAGGCAAAACAAGAATGCTACCCACACCCTGACGAATGTCAAGTGACGGCCACCTCTGCTGAAAGCAGCTTACCTACAAGCTTTAACCGACCTTACTGCGAGGCGTCTATCAATGTACCTAGAAGAGGTCCTTCTAACATTGCAGGAGCACGAACGAGAGAACCTAAAACTGATCTGTAAATGGGGTTGTGAGGTCTCAGCAAACAAAGTATAAACAAAAATTTGAAAACGATGCAGATTCAGACGCAAATATATTTCAAAGTTGTTTCGTCCCCTTGAGGCTAGTCTGTGGTAAAGATGGGCAGAAGATTGTGTGGGAAAACTCTAAGCCATCTTCTCCACGATTTTGCAGACTAATTCGATTCAGATTTGTTAAAGAAAGTACGGACGTAACAGAAGAAGAAATAAATAAGAGGTTATATTAAATGAGAACAAATTTGTGATTCATTATATTTTCATCATGACGATGTGCATGCAGCGTTTGTGCGATTCGATGGAAATGATCCCGATTTTGAAGATTTTCCACGGCTTGCATACGAGGAGTTGATATTGTTTACGTCAGGATCCACAATAATTTAAAGTTGCGATATGGCCATGTTTCCCATAATGCCCAGATATCCCGGGAGAATTGAAGAAAATAATTGAGAATGGAAGCCAATTGTGTTTTGTTTAAACGATTTTTCAATCTGATCTCGAGAGAAAATATTTTTTGTTTGTTTAATTATCTAACGTTGATTGTTTAAAGTTAATAGATAAATATAGATTTCTTTGATAACTCGTATACTTTTTTTACCACGGAATTACTTTGAAAAGTGGGTTGCGTGCGGGAGAAACCAAGAGCAATTCGAAGCAAAACCATTAGGTGTTGAATGGCTAACTAGTGAAGAGCTAAAGTTAACAATACAATATTATGTGCAACCTTCGTCTTCATTCGGATGTGACCCTCCCCAGACTTCTGGACCTGATCGGCCAAGGCCATTTAAAACTAAAATAAGGCGAGTTGAACACTTCTGCTGCCGAGGTATCTACGAGGTTATCTGGTCATCGTGAGCAAATATAATAAAATCCGTTATCCCAAACACCTGCCAATTGAATAGCCAATGGCCAATGAAATAAAAAAGAAAATGACAGCTTCTATTAGCGCTCAACGCAGTTTATCAAGCGAAGAAGCCTTCGCTTTTTATGTCGAATCTAAATGTACCATTTATACCCACATGAAAACTATAAAATGGGCCTTAAAACGGGCCATAACGTATGTCGGTCTTATACAAAGTCTCAGGCTCCTAAAACATTATGTTATCCACTCAAAGAAAGCCTTTTTAGTAACGAAACAAGGCCGGAAGTTAAACTTCAAGCCATTTTAAATTAAACTGCGTAACGTCTGCTTTTGGCACAAAATGAAGTTGTTGAAACCTTGACCAATCCAAATTTTAAATTAATTTTCAAATGGAGTTGTGACGGTAGTTCCGGTTATAGTACCTATAAGCAAAAATTTACTAATTCTAATGCAACCTACTGACGAATTTTTATTTGCAGTTTCGTTGGTGCGACTTACGATTATGTGAAGGTGATAAAATAGTTCGGCAAAATCCTCGCCCTCGACTATGTACTATCGACCTATAAAGTCTATTATATCCAAAGAAAATACTGCGCTTATAGTGACTGAGAGTAATAAAATCTCTGAGGAAATAAGGCAGAAATCTGAAGATTCAAGAAGAGAGAAAATCTCAAGAAATTCAATTCGCGGCGAGAACTGCACGATACCTCGTCGAAGTCTTCCTTACCGACGACGTCGAAAACGCCTTAAGATCTACCGTCTACGGGAGAAGCTGCAGACCTAAGATAAGGAGTCTAAGGCTAAGTAACCGCAACGGAGACAAGGTTGGTGACTTCCTAATTTTAGTAGAAAACGCCTCCAAAACTTATAAAGGTTAAGATCTCGCTGTGAGTTAAGTTTAGATATAATAATAAGTAGAAGATAAAAAGGGTATCTGGAAGCCGCTGTACCCCGGCCCTTAATAAAATGTGTTTTTGAATAAAGAAAGAGTGACTTCAACCAACGATTTTTCATTCTTCCCGCCCCTCCTTGAGATTAAAAGTTTTTTTTTTTTGCTATCCATTTGTTTTTAAAGAGGACTTATAAATTTGACAGTAGCCCGATCCCTAACCTTTTTGCTGTGTGTTGCACCTCGCCACCTGGCTTAGTAAGTATTACCTTTATTTTTTTACTTTTTTAAGTATTTTTTGCTAACACACAAGCCCTTTCGGATATAAAGAAGTGTGTGTGAAAATCAACTATATATGATCTTAAAGGCATTATTTTTTATAATTAAGAAAATAACAGAACAGTAACAGAAGACAATTATCAAGAAAATATTATCAAGGAAATTATCTAGGTGTCTCACAAAACTTTTATTAGTTCTAAACAGAAACAAACATTTATTGATCACATTCTCCGATACAAACATATTACCACTCCTTTAATAAGCTAGAGGGTCAAAGTATGCCAATAAAGCATGGAACGGAGTATGCTGGGCATAAAATTAAGAGACCGGAAAGGGCTCACGGACATAAGGCAAAAAACTAAGGTAGCAGATGTTTCCCGGAGAATCCGAACACTTAAATGGAAATGGACAGGACATATGATTGCGTTAATCAAAGGAGAAATGGACAAAAGATGTCACAGAATGGTAACTGAGGGAAGACCCCAAGGGAAACCTCATAAGAGACGGGAAGATGACTTTCCTAAGGACTGGAGAAGACTCAAAAAACCGTGAGGAGTGGCGCTCGCTGGAAGAGGCCTATGTCACAAACAGCCTGACAAATAAAAATAATTAGCTAAAAGAAAATAAATACATTGGATAAGAAATAAATACATAAATAACTAAACTGTGTAACATTAAGAAGTCAGAGAATAAAGGCAATTTATATTTTATTTATTTTATATAATGAGTTAGGCACGGTAAGCCAACAAGAAGATGGGCTGATGAGATTAAGAACGCAGCAGGAGGTATCTGGACTACAATAACGAAGGACAGGGATAGATGAAAAGAGTTAGGGGAGGCCTTTGCCTACAAAAGGCACAACCAAGTAAGTGATACCTTTTACTTATCAAGCCAAAATTTTCATTTTTATATGGCTACTGAGTCGGGCCAAGTAGTATTGAAATGTCAATATATCCTGAATCAAACCACATTCCTATATAGATAATTAATAAATAAGTATTTTTAACAATAGAGCACACAACAACACTAATTGTGTTAAATAAATAAAAGGGCCCAATCCAAATATTTACCAGAAATACACACATGCCCATGGAACATAGGCAACCATAACAGATCAGACACAGGCAAACAAGGTTAGCCCTCCCGACAATCACCCCTGGGCTGTCGCGGAGGCTGAGACAGCTGAAAAGGCCCCAGCTCCGTCTCCTGACCGGCGCCATAACAGGTCATGCCTCATTCAACAAACACTTGCATACTTTGCGTGTTACAGACAGCGCACTCTGCAGGGCCTGCTTGGAGGCAGAAGAAACAGCCGCCCACGTCATCATCGAATGCACTGGGGTGGCAAACTACCGGGCACAATACCTCGGTACACCGAGGTCTCTCCCGGAAGTCGTCGGCAACATCAAGGGTCTGCTAGGCTTCCTGGAAGAGCTGGGTTGGCAGGAGTAGTGCCGGCAACCCACCACGCAAAATAGGCGCATCATTTGTCGTAGAGTTGCGGAAACTAGCCCGCGTACACCTATAACCTATAACAGATCAGACAATGAGGAGAGCAGTGGCGAAGGCTAGAACAAACAATACCTGTATGGTCAAGGTCAATACTGATATCTCCAAAATTACCAATATTTCATGTCCCAGTTGAGGCAGTGACTAACAGTGATTAGTTAAGACATAAGGTTTCAATTCAGACAAAAAATACTCAAGGAAGTGGCTTGGAATGTGGATATAGACGTTTCAGATAGCAAACTCAATGCATTGGCTGATCAAATACACACAAAGTCTTCTTAAGTGCCATGGATTGCAAATTATTTGCATTGATGAAATCGTAATTTTTGCATTACAACTACAACCTTGATGTTCTTGGGATAGCTATGATGTAACGGTACATAATTCTGGCACGGGCGATCATATCTTAATGCCTTGCACATTTTCTCTTTCTGTGACTTCTGTTTGTGTTGTGTTTGGCTCAGAGATCGTAGAAACTAAATTAAATAACAACTCAATAAAGCAAATGACGCCGATACGCCGAATTACGGATTGAAATAATTCATTTTAAAATGTTGACAAGCTGTGATGTTGATGTGATGACAAGTGAAGTGAGTGAAGTGAAATTGAAATGAAAAATACGGGTCCGGTGGAGTCCGTATAAAAGGCAGCCAAATAATCGGCAGCCCAATAATTCGTGTCCATTTTTTTGGTTGCGGATTATTGGGTTGCTGATTATTGTACTGCTAAAACTGTGGCTTCGGATTGTTGGCCCGCTACCGAGCTTGTCCGACCCGATAAAAGGCAGCCCAATAATCGGCGACCCAATAATTGGCGACCACGATGTACATGGATTATGGGCTGCCGATTATTGGCCTGCTTCGAGATTGCTCGACCCAAGAAAAGGCAACCCAATAATCGGCGACCCAATAATCCATGTACATCGTGGTCGCCAATTATTGGGGCGCCGATTATTGGGCTGCCTTTTCGCGGGATGCGAAAAAAGTCGGTTCTGGCTGTTAGGTCGCAGTTCTACCTAACACTCCTCCTCGCTTCGCTCGTCGTCGTACCTAAACCGACCTGCCTTAACATTCGATCTAAGGAGTCTGTATAAAAAGCAGCCAAATAATCGGCAGCCCAATAATTCGTGTCCATTTTTTTGGTTGCGGATTATTGGGTTGCTGATTATTGTACTGCTAAAACTGTGGCTTCGGATTATTGGCCCGCTACCGAGCTTGTCCGACCCGATAAAAGGCAGCCCAATAATCGGCGACCCAATAATTGGCGACCACGATGTACATGGATTATTGGGCTGCCGATTATTGGCCCGCTTCGAGATTGCTCGACCCAAGAAAAGGCAGCCCAATAATCGGCGACCCAATAATCCATGTACATCGTGGTCGCCAATTATTGGGTCGCCGATTATTGGGCTGCCTTTTCGCGGGATGCGGATTAGTGGCACCCGTCCGGTGAATGCGTGACCCGACAAATGACGACCCGGGCAATCGCGTCCACTTTTTTGGACGCGAGTTCCAGGGGATTCTAGCCCTGTAAAGCCCCTCATTCACGGCAGTCCGCTGGCACCTCCGGCACGTAATATAGCATCGTGAATGTCGTTGCCGGATGCGTGCCGTACGGCAATATCCTGCTAGCTCCGCCCACCTCCTTGCAGTCCGAATTGCACTAAATTACGGTAACAAACAATTGAGAAATGCGGCAATGCAAAAAATATGAATTATTCATTATTAAAAATGACATAAGAGATGGCGGAATTTTTTTAATTCGAGTACAGTGTATGCGTTAAAACGCAGCGCTGCGCATCTTTCAACGAATAAGTGCGAATTGGACTGCCAGGCTGGGCCACTTGCACACCGTGTGTCCGCTACATCCAGCCATGCCGGAGTGCCGGCGGACTGCCGTGAATGACGGGCTTAAAAAGGATACGGACCAGCAAAGCTCAACCCGATAATTCACGCGACCCATCAATCAGCGCCCACTACACTATACGCGGATTATTAGGCGCGGATTAATGAAGATATAGATACGGACTAGCAAAACTCAGTCGGACGTTAAGTCAAGTCAGCAATCAAGGATGGAAAAAAGTCGGTTCTGACGCTTCGCCGACCGCTGCCGCAACCCAATAATCGATGCAGCTCCATTTACATCAATTATTGGGTTTGCGCGACTCAAAAAAGCAAAGGTTATTTTTTATTGAGATTTAGTTTTATTTTCTTAAATACCTTAAACATATATGCCAATACCTATGTAAAGTTTTCTTCTGAAAAATATATATTCGTGTTCCATTTACGAAATTGTTTAATTGAACCAGTCCGTGATATCTGGCGACCGTGAAATATAGTAATAAAAGCAAATATGGAAGCGTGGAAACGAAAACGGACCCTATTCAGAAGGCAGTTTACAACTCTCGCAGACAAAATGGCGAAGGCGGTGGAAACTAAGGATTGAACAGCCCCGCAGACTTTCGACCTCTTGTCAGAAGCGGCTACAAACTTATTTGAAGCTGAAGCCGCCGTGAGCTACATATGGGTAGAACTTGAAGATTTTGATGAGATCCAGTTTGAAGCAGACCAGTAAGTACCGAACACGCTGGCATCAAGTAAAGTCAGTTTTTCCTAAACCTCTTCCTCGGATCATCAGCGCCTCATGTCTTGACTCCGCAAAATCTACTGTCCTCGACGTCAAAAATGCCCAAGTTGGAACTGGTGAAGTTCGACGGCACGGCAACGTGGAATCATGGCTGTCATTTTGGGGTCAATTTAAAAAGATTCGCGAAGACGCAGAAATGGACTGTTCAGATAAGTACCAGTATCTTCTTCAATCTATTCTATGATCCTAAATAGCAGCTTGTCGAAAGTTATCCATCTAGTGCGGAAAATTACATTAAGGCCGTCACTGGTCAGTTTTTATTTACCGTTCTCTATCATTGACCGACTTATCAAAGGGAAGGTTATTTTTATTGAGATTTTATTTTAATTGCTTAGATACCTTAAACATATATGCCAATACCTATGTAAAGTTTTCTTCTGAAAAATATATATTCGTGTTCCGTTTACTAAATTGTCTCAGCCGAAATATCAGGAGCTCAATTTTAACGAAAAATACCGTGGTAAGAACCCGTTATTAGTATTTTTATTGTTATCTTTATTAAAACAAAGGGTTTTTCATAAATGAAAATGTACCCTAATCGTGACTTATCACAAAATAAACCACTCTTATTATTTTTTATTCAAAAAATAACACAGCATTACAGTTTAACACCAATGCACTGTGAAAATCATAAATTATGCATACAAAAAACACAAAAAAGAGACAAAAACATACAAAAATCACTTAGTACTAGGCGAAGTAATAGCGTGCCTGCGTTGCGTCATCTGAACCAGCGGCGTCGGATTCGGGAGGTTGCCCCGGAACCGCCGAAACACGACGCCCTTCGGCCAGAAGTCTGCGCTCGCGATGGTGTCATGCAGCGTTATGTATTATCTTAAGCGTAGATAATACATAACGCTGCATGACACCATCGCGACTACATAGGCCCATATTACTTAATCACATATCTTTTATCATAGATCTATATGCCTCCTTTTAACATATTCTTGCATGCATTGGTCAGAAATATGATCATAATTATACAGTATAGTGTATAGTGTAATATTGGCCATAGTGCAACCATATCAAAGAGAGAGAAAAAACCTAATGGAAAATACCTATTGTTCGCTAGAGGACTTAGAGTACGCGGTTACAACTGGGTAAAAAAATATCTTCTTGAATATCGGGTATCTGATATTTATTGGGGCACTGCGCTGCCAGCAACAGCAACCCAATAATCCAAAACCAAAAAAATGGACACGAATGATTGGGCTGCCTTTTATACTTTTTTCCGCTATTAAGTCAACGAATGAGGTTTACGAGTACGCACAACGCGGACTTAATGTAGTGACTAACTGGTTAAAACAACATTTATTAACACTGAACTCCGACAAAACCAACTATATAAGGTTTGTTTTCCATGCGAACCTCGTACCCGGCACCAGCGACCCCTACACTTTATGCACATAACTGTGAGGACCTAAAAGATATCCACTACACATGTCCGTCTATAGCTCGTACCTACGAACAAAATTAAATATCTGGGCATCATGATCGATGAAAATCTATCGTTTAAATACCATGTTAAAGTTCTATGCAAAAGAGTCCGCAAGTTAATATTTGTATTCAAAAAACTTCGCTCGGTTGGGGATCCAAATTTAATAAAGAAAGTATACTTTGCTCTTTGTCAGTCAATACTAACATACTGCATTTCCTCCTGGGGTGGCACTGCTAAAACTACACTAATACATCTGGAAAGAGCACAGAGAGCGGTTCTAAAGGTAGCTACTTTCCGTCCATTTTTATACCCCCGTCAACTTCTATATAGATCTTGTAAAGTACTAGCAGTTTGCCAATTGTTTATATTAAGCACAGCCCTTAAGCAACACACTGAAATTTTATTCAATTCTGCAGATAGGAACAAAAGATGCAAAAATCTGATGTGTATTCAAACAGTACAACGAAGGCATACTTTTTCATCTAGATCTAGGCTTTTTTTTTGGCCCTTTCTTGTACAATAGGTTAAATGCACAATTAGACTATTACCCATTAAGTTATTTTTGTTGTAAGAATACTCTACGACATGCCCTCCAAAATATGACGTACGATGATACAGAGAACCTATTAATAGTCATGAAATAGTACCTAACAATTGTACTTTTTTTAATCTTAAGAATCAACTTGTTTTTGTTAAGGACTGTACTGGCTGTATAACGATAAGTTTATTGACTTTGTCCTATTTACCATTTTAAGTGAATAATTTTATAGCTAATTTTAACTATATCCCTCTCCATCGCCTGAAACACAGGAATTGGGTCGCTGATTATTGGGCTGCCTTTTCGCGGGATGCGGATTAGTGGCTCCCGTCGCGAATTATTGGGTCGCTGATTATTGGGCTGCCTTTTCGCGGGATGCGGATTATTGGCACTTGGCACCGTACCTATTATTTTGTGAATGTAATATTGCGCATTATTTTACGATGCATTGATTTATTTAAAATTATTTTGGGGTTCAATAATTGTGTACTTAGTAGTGGCTATTTATTAAAAATTAAAATTATTGAATCTCCGTTGACTGACGAAGCCGCACGCGCATGCTGGTGCTAAGCCAATTGACAACTCCGGATTTTTTGTGACCAGACCAGTTCAATATTTCTGGTAAACTTATTTGTAAAAGTTGTCCATATTTTGTCATTCAAAATATGGACAACTGAAGAAGAACAGTTCTTCATTTATCTTTAGGTTTCTCAAACCCTGGGGTAGCTAAAAATTCGTGTAATGTTTTTTGTTCCTCATTCCCTGCCAAGCTTGGGTAATAAAATGTTCCAGCTTTTAGCTCTTCTATAATTTTTTATGATTTAGATTTTGTTATTTGGGATTAGTACTAATGATTAATTCAATAACAGTGTTTTGTGACTCTTAATCCTCTGTCAACTTTGTTGATATGATGTGGCATTAGCGTGGGTAATAATACAATGAATTTATTTCTTTGAATGTTTTGTTCTTCTATTCAGATTCAGATTATTTATTTGCGTTAAGTAGGTATATATTATACATGCAAATACAAGTATACAAAGCATTTACAATATTTACAATTGTTTATCTGTCATAACATAATATTAAAGTCAGATAGCATTCATAGGTAATAATAATAATACTTAATTAAGAAACTTTGATTACATTTTCACATTAGATATTTAGTTTTCAACCAACTTCAATATTTCTAAAGGAGGAATTGAATCTATCTTTTAATTTAAGTTTCATCTCGTAAATAATATCTTAAGGGAATTTTTCCATGAAAAGGAATCTTAAATGATTTCGATTTGTGTCCTCTCTTAAGGACTGTAAGACTCTGAGATGTATCTCGAGTTCATCTAAAGTCTTCCTACAATCTTGCGGTCTTGAAGCCTTCTTGATTTTGTATAAGGATGAACAATGAGCATCGATAATAAATAAAATAAAAATAAAAAAGCCCTTTATTTCCTGTATCTTTCTTTCATACATTATAGTATATATATGCACCTCAAAAATTTATTTAACAGGAACCCCTAAGGTGAAGGCTTCTTTCAAAGACTGCCATTTGTCCTGATCCTGAACAGTTTTTTGCCAATTTGGACCAGCCACTTTCCTGATGTCGTCGTCCCAGCATGTTAATGGCTTTCCTACACGACGTTTGCCATCTGGGCCTCTCCATGCCGTTACTGTTTTAGTCCATCTTCGTTCTTTCAGACGAGCCACATGGCCAGCCCACTTCCATTTTAACTTTCTTGGCTGGTCGAGAGCAGCAATGGTTTTAGTTATAGTTCGTATTTTGCTATGTCTTATTTTGTCTATCCTTTTTACATGTATCATGCTACGCTCCATTGCTCTCTGACAAGTGATTATTTTATTTTGTCAGTAAATTTCCATGTCTGGCATGCATATGTTTTTTTTTTTTTAAAATAAATAATAAATAGCTAAATGTTAAGCTGGGGGTTAGGCATGTGTCCATATATTAATATACTTAGACCGGGTTACTCACGTCTATAAAGTCGAAAATAGCTCGACATGTTTCGGGACGGTCCGCGCCCCATAATCATGAGTGAGTAATCATAATCATGTGTCCATAACTTTCCTTTTTAACCTTATAGGCATATCACTTTTTAAAATTTATTTATAACTCCAGTATTTCTTCCATGTGTTTTTGATTCTCCTTTCTATTTCTAAATCATTACTTGTACTGTTAACGTGTCCAATTTGTTTCCCCAGATATATATATTGGTCAACATATTCTAATGTGTTTCCGTCTAATGTTATATTAACTTTTTTATATTAAATTGCAACGGTTAACACTCACGTATTTTTATCACAATAGGCGTGACATGTTTCGTCTGCGTCGGGCAGACCTCATCGGACAGACAGAGTGGTGTTATCACCTTCGCGGCTAGGACATCACTGCCCCAGTCCGCCGTAGGTACCGGCTCGCGCGCGACGAAGCGGGAGCGGGGTGATCCGCGCAATCCGGCGCCGTTGTTGCGGGAGTCTGAATTGTCGGATCGTCTGACGGGATCAACGACAAGCACACCGAACTAACCGTGTCCACTAAATCGTCACCAAACACATTCACGTTCCCTCTAGGAAGCACTGGTTTCCAAGCCGGTGGCAGAGTCCAACCTCCATCGCGGTTGAAATTAGGGCGACGTCCGATTTCAATGGCCTCACGGATCTTGCGTGGCACATAACATTTTTCCCGTGCCAACAACTTCACTTTATCGAACCGAATGAAATGCGTCGCGTCCGTACCGCAAGTATGTTCCGCCACCGCCGAATTCCTTACGTCCATGATTTTTCACGCTACGAATATGCTCTGATAATCTCGTAGACACGTTCCGTCCCGTTTCCCCCACATACGACCTACCGCAGTCGCAAGGGATTTCATACACCCCCGGGTTGCCAAGAGGGTCCTGGTCCTTAGGAGAACGCAGCAATTGCGCAGCTATTGTGATAAAAATACGTGAGTGTTAACCGTTGCAATTTAATATCAATATGTCTCACGAAAGTTTAAACTTTTTTATAGTTTGACATGGCTTTTGTTTTGCTTATATTCATTTCAAGACCTACTTGTTTGCTTGCAGTGTGGAGAGTTTTTATCATACTTTGTAGACTACGGAGCACCGATAACCTGCACTCTATTACCGTATCTTTCTTTCAAAGTATCTATAAACCATCAATTATGCTTTTAAAATATAACAACATGTCTATGTCTCGTAGGTTTCTCTGATCAATGTTAGAGCAGAACACGTCCCAAAATTGTCTCCATTGTAGGACATCACCGTGGAAGGATACGAGGTCAAGTTCAGGAAGCTTGCTCCTGTTCTTCGCAGTGTCAGACGTGACATGCTTGAAAGTTTAAAATGTTTAAATTCTTGTTAGTTTGAAGTCTCGCATTTAGTTCAGCCAGAGCTTCATCTCCCTCCAGTTAGTAGGATTGCGGCTAATTTGAGATTTCATCTGCGTTGGGTTCTTTAGACAGGTTGAAGTATTGGTAGAGGTCGCTTTGAAATCTTCCAAGTACGGATTGAAGTTTGGAAGCGATAATAGCAGCTTGTTCTAGCTCTTCCTTTTCCCATGGACGACACGCACATAACACTGACGTTCTTTGATGCTTGTGGCAAATGTTGAAAGGCGATTTAGTAGAATAACTTCCATGATGGTACTTCCACTCTTTCTTTACCTATTACTGGAAATGAATTTAAAATATGCATCATAACATTGATATGATGATAATGAACTCGGTCTCACTTACAGATTAATTTCAAATAATATTTACTGATTAATGAAATATATACAGTAAGTGTAACATACCTAACTACCTACCTCTACCTACCTTAAAATTAAAATATGTAGGTCTTTGAGGAATTGTACCTAGGATGCTGGTAGCATTTCCTCGTTGTATCGCAATGCTGATACGTCGCCTCCTAGGGTCCTGTTATCTAGGTACCAGACATTGAATTTTGATTTAAATTTTTGGATAGTTGGATTTATAGCCAAACTTAAAATTGCTGGGCCGAGAGGGTCACCATGCTTACATCCAACCTCAGAAGATAATTCATTGGTCTTGTACATTAATACCTTAAAATTAAAATATGTAGGTCTTTGAGGAATTGTACCTAGGATGCTGGCAGCATTTCCTCGTTGTATCGCAATGCTGATACGTCGCCTCCTAGGGTCCTGTTATCTAGGTACCAGACATTGAATTTTGATTTAAATTTTTGGATAATTGGATTTATAGCCAAACTTAAAATTGCTGGGCCGAGAGGGTCACCCTGCTTACATCCAACCTCAGAAGATAATTCATTGGACTTGTACATTAATTTAGAAGAGTCCGAATAGCAAAAGAAAAGGTAATTGCAGTTCAGGAATTTTGTCCCTAATTTCTGTCAGCAAAGTGTCCCTATTAACCGAATTGAAAGCATTTTTTACGTCATTTTTTACTACAATTTCACTGATTAAGTCAAATCATTTATCACTGTAATGATGTTTTCAATACAGTTGCTCAAAAAGTGCCCTTTTTTTGGCTGTTTTGCGTGCGCAAAGTTTGTTTTTGCGAACTAGTGCTTTTTACTTTTCCAATCTTTTTAAATTTAGTTGTGTTCCAATTCATGACTGCTACCGAAGAGTATTATTGTTCGTTAACTTTACCGAGCCGTAATAAAACTAAATACCTACTATTAACGCAATAATATTAAAGATATTGATATTTCATATTTAAATAATTACTTCTTCATCATACTACTGATCAATCATTAAAAATATTAACATTGAAAACAATTCTTATAAATCTGTGTGTATGAAACGGAACAGAGCCTACGAAACGTCAAAACGTCAAAGTAGAGGCGTTTTTCAATCAGGTAAACATGTTCGAAGGGCCTCTAAGACATGACGATACGATTTGTCACATGCGATTTATTATTTTGTTTATGAGAAATAATTATTACTATGAGATTGAAAATGAGAAAGTACCTACAGAAGATAAGATAAACATTTTGAAGATGTTCTTAATATATCAACTGTATTACAATCGTGTCACGGAAATAATACAAAAACTTTAAGTTATTTCTTATGTATTTTAATTTTTTTCGCATCTGTATTGAAAAACGTCGTTCGATTCACGTGCAGATATGTCATTTATGACGAATCAATAAATGACATACTTTCCGCACTAGCATCGAAATGTACTATTTCTCACATTTGTAAGTACTAAAATAGTCTCTTGATTGCGTAACCTTAATTTAATTATCTTGACTAAATGTAGTTTTTCGGTAATTTTATCGACCGACGAAAAAAACGGAGGTGGTTCTCAAGTAGACGCGTATAATTTTTTTCGGCGGTTTTATTACTAATAGGTACTAGCATAAACTTGTACGTACAGACTTACAAGTAGCCTTAACTTCCATAGTATGAACTACATCGCACCCAATTTGTATGATTTCATGTTCATTGTTCTATATATGTTATACACTATATGGCATATTTTTTAAATGTTAGTTTATAATTTTTAATTACTCAATAATTTATTATCTTATCAATTATCTTCCAAAGTTGTTAAATATTAACACTACAGTAGTTATACATTTCTTCATTTTGTATTTGCTTGCGCCATCTATTTTCCTGATGTGTAACTACCTACATACGTAAACTAATGTTAATTTGTGTTACATACCTTCTTGTTTCAGTCAATTTGTCTTTGTTTTCCCATGCGTAGAACGAACTGGGCAGGTTACGATTCTAAGGGCCTGTTAGTCCTGGTAGTAGCGCAGGTACCCTAGGTGTCCTGAACTCCTGAATGTGCGTTCGGATCGTCCAATTTTCGTCAACACGTTTCTGGCTTTGCCTATTTGGTAACAATATATAATTTTAACTATAAAACTCTCGTGAGACTCGAACATATTAAATAATATTTAAAACGGGTCACTCACGTAATTTAGTCGATTTTCGCTCGACATGTTTCGTTCTTTACGAAGAACGTCATCAGTGTACGACTTGCCTCTGTCGCGGGTGGTCGCTCCTGATGACGTTCTTCGTAAAGAACGAAACATGTCGAGCGAAAATCGACTAAATTACGTGAGTGACCCGTTTTAAATATTATTTAATAACAATAGATAATATAAATACAAATAGAAATAATTTATTCAAAAAAGTATATGTTGTGCAGAACGGAGGTGAGGCGCAGGGCTTCGCGTTGGAACACCACGAAAGAGGGGCACGTGGCAGTCGTGAAAATAAAAACTGATACTATCATGAATACGCGTTTTAAGTACATCAATAATTAACAACGGTTTCACTATGTCAAGAGGTTTATAAAATAGAATAGGTACTACTTCACTACATTATTAATAATTATATGCAGAATATATTAACAACAGGCATGGTTGCGGAGCCATGACCGGAGAGCAAAGACAGAAAGGAAACGGACATAGATCACATGAGAATCATAGAGGCGAGTGTTGCCTGCAGCAATAACTATGTAAAGGGTAGACATTCACTACATCCAACACTCCTCCTTACACTTTGCATAGGATAAGAGACTCTATTTAGGTATGGCTCTACATATTAGTACATAAACTTATCTTTAAAAACATGCTGCAAGCTCAAACAGTAGGTATAATTACATAATAAATGCAGCAATGATTAATGTACTAAATTTATCACAGAAAGAAACATTATATCACAATAAGTAAAAAATAAAACTTAATTACAATCTGAGTTATTTAAATTCCAATTATTTAACATTTAATCCTTGCATAAATTTTAAATGTTTTTCAGCACATAAAGGTTTAGTTAAAACATCTGCTACCATATTGTCAGTCTGCAAGTACTTTACATTAATGTGTCCTTTTTGGATTAAATCCTTAATGAAATGATACCTTAGGTCTATATGCTTGGGGGGCTACAACGGGAAACCTCCTCGAGTGCCAGGGCTCTTCCCATTCTCCTTGATCCGGTTGATCCGGGAAAAAGGGAAGGGTTCCTGGACGGTGCTTCCTGGGGGCAACGGTAAGCGATCTTTTGGAAGATTCCGAGGATTTCTTACTGGTGCTGCAAATATCCTGTCAGGGGGGGTTGGGGGGTTCCGTACAGGGAGTACTCTCATTGAGGGAGAGAACTTCTGAGTGTTGGCGTGAGGGGGCCTCCGGGTCTGCCGACAGGAATGCCGCTGTCCTGTATAAAACTGCGGTCCCGTACCCTGTCTAGGCAGAGGGCCTATGATGACGGACCGGGGGTTGCCACTGCTGGCCGGCGCCGGCGTGGTGGCTGCGAGGATGACCACCTCTATAAAAAATCGCAAAGGCAACCTGAGGGGGTGGAACCCGGGGTTTTTCCATCTCGCTCCCGGAGTGGAGGTTGTCATGAGGGACCAGCGTGTGGTGTCGCCCTGCACGCTACCTTCGGGCGGGGGAGCTTCGGCTCCAGGGGCTTCGGCCTCAAGGAGGGGACAGCTTCGGCTGTCGCAGCAGGCGGTGTTCGCGGTTGTGAGCCTAGGGCAATCCCGTGTCACCGTCACCAACGCTGCAAGATGGGCATACCGTGGATGGTTTAGTGGGTAGTGCGGGTCCGGACCTGCGAGTCCCACATACCCGTCCTAGTTCCCCGGCTAGGCGGGATGCCTAAATGCATTCCTCCACGTAAAAAAAAAAAAAAAAAAAAAAAAAAGGTCTATATGCTTAGTGCGCTTATGGGAGTGCTCTTTGACTAGAAGTAGTTTCTGAGCACTTTGGCTATCATTATAAATAACAACATTAAAAGTTTTGTCGAAAATTTCCGATAAGAAATTTCGAACAAAGCAGATGTCCTTACAACAATCTCCAAGAGCTACGTATTCTGATTCACAACTAGAAAGTGAAGTACAACGTTGTTTCCTGGACTCCCAGTTTATTACACTAGAACCTAATTTAATGACAAAGCCAGTATAGGACTTGCGGTCTGATAAATCATTAGCCCAATCAGCGTCAGCGTATGCAGTAAGGTTAAAGGTATTGCACTTTGTAAAACAAAGGCCATAATTTACAGTACCTGCTAAATACGTTGCACACGCTTTGCTATGCGCCAATGATCCTCATCAAAACATGTGTTATACATACTTAGTTGACTACATGCAAAGAATATGTCCGGTCTAGTACAGACTGATAAATACATAAGGCTGCCTAACAGCTGTCTGTACTGATAGACTTCATCATCTAAACATTTCTTATTAGATTTCTGTAATTTACAATTAACTGGTAGAGGTGTAGAGACAAATTTACAATCTGACATATTATATTTGACTAGTAAACGCTTTATGTACTCAGATTGATCTAAAATTGTGATGCCTTTCTCTCTATAAACATTCATACCTAAACAATTACTTAATTTGCCCAAGTGTCTGATTTCAAAATTATTTTGTAAAAGTTTCACAACATTATTTATACAATTATTATGAAAAATATAAAAATCATCCACATATAAGGCAATAATAATATATTCAGTCTTTGTGTTGGAGAGTACGAAGCACAGCGCACGGCCACGTGGTGTTGTAGAGGACTGGCGTGAAATAAACACTTAATTCTTCATATAATAGTAGTTTTATTGATGAGCCATATGCCAACGACGAGACAGATTAAAATACGTTTGTAAAAGTTATAAAAACAGTGTAAAATTTCAATAATTAAAAATACAATATAGGGGACGACACAGACACGGCTTATGGCTAGGGGTGGCCACAGACAAGAGAGAGTTTTTCCTCAAGTGACGTCTGTCATTAAGTCCATCGTAGAGAATAGACAAACTAGTTTATTTTTAACACTCCTCCTTATTCTCTACCTTGGATAGACTTTACATGGTATGACAGATCACACATAGAGCAAAGAATATTGAGATGTAGGAATGACACTATTTATACATGTTCTAGATCTAATTCTGACACACAGTTTTGATGTTTTACAGCACTTAAAGGCTTTGTTAACACGTCAGCTACCATTTTCTCTGTTGGTAGGTATTTTACATTAATTAGACCTTGTTGAATAAGGTCTTTTACAAAATGGTAGCGCAAGTCTATGTGTTTTGTTCTTTTATGTGAGTATTCTTTTACGAGTAACAACTTTTGTGCACTTTGATTATCGTTATATACCACTGCTTCTATAGTTTTGTCAATAATTTCAGTCATGAAATTTCGAACAAAACATATATCTTTGCAAACGTCACCAATTGCCAAGTATTCAGATTCAGTACTCGATAAAGCTATGCAACGCTGTTTCCTGGCTTCCCAATTAACAACATTGCCACCCATTTTTACAACAAAACCTGTGTAAGACTTACGATCATATAGATCGTTGGCCCAATCTGCATCTGCATAGGCACTTATATCTAAATTACCTCCTTTATAAAAATAAAGTCCATAATTTATTGTGCCAGCTAGGTATCTTAATACACGTTTTGCAGCACGCCAATGATCCATACCAAAGCAAGTACTGTATTGACTAAGTTGACTGCAAGCATATGATATGTCAGGACGAGTACATACTGACAAATACATTAAAGAACCTAACAGCTGTCTGTACTTATACACATTTTCATCGAGACATTTGTCTGACTTTACAAGTTTAGAATTTACAGCCATGGGTGTGGTTACAGTCTTACATTCTGTCATGTTAAACTTAGCCAATAATCGTCTTACATAGTCTGATTGATCTAAAATTAAAGAACCCTTTTGCCTAGTGATATTCATGCCTAAACAATTTTTAAGTTGTCCTAAGTGTCTAATTTCAAAATGTTTTTCTAGTAATGTCAAAATACCATTTATGCAATTATTATGGAATACATAAAAATCGTCTACATATAAGGCTAGTATGACATATTCACTTTGAGATTTTTTTATATAAATACAGGGTTCACATTTACTTTGCCTGTATCCGTTAGCACATAAGACCGCATGAATTTTAGCGTTCCACATACGGCTCGCTTGTTTTAAACCATATATACTTTTCTTTAACATGCACACTTTATCATTGTTTACATTATTAAAACCTTTCGGTGTTTCCATAAAAATTGTTTCTTCAAGTTCCCCATTTAAAAAAGCTGTAGTAACGTCAATATGATTACATTGCAAATCAAGTTCTGTTGCGAGAGAAAATAGAATTCTTAATGTTGAATGTCTAACAACAGGCGAGAATGTATCAGAATAATCTATTCCCTGTTTTTGGGTAAAACCACGGGCAACCAGTCTAGCTTTATATTTATTAAATTTACCCGAGGCATCATATTTCCTTTTAAAAACCCATTTACATTTTATGACGTTAGCATGCTTTGGACGATCTACTAACTCCCACACGTTGTTACGGATCAGCGCATCATACTCACATTGGATAGCATTCTTCCATTCTTCTCTGTCTGGTGAGTCCATGGCCTCCTCGTAGGAAATAGGATCGTCAAGGGAACTTGCCTCTGCAAGCATACTTGACAAGTCGTAGTCCTCCATTCTCTGTGGCAGTTTTCCTCTGGTACTACGTACAGGGCGTCCGGAGTGAGACGCATCATCAGTAGATGATGTAGACTGTACTCCTCCTCGACCAGCGGCTTCCGGCTCTGGCATCAAATCTTCTTGTTCACCTTCATCGGAAGATTGGTCTTCGCCTGCACAGTACTGCTCAGACAGTGGTGACCAGGGTAATGGCGTTAACTCCACATCTGAAACATCAGAAGAGCCAGCATTAGAATTGTGACTAGATTTATTATTTTCATCATTTGAAATTTCATTATCAATTTCAACAGTACAATTGTCATCTTTTTGGTTTAAATTTGAATGACTACTGTCATAATAAATAAAATTATTAGCCTTGCTTATGTCGGCCCCCCGAGCATTCTTTCCATAAAAATCATTTTCAATAAATGCAACACTCCTCGAATAAATAACAGTTCGAGAATCAGATGGATCACTTAGTCTGTAACCTTTACAATTCTCACCATAGCCTACAAAAATATATGGCTTGGCCTTGGCATCCAGCTTACGCCGTTTTTGTTTAGGAATATGAGAATAAGCAGTGCAGCCAAAAATGCGCAAGTGGCTCAGATCAATTGGAGATCCTGTCCACACACATTCAGGAATTCTGTTTGACAGCGCACTGGTTGGACTCCTATTCTTCAGGTATATAGCTGTCATAACGCTTTCCCCCCAATAACGATTCGACAAACCAGATTCCTGCAGCATAGCACGAGCTTTCTCAAAAATTGTCCTATTTACGCGTTCACTTACGCCGTTTTGACTTTGAGAGTAAGGCACCGATGTTTGGTGTATGATGCCTTCCCTCTTAAGAAAACTTGTAAGGTTATTATTACAATATTCTGCACCATTATCGGTCCGAAGGACCTTAATGTGCAACCCTGTTTGCTTCTCAACCATTTTTTTAAAGTTAATAAAATGGGAACTCACCTCATCCTTAGACTTCATGAGGTATCCGAAAGTTTTCCTCGTACAGTCATCAGTGAAGGTCAGCAAGTATTTGGCTCCGCCCCATGAACTGTCTTGCATTGGCCCGGCAACGTCGGAATGAACCAGCTCCAGCGGTGAAGCAGCACGACTTGAACTTGCCGCAGGAAAAGATGCCTCATGCATCTTGCCTGTGAGGCAAGAGACGCATCTGCGCAGACCGTTTTCTTCACTCTGTAAAACGACACCAGAACACTGATTCCCTTCACCCAGCATGCGTATACCTGCAATGTGAAGGTGACCCAGACGCTTGTGCAGGATGTCCAATGGCACAGGAACAGCCTTGAAGGCACTCACTGTCCCCTGCATAGGAAGGGGCTTGGAGTTTGCCCGGGGTAAGGACCTATCTTGCTGCATTTTTAATTTGTATAACCCATTAACTTTTGGTGCAGAAAAAATTGGGTTGCCTGTGATTTGACCATCGTTAAAAACTTTACATTCATCTTTGGAAAACACTACAACATAACCGACTTCAGTCAATTGACTGACTGATATTAAATTATTAGAGAGATCGGGTATAATAAGTACATTATGCAATTTCACACATGGTGAGAGTGGAACCTTACCAATAGAGTCACTATAGATGTGTTGGCCATTGGCCACTGAAATTTTACACTTAGTTTTCTTGACATCGACAGCCAGGTCCTCATCGTTCACCATGTGGCTTGAAGCACCGCTATCCATAATGAAGTCAGGGGATGCAGCAGTCGCCGTTAATGCAGTGGCAAACATAGTATGCCCCTCTGCGTTCCGATGACCAGCCTGTTCCCTCTTCCGCTTAAAGCATCGCTTCGCTAGATGCCCTTGCTTCTTGCAAAATGTACAAGTAACACTTTTCTTTTTGTAATTTGCATTGTACGCCGTTGAAGTTGATTCCGTCTTACGCCGGTGATCCTCTTGTAACAACCGCATTCTTACTATGTCTGAACTCAGGTTGTTAGTCAGACACGCGGTTTCCAAACTTGAGACTACAACGTCATACTCCTGAGGTAGGCCCGATAGTAGGATTTCTGCCACCTCAGCGTCGTCAACCTTTTTGCCTATGTCTTCAAGCTGTTGCACCAGGCGCATGACACTATCTATGTACTCAGACATGGATGAATAGTGGGCATACTCTATACGGTGGAGCTGACGAAGCAACAATACTCGGCGATACAGGCCCTTATCTTCGTAGCATTCTGCGAGCTTCTTCCATGCTTCTTTAGACGTAGTACAGCCACGCACGTGCAGGTATAGGGCCGGCTGCAGCGATAAGCATATGCGCGCCAACGCTTTTCCGTCGCGGTCAGCATCTCCGTCGGTACCTTCCACGCACTTCCATAGTCCTTCCAACGTCAAAATCATCTTTATAGCAAACTTCCAGTTAATAAAGTTATTGATACCTTCGAGCCGCTCAATTGAGGTTATGTTCGTAGTACCGCTCATATTTGTCGTCGTCCTTGTAATATTTTGGTCTTCAACCATCGTGGCTTCTTCTTTATTTCAGACGCCTTGCCTCTACAATTATCTCAGGGCCCGATAACCTGTTGGAGAGTACGAAGCACAGCGCACGGCCACGTGGTGTTGTAGAGGACTGGCGTGAAATAAACACTTAATTCTTCATATAATAGTAGTTTTATTGATGAGCCATATGCCAACGACGAGACAGATTAAAATACGTTTGTAAAAGTTATAAAAACAGTGTAAAATTTCAATAATTAAAAATACAATATAGGGGACGACACAGACACGGCTTATGGCTAGGGGTGGCCACAGACAAGAGAGAGTTTTTCCTCAAGTGACGTCTGTCATTAAGTCCATCGTAGAGAATAGACAAACTAGTTTATTTTTAACACTTTGTTTTTCTAGTACATTTTCTATACATGGCTCACATTTGCTCTGAACAAAATTATTTTGTGCTAAGAAATCATGTATTTTCTCATTTCACATGTGGCTTGCTTGCTTAAGGCCGTATAAGCTTTTCTTAAGCAAACAGACTTTATTCCCAATTTTAAAACCAGGAGGTTGATCCATATATAAAATCTCATTGAGTTCGCCATTTAAAAATGCAGTAGTTACATCTATATGGTCTATATCTAGTTCTAATTCTGTAGCAATAGAAAATAATATTCTTAACGTGCTATGCCTCACTACTGGTGCAAAAGTGTCCGTGTAGTCAATTCCCTCAACTTGACTGAAGCCACGGGCAACCAACCTAGCTTTATATTTTGAAGGCTTACCTGAAGTGTCAAGCTTTTTCTTGTAGACCCATTTGCATTTTACGATGTTTTCGTCTGCTGGCCTGTCCACCAAGGTCCAAACTTTATTTTTAATTAAGGAGTCATACTCACTTTGCATGGCCTGTTGCCATTCTTCTTTTTCAGACGATTGCATGGCTTCTAGGTAAGTAGCAGGCTCATCTGGCGAATAACCTTCCGCTATCATAGATAAATCATAGTCTTTGAAACGTTCAGGCACATTACCTCTTGTTCTACGCACGGGAAGTGAACGAGACGTGTCGGAAACAGCCGGCAACGTCGGCTCATTTGGTGCAGACTCCGGCAGAGAAGACATAGCACCCCTTAGAGTACCTACTTCATCACCTTCATCACAACTATCAAGTGTTGACTCCGGCAGAGAAGACATGGCGCCCTTCGGAGCACCTACTTCATCACCTTCGTCACTTGCACCTTCATCGCCTGTGCAGTAGTGTTCAGACAGCGGCGACCACGCCGGAGGCGTCGGTGACTCAGCATCTGAAATTTGATTAGAGGTGGATGAGCACTCAGCTGATTTATCTATTTCTTTACTTTGAATGACTTCATTGTTTGAAACATTCGAGTCATCATTAAAATTATTCATTGCATTGCAATTTGGCAATTGAATATTATTAAAATGATCTTTGTCTATTTTGTACTTATAAAAGTCAGCTCCGCAAATATTTTAATGCTACTGTCGCGTTTTGCTATAAAATCATCCTCAATAAAAGTCACAGTTCTAGACTGCACAACTTTATAAGGATTAGAGGGATCAATTAAACGGTATCCTTTGAAAGTTTCACCATAACCAACGAAAATGTGAGCTTTAGCTCTTGCATCAAGTTTCTGACGCTTTTGACTAGGAACATGTGCATAAGCAGTACACCCGAAGACACGTAAGTGGCTGAGATCTAAAGGAGATCCAGTCCACAAGCTCTCGGGAATTCCACCTGACAGCGCTCTGGTAGGATTTCTATTTTTAAGATAAATGGCTGTCATAACAGCCTCTCCCCAGAAGCGATTGCAAAGGCCGGATTCCTGCAGCATTGCTCTAGTTTTATTGAAAATCGTATAAAAAGTCCTCTCCGAGATCCCGTTTTGGGCTTGGTTATAAGGGACAGAGGTTTGGTGTATGATACCATGCTCTTTAAGATAAGTGGCAAGTTTATTATTTGTAAACTCAAGGCCATTGTCACTGCGCAAGATTTTGATAGACAAATCAGATTGTTTTTCAACCATAGTTTTAAAACTAATAAAGTGTGAACTCACCTCTGATTTATGCTTCATAAGATATTGTCTTCCGGGTATGGTCATCTGTGAAGGTCAAAAGGTAGCGAGCTCCACCCCAAGTTTCAACTTGCATCGGGCCAGCGACATCTGAATGAATGAGTTCCAGAGGTTGTGTAGTGCGTTTCGTGCTGACAGATGGAAATGGCGCCTTAACCATCTTGCCAGTCAAGCACGGAACACATCTACCATTGATGGTGTCTTCTTTCTGAAAATATAAGTTCATGCAATTTTTCCCATCACCTAAAATTTTCATACCTGATTCAGATAAATGTCCAAGACGCCTGTGCATAAGGTCCATTGGAACCGCCGAAACAGTGTGGGCATTGACTGTCTCTTGCCTAGTTCGCAAGAATGAATGAATGAATGAATGAATGATTTATTGGTATAAAAGATAACACTATGATATGAAAAACAGCGGTCCCCAAACTAGGCCGAGCCTGTATCTTGGGAACCATTGAGAGACTTTAGGTATACAAGTAGGTAATTTACATTGTTAACGTTACTTTTAATTATACGTAGTTGATTTTTCAAATTCTTAAAAAAGGAGTGACAATTACTTAATAATAATAGCATGCAATAGATTTTAAGGTGTTTGTGTGTGTATTTATACCTATATATTATGTGTGTGTATGTGGGAATGTGTGAGTATGTGCGTGTGTGCGTCACACAGATCACAAGAGATCAGAACGCTCCTCCTCAAGGATGTGTCGCGCTTGAGCCTTATATTTATACAGACCATTTTCCTTATGAGCAAGAAATACTTGATTGCCAGTGACATCAATCTTATCAAAGACTTTACAATGATCCCTATCAAACAAGACAGTATAACCCTTGTCAGTGATTTGACTCACAGACAAAAGGTTGCTGGACAGGTCAGGCACGTAAAAAACACTTTTTAAGCTAATATTAGAGGACAACGGGACCCTACCAGTACAATTACTATGTAATTTACTACCATTCGCAACAAATATTACAGAATGTTTACCTTTGAGTTCCTTAAGTAAATCCCTATTAGCAATCATGTGTTGAGATGCGCCCGAGTCAACCACAAACTCAAGGCTGCTGCTGCCGCTGCACACCAAGGCTGAAGCAAGCATAGTGTGGCTGTCTTGATTATTCTTCTGCTCCTTTTTGCGCTTGTAGCACCGCTTCGCTGTGTGTCCACTTCGTTTGCAATATTGACACAACATAGGTGACATCTTCTTCTTGTGGTTGCCGAAGTAGGCCTTCACTCCTTCTTGATCACTGCCATAACTGCCATTCTTCCGGTGTTCTTCCTGCAGCAAACGGGCACGGACGAGCTCCACCGTTAACTTGCTAGTAAGACAGGCAGTTTCAAGACCTGATACTAAGTTATCATGCTCTTGCGACAAACCACTCAACAGGATTTCAGCAACTTCGTCATCATCTATTTTCTTTCCAATGTCAGCTAGTTGCTGAACAAGCCTTGTCACAGCTTCTATGTATTCTGACATGTTCCCGTATTGACTATATTCTATTTTATGTAGTTGTCTCAATGAAAGTACCTTCCTATATAAACCCTTTGATTCGAAGGCATCTTCCAGCTTCTTCCATGCGTCCTTTGATGATGTGGCATCTCTGACGTACTGATAAAGCGTAGGTTTTATTGAAAGACATATTTTAGCAAACGCGCGGTTATCGCGGGCAGCATCCGCATTATTATCGGTTCCTTCAACACATGGCCATAGACCATCCAGCGTCAATAGCATTTTCATGCCAAATTTCCATGTAGTATAGTTATGTAGCCCTTCTAATTTTTCAATCGGCATGTGGCCGTTATTATCATTGTGCCCCGACATAGCGATGATATTGATATGAGTTTCAGCGTGTAGAATGTGCACGAGGGAGATACACGATTCTAACCTCAAAACTTCACGACGTACCTTTCTATGGTTTTTCTTCTTTCTTCGTGACGATCTTCGCAGGTATTCTCTTCTGGTCCCATAAACTGTTGTGCAGAACGGAGGTGAGGGCTTCGCGTTGGAACACCACGAAAGAGGGGCACGTGTAGATTGGCAGTCGTGAAAATAAAAACTGATACTATCATGAATACGCGTTTTAATTACATCAATAATTAACAACGGTTTCACTATGTCAAGAGGTTTATAAAATAGAATAGGTACTACTTCACTACATTATTAATAATTATATGCAGAATATATTAACAACAGGCATGGTTGCGGAGCCATGACCGGAGAGCAAAGACAGAAAGGAAACGGACATAGATCACATGAGAATCATAGAGGCGAGTGTTGCCTGCACTGCTTATTTTTAATTATTCACTTAATTATAAACTATAAGTAGTACACAATATATCTCTTAGCATTTTACAGAATAAGTAGGCTCTTAAGTACAATTATAAAGCATGAATTAAATCATTTATTAAACATGATAAATATCTTGATTCATGTTTTTAAGTAGTCACACTACTATATATAAATTATAAATTGAAAGAGATGTCATATACTACAGAAAAAGTGACCAAGGTCCCCGGTGAGCAGGGCTGGGAACGAACCAGCGACCTCCTGCTCTGCTCACCGGGGACCTTGGTCACTTTTTCTGTAGTATATGACATCTCTTTCAATTTATAGGTTCTTAAGTATTAAACATCAAAGTAAAGTAGGTTAGTAAGTTCTCTGTCTCATCGTACGTCATTTTTTGAAGGGCTCGTTGTAGGGTATTTTTACAACATGCATAGCTTAGTGGGTATATGTCTAGTTTTGCATTTAACCTATTGTATAAAAACGGGCCCGAAAATACAAAAAATCTAGATAAAAATACATGTCTTGTTTGTATTGTTTGAATTCCTATAATATCTTTGCGCCTTTTATTTCTATATTCAGTGTGGAAAGGAGTTCTGACGTGCTGCTTTAGCGTTGTGCTTAATATATATAATTGACGAACAGTTAATACTTCACATGATTTATAAAGGAGGTCAGTAGGGTATAAGAATGGGCGGGAAGTAGCTACCTTTAGTACCGCTCTCTGGGCTCTTTCTAGGGTTATTATAGTTTTTGCTGTGCCGCCCCAAGAAGAAATGCAGTAAGTTATTATCGATTGACATAGTGCAAAGTATACTTGCTTGATTAACTTTGGATCAGCGATTGAACGTAGTTTTTTAAATATTCAAAATTCAAAAATTTATTCTGCAAGTAGGCCACAAGGGCACTTTTACAAGTCAGTAAGCATTACAATAAAGCATTTGCATGTACAAACATTTACAATATATAGTGAGAAGTAAAAGTATAATCTAAATACTGATAATACAACAGCCAAAACCTGGGTAAAAAATATTAAAATAAATGTACTAAGTAATATGACAAGAGATGTATAGTCTCTATCGTTAATAATAAATTAAGTTTGGAGATGTAGAAGGTCCCCCAACGTCAAAATAAAATACGAATAAAATTTGGAGATGTAAAAGGTCCCCATAGTCAAAAAATTATACTAATAGGATTTGGAGGTGTAAAGGCCTCCAAACGTCAAAAATATAATATCTTTATGATAAAAATACCACAAGTCATCAGACTGTTAAGTTAACAGTCTTAGATCTAATGCTACAGAATACATAACTAGTATGTATCTAACAAGTCAAAATTATGAACCCAACAGAGATGTAAAGTCTCTATAGTCAATAATATGTACATTAAATTTGGAGATGTAAAAGGTCCCCAAGGTCAGAAACATAATATGTAATAATACTATATGAATAAGAAATGGAGGTGTAAAGGTCTCCAAGTGTCAGAATATGATGTAACAGCCAGTAACAGCATCACCTTGACCATCGTGCAAACCACTCCGGGACACTGCTAGCCTGATAGACAGCTTTTGAGACTATATACTTGGCCATGGCTCCTTGTCTCCTAAGTAATCGTCGATTTTATAGTACCCCTTTTTAAACAGAGCATTCTTAATATATAACTTGAATGAATTGAAAGGCATGTCCCATGCCTCCATGCCTGGAGAACATGTTGTCTAATACAAACATTAACTTTCGAACTCTATTGCACAAAGTTTCAATGTGATTTTTAAAGGAGAGGGTTTCGTCTATCATCACTCCCAGATACTTAATTTTGTTAGTAATAGCTATGGATTGACATAAACAGCGATTATTCGATTTTTCTTGACAGTTATGTGCGTAGAGTTTGAGGTTATGTTCGACCGGGTCTGTTTTCCGCATAGAGAATTTTATGAAATTGGTTTTTTCAGAGTTCAGTGTTAATAGATGAAGTTTTAGTTACAACATTGAAACCGCGTTGTGCGGACTCGTAGACCTCGTTTGTTGACTTTGCGGAAAAAAGGAGGACAGTGTCATCTGCGTAGGAAATAATTTTGCCACTATCTAATTTTAGATTGCATAGGTCATTAATATATATTAGGAAAAGGGTTGAGGCCAACACGCTTCCTTGTGGCAAGCCAAAAGATGTGTTTTCTAAATCGGAGCTGATAATGTTATCTATTTTTACGCATTGAGTACGTCCGTCTAGATAGCTCGCGATTAATTCATGCTGTGTGCCTCTAATTAAATTAAAATTAAATTAAAATATCTTTATTTCGAAGCCTCTATAGCTCCATAGTTGTTAGCAACAAGACAACAAGACAAGACAAAACTTAAACTAAAATTATAAATAAGTTAGTAAATATACATTATACATATAAGACCTAAGTACCTAATAGCGGCACTTTGTTGCCACTCCCTTGATTAGCCCTATCCAATGCACGAGGATAGGGCTATCGTACTTGGCCGCAAACACTTTTAGTAAGCTGTTAGGGCTCCCTCTAGCACGGCTTAATAGGGAAGCAATTTTTTTCCGCATGATTGCGTGAAAACCGTCCACCCTTGCATCGCAAAACATGCCAGATGCACTACACCTACTAGGCAACCCCAACAGCATTCTAAATGCATTATTGTATTGCACTCTCAATGCATTATAGGCTCGCTTCGTATAATTCACCCACAGGCTGCTCGTGTAGAAGGATTGGCAGTATGCCCTAAAAAGCGTCACCTTCACTTCACTAGAGCAACGAGCAAACCTGCGGGCTAACATATTTCCACGAACCGCTAATGCCCTACGTTTACGTTCGATATCATGGTCATCCTTGAGGTCACTATTGATAATATGACCAAGATACTTAAACCTATTTACATATGCGAGACTTACGCCATTAAGTGTAATAGGCAGGACGTGGCAGAGCCTGATTTTTTTTGCCTTAAAAACCATGACCTCGCTTTTTTGTGTGTTGTATTCAAGGCCATGTGACTTGGAATACGCCTCACAAACTGACAACAGCGCAGTAAGCGCTCCGACAGCAGGCGCCAGCTAATACCTAGCGAGTCAAGTTTGTGCAGTAAAATGGAAGTAGAAACAGTGTCGAAAGCTTTGGCGAGGTCCAGGAAGATTCCTATTGTCTTGTTACCCTTGTCTAATTCCTGAGCTAAAAAGTCAGTCAGTTCATGTACAGCATCTGCGGTTGATAATTTGGACCTAAATCCAAATTGCGTCTTTGCCAAGAAGGCATATTTCTCCAGATATTGGACAAGTCTATTATTAATAATTTATTCCAGAATTTTTGATGCTGCTGGTAACAGAGAAATTGGTCTATAATTTGTTACTTGTACTTTGCTACCAGATTTATAGACAGGGATTACAACGGATTTTTTCAGGCATTTTGGAAATATTCCTTCAGAGATGCACTTTTTGAAAATGTGTGTTAGCGGTGGAACCAGGATGTGTCTGAAAGTCTTTATTATTTTGTTCGATATGCCGTCCCAGCCAACCGCGGAGTCATCTTTTAGGCACATGATAATTCTTTCAACCTCTGCTTCATCTGTATTTAATAACACAAATGATTTGGAAGATTTTTTTGTATCGCAGAGTATTTTTGAAGGGGGTGACGACGAATTACCCTGGACTTTGTCAGCCAGGTTTTTGCCTATGTTAATGAAAAACTCATTTGCACTATTTGCAGCCAACAATTCGGAGGAACCTGTTTGCAACAAACTTGCAGATGACTCACGTTGTTTTGCTGTGTATGTTACGTTTCTAAGATGTTTCCAAACAAATTTACTGTTTTTTCCAGCTGATTCCAGCTGATTTTTGTCATAGTTGGTTTTTACTTTTTTAAGTGAGTTGGTACAAAAGTTACGATTTCTTTTATACGACAATTGTAAAATAATATTGTCTGGGTTTTCTTTCGCTTTTAAGTGTAATTTATCCCTGTGTCTCATAGATCGCAAAAGTCCCGGGGTAATCCATGGTTTTATGTTAAAATTCTTGCTATTGTTCTATTATTTGTATTTCTTGCTATTTATAATGTTAGTAAATAGTTGGATTTGCCTTTAATTTCCATAAACAGATATCTATTAACTTAACGGTCTGTATTCTAATCTCCCTTCCAACAATATAAGCTTAGGTACTAAGGTTTCTAGATTCCTTCCAGGTATCCTAGGTGTAGCGTTTTCTTATGTAATAATAATTATGACACGTAAAGTTTTCTCTAGGCTGAATTTTAAAATACAATAAATATCTATATATGATCGTTTATAAATGTATTTATGGTCTCAAATAAGCACTGAAAAGTTTTTAGTATTCAGTTTTTCATTAGAATTGTAGTTGCGAAATTATTGTGCACTATTTTCTTTACCACAATGTTATTTTATTCATAACCAACGTCGTAGCGGCCTGACTTTGTTGTGAAACATATATTCTATTGTTCAAAGCGTGTGTTCTTATTAGATTAACGAGTCAGATCTATGATAAAAGTTAGGTCTTAAGTATCAGTTATACATAAAATATATTGCTTACTCTTAGACTTCCGCCATTTTGCTAAAGAATGGCGTCGGCTTCGAGGAAATTGGCAACAGCAGCCTTAGTGATTGAAGCGGTATGAACGGGACAACGGGAGCATTGTCGCGGAGTAGCCGCACACCTCTGCTAAGTTTACCTTGACGTTTTTCATTGATTGCCGCTCGTAATTGTTCAATAAGGGTAGCAAAATACCTGCCGTTCACTGTAGTATTACGTTATTTTATATCTATCATATCAACAGTATTCCGTGACAATCCACTGGGTCTGGCTCAGGTACATGATCTCGACTGTAAAAAGCAGCAGGTGTGAAAAACTCTTCTGGAATGGCGTGTCGATCAAACGGGTAAATTCAGGATGTGCAAATACTTAAGGCATTTTGCGGTGTGGCTGCTTTTAAATAAGCTTGCGTCACCAATGTTGCGATGTCGTACTGTCCGATCACTCGACCTGGATGAGCCTTTTGAAATTTATTGATCTCAATGTTAAAAAATGTTTTGAAGTATACAGCCACGTCGAGTGGCTGCAATTTATGGAATCTATGAGGCGGTATCGACAAGAGTACAACTTTGTTGCTGCCGTTGCTGGTAGCGTACCTACTCCAGAGCTGGGTAATACTTATGCGAGACGTGGTTGTCCAAAGGGTGCCAAGCTTTACAATCCTGAGTCGGTCTGACCCAACGCAAGAAAATTCCAAGCCACTCCAAAAATATTTCGCCGCTAATCCAGCCACTGTCGGAAACAGAAGCTTCACATCCTGGCATGGAACCATCAAGAAACCTAACTAACCACTAAAGACAGAGCAGAGAGAAAAAGAAAGAGATAAATATATGTGTATTATGTCAACTTCAAATTAAATAATGGTAATTAAGACCGGATGGGATGTCCTTGATTCCGTGGAGTATGGGGCGGGTGTTGGTGTGGGATGCAACCTGTGTGGACACGCTGGCCCCGTCCCATCTCCACCGAACATCGGTGAGGGCAGCAGCTGCGGCGGAGGCAGCTGAAAATGCAAAGGTGGGGAAATACAGTGGACTCGGTGCCCAATATACTTTCATTCCTTTTGGCGTCGAGACACTGGGTTCATGGGGCCCGGGCGCTTTGTCTCTTTTTGGGGTTTTATCAAAGAGACTGAGGGAGGTAACAGGTGACCGGAGAGCTGGCAGTTACCTCGCTCAACGTATTAGTATTGCTATTCAGCGGGGAAATGCAGCCAGCATTTTCGGCACCATGCCTCAGGGGCCGTTTTTAGATTTAGGATAGTATGTTTTAGGCGATGTTTTTTTTTCCTGTGTTTTATTTTTCTGTTCTAAGTATCGCAGGGTTTAAGTTAAGAGTACTTTTAAGTTGACTTTTGTGTATTAATATTGACATTTAGGTATTTAATAAATGTTAGAAATACATTATATATTAATAGTTAAACATGAACACAATCATTATTCAAGCAATAAACAAATATAAAATATAAAAAGCACAAACGTTCAATAATGGTTACGTATGTGTGACGTATCCTTGTCGCTGTAGTTGTTTGAGCATCTTTATTGTAATCTGAAAAGGTATAGGATTTATTGCAACAAGTCGCGTGAATTTGTCATAAATATATTTTAGCTTTCGGACGGACGTGAATAGGATAAATTAAGAAAAAACTATATTATTTTTGAAGATTCTATAGGTAATTAATATATTTACTGTGTTTTCTTTATTCATATATTTATAGTTCAGTTTGTCACCGCAGTTTCGCTCAAGTCAATCAATGCAATGTCTATTACCAAGATATTGGCTCCTAAATGGGACACAAGAGGCGCGGGACTTAGAAAATGTTTGACCGGGGTGGTGTCATTATAACACCTATATTTTATGATGCTATTGTATAGAGGACGCTAAAATAAGCATGTTTTTACAGGCAACTTTTCTCTAAACTTGATAATTATCAAGATAAATGACAGATTGTAAAATTTTCTCTAAAGTGGATGATTACCAAGATATTGGCTCCTAAATGGGACACAAGAGGCGCGGGACTTAGAAAATGTTTGATCGGGGTGGTGTCATTATAACACCTATTTTTTATGTTGCTATCGTATAGAGGACGCTTAAAATAAGCATTTTTTTATAGGCAACTTTTCTCTAAACTTGATAATTATCAAGATAAATGACAGATTGTAAAATTTTCAATGATGAAATATTATGTGTACGATATTAGGCTGCGAAATCCGAATCTAGGGCTCTCGCCGGTTAGGACGCGTACCGACACTGCGCGCCCTAGAGTGTTTTTGTAGAGCCGGAGGCGCGGAGGGCTGCACTTCCCGAAGCGCCGGAGCTAGTCCCAAAAAGTTGCGCTCCCTTTGCTATACTCTGATCGGGATCCCGATAAAGATAGACTTAGGTACATTTAGTGGGTGTAAGAAGCCAGACGCCTTCCCGGAAATTTGTTGAAATCATCATGTTAAGGGGTCTACAAACTAACCCAACCCTAATATTAACAAAAACTGGTTGGAAATTTACAATGGTACCTATATAAATGATGTTAACTTTTAAAATGCTCGAAAAATGGGGTGGAAAATGAAATTGTGGTTTATCTGAGCAATGTACTAAATCTGATTTATGTTCCCAAGTTGGGTGAGCACTATGTTGATTCAATTTGTGAAAAAAGTGGATGGAAATCGAGTTCCGGGAGCCAGAAACCGGTTTTTCAAATTCAATTATTTTTTTAAATTTTTTATAAAGGCTCTTGCCCGCTCCAGCTTCATCCCATAGGTCTCGGCCAGCACATTAGCCGAATGCTGTCTTGCTAATTTATAGCATCGGCTAATAAGGCTGACCGCTGTCCTCCTCTGCAATATCTTATCAAAATTTTGGGCATCCACCCAAACCTTATGCCCCTTTGCTCTTTCGAGGTTGTAGGGGTTTGAGAGGAAGCCCAAAATGTTGATATCCTCTTTCGTGAATTTTGATTTTGGCGATGGGGCAGAGGAGGGACCCGGCAATGTATTCAAATCGGTTTGCAGCATAGGAGCAGGTGCAGGCGAGGGGCTGTTTAAAAATCGCGCCATCGAAACTTGAACTTTGGGGGGCGGTGGTGGTGGCGGAATTAAGGTGGTGGTAGGGGGCATTGTTCGTTGCGGCATTGAGGTGGTGGTTAGGGGCGGTTGTGGCGGCGTTGCGGTGGTGGTAGGGGGTGGTGGCGGCGGCATTGTGATGGTGGGAGGGGGCGGTATTTGCAGCGTTGTGGTGGAGGGTGGTGGTGGCGGTATTACGTTGGCGGTAGGGGGTGGGGGTGGCGGCATTGTGATGGTGGTAGCGGGCTGTGTTGGTGGCATTGTGGTGGTAGATGGTGGTGGTGGCGGCATCATCGTGGTGGTAGGGGTTGATGGTGGCGGCATTACGGTAGTTACTTTTTTAAATGGATTTTGGGAGGGTCGGGGTTCCGGGGGGGTGGGGGGTGAGGTTTGGTGATGTGGCGGCTGGTTGACGGCAGTTTCATTTTGAATATACATTCTTATTATGTCCTCATCTACTATAATATTTGCAGGAGCTTCGCACACAGTCGTCGCACTCTCTCCGCCACGCTCCGTCTGCGTGCCTTTTGCTACCACCATCTTTTTATACTGGCGGAGGTTAAGCCTCTGCTGTAGGACCGCCGAAGTCACCAACGAGTGATCGACTTTGTTAAGGTCTTTTACGACCTTAACAAAGTCGGCCGGGTGCGAATACGCTCTCCCGAGCAGGTACGCCGGGAAGACTTCGACGGTTTGGTTCACGAATTGGCTTACCTCCGCTTCGTCTAATTTCGGTAAGCTCGCCACCGTCAGTTCCACAAGAAGTCGCTCGGGCTTGAGAATGGCCCCTACGACCTCGGACGCCGCAACCTGCTTCTTAATTGAGGCCGCCTTTCGTGCCGTCAATTTGTATGCGAATGCAGGATCGCACGATGGGTACCCAATCGCACGATCCTGTTGTATATAGTGGTGAGCGGCAGCCAGCATTCTAAACATGACATCAATAGTGCCCCCCTTAAATTTTCCGTGGTGCTCCGTTTGAATGTACACAAAGCGGAGGAACTCGGCGTAATGGGGGGGCAAGCGGAGGCGCTGGAAGGACGACAGCGGCAGTTCAAACCCCTCCGGGAGATACGCAACTCTTAGTAGCTTGGTTGGGTTGCTCGCAATCCAAATTAAAATGTGTGCCGGGGATTTCGCCGCCTCCGAACTCGGTAACGATTTCAATTCGTAGATCCCCGGCACACTTTTGAGCGTTAACGAATTGGCGTAGTTGGCCTAGCCATGCCCGAGTGCGCTGGCCCAGTTGCGGGTTATGGCTATACCCCCCCGTAAGCACATAGCCAAACACCGACTCAGCCATATCATGCTCCGGGATTAAGTGGCTTGATGTCTCGTACGCCTGTACGTACGAGACGCCCGGAAATGATGACGGGTTTTTCACGCCACTGAATGTCCCGTGCCAGGCCAACATATATTTCTTGTAGGCAACGAAACGCCCGTCGTTCCCCTTCAATAGAGATTTGGTTTTGTCCAAATCTACTAATATGGTAGAATTGGGCAGAGCCGGGTCTATTGTGACCGCCGAATGAATTTGCACTAATTCAAGGCTCGTTGCGGACAGGTTAAAAGTGGTAGCCAACCTGTCCAGTACCCTCTGAGGCGGAGCCTTGAGTCCGTGCTCACAGACATAAAAATACGCCGCCTGTATATTCACATGGGACCTCATCATCCCTTCGAGATGGCGGTCCACGTTTTTAGTAAATTGTTCCCAATCGCTGTTAGCGATTGAGAACAATTTCGCATTTTGTACCGAAAATAAGTTCCCGCAGTTTTTCCGGGTGACGCATCTCGGCGGGAGATCTGTTACGGCAGGTACCACCACAGTCTCATGACAATAAAATGCAGTAAAGGTGAAAAAACAGACTTCAATTTAATCTTGCTTATTTATTAATTATTTAAAACTAATACGGGATGTGACCTCCTCCATTGTCTAGGACTAAATTAATCCTGGGAATGCATATTCGCCACCATATTCCAACACATGTCACTTCCTCTTAAAAGTTCCCAAGTGTGAAATACCACTCCACTTAAATTTTCTTTGTTTCGGACATCGCTTGGATCCCAATTGAGAACCATTTGACCCCAAACGTTCTCAATGGGGTTTAAATCCGGGCTTTTGGCCGGCCACCGAATCAGCTCAACGTCAGGTTGACCTGCTAGCCATTCCTGCACTAATCGGGAGCTATGAATGGAACTATTGTCCTGTGCCAAATAAATGCGACCTTGGGGATAAGCAATGCGAACTGATGGTAAAAAAACATCACGCAAGATTTCCACATATTGAGCCCCATTCATCCTGCCACTTACTGTTGTGAGTTCTCCCGGGCCCATAGAACTAATCCAACCCCAAATGCCTGGACCAATCCTTCCACTTGTCTTGTTCGGCAATGTGTTATTTTTGACATATCGTTCATTATTTCGCCTGTAGAGTATCTTGCGACCAAGCTTGTCCGATTGAAATGTCTTCTCGTCGACAAAAATTACAACAATCAAAATTGTAATATTGCAGACAAAATGCGATTCGGTCATCTTTGTGCTGCTGAGTTAGCAATATTTTTCGGGCCGGTATACGACGGTGGAGTCCCCCTTCATGCAACCGACGACGCACTGTTTGCATAGAAACCTAGAACAAGCATTCATAATCAATATTTCA
This sequence comes from Lathronympha strigana, assembly GCA_949128165.1. Taxonomy (NCBI): domain Eukaryota; kingdom Metazoa; phylum Arthropoda; class Insecta; order Lepidoptera; family Tortricidae; genus Lathronympha; species Lathronympha strigana. Next base: position 1,890,268 of record OX421917.1, read on the forward strand.
CTTCAATTCAAGTGTTATTACAGATTGTGGAAATAAATACTTAAAGATAAAGTAATCGCGTTAAACTTACGGCGTATTGTATGGCTGTATCACGACAACGATGGAAGGGGTCCTGTGAATGTCTAGCAATCATCTCTGCGTCTTCCGCCTCTGTTGTAACTCTTTGACGTGCTAATCGTGGAAGATCTTGTAGTGCTTCATCGCCGCCTGCTTCATATCTTTGCACCCATAAGGAAACTGTTTGCCTCTGAAAGTGAATTTAACAAAGTCGTGATAGGAGTCTGTAGTGATATAGTGATCGTTAGTTAGAAAATGAACGCTGAACGATCAACTTATATTTTTCCATAGAATGAACAATGATGTTATTTATTGAAGTCACTTACTTGCACTCTTGTTTCTCGAGCAATCTCCCACACGCATCCCAATCTCTTTCAGGGCTACTATTCTTGTTCTCTCCCTTAAAGTTAGACGGGGAGCCATTTTCAAGCGTGTGAATTATCCGAATCGCAACATCAATCAATCTTTGTTTTATGGCATCAATCGGAAATAAATCGACAAATTTAATGTTACATTTAATGTAATTCAATGTCAATAATGACATCGCATCAACCATAAAAGAAAAAATACTGTTTCCAAACTCTTTTGAGTAATAGCCCGCGTAACTCACACATACCTACGCATAGGACACACACACATTCGCGTTCTACTCTCTTTCATGCAATATTTCAGATTTCTGAAGTGTATAGCTAGATGTGTTGTTGTGTGTACCTGTAGCGGCATCGAGTCATGGCACCTTTGACACCTGACAATAATATATGTAGGTAGGTAGTGAAACACTACAAATGATAATCGTAAAAACATCAGTCAAGTGTGAGTTGAGAAAATCTGTATAAAATATACTTCACTTTTTATAGAGATTTTCTTTTTAAAGAGTTTATTAAATAAATAACGGTTAAAAATAAAAGACCTGAGTTTATTAAATAAATAACAATTTAAAATAAAAGATCTATGATAAATTAAGTATTTAATGTACATACATAACAATTTTAATCCGAATCACTATCACGCGTCAAGGCGCGTTATCTTATCTTGTCACTGTTATCATCTCCTACATTAATTATTATTTCATTATCTAAAATGTTATCCATGTTGAAATCTCTTTCGTAATCTTCCCTTATTCGTCGCACGGTACTGTTTACGACCTTTTCCTAGTCTTCTTTTGTAACACAAGCTTCTCGTATAATTTTAACATTTTTGATGTGGTGAATGGAGGTTTTAAGTAAGTAAGTAAACACATTGCACAAAACAGGATATACATTAACAAAATGGATTAAAAATAAAAGTACAAAGGCGAAGTTATCCCTAACTAATAATACTTATATAAGTATATAAGTATGCCTAATCTATGAATATATAATATATAGCTTTAACCCGCGGTTCGCCCGCGTACTAAACGTAATTTCCACCCGTTTACAAATAAGGTGGTTCACAGTTGGACCCATATATTTGTACATACCTATGTTTTTTTTACGGAATTAACGCCGGGTTAGCCGCTGATCCTGGTGACAAAAGTGTTGCTTATAATAGTTATAATACCTCCTTATAAACAACATTTTTTACCATGTTTGAATTGAAGGTAGCAATAGAATCAGACTTTGAGAAGAACTAACACGGGAGCATGCCACATAGAACTGACCGTGAGAAAAACAGTCTTGCCGGAGGTCTAGGCATATTTGAGAGTTTGCCCCTGCGACTTCTTTATGGTCATGGCAAAACAGACCTTTAGGGGAAAATGGAGCCTTTTGAACTCAAAGGGAAGATCATTTGGTATCAATGGAATACGCGGTACAAACACTGTTTCTCCCTGAGCAGGTCCTGTCAGAATAGTGGCCTCTACTACGTTTCGGTGCAAAGCCTTGACTTGCATCCTAGTGCCGTTACAAAGTTTGGGCGTCTTTAAATTTCTCAGTAACATAACAGGTGTACCCACACGTAGAAAAAGTCTGTGATATAGCAGACCCGGTGGGTTCAAAGTGTTTAAGAACTACTGGGTAATTAACGGCATCGTCAGTGTTTATCACGGTATCTATTGAGTTATAAACTATATGTTGACCCTCAAAGGAGTTCAGTAAAATTTCATTAATTACCGCTGCTTGGATCACTTGGTTGTTCTTTGGGGTCAGTATGGCTCTTTCGCATAACCACGTAGTTGACATTTCCTGGATAAGCGCAACGTCTGGATAATTTTTTGAAATAAGGTCTTCAACTGTTGTTACTGTAGTGCACAAATCAGCCGGGACAGTTATCATGCCGTCTTTTTCGGGGAAATCACCATTACCCAGTTTTAACAAAAGCTCCGAAAATTTACCAGCGGAAACATTACCTCCAAGGTGAACTCTCATATTTTTTGATAATTTCAAAATGTTGACTGTCCCCCACAACGATGATCTCTTAAGACACGCTTTTATTTCATCGGCACGTGTTCCCCTTGGGACTACCGGTAGAGTTTGACGAAAGTCTCCTGCCAGCAATACAGTCAAACCACCCATCAAGCTTTTGTTGCTGCGTATGTCTTGCAGAGTCCTGTTTAAAGCTTCAATAGCTTTTTCATGGGGCCATAGTACTTTCATCCCAGACAATAATTTTAGCTTTTTTCAGTACTTCTGCAAATTTGCTCTGTTTTGTAATATTACATAAAGGAGTTTCTACATTGGTTAGGTTAAGTGGCAGTGGCAAATTTTAAGGCAGAGTGGGCGATCCGACCACCTTGCAAAAGTGTTGCGGCAATTCCCGACGAAGCCGCAGCCAATGCAATATCACGTGTGATCCTTATTTTTGACAAAATCAAATTTAATAGGTATGTTTTGCCAGTTCCCCCCGGAGCGTTATAATAAAAATAAAATTCGGCCTTCACTTTCATTCGCACTTCTGACTATTTGCTCGTATACTGGGTTCTGCGCGGCAGCTCCCTTTCCCATCTCGGAGAAGGCACGCCTCATGGCCTTGGTTTCGGCCCGCAGCTGCTCCAGCTCCTCCCTCATCCTCATGTTGTCCCCACTACTTCCCCCCTTAGCCGAAAAATCCGCGCAAGGTGTCAATCGATAGGGACAATTGTCCTCTACCTGCCCACACCAAGTACGATTTTTTCCCTCCTCCCCCCTCAGATGCTATAACGGTTACCAAGTTAAGTCTATTGCTAGCTTAGCCTGATGAGACGTAATAGGAATCTGGTAATCCGCTTATAACTTATGAACGAAAAGTTCAAAAATTATGGTTGAAGTGTCCGCTGATAGAGCTTACAAATACCTAATTTTTAATAACAAAAAAGAACAGAAAAGAAGAAAGAAGAAGAAGTGAATTTAATAAAAACAAAAAATCAAGTTGCGAAACTTCAAAACAAAGATTCAAACCCCAATAACTTTGGAACAAAGTGTTCGAAAATTACGGGGTGAGCAGAAATGAATTGAGGGTTAGAAGAACTATTTTACGAAAGAAGAAAAACAAAAGAAAAAATTAAAGTGAAAAAACCAAAGTTGACAAAAACCAGTAAGTAGGGTCATGTGGTATACAGTGGCTCACTTTTTTTCGGAGAGCCATAACTTCGAAATAAATAATCGTAGAATGTTGTTTAAAAGCAATATTAGTAGCAAATTTTATCTATTTTACATATGTGTAATTATTTTTTTGCAGAACGGTATAGTGGATATGATATACGTGTCTTTTTAAAAAGTCAGAAATGAGCCACTGTGTACGATGGGGCGAAACAGTGGTTCGGCCCCATTTTTACAGTGGTTCGGCATGGTACACAGTGGATAGTTTTAGTTTAATAAAGAGAAATTTTTTTTTTTTTTTTTTTTTTTATGCTATAGGGGGCAAACGAGCAAACGAATCACCTGATGGTAAGCGATTAACGTCGTCCATGGACACCCGCAACACCAGAGGTGTCGCAAGTGCGTTGCCGGCCTTTAAGGTGGGAGTACGCTCTTTTCTTGAAGGTTTGAAGGTCGTATCGGTCCGGAAACACCGCTGGCGACAGTTCGTTCCACAGTTTAGCTGTGCGAGGCAGGAAGTTTCGGGAAAAGCGCACAGTTGAGGACTGCCAACCATCTAAATGGTGAGAGTGGAAATATTGTCGCGTAGGGCGATGGCGGAAAGAAGCGGCAGGGATTAATCCGAACAATTCCTCGGAACACTCCCCATAATACATGCGATAGAAAATACAGAGTGAGGCCACATCTCTACGCAGCGCCAAGGGATCAAGCCGATCAGAAATACGTTGGCAGTTGACAATTCGAGCTGCTCTCCGTCTCCGTCTCCGAAATAAAACAATTTAAGTCGTAATCAACATTTATTTATTATAGTAACTATCTTCTTATGTAAACATACACAAATTCAACAAAGGTAAATCTACTAGTTCGAGTTTTGAGCAAAATAAAGGTCATTAATAATCACATATGATAGGCTACTTGATAGGCTATTTGATAGGCTACTCTTCGCGATTCTTTTACTGTCAAACCGTAAAATAATAATGAGCAATATTTATAATATTCTTTTAAGGCCTTTTCCTGTTCATCATTAAAAACTTTGTTAACTTCGTAATTTGGTACTAGTCGCATGGTTTCTATCACACCACCAGACCCCATACATTTAACATTGTATCGCCTTAGCGTTGTGATGGGTATGCCATATAATTTAGAAGCTTTTCTTACGCTCATTCCCTTTCTAATGTTTTTCAATGCCTCCTTCATATTTTCTTCGGTGTGGCCACCAATCAAACGCGGCTTTGAAGGTCGTGGCATCCTAAAAATAAACAAAGGCCCATCAAACAAATAAAATACATTAAAGAAACAAACAATACTAAAAGAAATATGTGCTTGCTCATCGCAGATATAATTGCCTTTTTATTTTTAGTACACAGTGGATCATATAGTAAACTTCGTGCCATACACAGTGGCTCATGATCCCCTGTGTACTTTCGCAAACTGCACCACTGTAGAACATCACCGCTATTTTGAAAACATTTATAAGCCACGAGAAATTTACTATCTATTTCCTATTGAATTTCACACCTCTGCCTCCCCAATTAACCACATATTGCGAAAAAAAATACAATGTGCTTAAATAGCGTAAGCTATAGTAAGTAGAACACAAAGAAAACTTACCTTAAATACTCAATTTGCACCACCGAAACACAAAATACCTTGACTTGACACACGACAACTATGCGGCGCAGACGCCAGGCGACTAGTTCGTTCCTGCCCGGGTGCCACGAGCGTCCGCGAAGTGCCGAAACCAACAGAATATAGCTATCCCTTTCTCAGTTATGGTACCTGCGCCACTGTTTCTGCCTGAGCCACTGTCTAACAAGTGACCCTATGCAAAATCGAAAATCCTCAAAAATAGCCAAAGTCCTCAAGAAAGCTCAGTCGATATCCGGAAGTGGGTAGCCAAAATTATTCTACGTCTAGGTTCCAAATATCGCTGTAATCCCTCAGTAATGACCTCTTCAAAAATCCTCCGTATCAAATTACCTGCGATGCAGCTCGTCATTGGCTTCTGGGTCAATGCTTCTGTGACTGCTCCAGTAAAATCTGTTCTAGGCCATTTGACCGTCAATTCGGTATGTACAAGTACTCGGAACAGTACATAGTGGATAGTTACATATTGTACAACTTGTACAATATGTAACTATTTATTATGATAGTTCCGAAGACTTTCCAATTTTCCATCATGACTTTCCTGAACCATTTTATTCCTCTTTTCAGGCTGGAATAATAAATATGAGGAAATTTGATCACTAGGTCTCGTTATACATTAGGGTTTTTAATTTCCTCTCCAGTACCTTCTTTTCTAGTTATGATTATGACCAAATCGTGATTACGGCATGTTAATATCATGGCCTTTTATCCACCCATTTAATTACCCTCACATTGTTCTTGTTCATTTTCCCTGTATTTTCACGTTTCTTCAATTTATTTGAAATTATAGTCTTTGGAAGACCTCTTATATTCGGTAGTTAAGTACTTCAGCTAGATCAATTGAGTTATAAAAGTTGTCAGTAATCACAACTCTTCCTTTATGTTCGAGACCTTGTATTGATTTTAAAACAGTTTCTTTGCCATGATTGATCTCTCTGCCCATATCCTCTTTGTCTGTATATAGGATAGCGTTCGATGTATATCCTTCGGGAGTGCATAGATACATTTTACTCCAAACGCGTGAGATTTACATTTAAAAATATTTACAACAAGTCCTCAAACATCTCGAGTTCGATGCGAGTCCATACGTATTATACGTAATACCAACATTGGCGTTTAACAGATAAGAAACATCCACGACCATTAATATGCCATCCGGCGTGAAGACCATAAGGTCTGCGCACTCTGCGCATAGTCTCTTGAAGAGCTACCGACGAGTTGTCAGGGCACATAACGGCACATTGGGGAATGCCCCGGCGGCGCCATAACACAACTTAACCCTTTGACCGCCGTTGTCACCTATACAAGACAACGATAGTACGATACACTAACGCCGTCGTCTTGTATACAAGACAAAGTTTCAACCGCTTACTAAATGGTAAAATAATAGAATTTAAAATTATTTTGTACTCGTGTCAACTTGTTGACCCTTTGTTTTTTCATACATTTACTTTTTAAGCAGGTATATGAATCCATTGTTTCATAATAAAGGATTAAAAAAATATGCTTATAATTTCTACATTTTTCCGTGTCACTGTCGCCGTTGGCATGTATAAAAGACAGCTAGGGATGGGAAAGTTCAATTGATGTGCAAGTTTAAAATAAAATGAATATGTGTTCACGAATCTGGTTTTATTTAAGCGTTCAAACATTTAATTGCCAATTATTGTCATTGTTGGTAACTACTCGTAGTAAGTAGGTATATGTAGAAAAAAAAGGCATAATAATGGATAAAGTTTAGGCAGCTTCTTCAGTAAATTGTCCATTGCGGTTTATTTGCCGAATAAATTATTGACCGCAGTGACAGCGGAGGTCTACATTTTAACTCGATATATATATATAACCGATATATACAGTATGTATCACAACGAAGAGCAAACCTTAAAACTGGTTGACGGGGAACTCGAGTACAATGTAATGACGTGCATTTCACGTGCCTAAATACATGTTTTATGGCATAAAATTACTAAATGAATTACTCGAAGACCATATTTTTGCAGTCGGTTAATGGTTAATGGTTTTTGTAACATCCTATAGGGTTTGTTTACGTTTTTGATTTTTGACAGTGCATGCGTATTGCGTACTGTTGATATGTAGCTAGGGGCAACTAATTAACATTAACGTTGTTATGTCAATACACATGCGCTTTGAGTTCTGTTTATAAGTAACCTAGGTAATTATTTTAATAATGGCTGTAGTCATAGACAACGCGCAAGCGCTTTGTTAACTATTTGTTTGTAACTAGGTAAAAATCCAAACTTCAACAAGGTTTGACGCCTGTCTGTCAGTTGGTAATTTAAGAAATGTCATTTATAAGATTGTAAACAAATAATACAGGGGAGGTGCAACACAATAATAATAAATGTATATTTTTATACCTCACGTAAAACCTGTCGTATTTTTGATGAATTAGGTAAGTACCATGCTCATATTTATGATCTAAACATTAACGGGTTTCTTGTTTTGCCTTTCATTCTGATACATACTGTATATATATATATATATATTATTAAATCCACCTGTTAGTTTTCTCCGAAAACCCTCCGGTAAGTATGTAAATTTATCGAGACACGATGCGCGTCCCTAATCTTATGGTTTATAAAGTTTACGTACCGACAAGCGCTTATGCCGTTGACTCAGACGCTATTATTACTTAACTCGCGCGTAAACAGTATTTGTCAGTCGGAACTAAAGACAAGCCCTGCGCGCCGTTGACATGTATAGAAGACTACTCGTACAGACTAGTGCGGTGATATTACTTCATGATTCGATAATGTTTAGTTGTTGTTTTTCATGATAAAGTCCTTTATTTTCAACATTTTCTTGTATAGTAAATCTGTTTAGTTTAGAAATTTTGAGAGAAATCTAAGTTTGGAAATAAAAAACGGCAAATTGAGAAGAATTCCACCTTTAATTATGAATATCGATATCACTATTTGCAATCCCTAAACTTTTTATTAGTTGTTTACTTAAAATTTGCTCTGGCGTGTGAGTGAGCGTCTTGGCGAACAGGGTCCGGCGGCCAAAAGGTTAAAAAAAGACCTGGTTTTCTAGATCGACATATGTAATCCAGCTAAACAGGAAGGGTACTTCCCGGGACAACCCCAGGTTTCGCTACGTTGTCTTTATGATAAATTCGTGAAATAAAACACACATTAAGGAACTATAAAATATTTCACAATAAATAATATCTAAAGCCACGAAACTATTAACATTAGTCCATACAAAATATATACAGTAAGTGTAAATTACCTAACTACCTACCTCTACCTACCTTAAATCTAAAGTAGGTCCTTGAGGCATTGTACCTAGGATGCTGGCGGCATTTCCATACAGGGTGTCCCAAAAATGACACGTCACAGTGACACTGACATCCGCCATATTCGACTCGTCGGAATTAAAAATGGTGGCACATTTTCTACCCAAGCTCTAGACCTTTTGATGTTTGTAGTAAGTCTTTGCCCAAATGAATTTTTATGCCGTTTCAAAACGCTCAATGCCCATTTCTCACCTGGCAGATTATTTGGAAAACGTTCTATGATCCTACCTTTTCTATCCAGAAAAGATTTAGCGTACATACGGAGGTCAAGTATAGTAAGAGGAAACCGCCAATCGCCGCACGTAGCTGCAGCACACAAAATGGCGATCTCTTCCTCATGTGTGAATACGGGTTGTCCGCCGTGTGTCCTTCCATGTAGCCCCTTATATTTGTTGTATAGTGTCCCGAAAGGGATATTGTATTGAATAGACGCAGCGTTTATGCTTAATTCATCAATAGTTATTTTTGCTATAGCCTCTTCTAGGTGTTCTTGGGTGTAATTTTTGTAGTTGCGGCTATCCGCAACTTTTTTATACATACGAACCATGGTCAATCTGTGGACAGATATGTTAAAAAAATCAGAAAATATCCAGAAAACACAGCTAATATAATATTACCATCACACAGACACACAGGGTTAATCACAGGTAGACTTATAATGGCTTATTCGGTGTTCTTTCTTACTTTGTATTAGCCAATAGGGTTACTTACTGATAAGCGTATTAAACTTTATACTGTGAAAAATAATTATTTCTGGGGCTAAATTGAAAACTATCAACGTCGCCTCTGATATGAAATCAAAGTAGCCTCGACTAAGTATCATGCTCGTATAAATAAACATGGCGGTTCAAAGTAACAGGTGAAAACATGCTTTTGATCACAATGATACCTATAATTAACTATGCTATTAACTTTTAGTGAATTCATTATACTTACGGTTGCCCCCTTGAAGTTTTACAGTAGATATTTTTGTAATCACGCCACTATTACTCTTAAATATTAATTTTTAACAAATTCAAACGATCCTTGTGCGTCCACGCTTCCAGAAATCATGGCCGAACTGTCAGGCTTGCCAACAGAAAAAAAAATTGGGTTTGCGTTTCATTTTACGGCGAAAATTTCAATTATTGTACTGATTCAAGTAATCATCAAAGTCACCCAATTTCTCAAAGTAACCTCGTTTTACGGTACTGACCGCAAAACAAACTTGGTTTTGTCAAGCGCGCGTTCATTTATATATTAAAAATAAAATAGTTCCAGCAGTTTTAAGCACGATTTTAAGAATAATAAAGAAAATAGACATGTTTATGTAATATGAGTAAAAATCTAAGGCCGGATATTGCCCGGAACTATAACAAAATTACAATGTTTTGAAAAGGTTTGATAAAAATGACTATAATTTAAGAGCAGTCTTTACATCTTTTCAGTGTTTACATGAATACGATTACAAAAATCATAATTATAATACGTAAATTACAAAACACATACCTGATTGAATATTTTCCATATTGCACAAATCACAATTCACTTCAGCATAGACAAAAAAATATAATTCAATGTAAAGATATCTGTTATCACGCTCTCGATAATAGTTCCACAGCACTCGACCGCAGTCTAAAGACAACTAATTTTTATTTTTGCGTAAACGATGCAATTTTCTTCATGTCGTATTATTATTACGTGACCCTTTACGATAAAAATCCGGCCTTAGATTTTTACTTAGACAAAAAATACCACGATTACTCATATTTAGGTTTTAAGCCTAACGCCCGCTAATCACCGTTCGATAGTTTTTGGACCCCTGAACCGTGATCCTAAACGCATAATAGGGCATGGTCTGTATATCCGTACTGTGCTCACGAATGCCCCGCTGTTGGGCTATCGCTCTAGCAGTGGTCCATCTGTGCACGTCAATAAGGGTCAAGAAGTCTAGCCTATTATGGTCAACCCCCGGGGCAGTGTTGGGCGTAATTAATTACTTTTTGTAATTAAATTACAAATTACACAATTATTCATTCAATTACGTTAATTAAATTGAATGTAATTAAAATTTCGTCTAATAGAAATTACTTTGTAATTTGTAATTGTAATTACATTTATTTGTAAATTAAATTACTAAATTACTTTAAGTCAACTTTTTTTATAAACAATGAGTACTATTATTTATTCTGTGACAATGAGAAGCATACGTGTTTACTTGGTCTGATTGCAATGATGTAATAATCAAAACAATAAATGTGTGTACCTATATTTATATTTATTTGAATTGACTGAAATTTGGCACGCAGATAGTATATTTCCAGAATATAAAGTACCTAAGCATATTTTTTATCCCGGAATACTAAGAAGTTGCGAGCGAATACCCGGATATTAAGTACGAAGGAATGCTCTCAGATAAAAGAAGGAAAATACCTGAAAAACAGCAGAAGAGGGCAGGGGGTGTTGGGATAAAGTAATAAAACATTTTTATCAATCAAATACGTATTATTAATTTAAAAAAAACACACTTTGATTTATGATATAGATTATTTTAAATTAGACTTTAACACTACTCTCATTTCAAACATTTCGTCCGACAACCTGTGGGATTTCGGTAGATTTATCATAGTTGCGTACGAGGAAAGTCTTTCAACAGGTCCTGAGGATGGCATCAATGTATTATATTTTTTAAAAATATTCATGATTTCTGGGTGTCGACGTAACATCGAGTTGTTTTTATCATCATCACTCAGAAAGTTTGCAAGTAATACATCTGACCGTGTCGAACTAAGGGCAGACCCAGCTCCCTCTCCTTCGGAAGAGTCTGTTTCAAAGTCAAAATATGCGTCATCTTTCGTTTTTTGGCTCGTGGTTATTTCACGCATTTCATGGCGATCGTGTACTTCTATTGCAATTTTTTGTTTAAACAGAGTTCTTAGTCTGCGATTGTGTTGGTGATCAATGGCCGAGAACCATTTGTCCTTAAATCGTGGATAGGACAATGCTGCTATTGCGGCTGCAGTTCCAGTTTGCGTATGTAAGTCGAAAAAGTCAGAAAACCTCTCTTCGACACTTGTTAAATATTTTGTGGCTAGAGCTTTACAATAAATGAAGTTTTCATTTCTCAACTTTGTTAATTTTCTGCGCAGTGACAATAATGTTGGCAACATTATTCCATAAAAGATGTCTGTTTCACCTTGTAAAATGTCAAGTGCCTCTGCAATAGGCTGCGAACACTTCAAATATTCTTCAATATATTGAAAATCTTCTCCTCTCAAGTAATTTGTGATACCCAATGCCATGTGAAGTTGTGCACTTTTTGCACGAATACTTTCTATCTGTCTCAGGCTGTCGTAAACGCTGTTCCATCTTGTGCCTCCAGGTCTTGAAAGCGTGTGTCCAAGAATATTTTGTATGATTTCTGCAGTTTTTGGTCGGTTAGCAGCGTTCCACAACGCGCAGCATTTCCTCATAACTTGGTCATGCATTTTGGAAAGTGTTGTATTTTTTTCTTTTAAAACTTTGTTAGCATCAGCAGTACAACATAAATTTAGCTTGTGAGCGGAGCACCTTAAGTGAGCTGGTAGTTGAGGGATGTATTCAGTTAATGCTGGAGTACTCGATATATTAGCCTCATGTAATGTACGAGTAGGTGAATTACAAGTACTACTCACTACAGATTGACAGTCGTCGCCATCAGATACATTCTCCACATCATCAACAAACATCGCATCTTCTTTGAGACCGAATTCTTTATACGCCTTGACAAAGTTGCTGCCATTATCTGTCACCGTAGCAAGAACATTTTGACAGTTTAAGTTGAATTCGGTATGAATATTTTCTAGCAATAATGCAATCCTGTCAAAACTATGTGTACCACTAAAGCGTCGGCAAGCCAATGTTAGTGATTGCCTCTGCAAGTTTTCATCTATCCAATGACAAGTCACTCCCAAGAAGCTCCTTTTTTTCCCGGACCATATATCAGCTGTAGTGCACACTTCTTTGATTTCGTGCTGTAACTGTGTTTTTATTTCGGTTAGTGCCTGCTGGTACTTATCTTGAATATTCCGTCCCAAAGATCTCCGACTCATGACGCTCAGGCCAGATCTATGTATTTGTAAGTAGTCGAACATTTTTTGAAATATGGATTATCAGTGCCATGCAAAGGACTCATGGAATGTATAAAATAATTAGACACGTGGTCATTAAACTCTTCCTGACATAATATCGGTTGTGAACTGTCGACATTTTTATTGTTCGAGTCTGTTGTTGATTTTTTTTCCTTTTAATTTTGGCATGGTTTTGGTATTCCATGAAAGTTTCTTTGCCATGTTTTCTCTTCAAGTGAGTAATGAAGTTCGAAGTTGCTTTTAGAGAACCAGAAATCTTGACAGTTTTCGAAGTGCATTGATTGCAGCTCGCTACTCTCTTCGTTTCTGTAGATTCGTCCGGCAAATATGTAAAAAACTTGCCATCAAGAATAGAAGGTAGTTGAAGTTCTCGCTCTTCTGCTTCACTGGTATCTTCGTTTACGTTAGTACTCGATCCAGAGGCCATTCTGCATTGAGCCTTATGCCACCACTTTATTATTATTTGATATTACTTTAAAAGTTTTACACTCTCCCCGACATACACCACACACTTTATATTTTCCACGAAATGTTGATTGTTTTAATCGACGAATAGTCCAGTAACACGCACATCATAAGTCCGATTCGAGTACAGCCATAATACATAATCGTCAAAGAAATCCACAGTCCATGAAATAAGCCAAAGTCGTCGAAATGAGAAAGTAACTAAATCAAACGTACAGTACTTGACCAGCCGAAGCTCAAAAGTAAACTGATTATTTTCCAGGATATCCAAATGGTAATTAAGAGCTTACCTGAAGTAGGAACAATAGTACTGCTTCAACAAGTTGTTATCAGTTTCTTCTGAACAAAAGGGCACATGATAATTGATAACCCCTGCAAATAACTACATTATATTCTATGCTATAAGGTTCAAGTTGCAATAAAAAGTCATTAAGGATGGTAGACAGCTCAGGTATGTGATGGCGGTGTGGTTGTATCGAACACGAAAAATACCACGCGAAGTAATTACAAGAGCATTTGCTGTGTCGGATGGGGTGGTATAAAATAAAGCAATGATGTAAAGGCACCGCGTATTTGTATTAGGGCTCGCGGTCGAGTACGTGTTTCGTTTACACGTTCCGAATAAACGTTTCCGAATAAAACGTACCCGGTTTTCTGGTCCGTTCCGCACGGGTAATTAATAAACGTTTATTTAAGATACGTATCTATCTACGGATAAACGTGTATTCGAAGAAACGTGTCTTATTTACACGTGTCTCCGGACCCGTCCTTGACGGAACGACCGGCCGCTACAAATGAATAGACAAAAGACAAGCTTCAAATTTTGAATTCAATTAGTGTTTATTGTATAAATTAAGCCGATTGACCGACTAAGTAGCGAACTAGAGTCACATTAAAACCCAATAGGCATGTATTTTAAAAATCATATTTATTTCTTATTCATTCTGGTTTTGCTCTCTCTCTTATGGCAAAAAAAGCTTCTTAGTGCAGTGCAGGCTACAAAACAATGGGAAACATTTTGTTGCAATTTCATGTGCAGACGTGTTCACCTTATTACAACGACATAAAGCTTATAATTGGTTGTGACGGTTCTGAAATGGTTTGGGAACCTACTTGGTTTCGGCGATATGAGACAAAAGGGTGTGGGAAAACACCACGTTCTTCTAATGAATAGAACACCACCGGCCGGCATTTATTACCTGAACACTAGTGTGAAAGAGACCCAAGTGAACATGAATGATTACCAATTTTGAGATCTATCTCAATGTATTTAACAATATAATCGCAAGGTACCCACGGTGGCATGGGTTTTAAAGGTTCTCGCGTGAAATCCTGCGTTTCAAATTCAACTTCAAAACTAATAGGTAATAATCCTTATGCGTTATCTACGCCGACCTGTGGTGTTTGACCGCTGAACGTAAATAGTGGGGTAAGGAAAGGGCTCTAAAATGTGTTTGTATTCAGTTCAAATTCAGTTTTTGTTAGTACAAGTGCATACTACGAGACACATTACTTTACCGGCACTATGGAGATCTTCAATGAGGAAGAATTTAAGAAGTGGAAGAAAGAGTTTGAGGCAGAAAGGCAACAAGAGAGTAAGTTTAGGAATATATCTATAAAGAATAATATTTATTGATAATATCGTGTAACGAACAAGGACTGATTATTGTTAATTCCAGGGGAGAAACGGCGTTTAGCTGAAGAAAAATGGGAAGCCGAATTATTATTGAAGAAGGCAAAGAAACATGACAGCAGGAATAGTAAGTATTTTAATTTCCCTTTATTTACAAAATTATTGTTAGTGTCTGCAATTATATATGTTTTTAGATAGTCAATTTGATAAAAAAAAAAAAACAATTTGCAAAAAAAATCCGGGAAATGCTTGATGACGTCCCTGATGAAAATTTTGAAAAAGTCTTCGACGATGTAATGGACGCGATTAAAAAATATTCGAAATAGGAGAAATTATTAAATTGTTGATTGTCTGTTTAAATTTTTTGCATGTTGATTTTTATGTTTTTATATAATTAGTTGATTTTATGTTTAATTCAATTGTTTCTGTGTATCTGGGCGAAATCGGAGGAATCTGTTTATTATTCAGTTGTTGATTGTATTTTGTTTTAATTTTTTGTATGTTGATTTTTATATTCGTGTGTACTCAGTTGATTTTATGTTTAAATAAAAAAATAAATAAATAAACGGCAAATTTCTTTTTTACAAATTCGTTTTATTTAATTATAACTTATAACCTGGCTAATATATAGTGGGGTGGAGCGAAAAACCTTGCTATCTGAATATCGTAATGAAACAGCAGTAAAAGGTTACATAGTTGTTTTGTAAATTGTTTGCTATTAACTTTGTACATAAAGATAGTTTATTAAAAATAAATATAGAAGAATCCGTTTATATATTGGTTGTTTTATTTTATGCCTATTTATTGTATTGAAGCAGTTTGCATTGTTTTTTGTACTATTCAGAACAATATTAATTATTCGGTAAGTTCCCGGGAGTTTAGTCCCGCAAAAAAAATTTGTCGTAAGGAAGTCTCCACTTTTTATCTATGTTCTACCAAGTGTAGGTAAATATACTCTGCTATCCACTTAATACGTTTCCGGAACTTTAGTGCCGGGAAAAAATGTTATGCTTGATCTTTTTTAGGTATTTTTTTTAAGGAACGAATTTACTACGTTACAAGCTATATTGATCCACTGACGCTCAGTAGCGTTAAACTGTCAATTAATCTCTTAGCTCTTAAATCGACAAGAAGACCGTAATTGACTAAAAAGTCTGCGCCTATAATTGGTTGCTTGACATCAGCAATAACAAAAGTCCACCTATACGCTCTTCTCAACCGAAGGTTCAATTCTAGAGTCTTTATTCCATAAGTCCTAATTTCCGTGCCATTTGCAGCATAAAGTTTGCACACACTTTCACTTTCCACTAATCTATTCCTGACCGGTATTACACTGATGTCCGCGCCGGTGTCTATCAGGAAACGCAATCCACTGATAGAGTCCGTAATACAAAGGCGGTGCGATGGTGGAGCCGTACAAGTTTCCGCCGTCTCTTGTACCCCAGCTAGTTTCCCGAAGCCTCGGTCCTCCAGGAACACGGTGGTACGCAACGCTGCGCTTTCTCTCTATACCGGTAGTGGAATTGACAGAGCCAGTCTGGACTATCCGGCGTTCTCCTGTTGCCACTCCTTCCTCGTGATGCCGAACGTTGCCGCGTGCCGCCTCTCGATATGGATCTTCCTCTCTGCCTGCACTGGCACCGACGTGCCTGGTTCGACTGTCCCTCCAAACTGCACAGCCTACCGTCGAGTTTCTCTAAGGCAGCCAACACCGCTCCGAAACGGGCGTTTCTCCTCCCCGCAAAATCGACGTCTTCACTTCAGCCACGTGGGAAGTCGGTCTCACCGCCTCCAACACCTTGTCCGCGATTGCAGCCAGGCTGTCCAAATTATGTGTGTCGGCTACTGCAACCGCTGCTCTAGCCGCTTGCGGTAAATGATTCTGCCACAGAATGCACAGCGTCTGGTCCGGAACATTGCCTCTCGCCAAATCCCTCATCTTCCTTAACAGGTGTGACGGTTTTTGCTCGCCCAGGTCCATGTCCCTGAGGAGCTTCTGCAGCTGAGCCTTCGCAGAGTCCTCATATATCTCCAATAGCTTCTCTTAAGGGCAACATACTTCCCCGTCGCTGGCGGATTAAGCAGGTCCGTGATCTGCCCTATCGCACTCTTCGTTAACTTTCCAAGCACAAGGCCATACCTCGCCTGATCCTTGAGATGTTGTGGATTAAGAATGGCTTCCACTTGAAGGAACCAATGCCTGGGCTGGTCCGCCCAAAACTCTAGCAACCTCGATGCCACTGTGACCTCTGCCAGGTCCAACTGCCTGTTGATCCTCTCCTCACTTGCTGCAGCCGACGCGTCCGCTGGCGATAGGCGCGGACTCTGTGCGCGCGCCTCAGCCCCGGGCGCGCCGCCTTCAGTTTCTGACAATTTAATATGTCTTAATTTACTTGTCCCGATTCACTCCCCGCACTAAATTCAAATTCCAATTTTTATTTGTCAGAATACAGTAACAATTGGTCTTATACTAAAAACATTAAAAAAAATCTGTGATTCAGCATGCAAGCATGCATACAAATATTAATTCAAGGTAACCTAAAATATTTACAATAATTCAATATATATAGAATGTCAATATTACATATTATAAGTTATCAATGACATTGTACTAGTTATAATTTATAACTAGTACAATGGCATCGGATCCTTAAAATTAAAACTATGAATTGCCCCCGATAAACAGAAGAAAAATATTGTCCGTAGGTACAAAAAATGTCTGCCGATTTTTATGATGTCTGCCGATTTTTATGATGATTTGATGAATGTCTATAAACACTATTGTTCTTTGTCGGGGTCTCCACTTGTAGGTGATTCCTACTATCACTGTTTATTGGTCAGAAGGAAAAGTCACCATAACAGTTAAAAGACGAGTTTAATTTAATACTTGCACAAAACACAAAAGTTCAAAGGTTACAAGATTACAAAAGTATAAATGAGAGTGAATCGTGCCGGTCGAAAGGCGGGGAACAACTGGCGAGGCCCGCGCCTCGCGGCTTGCACCTAGTATGACCGAATGCACGGTCAGCAAAACATGTACAGTCAAGGGCAGCAATATATGCCTCGGGAGGATGGCGGATGGCGGAGCGCGGATTTGCCCCCCCCCCCCCAGAGTACGAAACGGGGCGCTCTCGGCGTTCACGCTCAGGCACGACATTACCTGAGCATGGAAGCCCAGAAAGGGATTCTCCAGCGTTAGAGCAGCTGGTACCCTCCTGGGGTAGCTTATTAATCTGCGTTGTCATCGTCATTAAGGGGGAGGTTGGGGGGATTGGAGCTCTGGAAACCTTACTCACCGTGAGGAACACAACACCACATACCTACAAAGTAAGTAGTGATGTTATTATGGCTTCGGTATTCTGTAAGGTGGAGGTACTTCCCCAGTCAGGCTGCTCCAGATTGAAGCGAGATGACGTTTCGCGTTTAAGGACATACCCGGGTCCAAAAATATCTAGGCAGTTGTTTCTCAAATACATGTGAACAAAGCAGGCGTCGAAAATATCAACACAAGCATGTCATAAACGTGTTATTGTAAAAATGTTATTAACCATTACTTTAAGTTTAAGCTTGTTTACTAACAATTATGGGCCATTGTTGTCTTAATAAAATAAATTGAATTGATAAACAAGTGAACATAACAGAGATCAAATATATCAATACACAAACCAGTTACGTACAGTCGAGTTCATAAATATCTGAGCAGCTAAATGCAAAATATGTAAACTTTTGCACCTTATTGCATGCGTGTGGGGCACGAAATTATCGCCCTTAGTCCCATTCCCATCTCGTAGCCAGATCACAGAATAAATAATAGTACAAGTACAGAAGACCCTCTGTTTTGATGTTCACGAATGCCGCCTTTTTACGTGCCTATTAATTATTATTAGCACGGACCGCACGCGAGCCGCGCCGTCATTGAGTTCTATTGCGCGGCGCGAAGGTCGATATTACTCCGCACCTTGCCGAAGATAGGGTTGTCATTTTTTTAAACGACGTCGGTGGCAAACAAGCGTACGGTCCGCCTCGGCGACAATAAGATATTTAAATGTATCACCTACGCATCTTGTACCTACAACCACAGAATACGCGAATTATAAATATAAGATAGCACGCGTGGTATATCTACATGCATAAATTATTACACTTAGCAGCTACTTAGGTAAATAACACCGAAAACATAACAGGCGTGTGACCGCGAACCGTAACGAAGATCGTAAAGTCTATCCCCGTCTCTGTCACACTTACTATTCGAGTAAAGGTGGCGGTTCGCGCCGCGACAGAGACACGCGACCGAGACAGAAGACCGCGACCGGAGACCGCGACAAGTGTCTCGGTCTCTTTGCATGTACTGTGAGTCGAGACCGAGACCGACGACTGCGACAAGTGTCTCTCCTCGACCGAGTCGTCAGTAGCGTAGAGTCTGTCCAGATAGTGAGTTGTGTTTGTGTCATGATGGATAACCGAAAAAGAATAGAAGAGCTTTTATTGGAAGAAGAAGAAGACGATGATTTGCTCTTATATTATTATTACAAATACAAAACTAAAAGAAGATTACCTATTAAGCAATTATATTTATCTAGAGGCCAAGAAGGATCATTTTCATTATTAGTGAGGAAGCACCTAATGTTTGATGACATTATATTCAGGAAGTATTTTCGGCTAAATAAAACTCAGTTTGATTACGTATTAAATTTACTGAAAAAAATAATGAATGAAAAAGGAGGAATATCATTGAAAGAAAAATTAGCACTAACTCTTAGGTAAGTTATAAAAATTACGGAAATCATCCTGGTCGAAGTCACGGTTAAAAATATCATGAAATGGTTCACTTTGTTCCGAAGCATTCGGTAATTGGCGAGATGTTAAATCAATCAATTCACTCTGTGCTTGGGGTTCCAGTGAAGCTGCACTTATTGGAGAATATGAATTGTATGATGAATTTGAAACATATGGTAATTGGCGAGATGATGAATCACTTGTTTGGTATCCTGGTGAAGCTACACTCGTTGGAGAGTAAAAAGTGTTGGACGAACCACGTTGACCTTCTATATCTTCGATCTCATACTTAGAGACAATACTAAATATTTCAGTTTTAGCCATTGCTCTCGAACGTGCGCTCAATTTTCTAAGCATAGTTTCAATATGTTTTGTAAATGTCGAAATATCATCGACTGATTCTGGAGATTTTAATGACTCGAGTTGACTTTTTCGGTTTTCATGTCTTTCTTTCAACAATTTAATAAACTCATCATCTTGTTTTTTCCTTTTGCTATTTTTCATGATGCCGGTTGATGTTACGGAACTTTTATTACGTGGTATAAAGCTGTCCTGTGTAGATCTAGAAGTTCCTGGTAAAGGCTCTACTGAAGGAGTATTATGTACTGATGCGTCTGCGACTACGGAATCTTCATGTCCAACTTCTGACGAGGTGTTAGCAACTTCTTGTTCTACACCGGTGGGACTTTGCTGTTCTTGTTCTATATTGGAAGAGCTTTGTCGTTCTGTTGGTGTGTTTTCTAAAAATCTTAAACGTTCATAAAATTGCCACTTTGAATTTTTAGCTGGTGCTGCAGATCCCGTCGATTTTTTTTGATTGCGCTTATATCTGTTATAGGAGTCCCTGATTAACTTCCATTTTTTGCAGCATTCCGAATCTGTAACATGTATAAAAGTGTGAAAAAAATTATTATAATAGTACATTTCATAACTAGGGTAGTGAAGCGAAGAAAGGCCGAGTGTTGCAGAAATTTATGGCCCGATCTGCAAGCGAGGGACGTAAATATGCGATGAAGGCTTTTCTTCATCACCTCCCGTGTTGTTGACATCATTTAATGTCAACACTTGGCCAGAAAGTGGCGTTTTCCGGACGACCATAGGACGAATACGATAGGTACGAACTACCCTCTTTCGAATTCGTATTTATCGTTTTTAATCGTAGTAATAATATTGTAACTTAACTGTTCTTGCAAACTAATAATACATAATAGATTTTAAAACTATTTTTTTTTCAGGTTCATGGCAAATGGAGAGACATATGCTTCGTTATCATTCGCATTTCGTATCTCACCTTCTTATATTTCACAAATAACGACGAATTGGAAGATTATTTTAGTGCCAATTCTAATGCCTACTCCAAAAGAAAGTGATTTTAGGCTCATATCTCAAGGGTTTTGGGAAAAATGGCAATTTCCCAATTGCCCAGGCGCTATTGACGGGAAGCACATGAGAATGAGAGCCCCTGAAAATAGTGGGTCGTTGTATTTTAATTATAAGGGATTTTACTCGATTGTTCTTCTGGCTATTGTGGACCATAATTACAAGTTCACTGCAGTAGACGTTGGCTCTTACGGCAAAGAAAGAGATAGTGGAATATTCCAAAAGTCTACAATGGGAAAAAAAATAATGAAAAATGAATTTAATTTTCCAGGACCAGAAAATTTACCAAATTCGAACATAAAATTACCACATTTTTTAGTTGGAGACGAAGCATTTAGTCTTGATACTTTTATGATGAAACCCTATGCTCGAAAAGTTGCAAAGAACGATTTAAGCAAAGAAATATTCAACTACCGCCTTTCTCGTGCTAGACGAGTATCGGAAAACGCGTTCGGTTTGCTGTCTCAGGTGTTTAGAATATTCTACACTCCTATCGGAATAGCTCCAGAAACGTGCACTGACTTGATCTTAGTTGCCTGTTGCTTGCACAATCTATTAAGAAATGGATTCTTGGAATCTGCCCAAATGCCCGTTCATCAGTGGAACCAAGAAGAAAATTTACCTTTAAATTTCGTTTCATTACGCGGAACAGGAGGATTTTCGAACAGCAACGGACTAGACATTAGAGCAAAATTAACCGATTACTTTACGTCACCACAAGGAGGAGTAGACTGGCAAGAACGTATTGTCACACGGCTTGCCTAATAATTGCACCCATGTTGAATTTGATGATGATTTTATGCAAAATAAATAAATAAAACATAACTTGCCTGTTTTTTTCATGATTTCAGCTATGCTCTTCCAAATATTGTCCTTCAAATTTTCGTCTCTGTACGACTCTAGTCGTGCATCATATATCGGTTGATGCTGTCTGATCAATTCAATCAGCGTTTCACATTCTTCGTCCGAAAAAGTACTCATTTTTTCAATCAGAACACGTGTGCTTTGAGCGCGACACGAGACACGTACGTCTAGTCCGAGGCAGCGACCGTCGCGCTGTCTCCTGCCTCGCGTCTCTGTCTCCTGTCTCGGTCTCGCTCGCGAACTGTCGCTTTAATGTTGCCTACCGTCAAGTGACGGTCGCGGTCTCCGGTCGCGGTCTTCTGTCTCGGTCGCGTGTCTCTGTCGCGGCGCGAACCGCCACCTTAACAGAGACGGAGATAGACTTTACGATCTTCGTTACGGCACAGAATACATATTAGTACAAGTACAGAAATCCCTCTCCAACAACCCGTTTAAAGAAATAACGACTCATGTCATGTTACGATACTACTAAGTTCAAATTCCGACCGCGCAACGCTAAATGCCAGATTTGGTAGCTAGCTACCGAATCTGGTTACGAGATGGGAATGGGATAATTTCGTGCCCCACACGCACGTAGGACTGTCACATAAGGTTTACTTTTCCGTGCTTGTAAAATGACTTGGCGTGTGTGACACGAACGATGTTTCTTGACGTGGCGGCAAAAAGGTTAAGTGCCTCACGAAATTTTAGTCATAGATACCAAAGGGCTCAACTCCTAAAGTATATTTTCAGAATAAACATGAAAATGTTGACTGAAAATTGGTAACAGCGTCATGTTTACTGCAGGCTAGTTTGTACACCTACATTTATAATTATTTGCATTTGGTAGACTCTTAAAGGACCCAACTAATTTGTAAGATTCTGTACATTTACTGGACAACGTTGTTCTATAATCAAACACAGCTTAAAATAGAGTGAGTAATAAAATCAATTAATTTTTTTTACTTAAGAAACACATTTATTCATTCCAAAAATAAGTTTGTTTCTTTTACTGAGTGCGAATGGTGGCAACTTTAGGACTCCATTATAGCATTTTGATTCGAATTGACTCGAACCTTAATGCACTCGTTTTATCTATTTATAACACGTATACTTCATACGTGTTATATCACGTATGAAGATTAATACGAATATGTTAATTTAAGCTAAACTAGCGTAAACGACGATTCTCATCAGTCTCATCACGTTATCTGAATATGTACTCAGACGTCGATATTCCATAACATTTTTTTTGCTTTTTACATTGAACTGTCTGTTACAATTTACTCTATAATTGGTAGTGAAATCTAAATATACAAAAACGTACAAAAAGCGATTCCCATTAACAAATGATCCGAGGGTTCAAAAATATATGTAGGTACACTCTTATGACATTGACAATAAGGTGCAAAAGTTTACATATTTTGCATTTAGCTGCTCAGATATTTATGAACTCGACTGTACGTAACTGTTTTGTGTATTGAATTGATATATTTGACCTCTGTTATGTTCACTTGTTTATGACATGCTTGTGTTGATATTTTCGACGCCTGCTTTGTTCACATGTATTTGAGAAACAACTGCCTAGATATTTGTGGCTGCCTGTTTGACGACATATTTTTGTCTGTCATTGTATTGATATTAATGAACGGTATTAGTACGCATTTCAATGAGTCTATCATTGTGCATATATCTTGGATCTAATTGTTGTAGAGAAATTTTTGGCTAAAAGATAGTACATAAATATTTGAAGCTCTGGGAACCCTTACCTTCTTGGGATGCCCTTGACTGTACACAGTGTGTCCTACATACGTTACCAAAGTCACCCCACACTGTCAAGAAGATAATAGTAACTCACAGCGAGCAAATAAAATTGACTTTAAAATAAGAACTGAACAATCTTAAAACAGAAGAGTGCAGCTTTTCAGCTAGCCTTGACGAATGGACGTCCACACAAAATATTCGGTACATGAATATTAATATACACTTTCCAACTCTTAGAATTAAAGGAAAAGGCACGGCTCAAAATCTTCACAGTATCCTTGAACAAAAATTGAAGGATTTCGGACTGACCTCAAATGATATTCTATGCATTGATTGCATTGTAACTGACGGTGCAAGCGTCATGAGCGCATTAACAAGACGAACTTCATCGTTCCACCAATTGTGTTACGCACATGGTGTACAACTTGCCGTTCTAGACGTTATTTACAAGAAAAAAACTAGTTCGATCTCTGCTGCTGAACCGTGTTGCCTAGAAAATCCAGATGTTGAAATGGTCGAAAGACGTGACGTAGAAAGCGATAGTGATTTCGATGAAATTGTGGAAGTTGAAGACGAAGAAGGTTTCGTTGTCATACAAACAAGGTCACCACCAATGCAAATGCAACTTGCTGACACTTATAGAGGACTCATAGAAAAAGTAAGAACTGTCGTCAAGCTGTTCAAAAAATCGCCGACTAAATCAGATCTTTTATATAAAAACGCCGAAGATACAAAGGGTCTCCACCTAATTCTAGATTGTAGAACACAATGGAGCAGCCTTGCTGACATGCTAAAAAGATTTATTTTATTAAAGCAGACCATTTTGAAATCTCTAATCGATCTTAAGTCGTCGATTACATTCAGTGAAGAGGAGCTTGAGCAACTAGAAGAAATAGCAGACTCACTGGACATCATCAAAACAGCAGTAGAGGCATTATGCCAGCGGGATGCTAACTTATTCACGGCCGAAATTTCCTTGAAGTTTATGATAGAGAAACTATCTCTTAAACAAAGTCAACTGTCAATAAATCTTGTAGAGGACAGAATTTCCCAACGCAGAATGCCAGAATTAAATGGCACGCTTAAATATCTCCAAAATCCGGCTAACTTCTACTAGGAGGGTTTATCGGAATATCCTTTCGAAAATCCAACAAATGCACGAGTGAAAGAAGTTATCATGAGCCTAAAGCCTAAACAACTTCACTAAATTTTACTGGGTCTTCACTAAATATTAGTGATAATCGATTAAATCGATCTGAGGTTGAATCTATCCCGAGTTCCTCTGTAACTATGAAGCAACAATTGCAAGCTGAGATTCAAAAAGCTATAGCTGGTTCAGATGTCCAACAGTCATCATGCGATTTGGATATTGAAACTCAGATCAAAGTTGAAATGGCCTTGTTTGACAGCGGCAGCAAAATGCCCGAAAACTTGGAGCATGCGTATAGGTCATTGTTAACCATACCGCTGACCAGTGTGGAAGCAGAGTGTTTTCTGCGGCGGGTTACTTGTGCAACCACTTACGAACGAGAATGAACCAAGACTCGTTAGATGCTCTAAGTTTTCTCAGATCTCATTATCAGGGAACTGGCACCAAATAAAACACAAACATAAATATACAGAATTTTATAAACCGTCTCCTTTAACAACTCTAATAAAGTTTATTTCAAAATTGCTGATAGTATTCTTATATACACTTAGCTCATTATTGATTTGTT
Source organism: Lathronympha strigana (assembly GCA_949128165.1). NCBI lineage: Eukaryota > Metazoa > Arthropoda > Insecta > Lepidoptera > Tortricidae > Lathronympha > Lathronympha strigana. Next base: position 1,915,473 of record OX421917.1, read on the forward strand.
TTTATTATACTTAATAAAAAAACAACGTTAGATTATTCAAAATATTGTAACTGTGCTGTGATTCATTTTGTAATGTATGATTTAATTGTTATAATTATTGTAAGATTGTGTTGTTTCAGTAAGAATTAATATTTTGTGTATTGATTTGTTCCTACTATGTCTATTACTTATAATAAACAAAGTTAATTGTTACCGCCCACTGTGATTGTTTTACTTAGTAATTGTTTATTTTATTTCGAGACTTTAATTATGAGTAAAGTTTAATTTTAAGAACACATCTAACATAAATGTTTATTTCAGTCCTCCGGCCGGTAAGCGCCATTTTACGCAAAACTAAATTGCTGCCTGCCGGCTCCGTCGGGCTGAAAAATAGTATACAAACCTCGGCCGGTAAATGGGAAAGCCTCGGATCACATGTTAGTCGACCTCGGCTTCGCCTCGGCCGAAAATTACATGGAATCCGCGGCATTTCCCACTTAAACGGCCTTGGTATGTAATGTACTATTTGTTTATTTGAAAGCCTACATTTTAATAATTGTCCAAGACCGGTCCAACCGCGCCGGGCGACTGAGGGGAAAGAAGAGCGCTGGGGACAGCCCCGCGCCGGAGCCTAAGCAACCACCGATCCGAGCGCGCGCGCACACCTCTCGATTAAACATGAAATTATAATTAAGTATTACTGCATGTAGAAGAATAAACTGATTTTACCAAGAATCTGCATTTCATCATTAAGAGTGGCGACCGTGACAGGACGAAAAAAGAAGAAAACTCCATGTCACGCAACGGGAAGCCGTTATTTAACGGTCATTTTTTGAACTTTGGACTTCGCTGCACAAGACAAAGGAAAGACGGTGTTTCCTTAAAATCAAGCACTGCTTAATAATGCTACAAGTGTGAAGCCTAAATAAATGCTTTAGATCATATAGCTAAGCGCTTAATTTGCACGTAAATCATAAAGATACACATTAATAAACAAAACTAGTATGTTTTGTGCACAATAGTGTTGTGTTAAACTGGAAATTATTTCCTCTTTGCACCTACACTAAAGTACTTATACATAATTTTTGCGTGGCTTAGCTATCTTAAGTATGCATAATTTCCCCTTAGCAAATCTTAAGCCTTAATTAAAAAAGTGTTTACTTAAAATCAAGCACTGTTTAATGCTAAGAGTGCGAATGATTAAATGCCTTGAATATATATAGCTAAGCGCTTAACTTGCACGTTTAAACATAAATAGGTACTTATATACATTATAGATAGACGCGCAGCGTTTTCCTTATCGACAAATCATAAATCACATTTCTTTGTTGCAAAAAAAGGCTATTCAATTTTATTGCACGTTATTTTTGAAAGCAAATCTTTATGCCCTTATTAGTTGCTCAACTATCTATCTCCTTCCTTAAAAAACAAACTTAAATTTAGTACATAACATTTTGCTAAAATTTATCGCCGAACATTCCAGGCTGACCGCTTACATAAGCGCCAAGCGGTCGTTAAAATTGCACTGTGTCTCGCGCGGCGCGGCACCGTGTCTCAGCGTGTCGAGTCGCCCGCACTATCGGAGCGCACGGAGTAACGCGGTGTCTCACCGTGTCGACACGGCGCGCAGCTGCTACTTCTATTGTTTGGTTTGATGCACATTTTTACTTTGTTTAACACATTAATAGCATAAAGTTTAAGTGTTTAAGATGGCTGAAACTTCTAGCGCTGAATTAGAGGCAAAGAAATTGAAGGAGTTAACTAAATCACGGGGCACAATTAAGGGTCGTTTGACAAGATTTAAAGATTATGTTTCTGTTTTGCATCCATGTAAACAAGAGGAAATAAGTGACTTAAAACTTAAAGAATTGAAATTTCGTTTGGAGAGAATTGAAGGCTTGTTGTTTGAGTTTAATGAAGTTCAATCTCAAATTGGAATGTTTTCGTCGGATGAGGGTGATGATAGTGAGTTGGAAAATTTTGAAAGCATTTTTTATAGCACATTAGCTCAACATATCCTTGACACGCGTCTTAAAACTCAAGAAGGAAAAGAGGGGAGCCTTCACTCAGCTCGCTCGACTTGTTCAAATACGTGTAGTCATCATCATCAACTCTCAAATATTAAGCTACCCACTATAAAACTACCTATGATGGCCATTACTTGAAATGGTTAGAGTTTAGAGATACTTTCGAGTCTTTAATTCATTCCAATGAATCGATATCGGACATAAATAAATTCCATTATCTACGATCATCATTGGAGGGGGGTGCGGCCTTGATAATCAAATCATTAGAGTTCAGCTCAAAAAATTATACCGTTGCGTGGGATTTAGTTCGTGAACGATACGATAATAAGAAGATTCTTATCAATAACCACTTAAAAGAGTTATTTGAATTAGAATGTATCTCAAGTGAGTCTTACAAAGCAATACGGTTCATGATTGACCATGTGTCAAAAAACTTAAGAGCGCTTAATACTCTAGAGCAGCCCACTGATAAATGGGATGTTCTCATCATATACTTGGTGTCTACTAAATTAGATGCGACTACCTTCACAAAATGGGAGGAGCATAAAAACACTTTCAAGGACGTACCGGCCTTATCAGATTTCTTGCAGTTTTTGCGTAACCGTGCTGATGGCTCGGAACCGGTTTAAAAAATAGCGGTTAATACCGGTTTTACTCCGAACTATCAAAAGAACGCGAACGTTTTAAGAACATAATAAAATCCTGGATTTAACCGGTTTATCCGAAAAGCAACTTGACGGTCTAAACGCTACGTTGCCAGATTTCGTGTTCAAGTCGCAAGACGTACGAACGGATGGTTCCTTTAACAATTTTAGTTTTATGATTTTGCATACATGTATATAGTAGAGACAGGTCAAAAAAAATAGGCAAACCAGTGAGCTTGTATTTATAGGTGACAGCCAACAGTGTCAATAATTTATTTAAAAGAAATCAAAATATAAGTTCTTACAGGGTGTATTTTCTTTTCGGGCCAATGAGGTCAACTACCAGTTCCCGAACTGTTACACGAAAATGATCTTCAGACCTTTCCTCGATTTTAAATTAAGGTTAGTGGCCTCTACAGAAAAAAAACATATCTACAGGTTACGAGAAAAAGGTAATTTTTTACAAACATTTATTTGTGCTTATTTATTCAATTCCTATCCAGAATAAAAAGTTTGTATGGGACATGGAACCAAAAAAAAACTTTTTATTTTTTTAAAGTTAAATATTACAGAGTAAATAACGACACCGTGTCCCGAGCTAGAAAGTTCTACAGGGCCCAATTTCTGGTTTATTAAAGAAAACTTATTCATTGAATATGGAGAAAAAACTGTATTAACTTAACATTTTACTATCACGCCTATCAGTCCTATGTCATGTTATGTTTAGGAACCGTAGGCATATTTGGCATATTAAAAATCCTATGTCTTTTTATTAAATTTTTAAAAGTAAAAAGTCCGAAATCTTCGCATTTCTTTCAAGTACTACGCAGGAAGCACAACTTTTTTTAAATGCATTTTCATATATTTTCCTATTAGTCGTAACAACAGGCAGGATGCCGTTAAATGTAATACAAACATGATTATCAGTCCCATACGGATGAAATTCATAATAAGAAAATTATCTTTTTTTACATTTTGGTTTAAGTATAGATGAAATAAAACACATTTTTTTAGTCAAAATTTGGCACTTTCACACCCAACAACAATTTAGATGACGCACCAACTAAACTTAAAATTTTAGCACCATCTTGTATCGGGTATTTTTCATTGATAATAATATTATAAGAATATACCTAATGGATAGTAGATGTGGAAAGCTCAGTGGCGAGTTGGCTATGTGTCAGTGACACCTCTCTACCTTCATCCCTGATACTCGTACCGGTGTTGCCCCCTTGAGCCATCCTAGATGTCACCTTTTGTGGGGGCCCATCTTATGTGGGCGAGTTACCGTCTGCCGTAAATCAAATTGCTTACCTTTTTCTTAGGCAGACGCCCGATTTTATTTTCCATAACCCAGTATTTAGTGCACCACTTTCACCTAAACTAAAAGTTCAGTATATTTTAGACTCCATTAAATCTCAATAGTACATACACCCTGGCGGGTGCTGCCTCTGCGTGCGTCCCATGGTTCGGGCAAGTGCAACATCCACTCGGTGTACCCCTTACATTTCATTACATTGTCGAAAGGGCCTCTGCGTTTTGGTTTTAGCTCCGCGTAAGCCTCCCAAATGTCCGGAACATCATTGTTCCGCGATGGGAAAGACATGCCTGACATAAGTCTTTATTTTCCAAATAATACATTTTACAAAATTACTTATTTCTGTTTTTTTTGCTGCCCGTTATTGAGCAAAGGCCTACTCCATCGTGCTCCATAAACCCCTATCCGCCGCAATTCTTGTCCAGGTAGAGCCTGCATACAGCACAATGTCGTAATTCCACTTTCGTTGAGGACGGCCCTGCGGCCGTTTCTCTACGCGTCGCCACCAGTGAAGTACGCGTTCGCTCCATCTGCCGTCTTTAGCTCGAGTAACATCATCAAATCATCATTGATAGTATGTAAATTAAAATATGATGATGAATAAAAAGGAACCCCCTTTTTATCATTTAGGTACGGAACCCTAAAAATGAAAGTATACTAATTAACAGATATAAATGTATGTAATTATTTGTTTTTATCAATTTTCAAATCACTTATAGGTACAACTATAAATAAAGCAATTACGTGGCAATCGTGGCATCCTAGGAACTATATATGCCTCAGGCGGAGGATTTATGGCATCTTATCTATACATATTTTAAAATGTTTTTTTTTTGTTATTATCATATTTTTGTGGAATTAAACTTATTTGTAATTGCTTAATTGAAACGATTAATATGAAAAAAAAATATCTTTGAAAATAAAAAAATATTCTTATAGAAACTATTGTGTCTAAAAATATTAAGTTATAAAGTATAAAGTCTTCCTCGATTTGAGCTTCGATTTATAGTCGGATTTTTTTTCCATACTTATTTTCTTTTCATATCAGACAGGAGTGGAATACATCGCCATTAAAAAAATACTGTCTGGAAATTACCTTACATTCTCTTACCATGTAGGTTTTTATTCTAGAATCTGTAAACGCCTATCTCCATTCGGTGTAAATCGAAAAGGAAGGGAAGGTCTAAAAATATACTTTTTATGTAACAGCACAGGATCTGGTAGGTACCCTCACTGACCCATACAAAATTCACTCTGTATAAATTACTAACATTTTTTTAAACCGCAATAGTGTAAAGGTTGCAAACCTGGAGTTAACTGTTAATACATAATTTGTGATTATTTTGGAATATTATACTCGTACTAAAAAGTAAAAATAGTGTGGGAAATACTGAATTTATATTATTTATAATATTATTTCTTCAATATTTGATATTATTATTTCTTTGAATTTATGTAGTTCGCGGCAGAAGGAAACACGCTTAAAAATGATTAAATATGCGAAACAACGTGCTTTTTAAACTTTGCTAACTGGACTGTAACTTGTTTATCCTGCGTCGCAAAAACCGGTTTTTATTGTTCTAAACCGGTTAAACGAACAAGAACTTTATAAAAATAGTACTCTAAAAACCGGTTTAAAAATAACGATTTCACGAACGTAACCGAAATATAAAGGTTTTGCGCCAAGTACATGATACCGGTTTGAAAATTTAACCGGTATCCGAGCCTTGAAACGTAGGATCATGGTGTTAATAAACGCGATTAATCCGTTCTAAAGTGTTTAATTTCAATGAGTTATTCATTGAAATTAAATCGCGGTAACAGAAGACAATATTATGTTCAACACTGGAAATCAATTGATTGAAGTCTGAAGATGATCAATGAAATGAAAAAAGACGTTTATGTCGAGAAACAAAATCTTTCAAATTTAAATATTGACAAATAAATTATGATTAGATTATTAGTAGGAGATCCAATCATACAACCCTCACCTATCTAATTACGCGATGAAATATGGTTTATGTTATAGCTAACTTGTCCAACGTCATGTACGGTTGGAAAATGGACCATTATAAAAATCTGCTATGAAAGTTAAATAGAAATTAGGCAACTATTGAAGTTGTGATGAAGTGGACGGTTTGGGGGCATTGATTGCTTTAAAGGTTATATCAGAGAGAATCACTATACGATTTTGATTTGCTTTATCAGGGTCACAAGAAAGGATATTTTCTTTTTGTGAGTCCATAAAATTATCTATATAACCTAAATGTTTTCCATGAATGCATATTTCTGAAGCTTCACAATCAAAACAACTCATATTGCGTACAGTTGTTCTTGATGCAGACTTTTCCCAAAGAACTTGGTACACGGAAAAGGTACCCCTGAATGGTTTTAATGTTTTGGGAATTAACTTTTCTTTTAATAAGATATCCTCCGCGTCTATTTTTTTCACAATTATGTTATCATTTTCAAAGTAAGTTTTCATCAAATCGTAAAATTGTTGAAATGTCCCAATATCCTTCCCAAAAGTTACCATTCGGTCCGCAGTCCTTTTAAGCGTCGCTCCAATTCCGTCAGGAGCACCTTTTCCATGTCTTGCTTCTGAGTAGTTCCATGTTACTCTTTTTAGTTGCGAGAAGTCTGCACAAAATTGGGTAATCAAATAAAATATGTACTTGTTTCTGTATTGTGAAGTCGGTGAGTCGGACAAAAAAATTAAAGGGTTTAGATTAAACACCTCCTGCATCAATGGCATTAAGTGGGCCCATACAGCTGGAGCATCATGCCGTAAGCATTCACTAATTGTGCACATGGATTTTGGGGTAACTTTCCCAGTGGTAAAATTGTAAGTGTAAATAACGGCAGTATGCAAAGACACTTGCTGCCTGCTGGCGCCGAAATGAAATGCTTGTACTTCTGCCCCGTACTTTAAGGAATAATTTTCTGAAAAATCTATATGTACGCAAGCTTCATGAATATTGAGGTTTTCTTTTAAATTCCTTACTGCATTATATTGACTCATAATTTTGAAGCTATGATGAAAAAATTTTTTTAAGTCATCTTCTAATTTATCAATTGCATCTTTTGTACATAAGGTGATTTCCTTTTTCTCTGTGACTATCAGTTTTTTCTTTATATTATTTGGAAGACTAACTTGCCTAGACACTCTTTTCCACTCATTAAAGGTACAGGGAGAATTTTCAGAATCCACGCAATATTCTAGTCGGTTCGATATGCAAGTATTACATTTTCTTTTTAAGCAGTCTAAATTTCTTGAATCACAGCAAAGTTTTGAAAGCACCTGATTATAATTTTGTTCACGTATTATTGACCTTTTGTGCAAACCCTCAATTAATAATTTCATATTTTCGTGAATTTGGCATCCGCAGGTGTCTCTATTAGATTCTTTAGGGAAAGTTACCCAAAATGGCCGCAGTTTACAAAAGAATGAGTAACTTACTTTGATCTTCGTGTCATCAAAAAATTTTTTGAGTAAATCTCTCAATGGTAAGCACAAGTACCGTTTCTGCATTTGCATTTTATTTTTCGTTATGTATTGTTTCTTGCCTGAACAGAGTGTGCTGTTGGCATCTTGTAAGTAAAATTTTGTTATTGCCTCGATCACTGGTAACTTCTTACTTTGTGAACTAACTGATTGATTTGTGTCAATGCTGGTGTCAGCAGATGTATTTGCGGGTGAATCTAAGGAAACTGTATTTGATGAGTTACTTTCCTTCAGCTCGTCAATGACGTCAATCAGCAGTCGGGAATCTTTAAGTAGCTGCTGTAGTCTTTGTATCTTTCTTGCTAGTGCCCTGATCTTTTTCTTATAACTTATGAGTAGTCTTAATAGCCGTTTTCTCTTCTTCATTTCTTCATATTTAACTTTTTTTATTGCTAATAGTTCTGCTGCACGATTCACTTTTAAGGGGTCTTCTATTCCAACGACGTTTGTATCCGAAGAAGTACTTGCGCCTTCTTCACAAGTAGCAGCTGGTATTGAAATTGCTTCGAAAGTTGATTGCTGCTCTTTCTTTTTCTTTTCTTGTCTGTACCTTAAGATCCAATTAAAATTAATAATTTTGTATTTAATTTTTTTATATTACACTATAATACAAGTAGTCCCGTAGGCAAGTATTAAGTAGGCGTGAGGGTAAGTGTAGGTGTAGATGTAGGAGTTGATGTAGGGGTAGATATAGGGTTAGGTGCAGGCGTAGATGCACGTGTATGGATGGATGTAGGAGTACGGTTAGATGTGGATGTAGGAGTAGGTGTATGAGCAGATTTACGTGACTGGTTTGTATAAAATTGCAAATATTTTTTTGGGATGCGACTGCGGCTGCCATAGTGAAAGTTCTTTATTTTGATTAGTACTCTTATTTTCAAAATATTACTATACCCTCCAAAGTCTTGTGTGGGTCAAAATCTTTTTTGTTGTCTTGAAATTTTGTCCCCAAAAATGTGAAGGAGTGGAGCTTTTTGTATGAGGTGAAGTTATTTTATTTCTTAGATTAGCCATGTGAGATACGATATTCACCTTTATATTCAGATTTCAGCAAAAAAGATTTTGTGCCGTATACTGAACTACTGACTGCCTATCTACCAAAAATAAACTTAAGTATTTTTACCTTTTAGTGTTTTCTCTCCATTTTTTGCGTTGCTCTTTAATAGCGCGAAGGGATTTTTCAGGTTTATTTTCGGTTTTCTTTTTTAAATATTTCTGTCGTCTTTTTTCTTTTTCTACAGCAAGCAATTCTGGATCATTTTTTATTTCTACATACCGTCGTTTTTGGCATAATCTTTGTTTAGCCAGCCTATCTTCTCTTTGTTTTTTTGATTCAGGGGGCATCTTCTTAACTTAAATTACAGCTACATATTATTATTATCTATAATCAGTCTTGGACCAGTCTTTTTTAATCTAAAAATAAAATAAAAAATCGATTAGTATGAGATATGGGACTTGTCTTACAAGGACTTATAATTATGACTTACCAGTTTTGTTAATCACTTTTTTTTCCATATAATCAATTATAACTAGGCGCCGATTACTTAACCTGAAATGTAAAGAACCTGTATTATTTTGCAGGAAATTTATTTCACGCAACTACGCAAGTAGGCTTCTAGTTTTCAAACAACAAGCGAACAGTGTGGAAGGGGTCTATGGTGCTAAAGTATTTTCGTACCGGCTTCTACTACTGCCTATAAAATTTCCAAATTACTCTAAATGGAAGCATGCACTTCATTACGACTTAAATGAGCTTAATATCAGTACCTAAGCCTATTGTGATAAAAATACGTGAGTGTTAACCGTTGCAATTTAATATCAATATGTCTCACGAAAGTTTAAATTATATCAGTACCTAAGCGTTTTGAAAAAGATCACAGGGACCACAGGATACGTTTATCTATGAGAATATTTCCACCTTCATGTAGTATAGCATCTAATAAATTGTACGGCTGTCCCAGTTTTTCAATATAGACTCCAGTGTAGGTATTGATGCTGTTTGAATCATAATCATTAAATATCTTTAGATTAAAATTATCTTCACATAAGGCTTTGCATTGGCCTCCTTCGAATGTAGCATATAAGACAACAAAATCTTGCAATATATACAAAAATCGGCTTTTGTCAACAATATGACGATTTGTATCAATTAATAATATATAATACTTGAGCTCCATGATTTCTTATTGTTACGTCTCAGAAACTCGACCTTAAACAAGAAACGCATATGCACTACCGTCATTATTCTGAAAACTTGTCATTATCCTTCCACATTATGTATTTCTCCTGAACGTGAGTCATTATCCTGAAAGTGCTAATTCAGGACAATGACATTCAGAAGAATGACAATTTCGACAAAACTTGTAACTCGTTTTTGCGCCACGGTATTAAAATGTTGATATTATAGCCCATTATGTACACAAAACCTTTATAATTTTAGTGAAAATAATAGTCTAACATTACATTATTATAGATTATATCCGTGAAAATGATAATGACATCTGATATGAACTTTTTAGAAGAATTAATTTCAAAGACTTACCTGCCAAAAACAAGCACGTGTATCTCCTCCAAATCGCGTCGCTCGACTGCGGTGCGGGGAGCGGGGAGGGCTGTTCGCCTGGTCACAAGTTTCCCCCCTCCCATCTTCACACTCGATGCGTTATTTAAAACAAAGATTTGTCAGGACAAATACGCGCTTTTTTTTAACACTAGTTTTTAGGGTTCCGTAGCCAAAATGGCAAAAACGGAACCCTTATAGTTTCGTCATGTCCGTCTGTCCGTCTGTCCGTCTGTCCGTCTGTCCGTCTGTCACAGCCGATTTACTCGGAAACTATAAGTACTACAGTGATGAAATTTGATGGGAATATGTGTTGTATGAACCGCTACAAAATTATGACACTAAATAGTAAAAAAAAGAATTGGGGGTGGGGCCCCCCATACATGTAACTGAGGGATGAAAATTTTTTTTTCGATGTACATACCCGTGTGGGGTATCAATGGAAAGGTCTTTTAAAATGATATAAAGTTTTCTAAAAAACATTTTTCTTAAAGTGAACGGTTTTTGAGATATCAGCTCTCAAAGTCGTAAAAAGTATGTCCCCCCCCCTCTATTTTTATAACTACGGGGTATAAAATTCTAAAAAAAATAGAGGTGATGCATGCTAATTAACTCTTTCAACGATTTTTGGTTTGATCAAAGTATCTCTTATAGTTTTTGAGATAGGTTGATTTAACTGTAATTTTGGTTAAGTTATTGTGCTTACACTGAAAACGATGGCTGAACCTTATAAGTTTAGGCTCCATTCACCAGGTGTATAAATTGACATAATAAGTTTATTATATTTGCTGCTACGGAACCCTTTGTGCGCGAGCCCGACTCGCACTTGGCCGGTTTTTTCTATATTAACTTAGCGTATTATTGGCAATATTACAAAGAATATGATGATTGATCTTTTATTATTACAGCACCGAATTGCAAAAAGCTTAATGAGATCACATTATTTTATTAAATCATAATAATGGTGCGCGTGAGCAGAGGCGACACATGAAAATATTACAATTTAACTGCGTTTTTTTGCCATAACTTTTATTATTTTTATATAATCGTGGTTTTGAGCAACATTTGCGTTAATCGTTTACTGATTTGAGTGATTTTTATTTTAGAAATAGGGATACTCGTTCTCGAGAAATTGTCAAGGACAAAAATTTAGGCCCTCTGAAAGATTCACCCTCTATGTATGCCTATTAGGTATATTTTGTTTCCCAAGATTGTCTGCATGCAGACAATCTTGGGAAACAAAATATAATAGGCATACTTAGAGATGTCTAGTAAATCAAAATGTGTATGTATCTTCGGTAGGTTTCAGTTATCACATATATTTTACTGTATGATTTTAAGTGTCAGATTTTAAGTGCTTTTACTACTAGTTTTGTTAAAATTAGTTTTACGCGTACGTATGTAATAAAAATAAATTCTTGTAGTTTTTCCTTTACACTCTAGCTAGGGGCCACTATACCCCTGTAAAGCTTCGAATGATTAAAATTATTGTACTTTTATCTAATAAGCTTTCTTGTAGTGACTGTTTGTTTACCCAAATAAATGGAAAAAAAAAGAAACGGATGCACGGTTAACAAAGCGCCTGCTATCTCGCGATAGACCCTTTATCTAAGTATTATCGTAGGCAACTACTGGACACTGCTTACTTAACTAACATATATATGTTCTAGACAAGACCGATGGCCCCTTATGCAGGGGTTGCCTGTCAGCCGATGAAACATTCCTCCACGTCACCCTGAAATGCGAGGAGGTAGCTACAGAACGGGCTCAAATCCTCGACACTACGAGGACGCTTCGAGAAGCCTGTGGAGGCACTAGGAGGCTCCTGGCTTCTGATCGGAGCTAGGTTGGTTTAACTTTTAACCAGCAAATATGTTACGCACACTGGCTCGATATTTTGCGGGCTAAGTGCGGAAATTGGAGCACTAACCACAAGCGTATTAACCAATAAGGGTAGGTAAGTACCTTCGTGAATTTAGCAGTACCTATCCGATATGTTATGTCGTTTATCTTCGTAAGTGGATAATATTGGTGGCTTATTATACAGCGAACTAACAAACAAGCGCGCAGCTAATTAAGAATTAATCCATTAACCTGTCTTACCACTTTTTGGATCATCGCCCGGTTGTCCGGGCCACGTGCTATTTAAAATCAGCTACCATTTTAAACAGCAATGCTTCCCACTCTACGAAGTCACCTTACACTTGCTAAAACCAACCTTGGCACTGGCAAAATTGTCCCGCCAGCAGCCTTCGTGAGCTTTTTTCCAAAAAAAATCCATGATAATTTTTTTTATTTTATTTCAACGGAAAACTTACAGCTAAGTTAATAAAATAAAAACTATATAATAAAAACAAATGTCCTAAAATCTCTGTGTCTGTTTGTTTGTCCGTCTTTCACAGCAAAACGGAGCGACCAATGAGGATTACCGCGGGAGCTACCGTAGCTCATATTCATCATCACTCATGCGTGGGTCTTGTGGCAATATGAGAGGATTGTCAAAGTGACGTTTGAAATGTTCCCGCAGGACCCACGTTCCACTAGCGCCCCTAGCGGCGAATCGACTCGCGGTAATACTCATTGAAAGGATTTTTTTTGTTTCGAATGATTCCAAGCAAGTCCATATCTGGAGGAATCAAACAACCGTACACTTGAGGTGTTCGACCCGCAAAACACATTTTTTGTATAGAACAGACAATACCAGCCCGGTTGGTTAACCCTTTGACCGCCGTTGTCACCTATACAAGACAACGATAGTACGATACACTAACGCCGTCGTCTTGTATACAAGACAAAGTTTCAACCGCTTACTAAATGGTAAAATAATAGAATTTAAAAATTATTTTGTACTCGTATCAACTTGTTGACCCTTTGTTTTTTCATACATTTACTTTTTAAGCAGGTATATGAATCCATTGTTTCATAATAAAGGATTTAAAAAATATGCTTATAATTTCTACATTTTTCCGTGTCACTGTCGCCGTTGGCATGTATAAAAGACAGCTAGGGATGGGAAAGTTCAATTGATGTGCAAGTTTTTAAAATGAATATGTTTTCACGAATCTGGTTTTATTTAAGCGTTCAAACATTTAATTGCCAATTATTGTCATTGTTGGTAACTACTCGTAGTAAGTAGGTATATGTAGAAAAAAAAGGCATAATAATGGATAAAGTTTAGGCAGCTTCTTCAGTAAATTGTCCATTGCGGTTTATTTGCCGAATAAATTATTGACCGCAGTGACAGCGGAGGTCTACATTTTAACTCGATATATATATAGTACAGGGTGGCCAAAAAAAAACGGGAAAGCCGGCGCCAGGCAGCATTTGGGACCCATATAAACCCCCCTAGACATTTTTTGGACCGATCAAATTGATTTGATTTTGAAAAAGTTCAAAAAATAATAATAAATAATTTGTACGATGTGGTCATTGTAGATGCACCCCGAATAATGTAAACTCGTCTGAAGTTCGTACGAAATGGCAGTCGCAAATCTAAATTTGCCAGTTTTTCTAATGTTGGCCTCTTAAAACAGGAAAAAGTCGTCAAAAATAGCAGAAAACAGTAATTTATTGCACTTGGACGTACTAAAAGTAGTCGTGCGATAAAAAAAATTAAAATAATGCTGAAATTGACTTACGTGTGAGGTTATTTCTCCTATTCGATTTGTAGGTAGAGATGAAGCAACACACTATTTTCACAGATATTTTCACTTAATTGTATCAATGCACCAAACAAATCACACTGATATTTCACTGAAACACTCATAAATTAATTATTAAACGATTCAGGCGAAAGCATCAATGTAAACAATAACAAACCAAGTGTTGCCACCATGCATACCTATGAATGAGTTCAGGCAGTGCCTACATGTGCGTTCGGATAATTAGTACTGAGTTGAAGTGTGTTTATTGACTTGGTCGTAAAAATATGATGTTTACTGTTTTTCAATATTGTAAATACAGTATTTACAATATTGTCTAGTGTGATTTTATTTATTTTATTTGCGGCTTATACGCAATCGACCACAAAAACAATACCATTCGATCTGTAATGGTGCCTCTACACTCTAGTTCCAGTGCCTCAAAGGCGTTTTTCACAGCTTTATTTAGGTCATGTGTTCAAATAGGTTTATTTTTAAGGAGCGTTCAGACAGGGGCAGTTTGACCCACAATCTGATAAATAAAATGCAAAAATTAGTACAAGTGATTTTACAAATACGAATGCATTTATTACATTACATGTAGTACTACATAGTATGCTTATTTAATTCGCTGCTTTATTTTGACACAAATTAGACTTTATAATGAAATAAAATTTGTTTGTCTAGACGGGCTTTAAAACCAGTTTCTCCAGAAGGCCTACAGCCCCTCATTCACGGCAGTCCGCCGGCACCTCCGGCACGTAATATAGCATCGTGAATGTCGTTGCCGGATGCGTGCCGTACGGCAACATTCTGCTGGCTCCGCCCACCTCCTTGCACTAAATTACGGTAATAAACAATTGAGAAATGCGGCAATGCAAAAAATATTAATTATTCATTATTAAAAATGATATAAGAGATGGCGGCATTTTTTTAATTCGAGTACAGTGTATGCGCTAAAACGCAGCGCTGCGCATCTTTCAACGAATAAGTGCGAATTGGACTGCCAGGCTGGGCCACTTGCACACCGTGTGTCCGCTACATCCAGCCATGCCGGAGTGCCGGCGGACTGCCGTGAATGACGGGCTTACCACGAACCACGAACGAAGTTTCACCTCTCTGTCGCACTTGAGTGAGAAATCACAAGTGCGAAAGAGAGGTATACTTTCGTTCGCGGTTCGTGGTAGGCGCTCAGGTGTCATTTTTTGTGTGAATTCTTGTCGTTTGCATACCGACGCATATGCATGTGAATTTTTGTCTTTCTACAGAATGTTCATCGTTTCGCATGAGAGTATTGCGAATACGTCGGTGTGCTAACATTACGTTTTGATCGAATGGGAAAAATAAATAAAGGCAGGCATCTTAATCTACTTTATTTTATTATTAAGAATACACAGAGAATTACAGTCAGTGAACCAAGACACTGCCCCGTGTAATATTTGAACATGATGATTTATAGGTCCTACACGTCGATTGGACTACACGGCCATCATTCGTTTATCGTACGGACCACAAAACAAAAATTGGCTAGGCACTATGGGAAGCGTAATAAAATAATAGTAGATTAGATTACGTGCCTAGGCCGTAAATGTAGGAAATGTCTCGGATCACATGTAATTGACCGCCGATGCGAAGCAGAGGCTTTAAGGGCCTCCACTAGCTGACGCGGAATACCCGGAACGGACGCCCGTCTAATAAGAAATTGTATGAACAGCGCTAAGTGAAGCGGGCACACGGAGCGGGCGTGTAATAATAAATCCACCCGCCGCGTGCACCCGCTCCGTGCACCCGCGCCAGCGAGCGTTAGCCCTTACATTTTTTTGCTCGACGAAGCCGGCAGGCGTCAATTTGGTTCAGCGCAATGTGGCGCTTGCCGGCCGAAGGGCAGAAAAATAGTTTCGCCTATTATGGTTTTTACTTAGTCAGGTCCGTCATCTAGTGAATATCTGTAAGAGTGGTTTTAGTGTCACGCGGACCGTCCGTGTGGATTGTTCGCTTCGGAGTACAGGCGCGAACAATGCACTCTCCGCACGATACAGCCGACATCCGAGCAGCAATCTGCGCGGATGGCTTTTTTAATAAATATTGCTCCGTGCGGGCAGTCCGCGCGACTCTAACCCCAGCCTAAAAAAGCGAACATTTAAATGGTGGGTGGCACCATTTACTAAAATAGAAAAAAATCGGGTTTGACAGTGAGTGACGAGATGACGTCACATTCCCCGCACACCTACACGATACTGTACACAAAGAGAATAACTTTACTATAGGATCTGCACTGCTATGCTATTTGTATAAGTACTGCATCGGGAGTGCGGAAAAATAAATAAGTACTTTGAAATCGCAATCGATTTTGATAATTAAAATCATTATTGGGTTTAGATTTTCAGTAGCTATTACAATACCGCATCAACCATAGAATTACGATTCGCTAGTGGCTAAAAGTAATTTACTTAAGTTACATTTTATCGATAATAACTAAGAAATTGATCTCTTTTATTCAGTATCAGCAATAAACATCGCTGTATGTCCGAAAATTCATTACTGCAGGCGCTGCAATCAAGGAAGACAATCAACAGGTGTACGATCACAATCAGCAAGGTATTGCAACAAATACTTCAATACTTTGTTCTGTAAGTCCTACGACCTCTGCCTATCATAAAGTCTTATCTTATCAGTGAGGGATGTCTGTTGCCCAAGTCAGCAGACGGAAACCTATGGAAAGGACCTCTAGGTAATAGGGTTTTGTAGTATTCGTATAGCCAACGTCTCAGGCTCAAGCGCTGATCATCAATTGTAGTAGCAGTTGAAACAGGATACCAATTAGTATGGCAAGTACTTGCGTACTTGATGCGTGGTTTCATTCGTTACTATTACACAAAATAACAATAATTTAAAACGTTCTCTGCAGATCTTACATTTGAGAAGGAGATACGAGAACCAATTTGACAGTGTACTGTGTACAATGAAATCGAATAAAAATCTGAGATAAAAAATACTAAAAGATATTCCATTGCCAGGGTTCGAACCCAGAACCATCCGCTTCATTATGAGATTATTAGTAATAGGCTAAACAATCCAGCCAAACCAGTTGTCAAATTTAGTTGACTGTGTTTTCTTGATGTCGCTAGTAGTATAAACAAACTTTGCGCGAGACGTTTTTTTTTGTATGTAGTTGTCGTTCTTCTTTCTTAGTATTATATTCTTTGCTGTGCAGTGTGGTGGCAGACGCTGGTTAGTGTTCTCCTGTAAAATAAAAATCAGATGTTAGTTAAGAGCTGTGTGTGTGTCACGATGAACTGAAGCGTAACCCCTAAGTATATCTTGTTAATCCCTTGATTGATTCGACTCGCATCAAGTTGTATTAACTTCCAAACGACGGACGGCCTTTTTCAAATCGCGTATACTTGCAATTGTGGGTGTTGGCAGAAAAAATAGTTACCCGCATTTGCATATACATTTTTACGCACAGCAATATTCCCATAGAATGCCTTTATCTATTCAATGTGACTAATACCCCTTTCACATGGGACAAACCATCTCTTACTGAGACTTGCACCATAAAAATTGTCCTAAACTTGGCAACCCCTCGACCGAGTTTTGGTTATACAATTTAAAAAAATCTCTCTTTCTCGTCTAAATACCTGCCTGATCCGATCACTCGAGCTATCGTCAAACAAACATTCAAAAGACTGATTGTCCAAGTAGACTGAGAGAACTCACGCGCTTCGCTCGCTCGTTCGATTAGACAAGACAGTACCTTGGAACCGACGGAGCAGACCTGCGCCGCTCAGGGTTGTGGCTTGCGGTGGTCCTCGCGCTTTGTCGCAGATGAAGCTATAAGTTACATATTAAGTTAATTTGGGAGGGGGTAGAGCATAGCGAAGCGAATATAATCTAACTCTGCGTGGTGGTGGTGCTTTGGGTGGTTTCCGTGGATGTCATTTCGCTAGCAGATCCCAAATAGAGAAGCACCTCCGCCTTACAGAAAACCGCAGATAGGTACTGTTGTGTTCAGTCTGTGAGTAACGTAGCCAATGCTTAACGAGGGTATGACGTGTTAACGAAGTGTTGGAGTCGTCAGCACCCTAAACGCCCCTTAATGGGTCGGGTTACGTCACTAACATCCGCTCATTGGTTTCAACCCGTGATTGGTTCCAACTCTGGATTACCCATTACGATAGACTACCCAGCAACTGTTAATCGTTATCGTTAACTGGCGACTATAAGTCACGAATGTTAATAATAATCTAATTAATAATCTTGGCGCTAAAATGATATTAGTTCTCAGCTCTTGGGCAAAGATGTGGCACTCGGGGCACCAGTACCTACAGCGTGCTGCCGTCTGTACATAAATGTTAACATGTTGAAAAGGAGCGCTACTTGTGTTCACGACGTTTATTGGTGGATACACGTTACAAAGTCATCAAGGAAACCATTCATAGGCACCTTCTATTTTCTTTACTTCTGACTTAGCTGGTAATTGTTGCATAGTTTCGGAGACTTCCCATACATACAAATTGTATAAATTTTAAATTACAGTCAACTAACGGCTTCAATATGATATTTTCATCTCTTTTAATCCGGATGTCAAAATACAGTCATGAGTATACCGGAATTAAAACTTGACCCTAACAAACTGTCACCGTAAGCTCATGCATTGGTGGCTCAGCTGTACAGCGTGCGACTTTCAATCTGAAGGTCGCGGGGCTCGTAAGAATGAGTTTTTTGGAACTTATGTACAAAAAAACATCGTTAGATATTTTCTAGTCACCTTTCGGGGAAGGAAACCACCATGAGGAAACCGAGCTTGCTTCAATAAGGCCTAGTTTACCCTCTGGGTCAGTCACTCTTGTATCTATTACAAAAAGATGTTCTTTTTGCGGCACCAGCACAGCACCCTCGGCTACTTCCTTCCGGACTAATATGTTCAATAGTAATTAAATTCTTTAAAGTCGGTACCTAATTCACGAGCTATAATAGTACCATACAATATGTAAGCAAACTGAATTCCAGCGACGCAAAGCAAGCTGCATACTGACGCGCCGCACGCAGATATCGGGCTCCATCACGATCACAAGCACCTGGAACGTTCAGATCGCAGCCTAAAGCGGTGTGTTAGGAAATAAGGCAAAAGAAAATGGGCAAAACACAAAGAATGATTTTTGACAGAAGAAAAATATGGTATTTTATTTTTATTACGATCATTATTGTGATTAAAACCCCAATGCTTAAATTAATTGTTAGAATTATCATAACTGTATTACCCGATAATAAATGCGTTAAGTTGCGTACATTTAACTTTTACTATAGGCCGTCAAATGATTGTGTGTGAAAGCAGAATGAATATGTACAAGTCTTAGATAAAATATGATATGTGAACTAACCTACCGCTCGTAAAACTGAGTTTTTTGGAACTTATGTACAAAACATCGTTAGATATGTACCAGTCGCTTGAAGGAAAACATCGTGAAAATTGATAAAAAAATAGATGGTTACCCCCACATAAGTTTGACGTGTTGTAGGTCGGTCGGTAACAGAGTCCCCTCGGAAAGTCATGTAAATGGCATGTTGACAGACGGTACCTAACAGTACAGACAGTAAAACGTAGTCTACTCACTACGGAGACCCGAGATGAATAGCAAATCCCATACCTGCTTTGAGGACACTGGTTACCATCTAGTATGCAAGTATTCGTCAAGACGAATCAAACCAGCTCGAACTCGATGGGGTTGCATCGTTTAATGACAGAGTTCTTATATCCACCTTTTAGCTCCATCATCAATTCATCAGACACTGGTGAGTCCCGTAGACTGACAGATTTAAAAATAGGTTGTGCGACGACATTTTTTTTTCAAATGGTGTTTGCCCGTTTTCACTTTGTGTTTATAAGAATAAGACAAAACTTGACAGAGGTTTGCCAAGTTTCATGAAGAAGTTTGAACATGAACAAATTGTTTACTCACTCTTATCAATTTTAATTGTGAGAGCCGTGATGAGACGCGAGGCGTGGCAGATGAGTCTCACGCAGCTAGCTCTGGTAAAACGTAAAACAGAAATCGTTAGTTAGTTAATAGCTAACATGATGAACTCGGGCATCTTATCTGAAAGTCATCTAATTGACATTTTGACAGTCAGTGACAGCTGCGTAAATGCGGCGTGCATGAAATCTAAGAAATAACCATAATTTAACAAACTCCACATAAACTCATACATTGGTGATTGAGCGGTAGTGCATGCGACTTTCAGTCCGAAGGTCGTGGGTTAAAAACTCCGGGCTCGTAACAAAATATCGTAAGATATTTTCCAGACACTTTTCGGAAGGAGTAAACATCGTGAGGAAACCGGGCTCATCCCAATAAGACCTAGTCAACAAAAAGGGTAGGAAGAAAAGAGGCAGGCACTTTTAGCGATCAAGGCGTTAAAAGGTAAAGAAAATTGTGATATTGCTGTGAGTGCTGTGACAGCTTGGTTGCCAGGCACACCTAGCACGAGACAATCGAACCCCTCATATCCCACAGTCGACTAAGTACAACGCCCTCGGGTAGTTTCTTCCTGACCAATTAGTTCAAGAGCAAAAATAAATTCTTTAAATTTGGTACCTATTTCGCGATCAAATAATAAGTAACCTACCACGTTTATAAATTACTAAAATATGGAAGCTAACCGAATTCCAGCGACGCAAAGCAAGCTGCATACTGTCGCGCCGCACGCAGACATCGGGCTCCATCACGATCACAAGCACCTGGAACGTTCAGATCGCAGCCTAAAGCGGTGTGTTAGGAAATAAGGCAAAGGAAAATGCGCAAAACACAAAGAATGATTTTTGACAGAAGAAAAATATGGTATTTTATTTTTATTATTATCATTATTGTGATTAAAACCCCAATGCTTAAATTAATTGTTAGAATTAACATAATAATAACTGCGTTAATAAATGCGTATAATAATAAATGCGTTAAGTTGCGTACATTTAACTTTTACTATAGGCCGTCAAATGATTGTGTGTGAAAGCAGAATGAATATGTACAAGTCTTAGATAAAATATGATATGTGAACTAGCCTACCACTCGTAAAACTGAGTTTTTTGGAACTTATGTACAAAACATCGTTAGATATGTACCAGTCGCTTGAAGGAAAACATCGTGAAAATTGATAAAAAAAATAGATGGTTACCCCCACATAAGTTTGACGTGTTGTAGGTCGGTCGGTAACAGAGTCCCCTCGGAAAGTCATGTAAATGGCATGTTGACAGACGGTACCTAACAGTACAGACAGTAAAACGTAGTCTACTCACTACGGAGACCCGAGATGAATAGCAAATCCCATACCTGCTTTGAGGACACTGGTTACCATCTAGTATGAAAGTATTCGTCAAGACGAATCAAACCAGCTCGAACTCGATAGGGTTGCATCGTTTAATGACAGAGTTCTTATATCCACCTTTTAGCTCCATCATCAATTCATCAGACACTGGTGAGTCCCGTAGACTGACAGATTTAAAAATAGGTTGTGCGACGACATTTTTTTTTCAAATGGTGTTTGCCCGTTTTCACTTTGTGTTTATAAGAATAAGACAAAACTTGACAGAGGTTTGCCAAGTTTCATGAAGAAGTTTGAACATGAACAAAGTGTTTACTCACTCTTATCAATTTTAATTGTGAGAGCCGTGATGAGACGCGAGGCGTGGCAGATGAGTCTCACGCAGCTAGCTCTGGTAAAACGTAAAACAGAAATCGTTAGTTAGTTAATAGCTAACATGATGAACTCGGGCATCTTATCTGAAAGTCATCTAATTGACATTTTGACAGTCAGTGACAGCTGCGTAAATGCGGCGTGCATGAAATCTAAGAAATAACCATAATTTAACAAACTCCACATAAACTCATACATTGGTGATTGAGCGGTAGTGCATGCGACTTTCAGTCCGAAGGTCGTGGGTTAAAAACTCCGGGCTCGTAACAAAATATCGTAAGATATTTTCCAGACACTTTTCGGAAGGAGTAAACATCGTGAGGAAACCGGGCTCATCCCAATAAGACCTAGTCAACAAAAAGGGTAGGAAGAAAAGAGGCAGGCACTTTTAGCGATCAAGGCGTTAAAAGGTAAAGAAAATTGTGATATTGCTGTGAGTGCTGTGACAGCTAGGTTGCCAGGCACACCTAGCACGAGACAATCGAACCCCTCATATCCCACAGTCGACTAAGTACAACGCCCTCGGGTAGTTTCTTCCTGACCAATTAGTTCAAGAGCAAAAATAAATTCTTTAAATTTGGTACCTATTTCGCGATCAAATAATAAGTAACCTACCACGTTTACAAATTACTAAAATATGGAAGCTAACCGAATTCCAGCGACGCAAAGCAAGCTGCATACTGTCGCGCCGCACGCAGACATCGGGCTCCATCACGATCACAAGCACCTGGAACGTTCAGATCGCAGCCTAAAGCGGTGTGTTAGGAAATAAGGCAAAGGAAAATGCGCAAAACACAAAGAATGATTTTTGACAGCAGAAAAATATGGTATTTTATTTTTATTATATCAAACCCCAATGCTTAAATTAATTGTTAGAATTAACAAAAATGCATTACCTAATAATAAATGCGTTAAGTTACGTTCATTTAACTTTTACTATAGGCCGTCAAACGGTTGTGTGTGAAAGCAGAATGAATATGTACAAGTCTTAGATAAAATATGATATGTATACCTCTACAATCTACATACATACATACAAGAACAGATTAACGCGCCCAAATATGTTACGATACATTCTCTACAAATCATGCAGACAGATTATGACATATTACACGGCGCTATTTACAAGTGTTTGGGTATTTTTTTTTATGATTGTATGCCCGTTTTCACTTTGTGTTTATTAAAATAAGACAAAACTTAACAGAGATTTGTCAAGTTTCATGAAGAAGTTCGAACATGAACAAATTGTTTACTCACTCTTATCAATTTTAATTGTGAGAGCCGTGATCAGACGCGAGGCGTGGCAGGTGAGTCTCACGCAGCTGGCTCTGGTAAAATGTAAAACAGAAATCATTAGTTAGTTAATAGCTAACATGATAAACTCAGGCGTCTTATTTGAAAGTCATCTAATTGACATTTTGACAGCTGCGTAAATGCGGCGTGAAATCTAAGAAATAACCATAGTTTAACAGACTTCACATAAGCTCATACATTGGTGATTGAGCGGTAGTGCATGCGACTTTCAGTCCGAAGGTCGTGAGTATTAAAATCAAACCCCAGTGCATAAATTAATTGTTAGAATTAACAAAAATGCGTTAATAAAAAATGCGTTAAGTTGCGTACATTTAACTTTTATTTTAGGCCGTGAAACGGTTGTGTGTGAAAGACTGACAGACGGGCACAGATAGATAAGACATACTGACTAATCTTCTTGAAGATCAGATACCTGCAAAGGCTCCTGTTCCACATCGTCATTGTTCAAAACCTCCAAGTCAATAAAAGATATTTATACTTATTTATCAACCTTAAGCAAAGCCGATAGTGAGGTATTATTATTCAATAATATGGTATAGTACATTTCGATGCTAGGGCGGAAAGTATGTCATTATTTCACGAGGCCCGAGGTGTCTTGCCACGAGCCGTAGGCGAGTGGCAATACTCGGGACAAGTGAAAATGACATATCCGCACGTGAATCGAATGACGTTTTTCAATACAGATGCGAAAAAAATTAAAATACTTACATAAGAACGAATTTAAAGTATTTTTATTATTTCCGTGACACGATTGTAATACAGTTGGTATATTAAGAACATCTTCAAAATGTTTATCTTATCTTCTTTACTTTCTCATTTTCAATCTCATAATTATTTCTCATAAACAAAATAATAAATCGCATGTGACAAATCGTATCGTCATGTCTTAGAGGCCCTTCGAATATGTTTATCTGATTGAAAAACGCCTCTACCTACTTTGACTGACGTTTCGTAGGCTCTGTTCCGTTTCATACACACAGATTTATAAGAACTGTTTTCAATGTTAATATTCTTAATGAATGATCATTAGTATGATGAAGAAGTAGGGGAAACTGTTGAACCTTGGACATAGTTTTACTTCGGACAATTGGCAATATTTCTACCTTGCCAGGGTAATTAAAATATTTTATTTACTTTATTTGTAACTTTATTTGATAACAAATAAAATCAACTATCAACGAAACTTGAGGGCCGGTAGTATCTCGAGAAAAATAATTAAATATGAATCGTGTCATGAAAAGTTGGAATTTAGAACTTTACATCAAGGCTGATCATTTCATGTTTTGCTACCAGACAAAAAACTTTTATATATTAGGTTAATGTCAAGATAATTAGCTACTCGATGGTAGAATAGGTTCAGCCTAATCTTAATTGGAAGTGCTAATAAGAAGCTTACTTGTCCAAAAAGTTATTTTGTTGTACCTCGGACACCAAGAATATGTTGTACCTTGGCCCCTACCTAACTTGTACTGCATATTTTTTTTTAACTAAATGTTTTATATTTACTGTATATCTAATTCTTGGTTACCTGCGTTTTAAGTTATCAAGTAATCAATCTTAAAAAAAGTTCGAAAATTGTTTTAGGCAAAAATAAAATATGACAATTGCCGATTAATTTTTCTAAGATAATTTGTACTAGAAAACTTTATTAAATGGCATAAATATGCTAAAAATAGATATAATTTTATAAATAATATCTGATAATTTTATAAATATAATATTTTTAATAAAAAAATATCGTGTCCGAGGTACAACGGGATATGTCCAAGGAACATCAGGGGTGTTGTTCCTTGGACACTTTTCCCTTTTTTTTTCGTCGACGTAGCCTATCAAAATAGACATACCAATCCTTTTATTTCGTATTATATTCGATAGTTTATTAATCTATCTTATGGTATTCGGATAAATAACAGTTCTGCGGTTATTCATTAATTTTCTAAAAATCATAAAAGAAAAAACTGACCGAGGTAGAACAGGTTCCCCTAATTATTGAAATATGAAATATCAATATCTTAAATATTATTGCGTTAATAGTAGGTATTTAGTTTTATTACGGCTCGGTAAAGTTAACGAACAATAATACTCTTCGGTAAGCAGTCATGAATTGGAACACAACTAAATTTAAAAAGATTGGAAAAGTAAAAAGCACTAGTTCGCAAAAACAAACTTTGCGCACGCAAAACAGCCAAAAAAAGGGCACTTTTTGAGCAACTGTATTGAAAAATGAGTTTCCCAGTCGTTGGGAGGAAAACACCGCGCGATGTCCTACATACGTGCGACGTGTTGTAAGTCGGTCGGTTACAGAGTCTTTTTTTTAAAGTCAAGTAAATGGTATGTTGACAGACAGTGACAGAATGCGGTGCACAAAATTCTTCGTAGGCAGTATAAAAAGTAATCTACTCACTAAGGAGTCCCGAGAATAGTAGCAACTCTCATACCTGCCTTGAAGACGTTCAGCTGAAATTTGCGACGTTCGCGTTCGCTCGGAGGCGCGGGATTAGTCGACGTATGCACGCGCCGGGTACGCTCGGAAGACTGGCGTGTGGGCAGAATTGGCGGATCGGCCGGTTATACCGCGGCAAGCGGGGCGACGCAGGGTGGCGGGCGCGAGGAAGCGGAGCATGGCAGGAAGTCTTCGTTATAACTTTTATCGGATGTATTATTTCATATCATTTTTTCTCGTTTAAATGATCTTGCAGTGACAGATCCGTTCGCCTTGTTTTCATTTCTAATTGTTCGATTGGCACTCAGCAGACTGGCGTGTGGGCAGAATTGGCGGATCGGCCGGTTATACCGCGGCAAGCGGGGCGACGCAGGGTGGCGGGCGCGAGGAAGCGGAGCATGGCAGGAAGTCTTCGTTATAACTTTTATCGGATGTATTCTTTCATATCATTTTTTCTCGTTTAAATGATCTTGCAGTGACAGATCCGTTCGCCTTGTTTTCATTTCTAATTGTTCGATTGGCACTCAGCAGACTGTCGTGTGGGCAGAATTGGCGGATCGGCCGGTTATACCGCGGCAAGCGGGGCGACGCAGTGTGGCGGGCGCGAGGAAGCGGAGCATGGCAGGAAGTCTTCGTTATAACTTTTATCGGATGTATTCTTTCATATAATTTTTTCTCGTTTAAATGATCTTGCAGAGACAGATTCGTTCGCCTTGTCCTCATTTCTAACTGTTCGATTGGCACTCAGCAGACTGGCGTGTGGGCAGAATTGGCGGATCGGCCGATTATACCGCGGCAAGCGGGGCGACGCAGGGTGGCGGGCGCGAGGAAGCGGAGCATGGCAGGAAGTCTTCGTTATAACTTTTATCGGTTGTATTCTTTCATATCTTTTTTTACACGTTTAAATGATCTTGCAGAGACAGATCCGTTCGCCTTGTTTTCATTTCTAACTGTTCGATTGGCACCCAGCAGACTGGCGTGTGGGCAGAATTGGCGGATCGGCCGGTTATAACGCGGCAAGCGGGGCGACGCAGGGTGGCGGGCGCGAGGAAGCGGAGCATGGCAGGAAGTCTTCGTTATAACTTTTATCGGATGTATTCTTTCATATCATTTTTTCTCGTTTAAATGATCTTGCAGAGACAGATTCGTTCGCCTTGTTTTCATTTCTAACTGTTCGATTGGCACCCAGCAGACTGGCGTGTGGGCAGAATTGGCGGATCGGCCGGTTATAACGCGGCAAGCGGGGCGACGCAGTGTGGCGGGCACGAGAAAGCGGAGCATGGCAGGAAGTCTTCGTTATAACTTTTATCGGATGTATTCTTTCATATCATTTTTTACTCGTTTAAATGATCTTGCAGAGACAGATTCGTTCGCCTTGTCTTCATTTCTAATTGTTCGATTGGCACTCAGCAGACTGGCGTGTGGGCAGAATTGGCGGATCGGCCGGTTATACCGCGGCAAGCGGGGCGACGCAGGGTGGCGGGCGCGAGGAAGCGGAGCATGGCAGGAAGTCTTCGTTATAACTTTTATCGGATGTATTCTTTCATATCATTTTTTCTCGTTTAAATGATCTTGCAGTGACAGATCCGTTCGCCTTGTTTTCATTTCTAATTGTTCGATTGGCACTCAGCAGACTGTCGTGTGGGCAGAATTGGCGGATCGGCCGGTTATACCGCGGCAAGCGGGGCGACGCAGTGTGGCGGGCGCGAGGAAGCGGAGCATGGCAGGAAGTCTTCGTTATAACTTTTATCGGATGTATTCTTTCATATAATTTTTTCTCGTTTAAATGATCTTGCAGAGACAGATTCGTTCGCCTTGTCCTCATTTCTAACTGTTCGATTGGCACTCAGCAGACTGGCGTGTGGGCAGAATTGGCGGATCGGCCGATTATACCGCGGCAAGCGGGGCGACGCAGGGTGGCGGGCGCGAGGAAGCGGAGCATGGCAGGAAGTCTTCGTTATAACTTTTATCGGTTGTATTCTTTCATATCTTTTTTTACACGTTTAAATGATCTTGCAGAGACAGATCCGTTCGCCTTGTTTTCATTTCTAACTGTTCGATTGGCACCCAGCAGACTGGCGTGTGGGCAGAATTGGCGGATCGGCCGGTTATAACGCGGCAAGCGGGGCGACGCAGTGTGGCGGGCGCGAGGAAGCGGAGCATGGCAGGAAGTCTTCGTTATAACTTTTATCGGATGTATTCTTTCATATCTTTTTTTACACGTTTAAATGATCTTGCAGTGACAGATTCGTTCGCCTTGTTTTCATTTCTAACTGTTCGATTGGCACCCAGCAGACTGGCGTGTGGGCAGAATTGGCGGATCGGCCGGTTATACCGCGGCAAGCGGGGCGACGCAGGGTGGCGGGCGCGAGGAAGCGGAGCATGGCAGGAAGTCTTCGTTATAACTTTTATCGGATGTATTCTTTCATATCATTTTTTACTCGTTTAAATGATCTTGCAGAGACAGATTCGTTCGCCTTGTCTTCATTTCTAACTGTTCGATTGGCACTCAGCAGACTGGCGTGTGGGCAGAATTGGCGGATCGGCCGGTTATACCGCGGCAAGCGGGGCGACGCAGGGTGGCGGGCGCGAGGAAGCGGAGCATGGCAGGAAGTCTTCGTTATAACTTTTATCGGATGTATTCTTTCATATCATTTTTTACTCGTTTAAATGATCTTGCAGAGACAGATTCGTTCGCCTTGTCTTCATTTCTAACTGTTCGATTGGCACTCAGCAGACTGGCGTGTGGGCAGAATTGGCGGATCGGCCGGTTATACCGCGGCAAGCGGGGCGACGCAGGGTGGCGGGCGCGAGGAAGCGAAGCATGGCAGGAAGTCTTCGTTATAACTTTTATCGGATGTATTCTTTCATATCATTTTTTACACGTTTAAATGATCTTGCAGTGACAGATTCGTTCGCCTTGTTTTCATTTCTAACTGTTCGATTGGCACCCAGCAGACTGGCGTGTGGGCAGAATTGGCGGATCGGCCGGTTATACCGCGGCAAGCGGGGCGACGCAGGGTGGCGGGCGCGAGGAAGCGGAGCATGGCAGGAAGTCTTCGTTATAACTTTTATCGGATGTATTCTTTCATATCATTTTTTACTCGTTTAAATGATCTTGCAGAGACAGATTCGTTCGCCTTGTCTTCATTTCTAACTGTTCGATTGGCACTCAGCAGACTGGCGTGTGGGCAGAATTGGCGGATCGGCCGGTTATACCGCGGCAAGCGGGGCGACGCAGGGTGGCGGGCGCGAGGAAGCGGAGCATGGCAGGAAGTCTTCGTTATAACTTTTATCGGATGTATTCTTTCATATCATTTTTTACTCGTTTAAATGATCTTGCAGAGACAGATTCGTTCGCCTTGTCTTCATTTCTAACTGTTCGATTGGCACTCAGCAGACTGGCGTGTGGGCAGAATTGGCGGATCGGCCGGTTATACCGCGGCAAGCGGGGCGACGCAGGGTGGCGGGCGCGAGGAAGCGGAGCATGGCAGGAAGTCTTCGTTATAACTTTTATCGGTTGTATTCTTTCATATCTTTTTTTACACGTTTAAATGATCTTGCAGTGACAGATTCGTTCGCCTTGTTTTCATTTCTAACTGTTCGATTGGCACCCAGCAGACTGGCGTGTGGGCAGAATTGGCGGATCGGCCGGTTATAACGCGGCAAGCGGGGCGACGCAGGGTGGCGGGCGCGAGGAAGCGGAGCATGGCAGGAAGTCTTCGTTATAACTTTTATCGGATGTATTCTTTCATATCATTTTTTCTCGTTTAAATGATCTTGCAGAGACAGATTCGTTCGCCTTGTTTTCATTTCTAACTGTTCGATTGGCACCCAGCAGACTGGCGTGTGGGCAGAATTGGCGGATCGGCCGGTTATAACGCGGCAAGCGGGGCGACGCAGGGTGGCGGGCACGAGAAAGCGGAGCATGGCAGGAAGTCTTCGTTATAACTTTTATCGGATGTATTCTTTCATATCATTTTTTACTCGTTTAAATGATCTTGCAGAGACAGATTCGTTCGCCTTGTCTTCATTTCTAACTGTTCGATTGGCACTCAGCAGACTGGCGTGTGGGCAGAATTGGCGGATCGGCCGGTTATACCGCGGCAAGCGGGGCGACGCAGGGTGGCGGGCGCGAGGAAGCGGAGCATGGCAGGAAGTCTTCGTTATAACTTTTATCGGTTGTATTCTTTCATATCTTTTTTTACACGTTTAAATGATCTTGCAGTGACAGATTCGTTCGCCTTGTTTTCATTTCTAACTGTTCGATTGGCACCCAGCAGACTGGCGTGTGGGCAGAATTGGCGGATCGGCCGGTTATACCGCGGCAAGCGGGGCGACGCAGGGTGGCGGGCGCGAGGAAGCGGAGCATGGCAGGAAGTCTTCGTTATAACTTTTATCGGATGTATTCTTTCATATCATTTTTTACTCGTTTAAATGATCTTGCAGAGACAGATTCGTTCGCCTTGTCTTCATTTCTAATTGTTCGATTGGCACTCAGCAGACTGGCGTGTGGGCAGAATTGGCGGATCGGCCGGTTATACCGCGGCAAGCGGGGCGACGCAGGGTGGCGGGCGCGAGGAAGCGGAGCATGGCAGGAAGTCTTCGTTATAACTTTTATCGGTTGTATTCTTTCATATCTTTTTTTACACGTTTAAATGATCTTGCAGTGACAGATTCGTTCGCCTTGTTTTCATTTCTAACTGTTCGATTGGCACCCAGCAGACTGGCGTGTGGGCAGAATTGGCGGATCGGCCGGTTATAACGCGGCAAGCGGGGCGACGCAGGGTGGCGGGCGCGAGGAAGCGGAGCATGGCAGGAAGTCTTCGTTATAACTTTTATCGATTGTATTCTTTCATATCATTTTTTACACGTTTAAATGATCTTGCAGTGACAGATTCGTTCGCCTTGTTTTCATTTCTAACTGTTCGATTGGCACCCAGCAGACTGGCGTGTGGGCAGAATTGGCGGATCGGCCGGTTATACCGCGGCAAGCGGGGCGACGCAGGGTGGCGGGCGCGAGGAAGCGGAGCATGGCAGGAAGTCTTCGTTATAACTTTTATCGGTTGTATTCTTTCATATCTTTTTTTACACGTTTAAATGATCTTGCAGTGACAGATTCGTTCGCCTTGTTTTCATTTCTAACTGTTCGATTGGCACTCAGCAGACTGGCGTGTGGGCAGAATTAGCGGATCGGCCGGTTATACCGCGGCAAGCGGGGCGACGCAGGGTGACGGGCGCGAGAAAGCGGAGCATGGCAGGAAGTCTTCGTTATAACTTTTATCGGATGTATTCTTTCATATCATTTTTTACTCGTTTAAATGATCTTGCAGAGACAGATTCGTTCGCCTTGTCTTAATTTCTAACTGTTCGATTGGCACTCAGCAGACTGGCGTGTGGGCAGAATTGGCGGATCGGCCGGTTATACCGCGGCAAGCGGGGCGACGCAGGGTGGCGGGCGCGAGGAAGCGGAGCATGGCAGGAAGTCTTCGTTATAACTTTTATCGGATGTATTCTTTCACATCAGTTTTTACTCGTTTAAATGATCTTCAAGAGACAGATTCGTTCGCCTTGGTTTCATTTCTAACTGTTAGATTGGCACTCAGCAGACTGGCGTGTGGGCAGAATTGACGGGTCAGCCGGTTATACCGCGGCAAGCGGGGCAACGCAGGGTGGCAGGCGCGAGGGGGACTTGATTGGTGATAACTAAAAAGCGGGTACCTATAGCAATAAATAAATAAATAACAAAAATATTTATTGAAATTAAACACTTTAGAACGGATTAATCGCGTTTATTAACACCATGATCCTACGTTTCGAGCCCTTTACAGCACTCGTTAATTTCAATGAATAACAATCGCGGTAACAGAAGACAATATTAACAAAAATATTTATTAAAAAAACGACTTTAATTGGCCTACCCAGTAATAATTTAAGTTAAACAGTTTGTACACCTTTGATTTTCGCGCGCGCCTCTCGTGGTTGCCTTCCCGCGCGGTACAGCGAAGAGTAGGCGCGAGCGAAGTGTGGTCGTCTCGCTCTCGCGGTAGGTATGCTTGGCAATCCCGCTCTCGCATGACTCCTGGTTTTCTCTCGTGCGCGCTCTTCCACATTCTTATTTAAAATACTTGTTAAAACTACCAGTTAATTTCCTAAATTGGGCCACTCAGGGATAATTGGTAAGTGTGTGTGAAAACTGTATGTGCTTTATGACCAATAGACTAATTGCTGAATTAAGTTTGTGTGTTATTTTTGGCTGGGTTGAGTCGATAAGGTGGTCAATATTTGGCAAATATAAGCTTATAAACTTATCATGTGTGGGCAGAAATTGGGCAGTCGCGACCAAAAAGTCGATCAGAACAATCACATTATGCAACTCCCCCCTAAGGCGCATAGAAGGGATGAAGTCATTCGGGGCTCCCGGGTGTGTTTCGGTAGCTCAGTTGGTAGAGCGATGGGCGTGTGTCCCAGAGTCGGCAGTTCGAGTCTCGCCCGAGGCCAGGAGTTTTTCCACTTTTCCTTTTTGTCTTAGAAATTTGGTAGGTTCGTTAGTTACCGGTATCTAATTTAATACGTACATTAGTCGTTCGTTTTGTTTTCATATGAAGGAATGAGATACAAAATTAATATTTGGCACATCCCGATACGAAGTGAGTTGGCAGCATAAAGATGGAAACTGCTAGAGTTGGCTCAACAAGTTGACAAACTTCTTTTAAGTTGACACACGTCCAGTAGTTAAGTAAACCCTAGTCTAGCCTAGTCTAAATCCCTCCACGCGGCTTGGCCATGCCCTCTGGAACTCGCGCCATTTGACGGATCAATATGCAATTGCAGTTTTTCGTTATAATTCGAAACACTCGCGCCATTTGATGGGTTAACATGCAATTGTATTTTCCCGTTGTCATAGCACGGGTTAACACGGTTTGACGCGGACGGTGAGCACTCAACATTAGTATCGCACGTTATCTTTTACAAATTATTACATCGGCTTTCATGTATACATTCGAATTTACATGTAGCATAAAGTTACGACTGTTTGCAAGATAATTTTCGCGCATCTCCACTCGAAATAACTAATAATAACTAAGTGGTTCGCAGCAGTTAAACTGTTCGTTGCAAGAATTAGGGTTAGTCGTTTGCATAGGACTCGTAACAGATGCGACATTGTTAAAATTATCAGAGCGGGCTGTAGGTACATAACACAACACACACAACATTTCTCGCCCGTAGTGTTACATGCAAATAACGGGTTGGACCGTTTTCGACTTTATTGTTATGTCAGATAAGGCTCAAATTGCTGCATGACGCACTACTAGCAAAATAGGCATTATGTGTTTTATTTTTAGATTTCAAGTCGCACAATTGGGAATCGACACTGTAGAAGCTAATATCACTTGTATCACTGTTAGGGCACACTTTATCACTTTGATCACTTGATCAGAGTTATTATGAGAGGAGGACTCACCTGAGTTCATAAGCTTACGACACTGGGGTGCGATTTTTGAATCTCACCGAGTGACTAATTCTCACAAAAATGAGTGATTTCCGAAAATTCGTATTTTTGAAACTCATCGATGACTTCTGATTCTCACGGATGTGAGTTCAATTCGAATGCCCCTACCCATTCGTATTTGAAATCATCGGTGAGTATTTTGACAGTTGACTTATGTGAATTGTGAAATCTGCCAAAGTTTGTTGGAATTGGAAAACAGTAATGTTGGAGATTTAACTGAATTAGCAGCGGGGCTCACTGTGATTTCGTGAATTTCGCATATTTGTGAAAAGAATAAGAAATGGCAAGCCTGGAAGATTACATTAAGATGACGATAACGGATAGCGAATATGGCATAGCAGCAATAGAATAGAACGAGGCCTTTGAAAAAGCGCATGCTGCGATAGAAACGTGTAATGGCATTTAAAAGGCCGATTCCGCTGTTTATTAAAGCATAGAGTACTGCACTATGCACCGGAGAAGGCGTCGAAAATAGTAAACAGCTGCGTGGTGGTCTGCATTCAAAACTGTCGATCTTGGTCATGACAATGAAGATGATGTTTTGGATTTTGGCCTGTACTTACCTGATTTGTTGGCAAGAGAAGCTCTACGGGCATCTATAGTGCGATATTATTATTTGGAAGATTAAGCCACCTAGCGAGTAGGTAGTCGGCCTATTTGGTCACTTGCCGAAGTTTTTGTTCATGTTTTGTTATTATAGTGCACAATAAAGCATGTTATGAATATCTCTTCTTCTTACATTGTTTTAAATTCCTTGTACGCCCAAGCAAATTACTTACATCAACCAAACTTCCATACCTACTCCAGTTAATCATAGTTCAGTTTTTGTCTACATGAGTAGGGTAAGGTTAATGTAGCTAATTCCATCGTAGGGCCTATTCTATCTAATGCTCGCCTGCATTGAATATGAATAAACACGAGTCAATAAGCAGCAGGCTATCCGTAGTTCATCAACTGAGTCGAGAGCTGCATACTGTGCTTATACTCAATGGAGGCGAGCATTAGATTGAATAGTCAAAATGACAGAATTAGCCACATTAACCTTATAAGTATAACATGGATAGGTTTTGCACAGACACTGCGCCTGTGCCGTTGTAAGGTATGCGGGCTGAGAATTTTTGTATGTATAGGTACATGTTGCTCTTCAATTAAAAAGAGGATGTAAATTAGTTCTCAAATGTATCAGTAAGGTACACTTACAATGATAGGGCAATATGGAACAGAAAGGAGGCAGGCATTAGGTAGCTGTAGAAACTGAATGAAACAAGGGGAGTTTGTGTAGGCTTTATATATTATTTCTTGTAATTTAGGTATAGTCTACCTACATAGGCTCATTTTAAACAATTCAATACCTCAAGTCTGTTTTGTTTAGTGTAAGCAACTTAATTAGATTAGGTAGTAGTCAATAGTTGCAATGTGCTTAAGCAACTCTGTGACTTCTATTTTATAGAAAGTCAAAGTGTTATAAGTTACAGTTATGGAGAACACTAGTCCTTTGCTCCTAACATAATTAACATTTTAATAAGACCGCCAATAGCCTTAATGTTAGTGAATGTACATTAAGCATCAAAAATATCTATACAACTCTCCTCTTATTACAAAAGAAATAAAGTGAGAGTTGTGTAGGTATTGTTGACACTGACCGTACAGTCTGCAGCAGATGTAGTTAAGCATGCGGGGTGTCCAATATGATCTTGATGCACCCTTCTTTTGAAAACAATAAGATTGTGCTCAGACCATTTTGAACACCTTGCCTGCTCTACTACTTCTGCTGCTAGCCATATGACTTATACATTGACAAAATCAATCAGTTTGAATTTCTCAACTAAATAATAGGCAAATTAAATAAAGCCTTACAAGATACCTATTAATAAAACATCAGTCTAAAGCTTCGAATTTTACAATACTACTTTATTATCAAGAAGTGCTTTATAAGTATATTAAAAACATCAGCCTAAATATCTGAACTAAATAATAATCATCTTATAATCTAACATCATACATAGAATTTTTGTATCAAATCACAGCACAAGTAGGTAGCACAAATTGGCAGGTTACACAACTTGGCACTTTCATTTAGAAAGATTGAGAGATATACTGTATGAGTTATCACTTTAAATGAGAGAGGTACACAATCCAGTCAATTCAGCCATTCTACTTTTTCATCATTAATAAATTTCTTTATTGACAGGTATGATCCATATCAGATTGCAAATGGTAGTTAAAGTATAAATACAAAAAATAAAAGGAACATAAATAAATAAGTTAAAATTAATAACTTAATTTTAATTTGGTATATACCTCCGGGTATAGGTAATTAGGCTATTATCTGTTGGTCTACAAAAACTTATTTTTTGTTCCACTCATGGTGTACAGAAAACCAATATGCATACATTGTATTGTCTAGATACTTAGACAAGCCATGGAGAATGCTGTTATCCAATGTTTGTAGGAAACTCCAAAAAAGTAGAGAAGTTGCATTGTCTGCTTGCCGCTTACCTGAAAGTACAAAAAAAACATTGAATTATAATATGATTATAATAGAGTTCTATTATCAGCTATAAATTTGATTTTCGATGTATCCTGATCCTTTAATAATTATGTAACAGTTTGAGAAAACATCTGGAGTTACAGATGTATGTGTATCAAAGATGGTGAAATTTAATTTGAATATGTTGCAGTCAACTACACACAACAAGTAATGTAACTGATTGTAATTTGATCAGTAGCCCTGTTGTGTAATATATTTATATCCTGGTCACAGCTAATAATCAACCTCGCAAAATGCATCAAAGCCTTCCTACAAGATATTAAAAAGGTAGTCAGACTAATATAACAGTTCATTTTTGCCTTTGGTTTGTATAAATTACTAATTTTTATATGCTGGGAATTGGTGTGTAAGTTAGTTAGTTGGTCTTGGCATTTTCTGCAAGTTGACAACCATTGTGCACTCAGCAGCAGAAATTGCTAAGTTGGTAAGGTGACCAAAATGATTTTGGCACTGCCTAATTATTAAGACAATAAAAGTGTATTAGGATCATTGTGAACACCTTGCACGCTGTTATACCATTGGGAAATTTCTCAGATATGATTTTAGTTATAAATTTAACCTGAATGAAAGAATAACAATGAAAAGATCCTACCTTTCTCCACGCCTTCTAGTCCTGGAATAGCATTTAATTCGGCCGCTATATCCTGCCAAACTTTCAAAGTTGCTCATTGAGCTCATTCTTCCGCACAAGTGCTTGCAGTCGAAATTTCTGTTATATTCCAACTTTCCTCTTTTGTGGGACTGGGACCGACGACGAGCATCTATAAAAGGGACAATAAACAATTATCAGGTTAAACAACACTATATATATTACGATAATAGAACATATGCCACTAACAAATGTACATACCTTTTTTTAATACAACTGTCGCTTTCTTCGAGTAAATTTCAAGCAATCCTTGTAGTTCCGATAATAAAATGTTTCCAAAACTAAGTTTTCTTTTAAATTACACTGACTGACTGACAGGTAGGTACACCACGTTTTACGTTTGACCGATTTCATTGAACCTATTTTAAGTTATAGTATGAGAAATAAAAACCGGTATCTGCTTAAAAAGGAACGTCATGGGACGATTGTCTATGACTGAAGTTGTAAAATGTCTGCATGTTGGTAACCTGCGAGTGAGTTTCAAAAATACGACATTTAGTAATCGGTGATATCAAAGTCACCGGTGAGAATTTTAGTCACCAGGCGAGCTCAACTCACGAGTGAGATTCAAAAATCGCACCCCTGGTCTTTGTAATGTCCAAACGTTCTGACGCGGACGCCGATTGCACCGTTGGCGGCGGCGCGCGCGGCTGCGCGGGCGCGGACGTTTGCGGCGCTCGGGCAGGCGCGGCGGTCGGCGTGCTGCCGGCATGCGATGAGTACCCGTACGCGACGTGGACGTCGGAGCGGGAGGCGCGCGTTGGTAGGTTACCGTGCGGCCTGTGGCCTGCGGAGGTGTACTCCTCTCACCTTCGTCGAATGAGTCTTCCTTATTCTATTATTAAGTAGACCGTAGGTCATATCTAGTTGTGCCTTTTCGGAGATGTCGCCCTCGGGGAGCCGCGCGAAAAGGGAGCGTATTATTATTTTTGCATTGGTCACAAAACACTACCGTTTTCACACAAACTATTACCAATTATCCTTAAACACACACTGAGTGGCTTGATGACCAATTTAGGAAATTAACTGTAAGTTTTAACAAGTATTTTTAATAAGAATGTGGAAGAGCGCGCACGAGGGAAAACTAGGAGTCCGCCATACTGTCGTGCGAGAGCGGTATCGCCAAGCAAGCCGACCGCGAGAGACGACCCCATTTCGCTCGCGCCTACATTTCGCTGGGCCGCGCGGGAAGGCGACCACGAGAGGCGCGCGCGGGGAATTTAAATTGTGGGCTTACGCGGTTTGCTATAAGTTATTAATCTGAATTGAGGAGCTCCCTCAATTTCTTATGGATCCTATCATCATAATATAACTACAATCAAAACGGACTACCTTCAAGGTATATCCTTATAATTACAAACAAAAGATAAATGTCTCAAATCGGATGATACAGCTGGAAATATCATGCAGTTCCTCTATGTCATCCCTGGTCTTCATCATCAGGTCCACTCCACCAAAATGATGGTTTCCATAAGAAAATGCTCAAGTTACTTACGGAAATTGTCAAATTAAAATACCTACATGTTATTAATTAATTTATACATGAAATTCCTAATGAATGAAAAACAAATTCAGGCGAATTTAGAACCTCTTCTGTTGAAATATTAAAGTCGGTTGAAAAAAACAACAGACAAATTGAGAACATCCTCTTTTGAAGTATTGAAGTCGGTTGAAAATAGTTTTCGTCATTAGTTTTTACTAAGCTTTATGTTTGTGATTTTTTTCATATTTTTATCAAAAATTTCATCTGCCTACCTACGCTATAAGACGCTTCTACATAAGAGCATCAAAAATCTCGAACGATACTTCAACAGCTGATAAAGTCAATGACCAGGGTCAGTGCGATGCAAGTTGAAAAAATCTGACAAAAAATTTAATTTTGTATGAATACAGGTGCATCTTCAATCGCTCCATACAAAGTTAAAAAAAATCTAAGTTTAGAAAATTTGTTGCTTTCACAACACGGGACTACCTACTACCAATCAAAAGACTATCATAAGCGTGACCTTTCTACCATTACATTGGCGGCTATACGAGAGTTAAACTTACAATAGTCACCCGTCATGCGCCGCGCGCCGTCGGCAAGTTTCACAGGCAATGCCGACAATTCCGACAAAGCAGCCTCGCGGCCTTGGTCGCAACCATGTCGCAACTTGCAACCATTTTGTCTATGCGTACCTACGATAGATAGGATAAGTATAAGGATAATGTAGTTTTTGAACTGGGCGAGTCAGACGAGTTTGACGTGTCGTGTCGGTATACTCGGTATGTATCGTTTTTGCGTCGGGGGTTAATAATGGTGACGAAATGTGAAAAAAACCAGTACTTACTTGCTTAATTATCCGCCCGATTGCGCCCGCTGTGACTCGTGTAGTTGTGTCGTGGCATTACTGCGTGCGCCGCCGGTGCCTTTGTTTTCGCCGCCCGCCGCGCCGCTCGCCGCCGTCGTAACACTCGTAACCGGCAGCGAGAGTAAATTCGCGCGCGATTTAGCCTGCAGCGAATTCTTGTGGCATGCTTCTTTAGCGGTCTGTAATTTGTTTAAAAGAATAAAGATAAGTAAGGAGAAAGAAGTAACATTATGTGACTAAAGCAGGGTGATAGACGTACGAGCAAGTAGGTACGCGTACTTATGGCTCGACGAGCCAAAAGCAAGTAAGATTTCAAACCGGTAAACCCGCACAATCGCACAATGTTTAAAGACACACAATCGAAAAAGGTCGTCGAGCCAAAAGTACGCCTATCTACTTGCTCGTACGTCTATCACCCGTTTTAAGAATGTCGCACTCCAAAACCAGTCACAAAAATGTATAATTTTTGCACATACCTTACTGCTAATAGTGCTAATAAAATGGCTCTATGTGATGGCCCCTTGCATCCCTGCAGCTCCGCGCGCGCTTAAACACATGCCGCCCAACTTTTTGAAGCATGTGTCGGTCCCGCTTTAATTCATCGAATGCCGCTCTTATGCGTGCTTCCAGCTCCTGCACGTTTTGAATTCTGGCATCACCTGCATACACCCGCCTTTTTACGTCGCCCCACAGGTAAAAGTCCATGGGTGTCAAATCGGGAGACCTCGGCGGCCAAGAGATGAGTGTACTGCCCCGGCCTATCCAATTGTTCGCCCCAAATCTCTCGGTTATGTAGTCCCGAACCGCCCGTGTGTAGTGTGCAGGTGCCCCATCATGCATGAAAGTTATGCCTTCAGCCCCATTTTCAGTCAGCGCTAGCTGGGCCTCTAATTCGCCTCTTAGAAATTCTAAATAAGAGTCTCCATTTAACCGATCTAAGAATACGGGCCCCACAATTTCGTAGCCTAGAATGCCTGCCCACACATTCCGGCTAAATCGGTGTTGGAAGTGACTTGTCCTTCGCGCGTTTGGATTTTCCCTCGCATATACGTGTTCATTGCGACTATTTAGCATTCCGCCACGTTGAAAAGTCGCTTCGTCAGTCCACAAGATACGCCGCTCTCTATTCTCGAGAAGCCAGTTACAAAACGCCACCCTTGGCTGGTAATCTGCTTCAAGCAAGTCATGTACCTTCGTGTATTTGTAGGGGTGAAAGCCACGTTGCCGTAATACATGTCCAATCGTGCTCCGCGAAATGCCACTTTGTTCGGCATATTTACGTTGGCTGTCCGATGGGTTTTCTTGGAAATGCTCCACGACTTGCTGAGCAACCTCGATGTCTGCAGGACGGCCACGATCTGCGTTTCCGCCGGCGTACGCTCCTTGCCGTCGATCCCTTTCCGATTGTACTGCCCTATTGAATGTGCCTGCTGATGGTACCGGGCGCCCATAAATTCTTTCATAAATACGGCGGGCTTCCGCAGTATTTCCACCGGCTTGGTGGGTATAAATATGGTACAGCGTTTCATAAGTGTAACGCGGCATTTTTCTTATACTATCCTATGCTAACTAACCTAATCTACACTACCTAACACTAAATCTAGCCTATTTTAAACCTAATTTACCTAATAAATTACACCTTTCAAGCAAAGTTCACAATCACCTCACAAACTATTCTTAACAAAATAAAATCACTCAAACTTTTCACTCAATTCATCAATCACAAACCAAACAAAAAAAAAACAATCACTTTCACACTCGTTAAAAATTCGGAAAACAACTGAATATACTGATAGCAGACAAGCACATGAGAGCATCGAACAGGGCCGACTAAAAAAAAGGAAAAACAGTTCTTACCCCTTTCAATGTTTAGGTACTACCCAACCAATCAGACTAATGCTAGCAGAAAAACCAATCACATAATGCCGCCAAATTTAAGAAAAATGCGGGAAATGGAAATTTATCAGGTACTAGTAATTTCTGACCCATGCCATAATATCTATTTTTTCATTTAGGTATTAAGAAGTAAAATAATAAATGAAAAACGAATCTAATGAAGCATTTTTTTTGTTTTTATAATCGAAAAAGATTGTAAATTATGATGCTTTAGATTATTTTTTGATTATTTTAATTGTAATTGTTCTTTTGGTTCATTATTAATACACTGTCCTGGCAACACTATACTTTATTGGGAGATGGGACGTCCGCAACTATGCAATAGGCAACACTAGGCGATGGCTTTAGAATGTTCAGGTGTGTATTACTTCAACTTTTACTTCTTCCAGCATCTGCTTCCTTTATAAACATGTAAATGAAATGCCCAAAAGATGTCCGAATGCCTTACATACAACTCGCTTCGATATCACCTAAGTACTTATTATTGTGGTGTGTTAATGTGTACCCCGAACGATCCCATTCCTTTCAGTTGGCAACACTGCTGTCACGTCACCGCCTCTTTTCGTTACGCCAGACCGCCAGTCGCCATTTTTTTAACTGCGCACACGCTACACAAGTAATGAATCAAACATCTTCAGTAACTACAACGTCGTTATACACATAATCCCTTACGAGTATCCCGCAGCAACTAGTAAATCTGGATATCAGGGGAACAAAGCTTTGACTAGATGGAGCCATAATACGCGAAGATTGATCGATTGAAATTTCATTATTTTCCACGGTAAAGGGTATGATATATTTCATTATTTTCCACGGTAAAGGGATTCGTCATGCCCAAAACCATTCCAAATTTAATTAATTCCAAACCAGGTGTGTATGTAAGTGATACGTTGCAAATGTGTTTAAACAATAACAAAACTATAACTGAAATATTCGTCGTGTTTCTTGAATAGAAAAATACTGTTTGGTGTGTTCCGCTAATTAACAACATAACTTAGGACATTAACTATTGCAACAGTGTTGTTTTCCATATAACATTAACACGTTTACTCTGCTCGTCACTCATATTTACAATATTTTCATTTGCATTTCTAACAATTTACTGTGTATGGCTGTGGTTGTTGGTTGTGTTATCTGTGTTTACAGATTTCATTGCGAAACATGTCTTGAGGAATTGCAGGCTTAGGAATTGTGGTACAATTTACTGTGTATTGCTGTGGTTTTTGGTTGTGCTATCCATGTTTACAGATTTAATTGAGAGACATGTCTTGAGGAATTGCGGGCCCAGGAATTATGGTGGTCGTCTGAAGGTGTTTCAAGTTCAGAATGTAGCTCTAAAGGCGCAGCAGGTTCAACCTGCTGCATTTGCAGTACACAACACCGCCATGTGAAGGCCATATAATAATACAGTGAAACTTCAACCGTATTGGGCAGGCCAGCTGGCTGTGAAAATCCCCTAGCAGGTATTAAAACAGATATGTATGACTAAATTTAGAAATGTAATTTTATATTATACACAACAACAATAATTATTAATTAAACAATAATTTACATGTTATGTACAGATAAAAACTAAAAATCATTACATAGTTGGGCGCGTTAGTCTGTTGTATGTATGTATGAAAAAAAACATTTGGTGCTCCCCATACCTACTCTTCCGTGGGTGACATACATAGCGACTACGGGTCTTTCACCAGCATGGATTAAGGCAAACACCTCCTAACGGAGATCCTTGGGGAAGCATGTATGTATGTAATATAAGAATGTTTAACACTTTGACACGGCCCCTAGTCATCCAAGACCGATCTAAAGGCTCATCATATCAGTCATAAGACGTCCACTGCTGAACATAGGCCTCCCCTTTTGACCTCAATATGAACCGGTTGGAAGTGACCTGCATCTAGCGTCTCCCGGCGACCTTCATAAGGTCATCTGTCCATCTTGTGGGTGGACGTCCAACGCTGCGATTGCCAAGCAGTGGTCTCCACTTGAGCACTTTTCGACCCCATCGGCCATCAGCTCTGCATGCAATGTGGCCTGCCTATTGCCATTAAAACTTTAATTTATTTATATTTATTTACATGTTATGTACATATAAAAACTAAAAATCATGACATATTTGGGCGCGTTAATCTGTGCGCGTTAATGTATGAAACTGTAAGCGCCCGCGAAACATTTGGCGCACCCCATACCTACTCTTCGGTGGGTGTCATAGATAGCGACTACGGGTCTTAATAAGGATTCCGTCATTAAACGACGCAACCCCATCGACTTTGGGCTCGATTGATTCGTCTTGACAAGTTCTTTCATATTGGATGGTAACCAGTATCTTCAAAGCAGGTATGGGGTTTGCTATTTATCTCGGGACTCCTTAGTGAGTAGACTACGTTTTACAGTCTGTACTGTTAGGTACTGTCTGTCAACATGCCATTTACATGACTTTCCGTGGGGACTCTGTTACCGACCGACCTACATCACGTCAAACGTATGTGGGGAACCATCTATTTTTTTTACCTATTTTCACGATGTTCTCCTTCAAGCGACTGGTACATATCTAACGATGTTTTGTACATAAGTTCCAAAAAACTCATTTTTACGAGCGGTAGGCTAGTTCACATATCAATTTTTATCTAAGACTTGTACATATTCATTCTGCTTTCACACACAATCATTTGACGGCCTATAGTAAAAGTTAAATGTACGCAACTTAACGCATTTATTATTAGGTAATACAGTTATGTTAATTCTAACAATTAATTTAAGCATTGGGGTTTTAATCACAATAATGATCATAATAAAAATAAAATACCATATTTTTCTTCTGTCAAAAATCATTCTTTGTGTTTTGCGCATTTTCCTTTGCCTTATTTCCTAACACACCGCTTTAGCCTGCTATCTGAACGTTCCAGGTGCTTGTGATCGTGATGGAGCCCGATGTCTGCGTGCGGCGCGACAGTATGCAGCTTGCTTTGCGTCGCTGGAATTCGGTTAGCTTCCATATTTTAATAATTTGTAAACGTGGTAGGTTACTTATTATTTGATCGCGAAATAGGTACCAAATTTAAAGAATTTATTTTTGCTCTTGAACTAATTGGTCAGGAAGAAACTACCCGAGGGCGTTGTACTTAGTCGACTGTGGGATATGAGGGGTTCGATTGTCTCGTGCTAGGTGTGCCTGGCAACCTAGCTGTCACAGCACTCACAGCAATATCACAATTTTCTTTACCTTTTAACGCCTTGATCGCTAAAAGTGCCTGCCTCTTTTCTTCCTACCCTTTTTGTTGACTAGGTCTTATTGGGATGAGCCCGGTTTCCTCACGATGTTTACTCCTTCCGAAAAGTGTCTGGAAAATATCTTACGATATTTTGTTACGAGCCCGGAGTTTTTAACCCACGACCTTCGGACTGAAAGTCGCATGCACTACCGCTCAATCACCAATGTATGAGTTTATGTGGAGTTTGTTAAATTATGGTTATTTCTTAGATTTCACGCCGCATTTACGCAGCTGTCACTGACTGTCAAAATGTCAATTAGATGACTTTCAGATAAGATGCCCGAGTTCATCATGTTAGCTATTAACTAACTAACGATTTCTGTTTTACGTTTTACCAGAGCTAGCTGCGTGAGACTCATCTGCCACGCCTCGCGTCTCATCACGGCTCTCACAATTAAAATTGATAAGAGTGAGTAAACAATTTGTTCATGTTCAAACTTCTTCATGAAACTTGGCAAACCTCTGTCAAGTTTTGTCTTATTCTTATAAACACAAAGTGAAAACGGGCAAACACCATTTGAAAAAAAAATGTCGTCGCACAACCTATTTTTAAATCTGTCAGTCTACGGGACTCACCAGTGTCTGATGAATTGATGATGGAGCTAAAAGGTGGATATAAGAACTCTGTCATTAAACGATGCAACCCCATCGAGTTCGAGCTGGTTTGATTCGTCTTGACGAATACTTGCATACTAGATGGTAACCAGTGTCCTCAAAGCAGGTATGGGATTTGCTATTCATCTCGGGTCTCCGTAGTGAGTAGACTACGTTTTACTGTCTGTACTGTTAGGTACCGTCTGTCAACATGCCATTTACATGAATTTCCGAGGGGACTCTGTTACCGACCGACCTACAACACGTCAAACTTATGTGGGGGTAACCATCTATTTTTTTATCAATTTTCACGATGTTTTCCTTCAAGCGACTGGTACATATCTAACGATGTTTTGTACATAAGTTCCAAAAAACTCAGTTTTACGAGTGGTAGGTTAGTTCACATATCATATTTTATCTAAGACTTGTACATATTCATTCTGCTTTCACACACAATCATTTGACTAAAAGTTAAATGTACGCAACTTAACGCATTTATTATC
Organism: Lathronympha strigana; assembly: GCA_949128165.1. Taxonomy (NCBI): domain Eukaryota; kingdom Metazoa; phylum Arthropoda; class Insecta; order Lepidoptera; family Tortricidae; genus Lathronympha; species Lathronympha strigana. The sequence goes on from OX421917.1 coordinate 1,959,928, forward strand.
GGGTAATACAGTTATGTTAATTCTAACAATTAATTTAAGCATTGGGGTTTTAATCACAATAATGATCATAATAAAAATAAAATACCATATTTTTCTTCTGTCAAAAATCATTCTTTGTGTTTTGCGCATTTTCCTTTGCCTTATTTCCTAACACACCGCTTTAGGCTGCGATCTGAACGTTCCAGGTGCTTGTGATCGTGATGGAGCCCGATGTCTGCGTGCGGCGCGACAGTATGCAGCTTGCTTTGCGTCGCTGGAATTCGGTTAGCTTCCATATTGTATTAATTAGTAAAAGTCGTACTATTATAGCTCGTGATTTAGGTACCGACTTTAAAGAATTTAATTACTTTTGAACAAATTAATCCGGAAAAACGTACCCGACGGTGTTGTACTAGTCGACTGTTGTGCTAGCAACCTTTTAACGCCTCAATCGCTAAAAGAGCATGCCTCTTTTTGTAATAGATACAAGAGTGACTGACCCAGAGGGTAAACTAGGCTTTATTGAGCTAAGCCCTGTTTCCTCACGGTGGTTTCCGTCCCCGAAATGTGTCTGGAAAATATCTAACCATGCTTCGTACGTAAGTTCCGACAAACTCATTCTTACGAGCCCCGCGACCTTCAGATTGAAAGTCGCACGCTGTACAGCTGAACCACCAATGCATGAGCTTACGGTGACAGTTAGTTAGGGTCAAGTTTTAATTCCGGTATACTCATGACTGTATTTTGACATCCGGATTGAAAGACATGAAAATATCGTATTGAAGCTGTAAGTTGACAAACTTTCAAGCTGTTTAATTGTATGTCTGTATGTGTGTGAAGTCTCCTAAACTATGCAACAATTACCAGCTAAGTAAGAAGTAAAGAAAATAGAAGATGCCTATGAATAGTTTAGCTAAGCCCTGTTTCCTCACGGTGGTTTCCGTCCCCGAAAGGTGTCTGGAAAATATCTAACCATGCTTCGTACGTAAGTTCCGACAAACTCATTCTTACGAGCCCCGCGACCTTCAGATTGAAAGTCGCACGCTGTACAGCTGAACCCCCAATGCATGAGCTTACGGTGACAGTTTGTTAGGGTCAAGTTTTAATTCCGGTTTCCGTTGACTGTAAGTTGACAAATTTTCAAGCTGTTTAATTGTATGTCTGTATGTGTGTGAAGTCTCCTAAACTATGCAACAATTACCAGCTAAGTAAGAAGTAAAGAAAATAGAAGATGCCTATGAATAGTTTCTTTGATGGCTTTGTAACGTGTATCACCTATAAATGTCGTGAACACAAGTAGCGCTCCTTTATAGGTAAAGCATCAACATGTCAACATTTGTGTACAGACGGCAGCACGCTGCACTGCTGCCCCGAGTGCCACATCTTTGCCCAAGAGCTGAGAGCTATTATCGTTTAACGCTAAGATTACTAATTAGATTATTATTAACATTCGCCATTGATAAGAGTGAGTAAACAATTTGTCCATGTTCAAACTTCTTCATGAAACTTGGCAAACCTCTGTCAAGTTTTGTCTCATTCTTATAAACACAAAGTAAAAACGGGCAAATGCCATTTGAAAAAAAAAATGTCGTCGCACAACCTATTTTTAAATCTGTCAGTCTACGGGACTCACCAGTGTCTGATGAATTGATGATGGAGCTAAAAGGTGGATATAAGAACTCTGTCATTAAACGATGCAACCCCATCGAGTTCGAGCTGGTTTGATTCGTCTTGACGAATACTTTCATACAAGATGGTAACCAGTGTCCTCAAAGCAGGTATGGGATTTGCTATTCATCTCGGGTCTCCGTAGTGAGTAGACTACGTTTTACTGTCTGTACTGTTGGGTACCGTCTGTCAACATGCCATTTACATGACTTTCCGAGGGGACTCTGTTACCGAGCGACCTACAACACGTCAAACTTATGTGGGGGTAACCATCTATTTTTTTATCAATTTTCACGATGTTTTCCTTCAAGCGACTGGTACATATCTAACGATGTATTCCAAAAAACTCATTTTTACGAGCGGTAGGCTAGTTCACATATCAATTTTTATCTAAGACTTGTACATATTCATTCTGCTTTCACACACAATCATTTGACGGCCTATAGTAAAAGTTAAATGTACGCAACTTAACGCATTTATTATCGGGTAATACAGTTATGTTAATTCTAACAATTAATTTAAGCATTGGGGTTTGATATAATAAAAATAAAATACCATATTTTTCTTCTGTCAAAAATCATTCTTTGTGTTTTGCGCATTTTCCTTTGCCTTATTTCCTAACACACCGCTTTAGGCTGCGATCTAAACGTTCCAGGTGCTTGTGATCGTTATGGAGCCCGATGTCTGCGTGCGGCGCGACAGTATGCAGCTTGCTTTGCGTCGCTGGAATTCGGTTAGCTTCCATATTTTAGTAATTTATAAACGTGGTAGGTTACTTATTATTTGATCGCGAAATAGGTACCAAATTTAAAGAATTTATTTTTGCTCTTGAACTAATTGGTCAGGAAGAAACTACCCGAGGGCGTTGTACTTAGTCGACTGTGGGATATGAGGGGTTCGATTGTCTCGTGCTAGGTGTGCCTGGCAACCTAGCTGTCACAGCACTCACAGCAATATCACAATTTTCTTTACCTTTTAACGCCTTGATCGCTAAAAGTGCCTGCCTCTTTTCTTCCTACCCTTTTTGTTGACTAGGTCTTATTGGGATGAGCCCGGTTTCCTCACGATGTTTACTCCTTCCGAAAAGTGTCTGGAAAATATCTTACGATATTTTGTTACGAGCCCGGAGTTTTTAACCCACGACCTTCGGACTGAAAGTCGCATGCACTACCGCTCAATCACCAATGTATGAGTTTATGTGGAGTTTGTTAAATTATGGTTATTTCTTAGATTTCATGCACGCCGCATTTACGCAGCTGTCACTGACTGTCAAAATGTCAATTAGATGACTTTCAGATAAGATGCCCGAGTTCATCATGTTAGCTATTAACTAACTAACGATTTCTGTTTTACGTTTTACCAGAGCTAGCTGCGTGAGACTCATCTGCCACGCCTCGCGTCTCATCACGGCTCTCACAATTAAAATTGATAAGAGTGAGTAAACACTTTGTTCATGTTCAAACTTCTTCATGAAACTTGGCAAACCTCTGTCAAGTTTTGTCTTATTCTTATAAACACAAAGTAAAAACGGGCAAACACCATTTGAAAAAAAAATGTAGTCGCACAACCTATTTTTAAATCTGTCAGTCTACGGGACTCACCAGTGTCTGATGAATTGATGATGGAGCTAAAAGGTGGATATAAGAACTCTGTCATTAAACGATGCAACCCCATCGAGTTCGAGCTGGTTTGATTCGTCTTGACGAATACTTGCATACTAGATGGTAACCAGTGTCCTCAAAGCAGGTATGGGATTTGCTATTCATCTCGGGTCTCCGTAGTGAGTAGACTACGTTTTACTGTCTGTACTGTTAGGTACCGTCTGTCAACATGCCATTTACATGACTTTCCAAGGGGACTCTGTTACCGACCAACCTACAACACGTCAAACTTATGTGGGGGTAACCATCTATTTTTTTATCAATTTTCACGATGTTTTCCTTCAAGCGACTGGTACATATCTAACGATGTTTTGTACATAAGTTCCAAAAAACTCAGTTTTACGAGTGGTAGGTTAGTTCACATATCATATTTTATCTAAGACTTGTACATATTCATTCTGCTTTCACACACAATCATTTGACGGCCTATAGTAAAAGTTAAATGTACGCAACTTAACGCATTTATTATCGGGTAATACAGTTATGTTAATTCTAACAATTAATTTAAGCATTGGGGTTTTAATCACAATAATGATCATAATAAAAATAAAATACCATATTTTTCTTCTGTCAAAAATCATTCTTTGTGTTTTGCCCATTTTCCTTTGCCTTATTTCCTAACACACCGCTTTAGGCTGCGATCTGAACGTTCCAGGTGCTTGTGATCGTGATGGAGCCCGATATCTGCGTGTGGCGCGACAGTATGCAGCTTGCTTTGCGTCGCTGGAATTCAGTTTGCTTCCATATTGTATTAATTCGTAAACGTGGTACTATTATAGCTCGTGAATTAGGTACCGACTTTAAAGAATTTAATTACTATTGAACATATTAGTCCGGAAGGAAGTACCCGAGGGTACTTCCTCTTTCTCTTTCTCTTTTTTTAATAGATACAAGAGTGACTGACCCAGAGGGTAAACTAGGCCTTATTGAAGCAAGCCCGGTTTCCTCATGGTGGTTTCCTTCCCCGAAAGGTGACTAGAAAATATCTAACGATGTTTTTTTGTACATAAGTTCCAAAAAACTCATTCTTACGAGCCCCGCGACCTTCAGATTGAAAGTCGCACGCTGTACAGCTGAGCCACCAATGCATGAGCTTACGGTGACAGTTTGTTAGGGTCAAGTTTTAATTCCGGTATACTCATGACTGTATTTTGACATCCGGATTAAAAGAGATGAAAATATCATATTGAAGCCGTTAGTTGACTGTAATTTAAAATTTATACAATTTGTATGTATGGGAAGTCTCCGAAACTATGCAACAATTACCAGCTAAGTCAGAAGTAAAGAAAATAGAAGGTGCCTATGAATGGTTTCCTTGATGACTTTGTAACGTGTATCCACCTATAAACGTCGTGAACACAAGTAGCGCTCCTTTTCAACATATTAACATTTATGTACAGACGGCAGCACGCTGTAGGTACTGGTGCCCCGAGTGCCACATCTTTGCCCAAGAGCTGAGAACTAATATCATTTTAGCGCCAAGATTATTAATTAGATTATTATTAACATTCGTGACTTATAGTCGCCAGTTAACGATAACGATTAACAGTTGCTGGGTAGTCTATCGTAATGGGTAATCCAGAGTTGGAACCAATCACGGGTTGAAACCAATGAGCGGATGTTAGTGACGTAACCCGACCCATTAAGGGGCGTTTAGGGTGCTGACGACTCCAACACTTCGTTAACACGTCATACCCTCGTTAAGCATTGGCTACGTTACTCACAGACTGAACACAACAGTACCTATCTGCGGTTTTCTGTAAGGCGGAGGTGCTTCTCTATTTGGGATCTGCTAGCGAAATGACATCCACGGAAACCACCCAAAGCACCACCACCACGCAGAGTTAGATTATATTCGCTTCGCTATGCTCTACCCCCTCCCAAATTAACTTAATATGTAACTTATAGCTTCATCTGCGACAAAGCGCGAGGACCACCGCAAGCCACAACCCTGAGCGGCGCAGGTCTGCTCCGTCGGTTCCAAGGTACTGTCTTGTCTAATCGAACGAGCGAGCGAAGCGCGTGAGTTCTCTCAGTCTACTTGGACAATCAGTCTTTTGAATGTTTGTTTGACGATAGCTCGAGTGATCGGATCAGGCAGGTATTTAGACGAGAAAGAGAGATTTTTTTAAATTGTATAACCAAAACTCGGTCGAGGGGTTGCCAAGTTTAGGACAATTTTTATGGTGCAAGTCTCAGTAAGAGATGGTTTGTCCCATGTGAAAGGGGTATTAGTCACATTGAATAGATAAAGGCATTCTATGGGAATATTGCTGTGCGTAAAAATGTATATGCAAATGCGGGTAACTATTTTTTCTGCCAACACCCACAATTGCAAGTATACGCGATTTGAAAAAGGCCGTCCGTCGTTTGGAAGTTAATACAACTTGATGCGAGTCGAATCAATCAAGGGATTAACAAGATATACTTAGGGGTTACGCTTCAGTTCATCGTGACACACACACAGCTCTTAACTAACATCTGATTTTTATTTTACAGGAGAACACTAACCAGCGTCTGCCACCACACTGCACAGCAAAGAATATAATACTAAGAAAGAAGAACGACAACTACATACAAAAAAAAACGTCTCGCGCAAAGTTTGTTTATACTACTAGCGACATCAAGAAAACACAGTGAACTAAATTTGACAACTGGTTTGGCTGGATTGTTTAGCCTATTACTAATAATCTCATAATGAAGCGGATGGTTCTGGGTTCGAACCCTGGCAATGGAATATCTTTTAGTATTTTTTATCTCAGATTTTTATTCGATTTCATTGTACACAGTACACTGTCAAATTGGTTCTCGTATCTCCTTCTCAAATGTAAAATCTGCAGAGAACGTTTTAAATTATTGTTATTTTGTGTAATAGTAACGAATGAAACCACGCATCAAGTACGCAAGTACTTGCCATACTAATTGGTATCCTGTTTCAACTGCTACTACAATTGATGATCAGCGCTTGAGCCTGAGACGTTGGCTATACGAATACTACAAAACCCTATTACCTAGAGGTCCTTTCCATAGGTTTCCGTCTGCTGACTTGGGCAACAGACATCCCTCACTGGTAAGATAAGACTTTATGATAGGCAGAGGTCGTAGGACTTACAGAACAAAGTATTAAAGTATTTGTTGCAATACCTTGCTGATTGTGATCGTACACCTGTTGATTGTCTTCCTTGATTGCAGCGCCTGCAGTAATGAATTTTCGGACATACAGCGATGTTTATTGCTGATACTGAATAAAAGAGATCAATTTCTTAGTTATTATCGATAAAATGTAACTTAAGTAAATTACTTTTAGCCACTAGCGAATCGTAATTCTATGGTTGATGCGGTATTGTAATAGCTACTGAAAATCTAAACCCAATAATGATTTTAATTATCAAAATCGATTGCGATTTCAAAGTACTTATTTATTTTTCCGCACTCCCGATGCAGTACTTATACAAAAATCATAGCAGTGCAGATCCTATAGTAAAGTTATTCTCTTTGTGTACAGTATCGTGTAGGTGTGCGGGGAATGTGACGTCATCTCGTCACTCACTGTCAAACCCGATTTTTTTCTATTTTAGTAAATGGTGCCACCCACCATTTAAATGTTCGCTTTTTTAGGCTGGGGTTAGAGTCGCGTGGACTGCCCGCACGGAGCAATATTTATTAAAAAAGCCATCCGCGCAGATTGCTGCTCGGATGTCGGCTGTATCGTGCGGAGAGTGCATTGTTCGCGCCTGTACTCCGAAGCGAACAATCCACACGGACGGTCCGCGTGACACTAAAACCACTCTTACAGATATTCACTAGATGACGGACCTGACTAAGTAAAAACCGTAATAGGCGAAACTATTTTTCTGCCCTTCGGCCGGCAAGCGCCACATTGCGCTGAACCAAATTGACGCCTGCCGGCTTCGTCGAGCAAAAAAATGTAAGGGCTAACGCTCGCTGGCGCGGGTGCACGGAGCGGGTGCACGCGGCGGGTGGATTTATTATTACACGCCCGCTCCGTGTGCCCGCTTCACTTAGCGCTGTTCATACAATTTCTTATTAGACGGGCGTCCGTTCCGGGTATTCCGCGTCAGCTAGTGGAGGCCCTTAAAGCCTCTGCTTCGCATCGGCGGTCAATTACATGTGATCCGAGACATTTCCTACATTTACGGCCTAGGCACGTAATCTAATCTACTATTATTTTATTACGCTTCCCATAGTGCCTAGCCAATTTTTGTTTTGTGGTCCGTACGATAAACGAATGATGGCCGTGTAGTCCAATCGACGTGTAGGACCTATAAATCATCATGTTCAAATATTACACGGGGCAGTGTCTTGGTTCACTGACTGTAATTCTCTGTGTATTCTTAATAATAAAATAAAGTAGATTAAGATGCCTGCCTTTATTTATTTTTCCCATTCGATCAAAACGTAATGTTAGCACACCGACGTATTCGCAATACTCTCATGCGAAACGATGAACATTCTGTAGAAAGACAAAAATTCACATGCATATGCGTCGGTATGCAAACGACAAGAATTCACACAAAAAATGACACCTGAGCGCCTACCACGAACCGCGAACGAAAGTATACCTCTCTTTCGCACTTGTGATTTCTCACTCGAGTGCGACAGAGAGGTGAAACTTCGTTCGTGGTTCGTGGTAAGCCCGTCATTCACGGCAGTCCGCCGGCACTCCGGCATGGCTGGATGTAGCGGACACACGGTGTGCAAGTGGCCCAGCCTGGCAGTCCAATTCGCACTTATTCGTTGAAAGATGCGCAGCGCTGCGTTTTAGCGCATACACTGTACTCGAATTAAAAAAATGCCGCCATCTCTTATATCATTTTTAATAATGAATAATTAATATTTTTTGCATTGCCGCATTTCTCAATTGTTTATTACCGTAATTTAGTGCAAGGAGGTGGGCGGAGCCAGCAGGATGTTGCCGTACGGCACGCATCCGGCAACGACATTCACGATGCTATATTACGTGCCGGAGGTGCCGGCGGACTGCCGTGAATGAGGGGCTGTAGGCCTTCTGGAGAAACTGGTTTTAAAGCCCGTCTAGACAAACAAATTTTATTTCATTATAAAGTCTAATTTGTGTCAAAATAAAGCAGCGAATTAAATAAGCATACTATGTAGTACTACATGTAATGTAATAAATGCATTCGTATTTGTAAAATCACTTGTACTAATTTTTGCATTTTATTTATCAGATTGTGGGTCAAACTGCCCCTGTCTGAACGCTCCTTAAAAATAAACCTATTTGAACACATGACCTAAATAAAGCTGTGAAAAACGCCTTTGAGGCACTGGAACTAGAGTGTAGAGGCACCATTACAGATCGAATGGTATTGTTTTTGTGGTCGATTGCGTATAAGCCGCAAATAAAATAAATAAAATCACACTAGACAATATTGTAAATACTGTATTTACAATATTGAAAAACAGTAAACATCATATTTTTACGACCAAGTCAATAAACACACTTCAACTCAGTACTAATTATCCGAACGCACATGTAGGCACTGCCTGAACTCATAGGTATGCATGGTGGCAACACTTGGTTTGTTATTGTTTACATTGATGCTTTCGCCTGAATCGTTTAATAATTAATTTATGAGTATTTCAGTGAAATATCAGTGTGATTTGTTTGGTGCATTGATACAATTAAGTGAAAATATCTGTGAAAATAGTGTGTTACTTCATCTCTACCTACAAATCGAATAGGAGAAATAACCTCACACGTAAGTCAATTTCAGCATTATTTTAATTTTTTTTATCGCACGACTACTTTTAGTACGTCCAAGTGTAGAGATGGGTAACTACCCGGGTAAATACCCAAGGGCGGGTATTTACCCGGTAAATACCCGATATTTACCTACCCACGGGTAGATACGCGGGTATTTATTTTTACTTACAAATTTTATGCCTGATTTTTTTTTGTTATAACTTATTGTATTAAATCTGTTTTATTACTTATGTTTTAATAGTATTAGTGTCCATACAAATTATTTTTGTTTCTTTTTTTCATTTGTTTCTTATTATTAATGTGGTTTGGGATAGTTTGAATGTAGATAGTCAATAAAAATGATAAATCACGAAAAACAGTATAAAACAAGAGTATTTGAAATAACTTCAAAGTCCAGGAAAGGTTTCATTAAACGGGTAGAGCGATCTGAAATTCATCCTCTAAGATCCTTTTGGATCACCCGAGGTTAGCCAACTAAACCGGAGCTAAGCGTTTTTTTTACTATGGAATTTGGCAGGTAAATCCGGGTCAGTCAACTAACCCTGGGTGATGCATGTGGCGCTTAGAGGGTTAAAAACGGGTTGAAAGTTTGTTTTTAGATCGTGTAATTTTTAGTAAGGGACTTAATACACGGTCAAAGACTAGAGTCAAACCACGTTATATCTAAGTATTTTAAGTAGGTATCTTACGTACTTATTTAAAAAGTCAAACTTCTATGAAATTATAACGTTTCATTAAGGCCGTCCCCTATGCCAATGACCTCGGCGATTTGAGCTTTCTTTCCCTCCCGCTTCCATTCCTCACCGGTTATACAATACGTCAATAAGCATAAGTTGCCACCTAGGAAGAGCTGCTTGTACTAGGACGCAACCCTATAAACTACTAGTGCCATCTTACACGACTGGCCCCCGTCGCCCACGCAGGCATATCGAGCCGGCGTTTTCGGAAAAATGCGTGTAATAGCTTTTTCTCGAAAAGTACAAAACCTATCCAAAAATCAGTAGATGCGTTTAAAGTTAACATAAATATATACTGCTTGTCTTAGTTTCTTGTACTTACGACGCATAATAAGGGAGTAGATACAGATTAAAGTTAGAAAAAAGGGTTTACGGTTTTTTTTTTCTCTTGATGTATTATGTTTTTCGACAATTTAGTAGAACCAAAAGTAGACCAAATACCTAGCTACATTATTTTTTTTTCAAGCGTTGTGCTTGGAGCTGAACAAAGCCTATTCACTTTAAAAACAGTGAAATATCAGTGAAACAGCCGGGTAGCCCCTTAACACTTTTGCAGTATGTGCTGTCAAAAACTAGGGAACATAGCATAGACAGAATCTAGTCATTGTAAAGCGAAAAAATAATTTCAACGTTTTTTATATTCCACTCCTGAGGGGATGAGAGGAAGTTGAAAGTTTGTAGTAACGCTGGGTCAAAACTAAGTACTGAATCTACAAAATTGGCATTTGCACAGCGGGTTACCTTATAACAAGCGGCTTTAAATACTTCAACCCTGAATGGGTTTAAATAGGGGTTGAAAATTTTGTACGGACGGAATACTAAACATTCAAATCTTTGTGTGATTACTTTAAAAAAACAATTTTAGCATTAGTATGGATTTTGTTGTATTTTTTTAATGAGACTTTAAAAACTAATAGATATATGTAGGCGAAGTTTACCGGATCATCTAGCAAATCATTATATCGTTGTCAGTATTGTCTTTTTTTCATTGTTTGTTGTAATATTATTAATTTACGCTGTTATAAAAACCGTCAAACAGTTAATACCATTAATTTGCAACTGATGTATATTTGAATAATTTATTAAATTTTGTTAACTGAATAAACTCGCTTTTTTTAAAACAATTCCGAATGTACAAAAGAAACTTTCAAAATTCTCACTTTAAAAATCACACAGCCTCATACAATCATTCAACCCACTTTAACCCCTGTAGGGGGTGAACTTCGAAGAACCTTGAAATAGCTATGTGTATACTTGTATTTTAATAACAAAAATTATACACGAAGTTTCAAACCTCTCACTTAATATTTTGCACTATCCCCATACATACTAACTTTCAATTCTTCTTTTAACCCTTTTGGGGGTTAAAAATCAAATCATATTATTTGTACTCGTTTTATAAGTAGCCCACCATGAAAATGTCAATTTCTAGCATCATTAGGTTTGACCCTGCGTTAATACAAACTTTCAATCCCTTTTTCTCCCCTTCGGGGAAGCATATCAACAAACGCTAAAACAAGTTTTCTTGTTTTACAATAAGCAACTTTCAAGAATCTCACTTGAAAAATCATACAGCTTTGTTTCAACCCATTTTCAACCCCGGTAAGTTCGTTTATTTTAATAAGAAATTTATACACAAAGTTTCAAGTTTCTCACTTAAAAATTTACGCCATATCCATACAAACTTTCAATCCCTTATTATCCCTTTAGGGGTTGATTTTTTCAAAATTGCTTCGGATCACTTGTATACATTATAAATGAAACCTGATGTGCATGTTTCCGTTTTCTAACTACAGTAGTATGGACACGGCGTTGATTAGTCAGTCAGTCTGTCAGGGCAATCACATTTATATATATATATATATATATATATATATATATATATATATATATATATATATATATACTAGTTTTAACCTGCGGCTTCGCCCGTGTACTAAACGTAATTTTTAACCGTCATACAAAAAAGGGTTTTTTAATTATTTATTTCACGTCCGCTAAGTTGGCTTTGAAAATCGTTGTTGGATTTAAAAATTGTTGTTGTTTTCGAAATCAGCACCCCGATAACGACACCCATATCAAATAAAATAGTCGTAACTATTCTTGTTTCCCCTTTACATACTTTGGACTATCACTTTACCCCTACTTTGAAAAATCCTATCTTTGTGCACCCCTTCACCTTATAAGAAACCTACGTACCAAATGTCGAATATCTAGAACCAGAAATAAACATAAAAACGACACCCATGTTGATATTTTAAGATTTCAACCCCATCGCACCCCATCAAAGATGATGGTATTTCACACCCGTCTCGTTGGATGTAGAAATTGTTATTGTTTTCGAAATCAGCGACCCAAAAACCAGAAAAACGATACCCATGTTGTTTTTTTTACTATAATACCCCTTTTCCCCCTTTCGGGGGTTGATTTCTAAAAAGCCTGAAACACGTCTTTACTCATTTATCTTAGGAAAATTTCTGTGAAATTTCGAATAAAATAATCGAACTAATCTTGTTTCCCCATACCAACTTTGTACCCCCATTTCACCCCCTTTGGAGATGAATTTTGAAAACTCCTTTCTTTGTGCACCCCTAGGCTTCATAAGAAACCTAAGCGCTAAATTTGGAATCTCTAGAAACAGAAATAAACATATAACGACACCCATATTAATATTTTAAGATTTCAACCCCATCGCGCCCCAATATGGAAGATATCTTACGCCCACCTCGTTGGATTTTAAAATGGTTGTTGTTAATTAAATCAGCGACCCGATAAACCATAAAAACGATACCCATGTTGTTTTTTTTTACTTTTTCACCCCTTTGCCCCCTTTTAGGGGTTGAATTCTCAAAAAACCTGAAATAGATGTTAACTCATTTATATTTATGAATACTCCTGTAAAGTTTCAAATATAATAGTCCAACTAATCTTGTGTCCCCATACAAACTTTGGACCCCCAAATCACCCCCTCAGGGGTTGAATTTTGAAAAATCCTTTCTTAGTGCACCGTTAGACTTTATAAGGAACCTACCTGCCAAATTTGGAATCTCTAGGACCAGCGGTTTGGGCTGTGCGTTGATATGTGAGTCAGTCATTAAGTCACTCAGTCAGCCAGTTTCTTCTTTTATATTCTTTTTAATTAATTTCAACCACCACATTGATAAAGTCATTGTTTGCTAAAATTATACTCGTAAATTCGTAATAATAGATGCACCGCGTTACATTTCTATGACCTAAAACCATAATATCTACGATAAAGAGTATCTACCCTTCGATTTGGGTACATACGGGTAAATACCGGGTAGATAGGTATTTACCGGGTATTTACCTGGGTGGGTAGATTGGGTAAATACCTGCGACCCATCTCTATCCAAGTGCAATAAATCACTGTTTTCTGCTATTTTTGACGATTTTTTCCTGTTTTAAGAGGCCAACATTAGAAAAACTGGCAAATTTAGATTTGCGACTGCCATTTCGTACGAACTTCAGACGAGTTTACATTATTCGGGGTGCATCTACAATGACCACATCGTACAAAATATTATAATTTTTTTGAACTTTTTCAAAATCAAATCAATTTGATCGGTCCAAAAAATGTCTAGGGGGGTTTATATGGGTCCCAAATGCTGCCTGGCGCCGGCTTTCCCGTTTTTTTTTGGCCACGCTGTATAACCGATATATACAGTATGTATCACAACGAAGAGCAAACCTTAAAACTGGTTGACGGGGAACTCGAGTACGATGTAATGACGTGCATTTCACGTGCCTAAATACATGTTTTATGGCATAAAATTACTAAATGAATTACTCGAAGACCATATTTTTGCAGTCGGTTAATGGTTTTTGTAACATCCTATAGGGTTTGTTTACGTTTTTGATTTTTGACAGTGCATGCGTATTGCGTACTGTTGATATGTAGCTAGGGGCAACTAATTAACATTAACGTTGTTATGTCAATACACATGCGCTTTGAGTTCCGTTTATAAGTAACCTAGGTAATTATTTTAATAATGGCTGTAGTCATAGGCAACGCGCAAGCGCTTTGTTAACTATTTGTTTGTAACTAGGTAAAAATCCAAACTTCAACAAGGTTTGACGCCTGTCTGTCAGTTGGTAATTTAAGAAATGTCATTTATAAGATTGTAAACAAATAATACAGGGGAGGTGCAACACAATAATAATAAATGTATATTTTTATACCTCACGTAAAACCTGTCGTATTTTTGATGAATTAGGTAAGTACCATGCTCATATTTATGATTTAAACATTAACGGGTTTTTTGTTTAGCCTTTCATTCTGATATATACTGTATATATATATTATTAAATCCACCTGTTAGTTTTCTCCGAAAACCCTCCGGTAAGTATGTAAATTTATCGAGACACGATGCGCGTCCCTAATCTTATGGTTTATAAAGTTTACGTACCGACAAGCGCTTATGCCGTTGACTCAGACGCTATTATTACTTAACTCGCGCGTAATAGTACATTACATACCAAGGCCGTTTAAGTGGGAAATGCCTCGGATCCCATGTAATTGTCGGCCGAGGCGAAGCCGAGGTCGACTAACATGTGATCCGAGGCTTTCCCAGTTACCGGCCGAGGTTTGTATACTATTTTTCAGCCCGACGGAGCCGGCAGGCGGCAATTTAGTTTTGCGTAAAGTGGCGCTTACCGGCCGGAGGACTGAAAACAGTATTTGTCAGTCGGATCTAAAGACGAGCCCTGCGCGCCGTTGACATGTATAGAAGACTACTCGTACAGACTAGTGCGGTGATATTACTTCATGATTCGATAATGTTTAGTTGTTGTTTTTCATGATAAAGTCCTTTATTTTCAACATTTTCTTGTATAGTAAATCTGTTTAGTTTAGAAATTTTGAGAGAAATCTATGTTTGGAAATAAAAAAAGGCAAATTGAGAAGAATTCCACCTTTAATTATGAATATCGATATCACTATTTGCAATCCCTAAACTTTTTATTAGTTGTTTACTTAAAATTTGCTCTGGCGTGTGAGTGAGCGTCTTGGCGAACAGGGTCCGGCGGCCAAAAGGTTAAATTGCCTTAGGGCCTGCGCTAGCTGACGCGGGTGCACGGAGCGGGTGCACGCGGCGGGTGATTTAGTATGGCGCACCCGCTCCGTGGGCCCGCTTCACTTAGCGCTGTTCATACAATCTCTTATTAGAAGGGCGTCCGTTCCGGGTAATCCTCGTCAGCTAGCGCAGGCCCTTAGGCTCTGAGGGATGCTAATACTTGAAGACAAGGTAAAAAAACAGTATTGTCTTAAAATACACTTTATTGCCATTATGGCCTAACATAATAACTAAGAGCTCCCCGGAGCAGTCAGAACACATAATCCTTAGATTAAGACTGTCTCATTCATTACAACGTAATTTTTGAACACATTTAGAATTTGAATGCTTGTAACTTATTGTATATTTACTGAAATTAAACATTTTAGAACGGATTAATCGCGTTTATTAACACCATGACCCTACGTTTCGAGCCCTTTACAGCACTCGTTTTCACAGGGTTAAGATGATGACTGAAAGTGTTTAATTTCAATGAATAACAATCGCGGTAACAGAAGACAATATTATGTATATTTACTGTTAACACCATATTAACAATGTGCACACTAGCGATTTATGAGCACATTCGTTGCGCGATCGGTTTCGTTTTAACCCTCCCACAAATCGCCATATTAGAGATTACATGTAGCAGCGATAGTGACAAAACAGTGGCTTGCACGTCCACGAGAAAGTAATACAATATTATATACAAATAGTTAAAAGTAAAACTGCCCTTATTCTTTTTTCGAAACAGATTTTCGAAATTTATTATATTTTACTTGTTTTTGTTTTATGTTACAGCTAATTTTTAACATCCTGCATCTACCTTATTTAAATTCAAGCTCGGATAAAACGCGAAGATTTAAATTCTATCAATTTTGGCCTTGTATAATTTTTTACTACTTGTATTGGTATTTACTTGTCTACCGCCTTAGCTTATCGAGAGTTCAAATAATGTTTCCCGTTTATATAAATCATCCGGCTACTTTCATATTTTGACCTCTCGATACGCTAACGCGGTCGAGAAGTAAATGTCAAATATGACAAGTAGAAATTTATACTAAGCCTTCAGGACCAATTATGAAGAAAGTATCTCTGTAAGTATTAAACTTATACATAAAATACCCTATCGGTTTTATGTTCGATATCCTCTAGTCTAAATAAAGCCTAAAAACATATTTTTACAGTACACATGGTGCTACATTACCGCACTAGTGCGATACAGAGCACTTTATGTGCCTACGTCAAAATTTCAAAGAGCCATATGTACTGTAAAACGTCGTACGATCCATGTGCGAAGAGGTAATTCGCAACTAGTTTCGATTTTAAACACTCCCTTCGGTCGTGTTTTATTCCATCGCCGCTCTTGCGAATTTTCTCCTATTCGCACTTGTATTGCATGTACTATAATTACTTTATTAATTGAAAGAGATGTCATATAATACAGATTCTCGACAGATAAAGAGGTCATATACGACAGAGACAGAAAAATTACCATGGCAGGACATCTCTTTCAATTTAATTTTTTTACATAGTAGTGTGACTACTTAAAAAAAAGCATGAATCAAAACATTTATTACAAATAATTAATGATTTGATTAGTGTTTTACAATTGTATATTTACTTACATCAGTATTTGGTAAATGCCTGATATTTCCGTACAATTACTGTTGGAAATTTCACATTCAAAATCAGAATTTAGATATGATAATGACCATTATGCTCAATATAATGGAGGCGTCTTCGCCTCTGCTAAATATGCAGAAAAATATGGTATATAGTGAGGGCTGACAAGTATATTACTAAATTTAAACTATCGTGAGATATTAATATTGTAATTAAATTACGGATAGAATTTACGTATTTTTAGTCACTATGCGCGACATTCGATATCCGGCCAAATATTATGCTACTATCCGGTATTCGGCCTCATAGCAAAAATATGACGGGATAGTGTCCGGATATCCGTTGCATCTGTAATATATTTTTAAATTACGCAAAAAACTGTCGGTACCTAATGGTAGATTTAATTATGTTGCTCTGCCTTAATAATATCAAAAGTGACAAAACACCATCTCGTCTCGATAGAGGCGCCGACCCCGGACGTGACCCGGCGGAACACGTTGTCGTACTTCTGCAGGATCTCCTGGACCGTGGCTTGCGTCACGTTGGGGGCCATGCTGCGCACGTAGGAGACCAGGTAGTCGAGGGACGCGCCCAGAGGGTGCACCATGAGGAAGGCCGTGAGGATGCTGATGAGCTTGGCCTCGGAGGGCGGAACGGGGGGGCCGGACACCATGTACTTGTTGTCGTCGGGCGTGGGCGGCGGCGGGAGCGGCTTGGGCGGCTCCGAGCGCGTGGGCGGCGGCGGCAGGGGCGGGTACGATTGCTGACAAAACAAATATTACTCTTATATTACATCGATTATTAGAATTTTGACGACCGGTTGGCTTAGTTGGTAGTGACCCTGCCTGCTATGCCGATGGTCCTGGGTTCGAATCCCGGTAAGGGCATTTATTTTATTTATTTATTTAAAACTTTATTGCACAATACAAATGACACAAATGGCGGACTTAATGCCTTAAGGCATTCTCTACCAGTCAACCAATGGGCTAAACCAGAAAGATTAAGTGATTTATTTGTGTGATGAACACAGATACTTGTTCCTGAGTCATGGATGTTTTCTATGTATTTATGTATTTGTATATTATATATATCGTTGCCTGAGTACCCGTAACACAAGCCTTATTGAGCTTACTGTGGGACATAGTCAATTTGTGTAAGAATGTCCTGTAATATTTATTTATTTATTTATAATATTTAATTACATTAGTATTTTTTCCAGTACTTCTATCTGTCAATTAGATGATAGACAGCGATATTAAAAAAGTGTACATTATAATGTTGTCGGTGGTATTCAATACGAACACTGATCATAATATATGGATTTGTATACAATTAGCAATGCTGATTTTTTATTAATTTCTATAGTGGGCAAACGACTTGTGACATTCTGCCACCTTTCGAGATTTGCCTTTTGTCGCTATTTTAGGTGTCGTAGAAAAACTAGCATATGCAACATTGCTCGTAATTGTTAGTTTATGCAACAGTGACATAATAAGGGTCTTTTCGACTCGACTCGGCTTCGTCTCGTTTTGTAACGGCGACCCTCAAATTTTAAGAACCAATTATGAGCTGTTGCATACGCTAGTTTTTCTACGACAGCTAAAATAGCGAAAAAAGCTAAATCTAGAAAGGTGGCAGAATGAGATACATGTCGTATTACCACTATAGAAATAAAAAATATAACAATGCTAATATATTGTATGGAAATCCATAGGAGCAGTGTTCTTATGGAATACCATAGACAACGTTATAATGTACCTATACTTTTTAATATCGCTGTCAGTCATCTAATTGACACATAAAAGTTCTGGAGTACAAAATAGTACATTACGATACAAATAAACTAAATCACGACCGAAGGGAGTATTTCAAATCGACACCAGTTGCGAATTACATATTCGCATGTGTATCGAACAACGTTTTACAATACACAATATATCCCTTTAAATGTTTGACATCCTTTACTAATATTATAAATGGGAAAGTGTGTGTGTCTGTTTGTTTGTCCGTCTTTGACGGCAAAACGGAGCGACGCATTAACTTGATTTTTTAAGTGGAGATAGTTAAGGTATGGAGAGTGACATAGGCTACTTTTGTCTCTCTCTAACGCGAGCGAAGCCGCAGGCAAAAACTAGTAGGCACATAAAGTGCTCATTATCCCACTAAAGCGGTAATATAGCACCATATGTACAGAAAAAAAAATCTCATTCTGATTCAAGATGGATTTTGATGCCACTACACCTCAAAAATATACAATGCTGGCATGCTGAGGTATTTGTGGGCACTTTGACCGCTTCGATACCTATGATGGCGACTGTATTACACGTGTCAATCTACAATTTTTAGCAGAAATGATACTACAAGAATTGTGGAGATGGAGCAGCATTTGATAAGAAGCAGGTTTATATAAACCTATAAACGTAATCGATTAACACGATGATGCATTATATTGCACCTAACTTTTAAAACATTCCAAATTTTTAATTAAACCACTAAGATTGTCTTCTGTTTCCGCGATTGTAATTCTTTGAAAAAATTAACATCATCTTACCCTGTGAAAACGAGTGCCGTGAAGGGCTCGAAACGTAGTCATGGTGTTAATAAACGTGATTTATTTTATTTTATTTTATTTTATTGGTTTACCAGTAACTGTTACACTGACGCTTACCAAACATTGATTACATACTTAATAGCTAAGTGTACAATAAAATGGAGGTAAACACTACATGCAAATTTAAATGTTGTATTAACAAAAATCAACAAATATTTAATAGCTAACTAAGTTTCAATTGAACACTATTTCGTGAAGCTTACGTCTAAGTTTGTGTAATGGAGTACAAAACATATCAATTGTGTTGTACTTGTTATGCAGCTTACATAGTCTTGGGACAGGTGAATTTGAGCCTAAGACAGTCCTTCGGAAAGGCGGAGATAGGAAGTTAATGGGATTTCTAGGGTTTCTAAAAGGTACTTTAAATTTAAATTTGGTTAGTAAATCGGGGCAGTTTATATATCCACTTAAAATTTTTGATAGGAACATAAGATCGGAATAGTTTCTTCTGTCTTCTAGTGAGTTTATTTTGAAATGTTTAAGTCGAGTAACATAGTTTTTGATCCTCCTCGTATTGCCTGTACAGTACGCCAAGTGGTTCAGGGGTGCGATTTTTGAATCTCACCGAGTGACTAATTCTCACAAAAATGAGTGATTTCCGAAAATTCGTATTTTTGAATCTCATCGGTGACTTCTGATTCTCACGCATGTGAGTTCAATTCGAATGCCCATACCCACTCGTATTTGAAATCATCGGTGAGTATTTTTGACAGTTGACTTATGTAATCTGCCAAAGTGTGTTGGAATTGGAAAACAGTATGTTGGAGATTTAACTGAATTAGCAGCGGGGCTCGCTGTAATTTCGTGAATTTCGCATATTTGTGAAAAGAATAAGAAATGGCAAGCCTGGAAGATTACATTAAGATGAAGATAACGGATAGCGAATATGGCAAAGCAGCAATAGAATAGAACGAGGCCTTTGAAGAAGCGCGTGCTGCGATAGAAAGGTGTACCTAATGGCATATTAAAAGGCCGATTCCGCTGTTTATTAAAGCATAGAGTACTGCACTATGCACCGGAGAAAGCGTCGAAAATAATAAACAGCTGCGGGGTTGTCTACAACATCTGCATTCAAAACAATGTCGATCTTGGTCATGCATGACAATGAAGATGATGTTTTGGATTTTGGCCTGTACTTACCTGATTTGTTGGCAAGAGAAGCTCTACGAGCATCGATAGTGCGATATTATTATTTGGAAGATTAAGCCACCTAGCGAGTAGGTGTTCGGTCTATTTTGTCACTTGCTGAAGTTTTTGTTCATGTTTTGTTATTATAGTGCACAATAAAGCATGTTATGAATATCTCTTATACATTGTTTTTAATTCCTTGTACGTCCAAGTAAATTACTTATATCAACCAAACTTCCATACCTCCAGTTAATCATAAGTTAATGTTAATCATAGTTCAGTTTTTGTCTACATGAGTAGGGTAAGGTTAATGTAGCTAATTCCATCGTAGGGCCTATTCGATCTAATGCTCGCCTGCATTGAATATAAATAAACACAGTATGCATCGCTATAGACAAGAGTCAATAAGCAGCAGGCTCTCCGGAGTTCATAAACTGAGTCGTCAGCTGCATATTGTGCTTATATTCAACGGAGGCGAGCATTAGATTGAATAGTCAAAATGACAGAATTAGCCACATTAACCTTATAAGTATAACATGGATAGGTTTTGCACAGACACTGCACCTGTGCAGTTGTAAGGTATGCGGGCTGAGAATTTTTGTATGTAGGTATAGCATAGGTACATGTTGCTCTTCAATTAAAAAGAGGATGTAAATTAGTTCTCAAATGTATCAGTAAGGTACACTTATAATGATAGGGCAATATGGAACAGGCAGGTGGCAGGCATTAGGTAGCTGTAGAAACTGAATGAAACAAGGGGAGTTTGTGTAGGCTTTATATATTATTTCTTGTAATTTAGGTATAGTCTACCTACATAGGCTCATTTTAAACAATTCAATACCTCAAGTCTGTTTAGTTTAGTGTAAGCAACTTAATTAGATTAGGTAGTAGTCAATAGTTGCAATGTGCTTAAGCAACTCTGTGACTTCTATTTTATAGAAAGTCAAAGTGTTAAAAGTTACAGTTATGGAGAACACTAGTCCTTTGCTCCTAACATAATTAACATTTTAATAAGACCGCCAATAGCCTTAATCTTAGTGAATGTACATTAAACATCAAAAATATCTATACAACTCTCCTCTTATTACAAAAGAAATAAAGCGAGAGTTGTATAGGTATTGCTGACGCTGGCCGTACAGTCTGCAGCAGATGTAGTTAAGCATGCGGGGTGTCCAATATGATCTTGATGCACCCTTCTTTTGAAAACAATAAGATTGTGCTAAGACCATTTTGAACACCTTGCCTGCTCTACTACTTCTGCTGCTAGCCATATGATTACTTATACATTGACAAAATCAATCAGTTTGAATTTCTCAACTAAATAATAGGCAAATTAAATAAAGCCTTACAAGATACCTATTAATAAAACATCAGTCTAAAGCTTCGAATTTTACATTACCTCTTTATTATCAAGAAGTGCATTATAAGTATATTAAAAACATCAGCCTAAATATCTGAACTAAATAATAATCATCTTATAATCTAACATCATACATAGAATTTTTGTATCAAATCACAGCACAAGTAGGTAGCACAAATTGGCAGGTTTCACAACTTGCCACTTTCATTTAGAAAGATTGAGAGATATACTGTATGAGTTATCACTTTAAATGAGAGAGGTAGACAATCCAGTCAATTCAGCCATTCTACTTTTTCATCATTAATAAATTTCCTTTATTGACAGGTATGATCCAAATCAGATTGCAAATGGTAGTTAAAGTAAAAATACAAAAAATAAAAGGAACATAAATAAATAAGTTAAAATTAATAACTTAATTTTAATTTGGTATATACCTCCGGGTATAGGTAATTAGGCTATTATCTGTTGGTCTACAAAAACTTATTTTTTGTTCCACTCATGGTGTACAGAAAACCAATATGCATACATTGTATTGTCTAGATACTTAGACAAGCCATGGAGAATGCTGTTATCCAATGTTTGTAGGAAACTCCAAAAAAGTAGAGAAGTTGCATTGTCTGCTTGCCGCTTACCTGAAAGTACAAAAAAAAAACATTCAATCATAATAGAGTTCTATTATCAGCTATAAATTAGATTTTCAATGTATCCTGATCCTTTAATAATTATGTAACAGTTTGAGAAAACATCTGGAGTTACAGATGTATGTGTATCAAAGATGGTGAAATTTAATTTGAATATGTTGCAGTCAACTACACAGAGGTGCACAACAAGTAATGTAACTGATTGTAATTTGATCAGTAGCCCTGTTGTGTAATATATTTATATCCTGGTCACAGCTAATAATCAACCTGGCAAAATGCATCAAAGCCTTCCTACAAGATATTGAAAAGGTAAACAGTCAGACCAATATAATAGTTCGTTTTTGCCTTTGGTTTGTATAAATTACTAATTTTTATATACTGGGAATTGGTGTGTAAGTTAGTTAGTTGGTCTTGGCATTTTCTGCAAGTTGACAACCATTGTGCACTCAGCAGCAGAAATTGCTAAGTTGGTAAGGTGACCAAAATGATTTTGGCACTGCCTAATTATTAAGACAATAAAAGTGTATTAGGATCATTGTGAACACCTTGCACGCTGTTATACCATTGGGAAATTTCTCTGATATGATTTTAGTTATAAATTTAACCTGAATGAAAGAATAACAATGAAAAGATCCTACCTTTCTCCACGCCTTCTAGTCCTGGAATAGCATTTAATTCGGCCGCTATATCCTGCCAAACTTTCAAAGTTGCTCATTGAGCTCATTCTCCCGCACAAGTGCTGGCAGTCGAGTTTTCTGTTATATTCCAACTTTCCTCTTTTGTGGGACTGGGACCGACGACGAGCATCTATAAAAGGGACAATAAACAATTATCAGGTTAAACAACACTAGGTGTATATTACGATAATAGAACATATGCCACTAACAAATGTACATACCTTTTTTTAATACAACTGTCGCTTTCTTCGAGTAAATTTCAAGCAATCCTTGTAGTTCTGATAATAAAATGTTTCCAAAACTAAGTTTTCTTTTAAATTACACTGACTGACTGACAGGTAGGTACACCACGTTTTACGTTTGACCGATTTCATTGAACCTATTTTAAGTTATAGTATGAGAAATAAAAACCGGTATCTGCTTAAATAGGAACGTCATGGGACGATTGTCTATGACTGAAGTTGTAAAATGTCTGCATGTTGGTAACCTGCGAGTGAGTTTCAAAAATACGACATTTAGTAATCGGTGATATCAAAGTCACCGGTGAGAATTTTAGTCACCAGGCGAGCTCAACTCACGAGTGAGATTCAAAAATCGCACCCCAGGAGTCTTTTTTGAATACGTTCTATCCTTAGACTGTGTACTTACTGCGTAATGGGGACGCCACACAACCCCACAATACTCGAGCGTGCTACGTACTAATGAGTTGTACAGAAAAACTTTTGTTTCAACCTTTCGAAAAGATTTTGTGTTCCTAATTACAAAGCCAAGTGATTTTGATGCTTTTTTTATTATTGAATCTATATGAGGAATAAACGTTAATTTTTCATCTATAAGGACTCCTAGGTCTCTGATAATGTCTACTCTAGTAAGAAATAAGCCGTTGATACAGTATTTGTGCTTTAATGGATTTGGCTTCCGGGTAAAAGTAATTTGCGAGCATTTATTAATGTTAAGTTCCATATCATTATTATTACACCAATCGACCAATTTGTTGATGTGATTAATCCGTTCTAAAGTGTTTAATTTAAGTTATTTATCTTATGCTTTGTAAGTTGCGATAATACGGCCGTTTCAGGTGTGTGAAAACAAAAGGAAAAACAGTGACAAAACCATGTAATAAATGCCTTTTGTTTACATCATTAGCAAGTTCAATTGACGGCGATTTCAGGTAATTATTGAAAGAAATCTCATACCCGAATTATTATAATTTTTTTATGCAGAACCGACTGCGAACCATACGTTAGATATTGCTAAGGGCCCCCAATGACGCGTACGAGGGATATGCTGCTGAAATGGGAGCTACCGTATTGTCGCTCACCAGGCGGCGCCACTCATGCGTGGGTCCTGTGTTAGTATGAGATAATTGTTAAAGTGACGTTTGAAATGTTCCCGCAGGACCCACGTTCCACTGGCGCCCCTAGTGGAAAATCAACTCGCGGTAATCCTCATTCGGGACCACCGAGTTTCTTGATAGCTCAGCTGGTAGAGTGATGGGTGTATCCCACAGTCGCGAGTTGAAGTGTTGCTCTGCTTTTCTCTCCTTTCTTTCTCTCTTACCTGGTTGTTGTTCAAGTTGTGCTGGGCGATAAAGTGGGCCTTGAAGGTCTCGAACTTCCTCTCGGCCTCGTCCTTGGCGAGGTGGGCCTCGTTCTTGTAGCCCTCCAGCTCGTAGATCAGGTTCTCGTTCTCAGCCTGGCGTAGGAAAAAGTTAAAATATAAAGTTGCAAACCAAACAGTTACATGTATAATATTAGGCCCACAAAAAAAATCGCGGTAAAACCGAGACCTCTCGATTGGTAGGTTACATGGCAGTCTTGGGATTAATTGCCAGGCTCCGTACCAATAAACCGGGAAAACGCTAGGTAGAGAGAGTGGAAGGCAAAGGGGTAGGCCCTTGCCCAGCAGTGGGCACTTTTCCACGCCAAAGACAGCAGGTTCAACCACGGAAGAATAACTAAAGCTTGGAAGTAGTAAAAACTGTCAAATGACAACAGTTTGGAGCGGCCTTGAAATTGGCAGTGGATTTAGCAAATGTAAGTCTAACTTAATAACGTGCCTCTTACGACATTTAAAAAATCCACTATCAAAATATGCGACTAAGTAGTAATGCATTGATACCGACTTCTGACCAAACTACAACGATGTATTTAATTTGGCTGCTTGGACGAATTGGATCAAAAGATTAGCAAAACTGTTGTCAACCTACAGAATCGGAGAAATAACAAACATATACATCTCTTTTTGACACGTCCTTAACTTGGTGAGGAAGTGAAGGACGGATTTATGACTGATGTTCTTAGTTTTGACGCGGGGCTTGGGTTCAACGCCAAAGACGGATTAATCGGTCACAGACCACAGAGCAACATAGACCTTAATGAACACTCATAAAGTTAAACTTCAGTTTTGACACTCCGGTGACGTGGCGTCTGAGTGAAAGCGTTTGTATTTACAGTGCGACAGAAAAAGGTAGAAATTAAAAAGTGGCAACATCGTAGTGTTGTCCCGTTTTCTTACATATATTTGAAAAGGACGACACTACGATGTTGCTCCTTTTTAATTTCTACCTTTTTCTGTCGCACTGTAACATGACGTGAAAAAGGTAAACGGCTTCTTTAAAACCTACGTTTTTCAAACAGCCCTTCGTCATATTTTTTATCACATCTTCCAGTGAACATCTTGGAAGGGTAGGGGAGGGTAGGGTTTCTTACCCTTCTGTTCCAACTGGTCCAATTTTTGCAAAAAAGCGGGGAACTCACCCTCAGCTCGTCATATTTCTCTTGAGGCACGACGTTCTTCCCGATCTTCTCGATCTCATGTTCATTGAAGTTAGTTTCAAACTCCTCTTTAATGTTTTCCACCTCCTGAAAAACAAAATTTATCAGTGACCTGTTCACTCTGCTCTCGTTCTTAGTCTTTACGTATCACTAAATTATTAGCAGAAACATCATGTGCCTTTACCCAAATGATCACAGAAAAGGTAGATGATAAGACTGCAGTAACCTTAATTACGCTTCAAGATATTGTGTACTTATTTTAAAGCAAGTACACAATGGAAAGAAGCAATATACGGGTATAAGATAGTCACGCTTTCATCGTAATACGTTGTCAAGTATTTAAGCGCAAGAGCAACGTATAGCACGGCAGACGATAAAACCATAACCATCTTATCGGTAATGTAGATAATTCTTCCTTGTATTACCTACCGGTTTACCCAGCGAACATGCTTTACCAGTTCCTATACCTACGGTGAAGCCTCCATCAGAGACTCGAAGGACGAAGCGAGGGCCGAGGCCAAGAAGAACGGCTAGTGGAAGCAGCCTTCAAGTCGTAGACACCGTAATCCTTAGCTTCAGAAGTCATTGGTGAAGGTTCTTCACGGAACAACCAGGTCAGGCTAGGTCAGGAGCTGGTAAAGTGTTGTTGCGCCGCATGTGTTAGCATCCGCTGATATTATTATTCAGCTACTGCATCAATGCTGAGATGGCCTGCTGATAATGTAGTAACTCCGGCAAGAATCTCTGTTCCTTTATCTCAGTCTCCGGTAGACGCTGATTGCTATGGACAGCAATACTCTAGAACATTCTACAAAACGTAACGTTGGACGAAATGTATCGCGTCAACCGGAGGCCAAAAGCAAACTCGGTCCAGTAATGATTTACCTCCGGGAATAGGAGCATCGACGAAGACCACCTCCAGGGTCTTTCGGAAACTACAGATGGCGGTGCCGACGCACGATGTGGACTGGCTGGTTGAGTACTTTCTTGACGGAGAAACAGGAAGCATGGCGATTCTTGCTTGGAAACGGGATGCCAACGCCTGTGCGGATGTCTGAGGCGCGGGAAGGAAGATGTGAAGAAATATGTTGATGTACTGTCAATGCTATTCCGCTATTCCCTAAAATGCTGAGATGACCCGTAAAAAATGTTGTACTATACCAATATTAGTAGAATAGTCCTCCACTTTTTACGAATTTTGCTATTGTTGAGTTTCTCTATCAGTTCGTTATTCTTGAGTCAGTCATCCGAAAGAAAACTATAGCTTTTGGAGATAGAGAAGATAGGAATGAAAGGCATCTCCGCAGGGGTGTTCAAGTGTACTTTTTATGTGAAGGCTGCTGCTGATGAAATTGGTTTTATACCCATTTCAGCTCCATTTAACTGCAGGCAAAATTGATGAAAAATGTAGTACTATACCGATGATATGGACGCCGACTTCGTCATCTCGATCTTATTATTTTAGAATCTGCATCTCCGGATATCCGATGTGGCTGGGTTTGTTGGTGAGGGATAGAAGGGTGTATTTTGGCCAGACATCTTGCTCGGCTGGCAGTATATAAACAGCTGCGAAGCGTCCCGACGAAATTTCCATCGAATCCCTCGAACTCTGCTTTGAAGCTTTTGATGGCTCCTTCCACCATGATTCCGGAGATACGAGACTATTTGAGTTGGTGAATATGATGGCTTGCGTGGGGAATCTGTCGCCGCCTCAATGAATGACCAACCTAACCTAAACGCTATAGCGAATGTCAAAGTTATAAGCTGACATATACTGCAATTCACTCATCTCTGATATTTTAATATAATTTTTATTTTGGAGCGATACATTGCACTATATGTCAACCGTAATTTTTTTTTGCATATACACTAAACATAAGGATAATTATATGCATACTTAAATATGTTTAAACGGGGTTTTTATTAAAATTTGTGGCGCGAAATTAGTTTCAGGACACAATTTTACTTAAAATTTCACGTATAATTTAATTAATTCGTAATGCATGCGTTCATTCCATGAAACTAAACCTTAATCGTGCTATGCGCGATCTATTGATAAAATTAATTTCACGCCACTAATTTCGTAATATAAATCCCACTTTAGCGATAGTTATTCACAAAACATGTATTGTCGACTCAATTAATATCAACAATACGAGATAGTCCATTAAATTTCTTAAATGTTTACACAAACATTGATAGGTACTCTGTCCGAGTAACTATCGCTTTTAATAAAACTTTCAGGATAAGTCGACAAATTATCAGAAACGTAGCAAATGGAATTTGATATTAAATATATTTTGTCTGCCAATAATTTAAATTACTACCCTATCTCCTTACTACCTCTCTCTTAATTAGTCGACAAGTTTTGGTTTAGATTGAGCGAGCAGCCTGGTGACATAAAATCGAGATTATTCGATTTGATTTGGTATCTATGGTAATCTGTATTAGTGCAAACGGATATGCTTACCGGACAGATCACAGCTAAGTTTTGCTTCTTGTTATTTTATGAGCATCAGGAAAATCTGCGGCTCGTAGTGTATGTCAAAAGTAACGAGCGTCAAGCAGAGCGGGCGGCGCAGCGTGCAGCGTCTATGTGTTTTGTGCAGCGTGCGCTTACATACATTTGCTCGAGTTTAAATCATTTTTACACAAATCGACCTAGTCCCCCAGTAAGCTCTAAAAGGCTTGTGTTACGGTTCCTTGAGTTCGATATAATATGATGACACAAATTAAATACATAGAAAAATCGAAGACTTAAGAACAAATATTCGTGATAAACACACAAATAAATGCCCTAACCAGAATTTAAACCCGGGACATCCTGCTTCATAGGCAGGATCACTCTTGCTTTATAGGAGGCCGTCACCTTTAACTTGTTTAAACTGTACGCCGCACGTCCCACTAGACACATCAAGGCTACTCGCTTTATCTAATGCAAAATATACAGTTGGTTGCACCGTTTGATAAGAATTGTTCTTAGCTGCACAGATTTAAACATCATATTAGTGTGTAACTCAGTCTCAAGACAGAATTCGATAGCTGGTTTCTTGCCGCGAAGATCACTCTCGTTCGTTGGCCCCAAACGCGCTGCTCACAGGAACCGCCTTTCCTCGCTTTGAACGCAAACGCCAAGAGAAAGAGTTACAATTGTACATGGTAAAGTTAATATGAACTTGTTTCATCAAATGTCACAATTTTGTGCTTAAAATGTTTAAATCAGCGAGCCAGTAACGGCCAGTCATCAAAATCACGGCACGGAATGACACGGCAAAAAATATTACAATAGGTATTCTGATTATATCTTACGCCTTTAGCATAAGCTTTAGAACGTCTGCGTGGCGACTGTACAGTCAACTAATTGGAATTCTAGGCCACTATAGAACCATGTCAAAATGAGAAGCAGTAAGAGATTTCTTACAATTTGATTTATAGCATCACTACGACATAGTCCTAAAGTAGCCTAGGCCCATTTGGTTGACTACACCGCCACGACATCATGCAGCTGCGATTATCATGTGTGGAAGTGAGACGCCTCTGACCTCTCGCTTCCACTCATGGCGAGTCGCCGCTGCACGCTGTCGCCTTTGAATTAACCTAGTCGTTCCGTACCGTGATCAGACAAGCCAATCTCAATACGCACCTCGGTCATCTTTAGCCACATCTCGATGTTCCTGCGCTGCTGCTTGCTAAAGTGGTCGGAGACGCGCTGGTGTCGCGCCACGGAGAGTATTTTCGCTACCTGCTCGACTGTCATACATCATATTAGCGGCGGCACAGGACAACATGTGCCTTGAAAGGCGCAGGGCTCCTAGGGCGGACCTAAGTGTCTATTAGCGTTGACAAATCCAAGTTTTACGTTCCATATATTAAAGAGGAGTTCATTGAAACACTGCATTTCCACAGAAAATAGGACAGAATGCTCGTCGTAGCTCGTCGACCTCGAAGTCTGAAGTTCTGGCGTTGATACAAGCGATGTTTGATGTGCGCCGCTGCCCGAAGAAATACTGACCTCTATTATACACTGGACAAGCATATACATCATAACTTATGTATCATGAAGTGTGCTGTCCTAGATTTATAAGCTTGCATTACATTAATTCAGTTGTTGGAGCCATTACGCCTGGCACCAGTGAGGAGTTTAGGCCTGTATCCAAGCTATCCAGCAGTGAGCAGGGACGTGTTGCAGTAGTGCTGGTGTATTCAGCATTGTAGGACTGAATGGATCCAGGAACGTTTAATATCCATCCGAGCGGAGAATGCGCTTAAACACGCACATATTTCGCCGTCCACTCAGTTTCCGCTGCCGTGCCGTCGCCAGGAATATGTAGTCCTTCCGTCTGTCTCCAACAACTGAACTGTGCATGTGCTAATCTTTCTAACGACAACTTGCTTGTGGATTCTCATGAATCTGTCACTTACCTCTCCACCCGTCGATACCATTGGTCCTGACCACAAGCGGCAAAGTAGTGCCACAAAAAAGGTTACTTTGTTTACTAGATGCTTGTTCAGTATACAATAAGTCAATGCTGGATGTGGTAGACGCCCGAAGAGTTGCCAGTGGCTCAGCACACGTCGGTTCGTGAGAACAAGTCAATGCAAGCAGACCCGTCCTATTTTTTGTACAAAATCGCAGTCGATATATGTAAATAGCTTTGAATTTGTGAACGCTTGAGTTGCCTGTTCTTGTGTATGCTAGTATTACACAGCGCGATCCATGGGAACCAATCATAAGGGGCATCTAGGTTCCCTTTCGTCAATAGCTGGCCATATACTTTCGGGCGTATCTGTCGGATCAGCCGATAAATGTATGGAAAAATTGTCTGG
Organism: Lathronympha strigana; assembly: GCA_949128165.1. Lineage (NCBI taxonomy): Eukaryota > Metazoa > Arthropoda > Insecta > Lepidoptera > Tortricidae > Lathronympha > Lathronympha strigana. Next base: position 1,990,438 of record OX421917.1, read on the forward strand.
CCTGGCCTCTATGGAGATCTGCTGGATTGCCCCAACTTATATGGCCAGTATGTTACTCGGGTCGTGCCAACCGACCGCGTCGCGTAATACTGCTTTTGACGAGATAATATTAACCCTTAAATGCATGAATTAACAGTATTGAACCTAAAACATCCTAAGTGACGCTATGACAAAGTCTACATTCCAAGAGAACTTGATTGTCACTTGTCTCGTTTCTGTGTCATAAATGCATCATCATGCATTTAAAGGTTAAGGTGGGTGTACCTAAAAGGGATTTCAACTGTCAATGCCCGCCCGCTCGGCAGTCTAAGGAGCCACACTTACTTTTCCTCTACCCCGAGTGTTGGTATATCGCTTAAGTCGTAGTCAAATGAAAGACGACCAAATTTCCCATCACTTGGGTGTTGCTACAGGTCGCAGAAGGTATATACCTACTACATAGATGTATGTACCTAACATTTTCAGACCCGTCAACCCTTTAACCGCCTCGGCTATGGCCGTCATCGGAAAGTCTTGCCACTTCAGTCTTGCTTCATCAAATGAACCCTATCAACAATCGACTAAGTGGTACCTTTTACTAAAAAGGAACACATATGTGTTGTGCTTTGAAATTAAATACATACTTTAAAACGGATAAAACTGATCGCTGTAAAAAAACACTACTCTCTTGTCTCTCTTATGGCACCTCCACCGAAAGGTCCATGATGGGCGACGATAAGGGACGCAGTTATGCGTTAGAAGCTATAGGCAATATTGGCATTTCGTTCTTCTGCATAGCTGCGTCCCGTTCTTAAATAACGAAACGCATGCCTGGCTAGCATATATTATGATCTTGTGGGTTCATACATAAATCGCAACTGAATGTATGGAATGACAGGGGAAAGTTGTGTTACTATAGCTGAAGTGTTCTAGTCGACTATACCTGATAAACAGTAACGACGCGATCCTTCCTGATTTTAGATGACTGGTCGATCTCAAAGATAAGTACACAATTTTCGCCATTTTACATAATTATCATCAACGATCAATATAATAAATTTACTAAAACGGGGTTTAATCACGTAATAATTGAAAACTAACCCTTCGTTAAGCCTCGTTTTAGTAAATTTATTATGTGTCAAAATCGCGATAATTAATACCAGTATAAAGTTCAATATTGTTCACATATCTTTGACGTCGACCAACAATAAACCATGGTTTCATCACTCCAAGTACATTTAGTTCAGCAATTCGGTCACTCTCCGATCGCATCCATTTACTATTGCTAGAAAATTACATTCTAGGAACCGGAGCGTTGGTGGCTCAGCGGTTAGAGCGCCCGACTTGCAATCCGAAGGTCCAGGGTTCCAATCCCGGCTCGTACTAATGAAATCGGAATTTATGTACGAAATATCATATGATATTTACCAATCGCCTTTCGGTGAAGGAAAACATCGCGAGGAAACCGGACGAATCCCAATAAGGCCTAGTTTACTCTCTGGGTTGGAAGGTCAGATGACAGTCGCTTTCGTAAAACTAGCGCCTACGCCAAATTTAAGATTAGTTGCCCTGAGCCGTGACATAAGCCGTGACGTAGACGTAACGCTAAAAAAAGAGAAGAGAAGAGAAAGCACTAAACCAAGGGTCAGCAAAAATGAGCCGCTTCGGCTTCTTTGAACAAACGATTGCGTGGGTCAACCAAAAAAAAAACCACCCAAATCAATCTTTGTGGCTTGAGATACTTGAAACAGATTTTTACTGTGAATAGCTTCTTACAACCAAAGTTTGCCGACCCCTGGCCTATACTATTTGAACTTGGGTCACTTTGCCTCTAAGGGACAACGAAAATCGAAAATTGGCATTAACGGAATAACCTCCCTGTCGCTCGAATGGGCAAGTGTGACAGAGTAAGTTACAAATTTTCAATCGTTGGATTTTCGTAGTAGTGGTTTGCAACATTGACGATCATCATCATTTAGTATGCGTCCCAAGGCACATTCAAAAGCTAAAAACCGACATAAACAGGCTGCAGAAATGGAACATCAGCTCCATTCTCCAATACAATCTTCTACTGCTCCAGATTAATACTAATAAACAAATAATAAACGCGGTCTATGGTTATCGCGAATCATCCCCATTTGGCGCCAATTTGAGCCAGTGTGTTCAAATCTTTGGGGTCTTCATTCCAACGGTAGCTGCCATACTGTAGGGGTTGCGCACGCTGGGTCTGCCATTTTCTAACCTAGATTGAAACTAAAACTAGACTGCCTCTACAGTCAACCAAATTAGAACCCTAGGCCTTGTCTATGCCATAGTGACGCTATAAATCAGATTGTGAGAAATAAATAAATATATGGGACAATTTTACACAAATCGACCTACTCCCACAGTAAGCTCAATAAGGCTTGTGTTGTGGGTACTACACGACGATATAAACTAAATACTTAAATACATAGCTCAGGAACATTCATATCTCCATAAACATCAATGACTATCGAACAAAATAATTATCGAGAAAACCACACAAATGAATGCCCTGACCAGGATTCGAACCCGGCACCTCCTCCTTCGTATGCAGAGTCACTACCAGGCTAATAGGCCTTTAAATCTCTACTGCTTGTCATTTTGACACAATTTTCTTTTGTTTTTAATTTTCTTTGTAATTTTCTAGGGTGAAATAGTGTTCTAATTGGTGGTAGATCATCTATTTACAAAAAGATAGTAACAAACAGGAAAATAATACAAAAACATCATGTAAGTCACAAGACTCGGGCGTTAGTTCAGTGAAGGAGGATGGATTGGGTAGGGCTGCGCCGTCGTTCAAGCCGAAAAAGTTTCGGAAAAATATGAATTTGTGCCGTGTACCCGGGATACACATGCTTTTAGCGCGGATTACGGATATTATAATTTTCGATCTAAGCCAGCCGATTACCACACTGAGGGATCTATACCATCGTTCGGCGATGGCTTCACCAAGGTGTTTTACGAAATCAGACATTTGCGGTGCGAAGATTATTAACGGATGTTGCAAGGGGAGTAAGTCTCGCATGTCGTTTTTCACATGCGTTCAGATATTTTATATTTTTTTCATTTGGGTTCCAATTGGTTGACTGTACAAACGGACTTAAGTAGACATTATACCTTCGTAATAGTCGTACTGCTTCCTGCAATCCAAGCACGTAGGGTCTGCCATCAAGTGGACTAATTAGCCATTGACTTGACATCACTATGCGTCAAGAAAGATTCCTGTGTTGCCGTCAGACATACCAAGTATATGACTAGACGGGGTTACTCGTCTCAGACAAACGTGCCGAAAGAGATTAGTTATGAGGTGACAATTATGCCTTTAATATTAAGGAAAAGAAGTCTCTATGGCCGCCATGTTGGTTGCCAACTTGCCATACCAAAAGATACCATGCTACCAAATTAATATTGATGAAATTATTCTGACGTCCCTATTTATTATTTTATTTAAATTGTTCAGTATTATTTTGTTGAGAATATTAAAAAAAACTCTACTACTCTACTTCTTATAGCGTAGCTTGGTTGAGGCGCCGTGACAAAATTTTAAAACCGCAAGTGCGTGGCGGGACTGAATAATATCGGAAACCCCAGTTTTATTTTTTGCGAATTTCTCCTAAAATACTCAACTACCATAGACTTTTTTTCTCAATGGTAAGTTTTAAAAAGCGCGTCCCTTTCAATCTCTTTCGGCACGTTTCAGTGCATTTCAGTTAACGTTTTTGACGGTTCTTTCACCTGGTTATAATTTTTACCTCCATGGTTGCCGTGCGAGGGTTCTGCCATCTAGTAGACGAGTTCGACAACTTCACTCATTGGCACTTCGCGCCAATTTTTTTTTATGGCCTGGTAACTAGACCTTTAAGCCACACTTCGCGCCAATAAACAGCGTCAGTGTTGCCAACAGAAAATAATGCAAACTTACATTGGAGCAGTATATGCGCGAATTTCTCCTTCATGGTGATCTTGACGTTCTGGTATTCCTCGTCGAGTACCATCTTCTCGTTGAAGAGGCGGCGTGTCTGGTTGTTTGAGGCTTGAATGAGGGAGTAGAAGGCGTTGGCGTTCTTCTTGTTGCATTCGCCGCGCTCCAGCCAGCCCACGAGAGTCTGTTAATGACAGATTATAGCCCGATTAAGGCCCGGAATATTGCGTGAGGTTTTTGAAGTCATAGGGAGAGAAGGTCAATGCGACAAATTGAGTGTTTAAAAAAAAAATTCTGATGAGACCTACCCTTTTCAACGGTCAATGATGAAAAAAGTTGTATTGTATATACATGTATAAATGTAATACCAACTGATTAAGGTTTGAATATACCTATGACAGTGTCAATACATATTAGATATCTGGGCAATTTCAGAAAAAAGTACACCATTTTATGGAAAATGGGTCCTCTATTTTCCATACAAAAAAAAATTGTCAGTTTCGTAACGGCCCACACAAAATGTATGAACAAATGCGTTACGCAACTGATCAGAAAAGGGACACTCTTTTTTCTTTTTTTAAATCAATAGTACAGTCAGCCACACAGCTATGAATACAGCTAAAGTGCCAAATATATGTATACAGGACTTTATTGCCAGAGCATTTAAGGTCGTGTATACATATTTTTGGCACATTGACTGTATTCATAGCTGTGTGGCTGACTGTACCTACTCGTGATTCTGGTTATAAAAAAACTCAAAACTTCTTATATTAAAAAAAAAAGAAAATGGTACACTTTTTTTAAACCCTACACCCTACTACTACCCTTTTTCTAAGAGTTGATAACCTGATGGTATTTGCTTTTGATTGTATTTGTCACATAGATTGGCCAAATCTAAAGAGCAGAGCAGAGCAGAGCAGAGTGCGAAACGCGGAGATCAGGCGACGCACGAAAGTTACCGACATCATCGAACGGGTAACCAGCCTGAAATGGAGTTGGGCTGGGCATGTGTGCCGGAACAATGATGGGCGGTGGTCAACGAGAACTCTCATGTGGAGGCCTAGAATGGGAAGCCGAAGCGTAGGCAGACCAGCTGCCAGATGGTCGGACGATATAAAGAAGGCGGCAGGGCCGACCTGGATTAGAGACGCCGCAGACCGCAAAAAATGGAAACAATTGCAAGAGGCATACATCCTGCAGTGGAGCAAAATATGCTGAGAAGAAGAAAGAGAAGAAGATTACAAACTGCTTTACTTTTCAAAGTTAAACTTAAAAGATGGCTTCTCGAGCAAACGTTCTATGACTACAAGGAGCTATTTAATGGTTAAGATAATAATTTAAGAAAAGCCTACAGTTGTTATGTAGGTATATCATAGCTACGTAGCGTAGATCTGACATGTAATTTGTACATTATCAATAAATATTATGATTATGATTAACAAAAAATTGTATAGATTTTTATCAAAAACTTACCGGAGCAGCCTCGGCGAACTGAGCATCACTTTTGACTTTTTCAGTGACAGTCTGCAGCGTGGCCGGCGTCAGCGGCTCGATGCGCGGCGGCGTCGGCTCCCGCTTGTTCCGCTTGCTTCGCTCGAACTCGGAGTAGTCATCGCGGTTCTAAAATAAGTCAACTAACTTGTAAACTTATTTTTTTTCTACTCCAGCACTTCTATCTGTCAATTAGATGACCGACAGCGATATTAAAAAAGTATACATTATAACGTTGCCTATGGTATTCCATAAAAGCACTGCTCCTATGGATTTTCATACAATATATGAGCACTGTTTTTTTTTAATTTCTATAGTGGGCACAACATTTTCCCTATTCTGCCATGTTTCTAGATTTTGCTTTTTTCGCTATTTTAGCTGTCGTAGAAAAACTAGGGTATGCAACAGCTCATAATTGGGTCTTAAAACTCAAGGGTCGCTGTTACAAAACGAGACGAAGTCGAGTTTTGTAATAATAGACCCGGGAACTCTTAATAGGAACTTTAAATAATAAGAACCCTTATTATATCACTGTTGCATAAACTACTATTCAAGTTTAAAAGGCCACAGTAGTCAAATGATCATTCAGACGTCTAGATCTCAATATTGATAACACCTAGGTACCTTATAACAGTTACAACTACAATCTAAGACGGGATATATACCATGTATAATTGTTGATTGGACCCACGCATGCCTACTGGTAAGGTTCGGTGGTTTGGGGACTCGGAACATATCAAGTGTTGCTTTGCCAGCATGCTTGTCTTACGTCCACAGCAAGTCTGATCTCACAGGTAAAATTCTTAATGCCCCGACGGCTACAAACTGCGAGATCGCGTGCTTGGATGGTGCTGAAATACAGCTGTCTCGGCGCGACTTATGAGTTCGTAGCTTTTGGCGTCGAGACACTCGGTCCGAGGGGCAAGCGTGCTCGCAGGCTCCATAAAGAGATCGCCAAACGGTTGAGGGAAGCAACAGGGGACTCTCGAGCTGGCAGCTTTCTTGCGCAAAGGATTGTCATCGCGATCCTGCGCGGGAATGCTGCCTGTGTGATGGTAAGGCGAAAGTTTGGACTGGTTGCCGGTTAGTTTTAAATTTATTTATTTTTAAGTTAGTTTTAGATTTATTTAAGATTAGTTTATTTTTAGATATACCAACTTTTAATTTTATTTTATGGTACCTACCTTGTAATTTAAAAACTTAATGTTAATTGTAAATATTTCTGGTTCTGTAAAGGTTTTCTCTTAAGAGCTCATAAAAAACTAGAGTCGTTAAGGTTCGAAACCTTTTTTGAGCTCGAACCTTAAACGCTTAAGTCTTCAAAGCTTAAACCTTCAAGGTTGGCGAGTCTTTAAGGTTCAAAAGTCTTCAAGACTAGTCTTTTAACAACACTACTTATATATGATATAACTATTTGTGCTTGTTTTTAGAAAATAGTACTACTTTGTTGCTTGTGTATAAGGTTAGCTTCTAAATGAATCTTCATGGCACCTTATCAGCATGTGACAAAGTGGTACCTTTTGCTAAAAAATCACAGTTGTTGATTTAGCTGTCTGAATAAATAAAAACAATATTATCTATATTCCAAAATCCTTACCAGTGCAAAGTCCACAAAGATCGTGGTTGCCTCAATATCACCCTGATTGTGATATTTGAATCTGAATCCGGAGATGCTAAATGAAGCTTCCACGCTTTCCTGCTTCTCAAATCTGATGTGGCACACTCCTTGCCTGTGCAACTTGATGTCAGAAATGTTGCCGAAACGCTGGAAAATCTCTTGAAGAACATCTTCTTTTATGTCGTTGGGTAAACCTCCTACAAAGATGGTACGGCAGCCGAGTGGCCGCTCTCTGCGGGTTGGTAGAGACGCCCCCGGCATTGGAGTCAAGAGGACAGCTGTGTTGCAGTAGATGGGCTGGTTGGTCGGGTGCATCATAGGCATCATCTGCTGGTTCATCATAAACATGTTCTGGTCCATCATTGGGTTCATACCCATCATGCCGGGCATCATAACAGGCATGTTGGTCATATTATGCATGTTTTGCATAGCCGGCATGGCTCCCATTGCCTGCATGTCCATCTGTCCCGGCTGCTGCATCATAGCATATGGCAACATGCCACTAGAACCTATAAAAAAACCTAACTTTATTTGGGAAGATATTTATGCTTTAGCCAACGTATTTGTGACCTCGGATACAGTTATATTGAAATCATACGTGAATTTAATGGAAACTTTTTCCTATCCCGTTTCTCCACACTTGAAATGGTCATAGCGGCCTGAATTGAAGTGCCCTCAAACAGCCAATAATAGTAATTTTAAGTCTACTCTACAATATAAAAAGGACTGCTGGGATGCAGTGTATACACCTAAAGGGTAGAGAAAGGCTAAAGAGAGAGAGAATATACAGGACAAGACAGAAAAAAAATATTATACCTGGCATCATCATAGCCCCAGGCAACATACTTCCAGCGCTTTTCTCTGCTGACCCACTCTTGTCACCACTGTCAAACCTGGACCTCCTATCTGGACGGTCCCGCCTCCTGTCTGGCCGGTTGTCTGCACGGTCCGGGCGTTCAGTGCGGTTTCTGTCATCCATTCTCTCGCCTACCCTTTTATTGCCAGGCCTAGGGTTTCTGTCATGATGCTCTCTAGGGCGATCATCCCTGCTGCGGTCTGGTCTGCCAGGACGCTGGCGTTGCTCTGAAAGATATATATATATATTTAGAAATAGGGCATAATTACTATGTCAATGTCAAAGTAAAACACAATTTAATAAAAAAAGGAATGACAACCAAATAGATAGTTATAAATTGAAAGAGATGTGATAAAATAGATAGTCTTGATAATCTGCCAAGAATAGTCATACAAGGTCAATTAATGTATGATAATATATCTGCCAATGCTTGATTCTTTTAATTGTCCTATGGGTAATTTAAAATTAGGTTGTAAAAATATACATTACAATAAAATAATACAGTATAAATGATGTACCTCTGTCCCGGTCCCGATTATTCCTGGAGTCTCTTCTATTTCCCTGTCCTGCCTCTTGACCAGTTCTAGACGTACCCGCGGTTGTCGCGTCATCCTCAATCACTTGAACATCACTAGACTCCACGCTTGGATCCTGAACTTCTTGCTGGCTAGCGCTCTGCATACCTTCAGGCAGCACAGGACCAATTTGAGGACCAGGCGGCATCCCACCCATGTTGTTTGGCATATCCAACATATTTTGCATCATGGGCGGAGGCAGCAAAGGCGGAGGGAGATGCGGATGCATTTGCATCATAGGCGGACCCATCATGTTAGGTGCCATTTGAAATTGTTCGTTTCCCCAGGAATTCATTTTAATAGTGTAAATTTACACAACACAGAGACACAATAGTATGCAGTCTATGATAGAGTTACAGTATTCCACTAAATTTTTCGCAGTACAATACAAATGAACAATGAACACAGGAACACGACGCAGCTGTTAAAACGTCATACTCGTCATAGACAAACAACGCAAAACGCTAACGCTACTGCAGTGTTGCCAGATACTGAAATGCAAAAAGCGGAAGCTACACTTCAAAAATGCGGATTTTTAAATAAATAAGCGGAATATCATTTTAATTTGTTTTTTACATAAATGAAAAGAAAAAAACATCTTCTACGTCGTCACCTCGTTCACTTTCGGCTTTCGGGTAGTAACCATATACGGTTACTACGGGGAGTGTCATATGGCCCCATATCATAGCTCGGGATTTTTATGATTTTATGTCATTTCCCACTATAAAAATTGCATGATTTAAAAATGCGGATCCGCTTTACCATAAAGCGTATTGCGGATCTATAGACGAAAATGCGAAGGAAAATGCGGAATGCGGAGCATCTGGCAACACTGCGCTACTGTTACCTATGCTCATTACTAGCATGCTTTGTGCTTATTAGTATGCTAATACGCATGCTTAATAGCAAGAGGAGTTAGGAGCGGGGCCCCTCCCACTTCCCCGCTTACACGTCGCGATTTTTGGGGCCTATTATCGCATGCCCCTCCCTAACCTCCCTCGACTCCCTAAGTTCCCCTATGTCGATTACCCGGGGCGAGGCCGAATTTCCGGACTACTATGATCGGGACCCGTTTAGAGCAACACAGGCTTCCAACACGTTGGAACACGTTTCTTGCGTTGCTCGAAGGGACCCACATGGTCATTAATAGCATGCTTTATGCTTATTAGCAAGAGGGGATTTTCATTTTTATTTTCACCTTTTTTCTTCACGTTGGAGGAAAAGGGAGGGATACAGACATATGAACAAAGATATTTAATAATGTAATATAGGCCTAATACAATATAGCTTTCTGACCGAAAATAATAGAACGAGCCAGCGAAAACTAGTGTCTTCTTAGGTGTCTTCTTTAGTATCTTCTTAAGCTCAGTAGCTTAAGAAGATGCTCATTAATAGCATGCTTATTAGCAAGCGGGGAAGTGGGAGGGGCCCCGCTCCCAGCCCCTCTTGATAATAAGCATGCTTATTAGGATGCTAATAAGCACAAAGCTTGCTAGTAATGAGCATGTGTAACTGTAGCTTTAGTAGTCTGTGGACCGGACTTTTGGCTAGTACCACGAAAATCGAACGATTGCGGATTGGTATATCCATCTCTGTCAGACTTGCTTGTTAGAGTGACAAAGAGGTTTTCCGTCAAGTCAAGGCCAATATTCAATGTACGTGATAGTGGTAGATAGGCGTGCATGTTACTGTCTGAGTCTGTCTGTCTGTGGGGTGGACCATGGACCGTACCGAATTGAAATTATCGGTTCGCACCAAGCCTCCCGTCAAAACTGAAAACATCAAAGTCATAAACTCGTCCTTCACTTCCTTACCAAGTAAAGGAAGTGACAAAAAGAGATGTATATATGTTTGTTATTTCTCCAATTCCGTAGGTTGAAAACAGTTTTGCTGATCTCTTTTGATGCAATTGGTCCAAGCAGCCAAATTAAACACATCGTTGTAATTTGGTAGTCGGTATCAATGCATTACAACTTAACTTGGTCGCATATTTTGATAGTGGATTTTACAAATGTCGTAAGAGGCACGTGATTAAGTTAGACTTACGACATTTAAGAAATCCACTGCCAAAATATAGATCGCTTCAAACTGTTCTCATTTGACAGTTATCGTACTACTTCCACGCTAGTTATTCTTCCGTGGTTCGCACCTATGTTAACACCATATAATAAGAAAAAAGTAGACGTTTATATCCTAGTCTATGGTCTTTAGTCGTCTAATGGGTTCATTGTATTTTTGTTAATATCTCTAAACTACAACTTATTAAATCTCCACATAGGACACTTATTATAGTCAGTGCGTTTAAATTTTTTAAACTTCTTATTTTGTTACATATTATATTTGTTAATGGCCATTCGAACCAATAAGTACTATATTAATGTGAAAATTGCATTGTGTTTCTAAATGTCAAAATTTCAGTCAGTGAAATCGTGCTTATCATCGACATCATAGTAGAAAATCCGTGATGTACTTATATTTGAAAACATATGGTACTAGTGAACAGTGTTTTATATTTAGCGGTTTATCATAATTCGGGTGTCGTGTGCATATTGGAGAGTGCAAGTGGATGAAACAATTTTGAGAAAGTGAAGGTGGGTCGTGCATATTTTCTTTTGTTGTGGTTCCAAGTGAATTATATCCAGTCGCGCGTGTAATCGGCGCGCTGAGTACTTATTTATTTTCATCAGATAACGTATACGTTTTCACTCTTGTTGATAGTTTCGCTCGCAGTCCGCAAAATACTGAACATTATACAGCTTTCGAGCTATTCTTGAATTGAGCTGGAGTTATCTAGATTTTCTGCTCGTGAGCTGCTGAAGATATTTACGAGTTCGCATATAAGTAACGGCTGATACCTAGTACCTATAGGTACCTAAGTGGTTGAGATGATTCCATTTGATTCTCTATTAAACTTAACAGGTTTAACTAGAAACAATCACATTGATTGACTCCAACAGAGTAGGCACTTTACCTTATTGAGTAAAATACATAAATTCTTGGCCACATATGAGCAATCAGGGATCGGAACCGGTATTGGCTTAACGGTTAATATCGTTCTAATTCCATTTCTTTATTTCGTTCGACAATTAACCGGTAAATTGATGGAACGAACAAAATGAAATCGAAATGTTCGTGCTTACCGTTAAGTACAGATAACGTAATTTTAACGTTCGCACGAACGAAATAATAACGGTTAAACCCAGCCGATCCTGACATGTGTCTGCGTGCGGCGGCGCTGTTTCGTCGATCGGCGGGCATAGTGCTATTTTAGTTTCCATCATGTAGGGAATATTCTACGCTTCATGTTTTATTTATAACACAAATTCGGAAAAATCATCTAAGGGGTCTCACTTTTTTATACATGCATATAATCTTTGTCAAATTTTAGCCCGCGGTTTTCGAACTACATTTACAGTTTACCGATTCCGATTTCTAAAAATTTCTTAAGTTCGGTTAAACATAGATGTGATATACAGGTTGGAAATAAATTTTGGGTCAGTGAGGGCAGCTAGCAGATCCCGTGTTGCTAGGCTAAATAGGTCTTAGGAGACCTTCCTTTGATTTCAAATTAATGAAGATTGGCGTTTACAGATTTTGGGGAAAAAACAGGGTGCGAGAAAACGGTCATTTTTGACAAACTGTTTTTTTGATGCCGATCAATTCCATTCCTGTAAAGGATCAAAAGCTTGTATCGGACCAAAAAAAAAATTCCGGCTAGAAAAGCCATAAATCGAGAAAAACTTTCCCCATACAATTTGTATGAAAATGAAAAAAGTTTTTTTTACATGTATTTTTTTTATGTCAATCGATTCCATTTCTATCCAGTATCAATCGTTTCCTTGGGGTCACTTTCGGTAATGTACAAAAAAGCCAGAAATTAAAGAAAACTGTTTTCATACATTTACTATGGAGTAAAAGTAAAACTTTATTCTTATTCATCTGTCACCTTAATTCGTCCTCATATGCTGTATGAAATTTGATGGTATTGCATAGATGATCTCTAATTATCAATATGCCTAAAGTTTGATTTCTATAAATGTTACACAAAAAAGTAATTTAAAAACACTTAAATTGAAGTCACGGGGTGTTCAGTGGTGCTAAGAATCTCCGGCAAAGATCCGGCTAACACCACCGACGACTCCTGGCCCTGGCAACTTACAACACGCGTCCACTGCTGACCGACGAAAAGTAAGCGGAACTGGAGGAAGGATTGAGAAGGAAGTTGCATTGGGATGTCGTGGTTTGTCAGAAGTCCGAAGAGAGGGCGAGGATACGATAATCCTTAAGTCCGGCAATTTGCTTTATTTCCGGGAGGGCGACCAACAGTCCCAGGGAGGTGTCGGGTTCATCGTCCACAAGTCCCTCGTGAACAACGTGGTGAAAATCGAGAGTGTGTCGACTAGGGTGGCGTACCTTATACTCAGAGTATCTGAGAGGTACTCGTTGAAGGTCATACAGGTGTACGCGCCGACTTGGGCACACTCCGATGACGAGGTGGAGGCTATGTATGAGGATATTTCAAAAGCTATGCATAGCTCCAGAACCTGTACCGTTGTTATGGAGGACTTCAACGCGAAACTAGGCAAGAGAGATGGTGACGAGCTGAGAGTGGGGCAGTTTGGGGTTGGACGTCGGAACCACCGGGGGCATTTACTGGTTGGTTTCTTGGAGAAGGAGGGACTCTACATGATGAACTCTTTCTTTAAGAAACGCGAGCACAGAAAATGGACCTGGATGAGTCCCGACCGGTGAAACTAAAAACGAGATTGACTTCATCATGTCGACGAAGAGACATATATTCAATGATGTTGCTGACGTTGCTGTGATCAATACGGTCAAAACTGGAAGCGATCACCGCCTAGTAAGAAGCACATTGAATATATTTACTAAGCTAGAACGCTCTTGATTGATGAAGTCTACGCTCCGTCCTGCACTCCAAACTCAAAACCACGAGAGCTGTCAGCTGGAACTCCAAAACCGTTTCGATTGCCTAGGCAATGATGTGGGCGAATTCAACGACGGGTTTCTGGAAGCTGTCCATAGCGCTGGGTCTAAGTTTTTTAAGACCCAACGGACAAACAAGATCAAAAGGCTCTCAGACTCTACTCAAAAGACTCATCGATAAAAGGAGTAAAATGGTTCTACAATCTTCAGTTGATGCGACTCTATACCGGCGGCTCAACAACAACAAGTAGATCTCTAAATCCCTCACTCGAGATATGCGTCAATTAAATACTAAGTGTATTAAAGAGGTCATAGAGTGAAATAAGGGCTCCAAAGTTTCTGTAAGTTGTTCTGTCTTTTGGGCAAAGCCAGCTTGCTAAGTTAAAAACTGAAGATGGTAGAATCGTCACATCCAACCCTGAGCTCCTGAGTGAGATAGAGCTTTTATGGACAGCTATACACGTCTACTAGCAGACCCGAAGTTGGTCTGGCGGAAGACCCTGGAGCTAGACTGACCCGACACTATACCGAAGACATCCCGGACATCACAGCCTGTACGAGATTAGAATGGCTCTTAAACAGCTCCAAAATAACAAGGCGCCTGGTGAAGACGGAATTACAGCCGAACTTCTGAAGGCGGGTGGTAAACCGATCCTTACGGCCCTTCAGAAGTTGTTCAATTTCGTCTTACTGGAAGAGAGAACGCCAAAGGCATGGAGCGCAGGTGTGGTAGTACTGTTCTTCAAAAAAGGCGACAACGCCTTACTGAAGAACTGCCGACCCATCTCACTTCTGAGCCATGTCTATAAGCTCAAGTCATTACGAATCGTCTCGCACGCAGGCTTGATGACTTCCAGCCTCCCGAACAAGCCGGTTTCCGAAGAGGCTTTAGTACCGTAGACCACATCCATATGCTTCGTCAGGTTATACAGAAGACCGAAGAATATAATCTGCCCCTCTGTTTAGCGTTTGTGGACTACGAGAAAGCCTTTGATTCGATCGAAACCTGGGCGGTACTACAATATCTGCAACGGTGCCAAGTAGACAGTAGTCTACTATAGCGTATAGCAGCAGCTATATCGAAGTGTTGAAGGGTTTGTACGAGAGCGCCACTATGTCAGTCCGACTCCAAGACCAGAACTCGAAGCCTATTCCGCTGCAGCGGGGAGTCAGGCAGGGAAAAGTCATCTCTCCTAAGCTGTTTACCACTGCACTTGAGGATGTTTTCAAGACTCTGGACTCGAGAAGGCTAAACATCAATGTAAACGGCGAGTACCTCCGTAGACCATGGAGGATTTGTGTACGATGCTTGTTGACCTACGAGCGTGTTGGTTTTAAGATGAATATTGATAAGACGAAAATTATGTCAAATGCCCATGTAGCACCAACTTCAGTTACAATCGAGACTTAACACTCGAAGTTGTAGGCGATTATATATACCTAAGACAAACTGTCCAGTTAGGTAGGCCCAATTTCGAGAAAGAGGTTAATCGTCGAATCCGACTCGGATGGGCAACGTTCGGGAAGGTACGACACATCTTTTCGTCCAATATTCCGCAGTGCCTGAAGACGAAAGTCTTCGATCAGTGTGTGCTGCCAGTGATGACACTCGGTACTGAAACGTGATCGCTTACAATGGGCCTCATAAGAAGGCTCAAAGTCACCCAAAGAGTAATGGAGAGGGCGATGCTAAAAGTCCCACTGCGAGATTGTATCAGAAATGAGACCATCCGCAGCGGAACCAAAGTAACCGATATAGCTCTCCGAATCGCTAAACTTAAGTGGCAGTGGGCGGGGCACATTGCACGTAGAACCGATGGCCGTTGGAGCGGAAAGGTTCTCGAGAAACGAAGAATAAAAAAAAACCCATGGACTTAGTCATTTCATTCGTACCCCCAAAGTACACTCATGATTTTTTAACTAAACCTAATTTCAGTTCGTATACTTTTTCAATCAAAAGGTTTAAATATCTTACTATTCAGTTATCTACAACGTGTAAAAAACAGAGAAATAAAAGTAAGTTCTTGGGATTTGAACCTGGGACCTAACAGCCTAATCGCACTTATTAACCAAACCATCTACCACTAAGCTATGTTTTGGCATGAGCGGTCATGAATAAAGTTAAACTTTGTCATGCTTGTCACTAACTTTTCTGTAACTCTAAAGGACCTTTTACAATGTAAAATTTATTTACTTTGTATGGACAACAAAATTTTTTTATTTTTGATTCGACTATAAGCGACCTACAACGCAGCTTCTATTAACGTAACAAGCAACCTGTAAAATTTAAAGGATATAAAAAAACATCCTGTATATTTTTGAATATTCAAGTTAGCAACGAATACATACGATGAGGTAAAAAAATTGTTCTCCAATTATGTCTCGTTTTATAACGAAGTTCACTTACATCCACATTCCAGCACCATTACCAGACCCTCGATTGATACCATTAAGAGACAAAATACTCGTCAAGACAAATTAAACGAGCCCAGACTCGATGGGATTAAGTCGTTTTATTACGGACTTCCTATGGCCACCTTCAGGCTCTATCATCAGACCCTGGATACCAGGCTTTATCATCAGATCAGCTCCATTTCATCATAATATTGCATTGCCAACCGGGAGATGAGCTAAATTTAACTATCAAAATTTCATTACATATTACAAACAGACAACGGCACAGTTGAATAAATAAAACGTTGCATTTTGTGATAAAAACGATTATAAATATTAACTAGACTAAACATAAATGAACGATAATAATCGCAAGCAAACAGCAGGATCGGAATAAAATATTCTAAGTCGAGTACAGCAGGTTGCGTACTCACGAGTAGTCGTATAAAAGAGACAGCAATACACGTTCTATCTCGTTTCGAAATTTTCAATTTAACCGATTAATTTCGTTCCACAGGAACGAATTTCTAACAAAATGGGCAAAACCGGTATCTTATTTGAACGGTTCTTTTACCGGTAACCGAGAACAGAAACGAAATCCTTTCCGTTCATGGCGGAGGGAGCGATAACGTTACGGCAAAAATACCGTTTTCCGATCCCTGTGAGCAATATTACTTTGTTTGAACTTGACCCTTCTTTGTTACTTCCTATAATAGCTAGGCTCATACCATATAAGGGACAAGATAAATTTCGGTGTATAGTATATGGCAAATCAGTGTTAATGTTATATAGTAAAATGTAAAGAATATTTTACTGTGTTACCAATAGCCTAATTCTTTTGCCCTATATCATAAACAACCATGACAGCACCATAAACTAGAGCTAATATGACAAGAATGCTTGTCAAACATTTAAAATATGATCAAAAATGCAAAGTAGTCAACTGTCATAGATAAAGTTGAAATCAAAATCAATTAAGTCTTTTTTTTGTAGAATTATAAACCAAGACATATCAACGCTACATTTCTTAAACATAACATTTTATATTTTCAAGACTGACCTTATATTATTGTATCATCAAGTGGGTATATGCTTTAGCTCAAAAATGGTCAAGTTTTTCAATTGAACAAAATAAATAAAACATGATTGTAATAACCCATCATATTCATTACATGTTGATTCTTTAACTGTAATGTTATTAATAATTATAGCACACAATCATGATAATATATTAGAACATAGGGCAAATGCAAACTCTATATAAGATTTTTACATTTGCTTAAATTGAAAATATATGTAAACAACACTAAATGAATCATTTGTCTTCTATCAAATAAGTTTTGAGCTGGACACACATCTTTTTGCATCTTCTGGAAATACAGGTCAAAATTTAGCATTTCACAGGGAAGGCAAATGGTTGTTGCTTTCAATATACCAAATATAATAATACCAACACACAAAAAATATATTTAATAAAACCGTAAAGTACTTGTTACGGTTTTTTTATATTTAAAATGCTGTGTTCGTTATTTATTTGTTTGAGGCTATTCCTTAAACAGATAAGTACAGTGACAATGCAATTCAATGATATGGTACCAGCAAGCTGATCTGATGATGGAGATCCAAGGGAGGCCATCACTCCTACACTGTGACGAAACAAGACCATGCTTAATTACATTAGAATAGCTATAATTGTCTGGATTTCATTGAAAGAGAAATAGAGTCTACAATAACAGCTTAATATTTTTTTATCTTTGACAAAAAAAAATACCATAAAATTTGGTACCTACGCATTGTATACAGGTTTCCTTAAGTAGCTGAGTTCACCCTAGGGGTCCAGGTTCACCCTTTGTACCTAATGGTACAGTCAACCAATTGGAACCCTAGGCCACTCTAGAACCATGTCAAAATGACAAGCAGTAAGAGATTTCTTACAATCTGATTTATAGCGTCACTATGACATAGTTCTACAGTGGCCTAGGGTTCCAATTGGTTGACTGTACATACAAATAAAAATCAATTTACATAACTCACCAATGCAAGTGACTCTTGGTTGGTTAAGGAATATGGAATGTAACCAGATCTGGTAGATCTTCTTTTAGCAGTTTTAATCATATTCGAAACTTAATTTATTATGCATAACTAAGAGATTGTCTGCGTAGGAACAACTAGGATTATTAATTTAATTAGATTAGTAAGAATTTTCTAATTCCCCCCCCCCCCCCCCTCTTTCAGCCCCTTGTTTAATTATAATTTATTTACTTTACACGCACGACTTAGGGTCACTGACATGTGTACGTATGTACTTATCTCATTATTTCGAATTCAATAATCGGAACAACAAAAAATAAAGAGCGGAGACTGTTATTGAACTTCTTTTTCGCTCAATACTTGTGCAAGCATGTTAGAGGGGGATAGCGTAATTTCAGTTTTATAGGTATCGATCGATCTTTTATAGGTTCAGAAAACGTACCTACTCTCGCGAGCGAAGTTTTCCCCGTTTACAGCGCAATTTACGACAGGTCGCTACGTATTATATTAACGACATAGGCAAGTACGGTATGGAGGGATAACTTCTCGGTCCGCGATCATTCTCCTGCCTAACCTGCCTAAGCTAAGTGGCAGCTCGACGGGGCCTGCAACGGGGCGTCCCATGCAACGTCCATTATGAAATACAGGGAAATGTTCGCTCGCGTTCTGCGTGCACGCTGCACAAAGTAGGTACATAGACGCTGCACGCCACGCTGCCCGCTCCGCTCCTCGCCACAGGCGACGACTTTACGCCTTAAGTTTTTGAAAAATAAGTATGTACTTCAACTCAAGTTAGGACAAAAATATAGGTGATTTTAAGCAACTGTTAAATGTATATGGCACTCTGATCTTAATATTTCATTGTAAAAGATTTGAATTAATTTCGTGTAATGGGTGGGTAATATAAGAATAATTACTCTTACTTGTCATGACGCATACAGATCATACCAATAACCTGGAGTATTCTGAAAACGCAAGTCATCGACTTATTTGGCTCCGATTTCGAAAATTCCTCGTGCTTAGGGGAACAAACTTAAAATCGATGATGTCATTTTCTTTGTCTCAGTGCAAACATTACAAACACATCTAGCTGGCGGTCTGACCTAGTAATCGTTTATCGGAATACGCGAATTGTTGTTGTTTGGCGGACGATAAATTTAGGTGATTGACATTTAATCTTTTTAATTGACTTCTTTGCTTGCGCAGCGTCGTGTGACGTTGTGATATTGTCCATAAACAACAGGCTTTAGATATTCAGAAACGTTTAAAAACCCTAGTGAACCCTGCCGTAAAACAGAGGTGATATAAATTTAACATGTGTATAATATTTTTTCAATTTTATAATTGAAAGAAAAATGGAAAAATTCTCCGCGTCGAGCGGGATTTTTCCATTTTTCTTTGCAGAAAAATTTCGTTTGCAGACGCCTCTGCTTAGTACAAAATTAATTTAAATGTGTATAATATAAATATAATATATAAATTTAACAAAATTTAACATATAAATCTAGATATAAATAGTTATTTAGTGCAGTGGTGGAGCGTGAAAATTATCTTTGGGCTAGCGGAGCTGATTTGACCTGTTTTTTGAGTCGTTAAGGAAAAATGAGCTAGATCGGCTCACTCAATGTTAAGTGGCAATGAATGCATTATTGCATTAAGCCCGCCTTTTGTATGTTTCTATATTCTTTTGTGAATAAAGATTAAAAAAAAACAAGTGGAGTCTCCGATGACGTCATGACGGCCATATTTACATCTTGGTGTAAACTATACATTCTAGATGACCGTACCCCGTTATTGAGGTATTTACGTAGCTGACGTCAAACACGGGTATCTTTAGGCGATATCGCAGCACAATCGTGCGGTTATTTTGGAATCGCATTGCGTGATAAAGCGATTTCATTACCCATGCCAAAGCCGTTGTACAGGTGTGTGTTTGTAATTTCTTTACAACTGGAATTCTTATGTTGCATGATGGCGTTTTTCTGAAATACTATAAACTCGTGAACCACAGAATTTTGACCCTTGGTTCATTGGGCGAAAATAACCCCTTTCAAGGAAGGTCGAATTACCAGTCACCCTGTATACGTTACCCTGTATTCATGTATACGTTCGTCACTTTGAATTTGCAATCAATGTGATCTATTAGGTTTATCATCTAATTATTACAATAGTTAATTGTCAAAATATATTGATTAAGACAGTTATCATTGATTAAAAAAAAATTGTTTTCAGAGTTCCGTAGTCAACTAGGAACCTTCTAATTTTAACTATCGTGAGTCATAATGACATTCAATTGCATTGCAACGGCTAAAACTCGCGTATTTTTATCACAATAGGTGTGATATGTTTCGACTGCATCGGGCAGTCATCGTCGGACAGACAGAGATTATGCCGACAAATTGGTAAAATAAAAAGTCGAAAAACTTATTTTTAGGGTACCTCCCATACACGTTAAGTGGGAAGTGTTTTTGTTTTTCGTTTCAACTCTTAAAGTATGAGGCATCGTTAGATAGGTATTTGAAAAAAATATGGGTTTGCTAAGAAACAGTTTTTGATTATGTGAATATTTTCGGAAATAATCCCTCCGGAAGTTAAAAGAAAAATTGCCCTTCCCCCCTCTGTCCCTCTAACCTCTAACGCTTAAACCGCAAGTCCTAAAAATATGAAAAATACATTTTATGAACACTTTCAAGAATAATTATTTTGAACTTGGTCAGTTAAGCCGCGGCCGCTGCAGGACACCATCGCGAGCGCAGACTTCTGGCCGAAGGGCGTCGTGTTTCGGCGGTTCCGGGGCAACCTGCCGAATCCCATGCCGCTGGTTCAGACGACGCACGCAACGGAGCCACGCTATTGCCTCGCCTAGAACTAAGTGATCTTTGTTTGTTATTGTTTCTCTTTTGTGCTTTATATATATATATTTTTTTATGTATAATTTATGATTTTCACAGTGCATTGGTATTAAACTGTAATGCTGTGTTAAATTTTTGAAATAAAATAATAATAAAATAATAATATTTGTTTTTTTTTGCAAAATAAGTATATTCTTTGCTAAAAAGACGTATAAGTAGTAAGAGTTGCGAAGATACTTCTTTTTATTGTTGTCACTTATGAGCATGGTATCTATTGAAACCCTTTTTAAATTCGCCTATTGTGACGGACGGTAAACTACGGAACCCTGCACTGAGCATGGCCCGACATGCTCTTGGCCGGTTTTATCCATCTTTGTATCATTAAGTTAGCCTTTTGTCTGACGTATTTTTGTGCAGTAAAATGTAAATAAATAATACTGATGTCGTTCACTTCACACTTAAAGTAGACGAAGCTAGATAAAGATTTTATTTACATATATTATTTATTGACGTTAATCCAAACAAATGGAAAGAAGGTTAATAATCCATTGACCGACCCGACCAGGTTATTGGAACTTAAATTTATTCATGCGCCTTTGAAATAACTGACATTGTCATTTGACTTTGATTTAAATAAAGTACTGTCTATTGTATTCTTAATTAAAAAATAATTTCACTATATCCACTAACGGTTGGATTTAATTAAAAATAATTGATGTGATAGTGTCACCGCATCTTATCCGAATTTATAAGAAACAAACTATTCCCGCGGCTCTGCCCGTTTGGCAGAACTCTTCTTTCAATGATTTATCTAATTCGGGGAGGGTTACCGCTATAGCGGTGGTTTTTTTTTACTACCTTGGTGGAAAACAAGCATACATGATACAGCCCGCCTGATGGAAAGCGGTCACCGTGACCTACGGTCGCCTGCAACACCAGGGGTGTTGCCTGCGCGTTGCCGACGTCTTTTGAAGAACCCCATAGCCCGTAGCGTAGGCCTTCAGGGAATTTACATAGAAATAATTATAACTGTTTTATATGTTATTAAAATCTGTTTCAAAAACATGTTTAAGACCCTACATCGATCGAAACCATGCAAACTTTCGTCTGTAAGAGATAAGTTTATGGCTCTTTTGTATAAAAGAAAGAGACTCAACGCTTTCGTAATGAAGCCTCCTCCAAGGCATTCCATTTTTCTCTATCTTGAGCGGTATCTAGCCGGTTTTTACTCGCCGCTTCCACGATTTTGGGACTTATTGAGCTGTCCACCACATAGTGGCATTATTACATTCCAAAACGCGTTATTTACCAAGTGGCTTTAAAATTATGTTCAAATATAAATTGCAGTTATCTCAGAAACTAGCCCTAATCCAATGCACTTAATATGACATTTTTTGTTTTTTTTTTGCCTCAGGAATACACTGTTAAAATCTCTCGCAATGCTCACGGGCACCGTGTTATATTTATTTCTTTTTTTTTAGTTTTACTACTAACAAGCTCTCTCGGACATTTGGCATACTTGTAATTTAATTTAAGTTTTCTTTGTTAGAGTCCATGTTTGGCTGCCGTATGTTAAAACCGGTAAACCTCTTTGTGGGCATTTTCTCTCGTTCACTCCGGTACAGATAGACAGTGCGCAATGATTTAGCTGTTGTCAGCCTCTTAATGCCAAATAACTAGGGTAGAGTAGTAGACATTAGTCCAGATTTCTTATCGCCTTTGTTACTAGTCGCGTTTCCGTCTACAATGAGGCAGTGGTAATTGTTACTTCTGATAAGATAAAGACACTACGTTCTTATTAATTCTAATGACAACAATGATTTATCGACATGATAATTAATCTAGACAAAGATTTCTTTTAACTTTTCGGTACTTACTACCTACCTAGCAAGATAATCACTATCTCAATATTAATAACAACTAGGTACCTCATATTCATATACATAAAACTTCAACATTTCCTTCAAACTGGTCAACGTGAAAAGATGATTTTTAACAGAAGCCTCGATACTTCTGTTTTTCAAACATAGGTAGTTTTTTACATGTTTTTGGTCAGAACGTCGAAACTCGGAAGCCCTTGAATTTAAAAACATGATTATTAGTTAACTACATAAAGCGAATTTACGGTTGCACCTTCTAAAAATACAAAAAGATACCTAAACTCCAAATCATTGTTATCTCTAAATACACTAGTCTCTTCAAATATCACTTAATACTAACTATAATCTATAAAATTTATTATTTTCATAGTACCCTAAACACACATAACACATATAACCAGTTTTTAAAATTATCCTATACTTATACACATCACAATCATACACTATTGAATAGTATCTACCTGTTGTACACATTATATACGCAAATTATATCATATTTACACAATAAAAATACAGATTTAAAGACACTGACAAGACTGACAGTGCTGCACTGATTGTTCGGTCCTGTATTAGGTTTAAGTAATGGTTTCTGACGGAAGATCAGCGCTGCGTTTTTCGCAGCATTATGCTGAGTCAGCACCTGGTTCGTACCACAACATATTGTCTACAAGCATGTTTTCTTGTTATAATTTGTGAATGTCAAACTGTTTATGCTTACATTATAGTTGTATACTTTTTGTGATGATGTTATTGTTTGTGGATGAATAAAGATTTTTATCTATCTATCTATCTATCTAACATATACTCGTAGTTCGTAAATGTGGTAAAAGCTTTTATCTATAAAAATTGTAATTTAGTTCTAAACAGCAATTATCTGATTACGCGGCTTGTTTTGACGCGCCCGCCCACTATCGGTATTTAAGTTGTCTTCCGCTTTCCTTCTACTTTCCTTTCCATGATCTGGCTGTCGTTCTGGCATATTCGAGGGATGAGGAGAAATTTAGACGAACGGAATTGTTCGCCGTTTCTGAATTTTATAAAAGCAATAACTTTTTCACCCGCGAGTTATCCTGCGCGCTGCATGTCTTGTACTTTGCAGGATAGCTAAACGAAGACTATTGGCTCCAGGAGTTGCTCCCGGGACTGCAGACCTACCACGAACATCGCAAATTGACTTTGACGGGAAAAACTTATTTGTCTCCAGTATCTTAACGGCCTAGCCTAGTAGTGGTATTGACCCTGCCTTCGAAGCAAGAGGTCCCGGGTTAGAATCCAGGGCATTTATTTGTATATTACTTCCTAAGTTATGGATGTTTTCTATGTATTTAAGTATTTATATGTACCTATCTTTCTATTATATATATCGTCGTCTAGTACCCACAACACAAGGCTTATTGAGCTTACCGTGGGACTAGGTCGATTTGTGTAAGATTGTCCCACAATTTTTCATATATTTATTTAATAAGTGTCAATAAATAATTTCAATTAGGACTTCAATCTGACTGAAATATAATACATATCTGATTGAAATGTAGCTAATAGTCTGAGAGGCACAATCTCCAAGTATCCCAAAGTTTTCGGCATCTGTTCTGAAGTTTAATGATGATTGTACTTCCAGGGAGCTGGAGCGTGCGGTGACTGGAGATGAGCGCGACACCGCCGCAGGAGGTGGAAGTCGGAGACGAATCTATGGAAGACGACTCCGCTGACATGATCCCCGCTGACAGGTAAACATAGCAACACATTTAATAGACTAGTGTCAAATATGCCACGATAAATGATTATTTTCTGTAGTATTTGACATATGTAACCAATATAGGTTTCGGGCATTAAAAGGCGGTTACATATTTACAATTTAGAAAAAAATATATTTATATTTTTAAATTTTGAATTCGGAAAACGCCGTCGGCCATGTACCTGTGTAGTGACGTCATAGGACTCGAACCTTACGTCATGTCGATTTGTTTTTCCTATCTGGCTTTTACTCCTTGCTCATTGAAGCAAGGTGTATTGGCCAATGTCGAAGTTTTGAGGGTTTCATACGTGAGGAGAATGTGCGGTGTGAAATGTCGAATCTTATGCGAGAGAAGTTCGTTATGTGACTTCTGATGTCAGGCTGTGACATTGACATTTATGATTGACGTTTCAGACATTTGATGGCCACCAAACATTAAAGAAACCGAGAACGCGTATGAACAGGGTGAGAGCTGTCTGTACACGTGTCTCAGCTTCTCGAATGTTCGACAGATGTACAGGCGTCATGAGTTTGTTGTTGTTTTACACCCCAATGACGTCATACCACAGATAACTTGACTACCCTGACTACTGACATAGTTTTCGCCGGATGAAATAAAAATAAACTTTGAAAATAATTTTGCAGGAGGCACTTTTCCAGGTCATAATGAAATATGGCAATTGTTTTTTTCTTTTAATTGAGTATTAATCACTACATAGTATAAAACAAAGTCGCTTCCCGCTCTCTGTATGTATGTATGTATGCTTAAATCTTTAAAACTACGCAACGGATTTTGATGTGTTTTTTAAATAGATAAAGTGATTTACCACGATCGTAAAATACTAAAATCGCTGTCAATGGAACTTCCCAACAATGTAAACAAACCGCCATATTGATCGTAATAACCTAACCTAACTTTTTAAACAAATCTCCAAGTTAACTAATTTATCTTCTGTTTTGTACTTTATAATACGACCGTTTCAGTAGTGAAAGGTTTCAGTGGTGTTTGATGAGGTAGTGTGAAAATACAAGGAGAAACAGTGACAAAACATGTGACGCCTTTTGTTCACATTGTTAGGCGATCTTACATAAACTCACAATCAACCTCTCTCGTATTACCACATTGGAGTGAGCAAGAGGGATTACGCAGACGCTACGCTAGCGTGCTTACCATGAGTTTGAAATGCACTGTAGATATCAATAATCGCTAGCGTCATCTCGCTCGCACTCGCGTAAATAACGTGAGTAACGAAATCTATCGAAATCTATACCAACTCATGGTAGAGACACGGGAAAGGAAATACGCCACATCTAATTTCGGCCATTCATGTAAATGTCTGCATACCTAATACACGCCCACTCTGCACGTGCTACGCAGTCTTGGTCTTAGGACGGATATATATTCTACATATATTTTGACGTTTGACGACCGGTTGGCGTAGTTCGTAGTGACCCTGCCTGCTATGTCGATGGTCCTGGGTTCGAATCCCGGTAAGGGCATTTATTTGTGTGACGAACATAGATATTTGTTCCTGTGCCATGGATGTTTTCTATGTATTTGTATATACCTATCGTTGTCTGAGTACCCGTAACACAAGCCTTCTTGAGCTTACTGCGGGACTCAGTCAATTTGTGTAAGAATGTCCTGTAATATTTATATTTATCTATTTATATATCTAATGTGTATTTGTATTTAGTTATAAACGTCTATAATACGTTCCACTAATTTATTGCTTGTCCTTATCTGTAAGTTTGACCTTTGTGTTTGTTAGAAAGGGATGATAATCAACTAAATGTTTGGTTACAAGGCGAGAAACATTAATGGGAGCTACCGTATTGTCGCTCACCAGGCGGCGCCACTCATGCGTGGGTCCTCAGTATGAGAGAGTTGTAAAAGTGACGTTTGAAATGTTCCCGTAGGACCCACGTTCCACTAGCGCCCCTAGCGGAAAATCAACTCGCGGTAGTCCTCATTGGTTTGAAATTATAGGAGAAAACGTTTTAATGTATGTTCACCGATTTTTGTTATGGCTGGTATTTTATGATATATGATTTCAATCGGAATAATTGAAAGAAAAATGGAAAAAATCTCTGCTCTCGAGCGGGATTCGAACCCACGACCTCTCTGACCGGTGTTCAGTCAGGTCGTGGGTTCTAATCTCGCGGAATTTTTCCATTTTTCCTTCAATTATAAAATTGTAAATTGCGTCGCAGACGTCTCTTAATCTAAAATTAATTCAATCGATCCGGTTATGGTAGAAATTCGTATTGTAATGTATGTGTTTATTCATTGCATTTACATACATTTAACTTCATATCGAAGTGATAGGTTACACTTATACTATTGCATTTCGATGTGCTGATAACATGTAAATTTATTGCATATAAATAAACTTACTTAATTGATAAAGCCGATTACGTTTACGATATAAAATGTATTACACCATGTTAATTGTAGACTTTTAATGAAAATCTTATACTTTAAGCTGCCTTATTTTTTGGGATCTATCAGAAACAAAAGGAACCCCTCGATTTTGAAAGGCAATGTACAGTCGAGTGCAAAAATATTTATCGACACATTCGTCTCATGAATATGGCACTTATCTATAGATATAGGATAAAAGAACGGATACCCAATCAGCCGAAAAAAATGACGCCGTAAAAGTGCAGCATTTGCGACTCTTTTTCATAAAGTCTTGTTTAGAAAGCGACGTTTTGTTAAGTGAAAAACAGCCTATAAACTTTAAAAGTGTATGACTTTGACACTTAATGCTTACTTCAGTAAGCTCTTTCATACGAAACATTTAACGTTTGTATTATTATCAATGCAAGTTCGCTAATGTCATCCTGACCCACAGTGTTTGACGATTTTGTTCTGCTTTGTGTGTGTATCTCTTTTAATAATTCAATGACTACCTCATTACCCCAGAATAAGATGCTATGGGACATAGGTATTTAAGTAAGATGTGTGCACTAACATTTTTTCATCATACTTGCTCGTAAATTGTATGCAAGCATTTTTAGACTTATTGAGCTGTATTACACTCATGGCCATAATGGATTTTCATGCATTATACGCCGGCTCGGAGCTCCCGGAGGACATTGCGCGGCGCGGCCAAGCTGCATGTAGCCGCCGGAATGATATGTGACAAATCACCCGCTAGTATGAAGACGCGTACGCATGCTTTCAGCGTTCTGGTGCGTATTTACCTACGTATCCTCATACTAGCGCGCAATTTCTCATATAAGTACGAAATGTGACTCGATGCTGATATGCGATTCCACCCCGCGATCGGCTTTTTTAATCTTAAATTATTTTTTTTATCGCTCAACGCTCTACTTACAGGGGGTTGATAAAAACATAATTAATCGATTGCAAAAATCATTTATCTATTACGTAAACATGTAAATCCTCTTTATCTATGCGTTATCTGTTACTTGAGAAATAACAAGTTCAGTAACAGTTTATTATTCCCAAGTGCGAGTCGTATGTGCATATTTTTTGTTGTAATATACAATAACAATCTGTGATATATGTTTTTTAGTCGCACTTTGCGATGTATGAACAGTTTTTACGACTGTTTTAAGTAGCGTACAAATGGAAAACATATATCGTTTGTCAAATATCAGTTAAAGTGTTGTTTTTTCTCCGAGGACGTCAAATATGTCCTTTACGGGCTAGAAATTGATGACAGGCATTTCAATGTATCACATATCAATCATGTTACATGAGCTACTTGCAACAGCATTAAATAAACGTATGATTTAGAAACCTGTTTATAATTGGAAAAGTCAAATAGTGCATACTATATTGTGGTAAAACATTGTTCTTTTTAGTGTTTTTTTTTACGTTTTTGCGTGCCAAGTGAAAAGGAGCTTTATAAGTATGGGGCTAAAGGAAATCCTGAGTGTAATTTGTTGTAGACGCAACAGTGATATCCCTTGTAAGAACACCTGTTGTGATATAGACCTGATTCACCAGTATATGAAGTAAGTATGCTTTAATATGGCACAGTCAAGTGCAAAAATATGGTTCGACATAATCGACTCATAAATATGGTACTACGCTCTTATTACACCGGCATAAGGTGCTATGGGACATATTTTTGAGTAAGATGTGCACCACCATATTTTTACACATGACTGCACAATGCACATAGTGCCACCGAATGACCTGATGTCCAAGATTTTATATTTTATATTGATTATATTAAATTAGAATGGCAAAGTAGTATTTTAGACTAAGAAATGAAAACTGGTAAAAATGTATAGAAATTACCGGTATTTCGGTAAGTTACAGGTAATATTTGCCGATTGCATTCCCTAATTGGAGCTACCGTATTGTCGCTCACCAGGCGGCGCCACTCATGCGTGGGTCCTGTGTCAATACGAGAGAATTGTCAAAGTGACGTTTGAAATGTTCCCGCAGGACCCATGTTCCACTAGCGCCCCTATCAGCGAATTGAATCGCGGTAATCCTCATTTATTTAAACAAGCATCTGCGCTATTCTTTTGGTTTGCTTTGAGTGAGTTCCAGTCAGGACTTAAAACCGGTATTTTTTCAAAATGTATTGCCTAATATTCTGAATTATTTTATACTCTTTATGTAGGACTCAATCATGCATTAAGATATCATCTTCGTATTATTGTATAGCACCATAATAAAATACTGAAAAAGAACCGAAATTATACCGGTACTTTTGTATAGACAAAATACCGATATTCAAGCTCTAATTCCAGTAACCGTGAATGGGAGGGATTGGATTCGCTTGTATTCTCCATATTAGCTAGAAATCGTTTAGGGTAAAGAGCAAGGATGTTACATCCTATGGATATTGTAACGTATATCCTAAAAAAAACAACCGTAAATATTTCGCGCCTCGACTCGCTCGATGAGGCGACGAAATATCCACTGAGTGCAATATTTCTGGTACGCCGAAAAAAGTGTAGGAAAAAAAATCGCGTCGTTACTGATTAACCTATTTCTATCGACCTTCCTTAATGGGTTCAATGTCGCCCGCAAGGTCCGCATTTAGGAAACAGACATTTAGGACATTACTATTATTATTTAGGCATTTAGGACCTGACTAGTCACTCGGCGAAGTGTCACCAGCTAATGGCATGCTGCCATCATCCGTTCGACAACCTACGACCGAAAATAAACCTTAAAACGTCTATTCTAAAACTCATAATTGAATGATTCGATCCGCAACTTATTTTTGTGGCGGTTTACACGAGATTCGAAGTTCGAATTTTCTTGATACATTCTAATCTAAACGTTAACTTTGAAATGGATGAAACCATATGAACCGTGAAGTCGCATACGTCGTTCTTATTCTGAAACGAATTTTAGTATTAATATCATTGAGTTCAAATTCGCTCTAGAAAGATTTAGGCTGTCATTGAACTGGTATTTTATTAGTTTATTGGTGTTTGTAATATTTTTATACAATATGCTCAGAAAGTGAAGATGTCAATATTTTTTGTACATTTTCTGCCTAAACTCCAACTTGTTTCTGCCAACTCGTTTCAGTGGAATGCACTCCCACGTCCTAAGAATTGGTCTCGTTCCACATTTTTATTAAAAGGGACTATTGTTTGCCTTTTCAATCGCAGAACCGTAGTCGGGACCCTTATGGTGGCCATACAGTTACACGATCCATTTTATCGTCCCAATCAGCATATGAAGGGTCGTGGATGGCTTCCATTATAGATGTACGCGCGGAGCCAAAGACAAAAAGCAGGCTTCGAGCCTTTCGACAATTGAATAAAATGTAAGGGATACAACTGAGCGGATGCTGCTTCTATCCGTGTTATGGAACGCAGAAAGAGCCAGCGCCTACCAGGGTGTAAGGACTATTATGAGTTAATGGAATCAAAAATGTTCTTTGCCGGTGACTGAATAAATTCAAATTCAAATTCAAATTCAAATTTCTTTATATCTAAATAAAAATTATTTATTTCAGACAACATATTACTCATTACAAGCAGAGGTCCATAGGTGTTAGTAACAATTTTTTTTTCTTATAAGCTATGTTAGTAAAAATAAATAATAAATCATTCAATTAATAATGTCAACACACAAATACCTTAATGTCAGATGTTATAAACAAAAATAGCGAGTAACGACTATCTATACCTACTGCTGGTATCTGACCTTACACTTACAAGTACATGCATGGCGTGGCGCAGCGTTTGTAATAAAGAAAATAAATAAGTATTTTGGGACAATCTTTCACGAATCGACCTAGTTCCACGGTAAGCTCAATAAGACGTGTGTTGTGGGGACTAGGCGGAAATATATATAATAGATGGATACATACGAATACTTAAATACATAGAAAACATCCATAACTCAGATATTCGTGATAAACATACAAATAAATGCCCTGACCAGTGTTCGAACCCGGGACCTCCTTCGTAGGCAGGGTCACTACCAACTAGGCTAGGAGGCCGTTAAATGCTGCATCCTGCTATGAGGTACGGAGAGACGAACTGTAAACATATAACCAATTCGCCACTTACGTTTCCACATTTACTCGCGGGAACTAAGGCAAAGCGAGAGGTAGACGGCGATGATTCTAGTTGCAACAGAGTTGCTAGGTACTTCCCACAAGCTACGGTCAGACGGCACGACCGATTGTATTGGCAAATTCCAGAGGACGGGGTCGTCACATCCCTACGATTTTAATATTAAATTAGTTATGTTCACGGCTGTAGTCAAGGCCGGCACGGCTGCAGAACGGCTGTTGCTTTATTCCGTTCGGCGTCGAGACCCTCGGCACATGGGCTTCCACCACTACACCCTCTTTAAAGATATGAAAGAGGCCGGACCCAACTGGCGACCGTAAGCTGGCAGCTTCCTCGCTCAACGTATCAAGTATTGCAATACAGCGTGGAAACGCTGCCAGCGTCTACGGTACCATGGGAGGATTTATTTTGACATAAATTTTATTTTAAGATTATGTATTTTGCTGATATGGACTAAATTAAATTTTGTTATCTGTAGGTAAAAACCGTTTGTCATGAAAAGCCTTAAGCAAGTTCAATAAACACTGAATTCCATTTAGACTTTGGCTTGACATAAAAAAGTAGGAAACGGTCTGAATCTGAATATTATTTATGTATGGATTTTCAGAAAATGTTGACACAAGCACACGTGCGTGAAGTACATTGTCAAATGGCCGAGTTACTTGGTTTTGTTTATATTCTCTTAAAACCCATACACCATGGGTACACTATTTACTTATACTACGTCACTAGTTAACAGCTATAAGTTATAAAGGCTAAGAACTTAAGATACTTACTATGCACATAAAATATTTTATATTTTCAAATAAAATATTTATTTTATATTCTCGTCTGCGACAGCCCTTACATTGTATTGATTAAAAACCACGTTATCAAATCAAGCATACTTGATTGGTTGTTACTATTTTTTATTAATAGCCTAACCCTGTCTTGTATGGCCACGCGCCAAGCTCAGTACATTTATTGTTTACGTACGCGACACACGTCTTTAAAAAAAATACCCGATAGTGATGCGAAAAGTTTTAAAAATTATACCGATCTTTACCGCGGAACTAGTGTCGTGCAAGCGCTGTATTTGTATACCATGGGTGTTTGACACCTAGCGAAGAACCACCGTGCGCGTATGTGATGGAAAATATATTGGCAAATTGGATATAAAATAATAATTTACGAATACAGCTGACCTTTGACTGTTCAAAGTTCAAGGGCGGTTGGAAAACAAATGTTATTTACATCCTAATGCGGCCGTCTTACTGGTGGGTCGCGAGAATCCATTTTCGCTGCTGTGTTGATGACTACCATTATCCGAATGTCCTACATGTTTGCATGCATGTGCATTGTTTGAAGTTTCTTTGAAAATTGTACGAGTGTATCAACAGTTCTTGAACCCAGGAATGAAGCCTGAACACCCCTTTGAATACCTCATTACTGTGCATAAACATAGACCATTGAATGAAAGCGAATTAGTTATTTTATATCACACAAAGACACATCATCACCTTGCTAAAACAAAGAAAAACGGAAGTCACATCTGGGTGTAATTATATTACGAGCGTGCCAAAAGGAGACACTTCATTTGCACCCGGTTGAAATTGCAGTGTTATAAATGATACACTTAGACTTAATAGGATTCTTAAGCACATAAAATATTGCACATTTCGATCTTGGTCACTCTTCTCTTTAACAACTTTTCTTCGACTACGATGAAATTCGACAAAATACGACAAGCTTAGCGTATATTTGTCTTCAATACAGTAACTGTAAGGCAAATTCAAAAATTACAACCTCGAATGAATGTAACACATCCAAGAATTGAATTGTATTCCGAGCGAATAAGTCGACAATCCGATTTCATAGTGAAGATCGATCACAAAACCATCTTTAGGCACTGTGTCCACCAAACGCGAGTAAGCGATGAGCACTCGGCA
This sequence comes from Lathronympha strigana, assembly GCA_949128165.1. Taxonomy (NCBI): domain Eukaryota; kingdom Metazoa; phylum Arthropoda; class Insecta; order Lepidoptera; family Tortricidae; genus Lathronympha; species Lathronympha strigana. The sequence continues at coordinate 2,023,198 of OX421917.1, forward strand.
ATTTTCTCGCCTAAGAAACGAACAAAAGATAATTGTTAGATAATAAAAGAGAGATGTTCACACTGCCGGCGAGTACTTTTTCTTAGAGAATCACTCGCCCGCGAAGAAAAATCGCTACTCGCCGATCGCCGCCGGTCGGGATAATGCCTTAGATTAGCAACTTACGTGTTGCCAAATAATCTTCAAGCAAGGCAAATACGGCACGAATTTCAGATGGGAAAAACAGCCAGAAACTGTGCGGTATAGTGGGCTGAATAAACATCCATTCATAGACTAAGTGTCAACATCCAAAAAGTGACGAACTATAACATTTTTAACAAAAAAACTTATTGACCTTATTGTTGTAGTGAATAGAAACCATGTGTTCATAGTGGACCCCAGTGCTCACACCCGTTTAAAACTAAATTAGACTCTTGTCAGCTGACGTTGACAACTGGTACCAGTCATGTCTCGAGTGAAAGTGATGATTTCCTCCCCCAGATTCACGCTGCCCGCGAAGGCCGACGCGGTGGTGGAGCTCTGGCGCGCCAAGATGGCGGAGGGCGTGCTCTCGCCGGCGCACTTCCAGGACCACTGGAGGGTGACGGTGCCGAGGATATACTCGCCGCAGCCGAACAGGAGTTGTTTGGGTAAGGCATTTAAAAAAAATGTGTGTGTGTCCGACCGACCGGGCATGCGTGCGGGGTTTGTCGGACAGCGTGGCGTTCATGATAAACAAACAAAATAATGTGAATGGACACTGCAATCATTATAAACTCGATTTAAAGCCGACTTCGACGTCGGGTTTCATTTGTTTTGAAATAATTCTATTATTATTTTCTATTTTTTTGGTAGGAGTTAAATGCCCAAAATTTTAAATCACCTTATCAGTACAGTATACTTGTTATTACCCTGTTTGTGACTGTTAACTTGCCTATATTATTTAACTCAAAACACCATGACAGAGTGATCAAATTACTGAAAAGAAAAATAGCTTACCGACATGAAAATAGATTACTTCAAACGCACATGTTTATTCTTTAATAGTTTCTTTATGTCATATAATGATTATAAAAACTCAATTTATAAATAATTCATTATATAATCCAAAATTAAAGTATTCGCGCAAAGACGAAACTCGTTTCTCGCTACGAGCACATTTCGTACGGCTGTCATCTTAGAGAAGTTTATTAATAACTTGACACAAATCGGAGTTAATGCTTCTACTGGAATGTCCTGCGAAGTTTACTGGGACGTTATGAAATGTTATACATAACAAAAATGAAGTGTTATGTTTTTGTTATGTATATGTGATTGCTGTGCCGAGGAGCAGAGCATCCAACACATTTTACAAGAGTGCCCATCAACTCGTTATAGCGGTGGCCCCCCGGAGGACTTGATCGAATGGGAGCTACCGTATTATCGCTCACCAGGCGGCGCCACTCATGCGTGGGTCCACGTTCCACTAGCGCCTCTAGCGGAAAAACGACTCGCGGTAGTTCTCATTGAATTTACAATTACAGTAATGTTTATATAAATTTCAGACTGGTCGTTCGACGAGGAACTAGGGGCGAAGCTACTCATCCAGCCCCTGGAGCAGCTGATATGGGGCTCCAGCGAGGGCTCGGCGCCGCCGCCCCCGCGTCGCTCCACGCTGTGCGGGCGGGTGTTCAAGCAGGGCGAGCCGGCCTACAGTTGCCGAGAGTGTGGTGAGTGGTATTTCGATTCGATCTCTTAGCCGGCATTAAACTGGTAAGCTTTACCACAGCGTAGGGATGCATTCCATACAGTGAGGTAACTTCATACACGGCCAGCGGCTCAGCTCGGTGCTTGTGCTGAGGCTCAGGGTTGTCAAAAACTATGCAAAAGATATTACAGTCTGATTGGCAAACTAATTTCCATTTTACACCCCTTAAAATAGACCGCCGAATTTTCATAGAAATTCGGCGGCATTTCCTCCCCGCCTCCTTCCCCGCGCGCCCCCCATCGATAACCCAGAGATCGGCGGAGTTAACCCACTGTATAGAATACATCCTTACGCTGTGGTTTTACGAAGGGACGGAGCTATATGTAAGAATAAGAGTTGATATTCGTGTCTTTTCTTGCATATACCTGCGTCTCTAATTACGTAAATAAAACTTACCAGTGTAATGCCTGTCTTATTCACTGGCGCACCGATCCAAAGCGAAACTTAGCCTCCGACACTAGTCGTCGCCACGATCCAACGTAGACGTAGGAGTTTGGTATAGTTGTTAGTTTTAATTTAAACCGGCTGCCTTCTAACCTTCCAACCCAGAGGGTAAACTAGGCCTTATCGGGACTAGTCCGGTTTCCTTACGATGTTTTCCTTTACCGAAAAGCGATTGGAAAATATCAAATGATACGGTACATGAGTTACGAAAAACTAATTGGTACGAGCCGTGAATCCGGGACCTTCGGATTGCAAGTCGAACCCCTTCCCCTTACCCCCCTACTTAAAAATGTTGTTACTAACACAATATGGATCAATGTGGTCTGAATTAATAAGAGTTTATGCAACAGCGATTTAATAAGGGTTCTTAAATCTTGAGGGTCGCCGTTCAATAATAAAGTTTTAAGAACGTTGAGAATTAACCAATTATGAGCTGTTGCATACACTAGTTTTTATACGAAAGTTAAAACAGCAAAAAAACAAAATCTCGAAAGGGGGCAGAATGTGGAAGATGTATGCCCACTAAAGAAATAAAAAAAAATGAAACTCATATATTGTATGAACATTTATAGGAGCAACGTTTAGCAGTGTTCTTATACAACGTTATAATGTATACTTTTATAATATCGCTGTCAGACATCTAATTGTCAGATAGAAGTGCTGGAGTAGAACGTCTCTTATTTTTATTTATATGTTTTCCCAGGCATGGACAACACATGCGTACTGTGCGTGGAATGCTTCAAAGTGTCTGCGCACAGGCACCACAAGTACAAGATCGGGCAGTCGGGCGGCGGCGGCTGCTGCGACTGCGGCGACACGGAGGCCTGGAAGAGGGACCCCTTCTGCGAGTTGCATGCCGTAAGTAGTCGCTTACTTACATCGTGAACAAAAGAAGATGGTGTCCCTATACTGACAGTTAATTTAATGCTAATGGAGGAGGATTCAACCTTCTCGACGCCATCCAATCTCATTTTTACCAAACATTTACTAACGATGTTATAATATCATCCATTAAGAAATGAATAATCTACCAAATACAGTAGCATCCGATTAATCTTCTCTTCTTAGTCGTGCACTCTTGGCAGAGTGGTCGTGGTCATGTCTAGGTTGGGTCTTTTGCCACCGCTTCTCTGGTGATGCGACGCCATGTAGCTCTATGTTTGGAGGAGTGAGAATTCTCGTTTATGCTGCAGTGTGTGACGGACTTGATGAGGTCTGTCCATCGCGTTGGAGAGCGCCCACGAGATCTTTTGCCCTCGACCTTCCCTTGCACCACCAGTCGCTCCATAGAGTCCTCATTGCGGGTGATGTGCCCGAAGAACTCCGATCAGATCCGATTAATACGACTCCGCATAAAACAACCAACCATTTTTAGCGACGTAAATATAAATATAGGCAGATTGTTGGTTTTCATACAAGCCACTATGAAAGTGCATCCGTATAGTACGACTGCTTATATCGACGGACCGCTTTTAACGACGGGATTTCACACGAAATTGATCGGTTTCAACGATGACGTGCATTATAACTGAAATAAATATTTATGAAATGTTGTTTACGAAGTGATTGGATACCCTATCGCTCAGACGTAGGGCTTGCAGTATCGGACCTGATTTCCAATTCCGGAATTCATTTCGAGATTGGCCTTCAATTCCGGAATTCCGGAACTGGTTCCGGGATTTGAAAAAGTATGATTTTATGGCAATTTTTTTTAAATACCGGGTTTTTACGATTAGTACATAACATTGTTAGATTTATATTTATTAATCAATAAAAACGTGTAATCTTACGCTACTTTAAAGAAACAAAAGCAAGGGTTTAACAGAGTTGTTATATTTTTTTTAAATAATCAATAAAGGATCTCACAAACAAAGCTAAGATTGTCTATTTCGAAGAGTTTGGTTATAGTTTAAAGTGGTGTAGCAGCAGGAATCACCTACTTTAGAAAACTTTATGCTTAATTGATAAATTTCTCGGTTGATAATAAGGTTAATTTTCGAATCAATAATTTAGGCATTTGTACCTTATCGATTAACTAAGTGGTACTTTTTGCCGGAAAACGTCAGCCTTCGTTCTTTCTTCTTTTGTGTCAGATTAATACCCAAAAGTGCTAAAAAAATATATTTTTAACACTTATTTTTGCGTAGCCAAACAAGTAAGGTAATCAAAATAAAATTTGACTCCAAGCTAAGGCTAAAAAAACAATGTAAGGCAATCATCGCTCCATTTTTTTGGAACTTCTGTCGAACACACAAAGAAAAACATTTAAAAAAATATGTTAGATTAGAGGCCAAAATTTTCTATTATTTATTGTCGAATACAAATAAAACTTAGTTACCTACAACGTTACGATTACAAATTAATATTAGGCTGGTAGTCATGTTATGGTATGGCGACAGCGGCAAAGTTTTTGAATACAAATCTTTAATTTACATAGATTTTGCGCGCAAAACACTGAATTTAAGGCTAAAAACTCACAACCCTCACAACAATTTTTTAACAGTATTGCAATAAGAGTTCTTATTTATATTCATTATTTAAATACCGAAAAGCAACAACTGAAAAGATAAAGGTAAGATATTTTTCGCTTCAACCTTTTCGTCTACTACCGTAACAGAGAACAATCGAAAATGTATTTATCCTGCTCTAAAGCACTTGCTTCTTTGGGCGAAAGATGTGCAGATTCAAAGTATTGATGCTTGTGGTACCTAAGCCTTCTGAGTCCAAAAGTAAGGAACATTTATCTGCACACGGAATATATATAATTCATCAATCTAATACATTTAGTAGCAGTTTTGCGAAATAACTATGCCAATTGAAATTAAACACTAGAACGGATTAATCGCGTTTATTAACACCATGACCCGACGTTTCGAGCCCTTTACAGTTTTCTTGCCGCTTCTTTCTGCCCCATAAACCAGTTAGGGAAGCGTTCGTAAATTGTACGTATGTTTTACAGGGTTTTTTATTTATTATTAAATTAAACGCGATTAATCCGTTCTAAAGTGTTTAATTTCAACGAATAACCATCGCAGTAACAGCAGACAATATTATAACATTTATAACCATGTCAATATTAAACGTTTCCGTCAAATAGTAGGGTTATTTTCAATTCCGGAATTTTCGAGATTGAGGGTGTCAATCCCGGAACTGTAATCTCGGAAAAATAGTCCGAGATTCCGGGATTTCGAGATTCCGGAATTCCGGGATGCAAGCCCTACTCAGACGCCACGTCATGGATAAGTCAAAACTGAAGTTGAACTTTATGCTACTAAGTGTAGGTTTATTTTACTCTGTGGTCTGTGACCGGTATATCGGTCAAAGGCGTTGAACAGGCGGTGCCAATATACGTCTTTGGCGTGGAAAAGGTTAACTAAAACAACTCTCGTTTGTCTTTTTTTAACTTTTTGTTAGGTACAGTATTGATTGTCTTTACCCTACAACGGTTAATTAATAATGATAAAACCTCTCTAACAACTTCTTGATTATGAAGAATATGAATCGTCACATTATAACAATGTCAAGTGAGATATGATGTTTCAAAAGTTACCACTGTTGACGCAAGTATTTTATTTTTAGAGTGACCGTGCAATCGGCAATAAGATTAAAAGGTTGTTTTCATTGTTTAAAATAAATATCGTTAATATCCTTAAGTCTGGTATACAATAAAAGCTTATCATTTCAAACCGTGGGCAAATAAATAAATCAGCCTGTGTTTCTCCAAAATTTACTTTAGTGCTCGTTCTTTTTTTGGAAGAACGTAGCCAAAAGCCAGAAGGAAAAAATATAATAATTTTTATGATTTGTTTTATATTTTCTTTTTCTCGCCAAATGGAGGCAATTTTACTTCCATAAACGCGGGCTTCTGGCCAAACGAATATAGAAGGATGCGTTACATTATTGATTATTATTATTTAGTTACCCTACTTCCACTGGGGCGCTTAATATACTGCAGAAGTTAGTGATTAATAAATTGAGCTAAATTAAACGAAACCTACTTTTTAGGGCCCCGATGACGAAGAACAAGCCCAGAACAGCATCAGCCCGGAAGTGATCGAGCGAATGAAGACCGTCGCGTCCGTCTGTCTGTCCTACTGCTTCAGGCTACTCACGCTTGACCACGCGCCCGGCTTGCCCAACGAGCTGAGGTAATCCATACTAATCATTGACACATTAAAGGAAATAGACAAACAAAGCCAAGCCCCCCATCAAAACTAAGAACATCAAAGTCATAAGCCCGTCCTTCACTTCCTTACGGAGTAAAGGAAGTGTCAAAAAGAGATGATATGTGTTTGTTATTTCTCCGATCCCGTAGGTTGTAAACAGTTTCGCAGATCTCTTTTGATGCAATTCGTCCAAGCAGCCAAATTCAATACGTCGTTGTAATTTGGTAGTCGGTATCAATGCATTACATCTTAAATTAGTCGTGAATTTTTCAAATATCATAAGAGCCACGTTATTAGGTTAGACTTACGACATTTGAGAAATCCACTGCCAATTTCAAGGCCGCTGGAAACTGTTGTCATTTGACTTGTTGTACTACTTCAATGCTTTTGGTTATTCTTCCGTGCACAAAGCAGAACAAAAATGTCAAAAAATGTGGGTCAGAATGACATTAGCGAGCATTTCTGCATTGAAGTAGATACAAACGATAAATGTTCCGTAAGAAAAGAGCTTACTGACGTAAGCATTAAGTGTCAAATTTATACACAGAACTACCAACACTGTTAATAGTATATAGGCGGTTGGCACTTACCGGAACGTCACGCTCCAAGACTATATGAAAAAGAGTCGCAACTGCGGCACTTTTATGGCTTAATTTTTTTCGGCTGATTAGGTATCCAGTTCTTTTATTCTGTATCTATGATACTAGTATTATAAATGTTTTTAATTCTAGAAATATAAAAAAAATCTAGAATGTGACATTTTATCTCTCTGTTTTACTCTTCCGCACCAATTTTGTAAGTTTCTGTTTGACCCAATGGCTGACTGGTAGAAAATGCCTTAAGGCATTAAGTCCGCCGTTTGTTCTTTCTTGTATTGTTCGAAAAAGGTTAATAAATGCGAGAGTAACAGGGCCAGGCTACCGAATCAAATACTTTCATCACTTAAGTTTACCACAAAATGGTCGCCTCAGCATAATGTTTACCCGAAAGTCAACGCTGATCATCCGGCGAGACCATTTCTTCTTCGTGACTTCTTGTTTTGCAAGCTACAAGCTTTCGAGAAACGGGCTTCTGATAGTGAAATTCCATTTTAGTGTAGTGCAAAGTTACTAGTTACTGTTATTGGTAACCCATTTGAAACCGCAAGACAAATGATGGCAAATATTTAGTAACAATAACATTAACCGTTTCAGGTTGAAAGATGCTGAGAGGGAACGGGACCCGCTGCAGATCTTGGACCAGCCGGATTGCTACTGTACAGTGCTTTACAACGATGAAACACACACCTTTGAACAGGTCAGTCCACGGTTCTTAAGTTATCACTATAAGAAACCCAGTCAAATTTCATATGCCGATGTGTGTACTGATGTGGATTTCGACGAAGAAATTACAGCATCTAGTTCTATCTAATTTTTACACCGCATGTATTTTTTTTTTAATAAATATCGTCGCTATACTTACTCAACCTCATATGTACAGCAATCATTTGATGGAAATGTCTCCTTTCTTTCACTAGGAATACGGGTGTTTTCTCTATCAAATTAGATTTGCAGATACGAGGTTGAGTAAGTAAAGCGACGATATTTTGTTTATTTCATGGATTGTCTTTCTTCTTCCATTACACAACTATCGATATCGATAAAAAATGTTTCTAACTCTAGTAAGATTGCGACAGTCTTTTGTTTTGTCGTGAAAATTCCGAGCTTTGGTTCTTAATGTTAAAATTATATGTTTCCTCATCCCCGCACAACGCTAGGGTTGCCAACGATTAGAAATATTATATAATACCGGCGGTCGCGGGATGTGTGGGCAGCTCGTGAGTCGGTACTAGTCGGTAGTGACTTGAAACAAAAGATCGATCGATTCGAATTCGCGCGGGGAGGGTTCCATACGTCTGCTTGTTCTCACATCACTACATAGTATAAAACAAAGTCGCTTCCCGCTGTATGTACTCGTAAGTATGTATGTGCTTATATCTTTAAAACTACGCAACGGATTTTGATGCGCTTTTTTAATAGATAGAGTGATTCGAGAGGAAGGTTTATATGTATAATAATAACCCGTGCGAAGCCGTGGCGGGTCGCTAGTTAAATACAAAGCTTGATTCTAAAAACATGTATTAGTATTTGATATGTAACGTATGAAGTGTGATCGTCGCAGGTGATAACGACGCTGACCCGCGTGATGAAGGTGAACCACCGCGACGCCGTGGAGCTGGTGTCGCTCATCGACCGCGAGGGCCGCGCGCTCGTCAAGTGCAGCTCCTTCCAGGTCTGCGACAAGCTCAAGTGCGACATCGAGATGTGAGTCATCTATGTCATACTAGCGGCTCTGTGACCTGTACCACAGCGTAAGGATGTACGCCATACAGTGGGTTAACTCCGCTGATTTCTAGGTCATCGATGGGGGGCCCGAATTTCTACGAAAATTCGGCGGTCTATTTTAAGGGCTGTTAAATGGAAATTAGTTTGCCAATCAGACTGTAATATCTTTCGCATAGTTTTTGACAACCCTGAGTCTCAGCACGAGCACCGAGCCGAGCCGCTGGCCGTGTATGAAGTTACCTCACTGTATGGAATACATCCCTACGCTGTGCCTGTACACTGGAGTGTACTGGGGTTGGCACAAAAGTAGTAAGCGCCTTTGGGGGTCTATGGCGCTTAGAACCTTTGTACCAATTCCCGCCATTTTGAAAATTTCCAAACTGAATCGACCATTTTTGGACATCTTACGCTAAATTGGAAATTTTCAAGTGTTTTATATTCAGAATCGCGAGCTTTATCTATCTTTGTGGATGGAAAAAAGTATCATAACATTTTTTTTGATATCGCCACCATTTTCACAGATTAAGTATGGCGGTAGCTAAATGGAAAGTTTGAAAATTTTAGGACACTTTTTTACTCCTACTAGGGTTGAAAAAATTCGCGATTATGAGTAGAAAACGTATACAACAATCCAATTTAGCAAAAAAATGTTTTTCTACAACCAAAGTGAGGGGTGTTTAGTGAGAGGAAATACGAAAATACTTTCTCCCCGACCTCATATGTTTTCCAGTAACATATATTGTGGTTAATTTCTGTCAATTATGAAATTGAAAATTTTGTTCGCAGTCGTCTCTGCTTAATACAAAATTAATTTAGTATGGTTTAGCGCATTTTTATCGACGATTTCTAAAATGTCGTCTTAGACCATCGATGCCGTACAAGTGTTTAACACTTTCGGTAAATGTCTACGCGTCTCCCTATTTAAGGCGTATAAGAAAATGAAAGAAATAGTGGAAACATTCGCCGGGGTCGATCGGGCGTCGATAGCTCAATTGGCAGAGCGATCTGACCGGTATTCAGGGAAGTCGTGGGTTCAAATCCCGCTCGGAGAATTTTTCCATTTTTTTTTCCAATTATAAATCTATTGTAGTTAGTAACTAACATTAATCTTAAGTTTCTCTCTAACTAACTCCCTTTCGCTTGTTTCTAATCTGCATACTTTCCTGGCTGTGCGTAACATTGCTATCAAATATTAAAAATAATATTAACTACGAGAGTGTTGATAAAATTATCGATCGGTTTACGCGTGTGTGCAACAGGCCCCGGAGAACTTAAGTCTCCAATATCACTGCTAGGAACCTCACTCTGGCCGCGTCGGGCCGTCAACGCAAAGATCGACATTCTGTTTCTAACACACCTTCAAGCAACGTAGGGAGGGCAGTCGGCATACCGTTTCCTCTTTGCCGAGGTACTTATCCAAATGGGCATACAACAGGCCAACAGACTGTTACAAAAGTCCCCAGCGTTACTACAGTCAAGTGCAAAAATACGTATAGACAAAATCTTCTCATAAATATGGTACAACGCTCTTATTACAATGGAATAAAATGCTATGGGACATATTTTTGAGTAAGATGTGTCCACCCATATTTTTACACTTGACTGTACAATACAACAGCTGATAAGGTTTCCTGAATGGGAAATTTTCGGAAAAAGTATGGAGATAGGTGCATTTTAAATAGCTACAGTTGAAGTATCGTTCGGTACTTGTGTAACATTCTGTATATAGTGAGGGAAACGTAAGTAGGTTAAAGATGGAGACTTAGGTTCTCCTGAAATATCGCGCGTAGTGAAAATATACGTGAATTAAAACGTATTATAAAACAATTAAAAGTTAAATTTTAATATTTCTTTAGAAAACTCCCGTGAGTATTAGTCATATTAATCTACTTATAGCGGGTTACTCACGTCTATAGAGTCGAAAATAGCTCGACATGTTTCGGAACGGTCCGCGTCCCATAATCATGAGTGAGAAGCGTTTGCGGCGTGCGCAGAGCCAATCGCCTCACTCATGATTATGGGACGCGGACCGTTCCGAAACATTACGAGCTATTTTCGACTTTATTGACGCAAGTAACCCGATATAAGTATATGAATTAGTATTTTTTTATTCAATTTTTATACAATGGTTTGATGGCAATGTTACTGTGGCTGCTTATCGACATTTGCTAGTGGTCTAGATAGCGAAGCCGTTTACTGTAAGTTTTCAATCGAATATACAAAATCAGAGCTACTGAATATGCCTTGAAGAACGTTGCACATTACTCAATTCATGTCTGGAGTTAGACAAAAAAGTATTCATATTTACATAGTCAAAATATGTTCCAATGGGCTGTTAATACCGTTGACATTTCTAATAAACCAATCCTTTACTATCGGAACATTTCCAGATGCCTTAAAAATTGCCGTTATCAAACTGGAAACAAATAAGCCTAAGAAAAAAATCGTAATAATAACCGCAAATAAACAAAACAAAATTATTGATATTTCCAACAGTACACTACAGAATTATTCGCAAATCATCCACTTCAAATCACCAAATGCGGGCAGTGCACAGCTGCTTAAAGACATACACTTAAAAACTAAAAATCTCACATTAAATGACTATTGCATTGTATTACTTGGTGAGAAAGATTTTGAACAAACAAATAATTACTATAATTTGATTATAAGTATCAGAGAACGGTTAAGTAGCATACAACATACTTACAAGGCCAATTATCAACTCAATTCCTTAAGATAAAGATTAAAAATACATTCTTCCTTACGCACGTGCACGTGTTTCTCCCAGGTAAATTTTAGGGACCACCCTGCTAAATATGATATTTTATTGTCATAGCCATAGAGTCGTAATTCAAGAAACGCTTAACATGACCGAACCTTTTTGTATGCAGGCAGTAGCACTAGCGGTTTGCTAATACAAAGGCGATTTGGTACAGGCTCAGTTTAAAAAGGAAATACTTTTATGCCACACCTGGCCGTAAAGTGCCTTTTTCCGCACGCTACGCGTACGGCAAAAGCTGATTTCCGCCCAAGTGTAGGCATAAAATGATGTACCTAACACGTGAGGTAATAGATAAAGCCCTTGATCGCATATTTACGTCCCTCGCTTGCAGCTCGGGTCGCATAACTTTTACCACACTAGTTAGGTAATGTGACAGCCCGATGTGCAGAGCATGTATGGATAAGGAAGAAACAACAAAACATGTTCTCCTAGAATGTAAACAGATAGAAGTATACAGGAGCAAATACTTAGGAACTCCCAGCACACTAAAGGAGGCAATTTGCAACCTTAAAACGATGATAGGTTTCATAGACGAACTAGGGTGGTTAGAGTAGAGCTACCTCGCTATCACGCAAAGGCACAATGGATGTCGATCTGCGGAAAAAGCCCAGGAAAACTAACTAAGTAGGTAATGTACTATAACGGCGCTATCTCGATCATTGGCGATGTCGTTGGCGCGCGGTGTGTGAGCGGTGTGTTGTGTACATGTTAACCAGCTGCACGGCGATGTTCGAAAGGTTCACTTCCCGGACCGGGCCCGCGCTGAAGGTGCTAGTCATGCACGCGCACGTGCTCGCCCACCAGACCTTCGCCATGAAGCTGCTGCATTGGTGAGTCTTTCATCTTTTTTTGAATTCCGTATCCAAAGGGTAAAAATATCCCTATTACTAAAGCTTGAGTTTCGTGGGTCCTACTAAAGTCAAGCTTAAGAGTCCGCTATTCGTTTGTCTGACCGTCTGTATGTCTGTCACCAGGCTATCCCATAAACTGGGATAGTGAGACTGTTCTGATGGCGCTATAATACTAAAAAACAGAATAAAATTTTTAGGGGCTTGGAACAAACGTGTTTTTTTGTTGATTTTATAGATAATGGTACGGGACCCGTCGTGCGCAAGTTAATATAAAGCAAATAAATAAATATTGGAGTAACTATTTATCAGAATGTGTGAATGTGAAATAATTTTATCAAGAAATATATTGTTAGATTTTAAGCGCATGGCGCATGTAACAGTGCCGAAATATCGGGAGCTCATAAAAACATATATACATGTTAAATATCTCGTTTTAAATAGTAATTATAATATATTCTTAGAATTCGACTTTATTGTACTTTAAAATTCATATAATTTAAACTTTCGTGAGTCATACTGATATTAAATTGCAACGGTTAACACTCACGTATTTTTATCACAATACGCGTGACTTGTTTCGACTGCATCGGGCAGTCATCGGCGGACAGACAGAGTTGTGTTGTCATCTTCGCGGCTCGGGCATCACTGCCCGAGACCGGCGTAGCTAATGGATCGCGTTTTAAAATTCAATTTAATACTATGTTATTATACAAAGCGTATTGTTAATAGTCTACTTTAGTTTCGCTGTCGAAATAGCTTTAAAATTTGACGCGAACAATTTAAATATTGAACCAATGAAATCTACAATCCCATTTATCTTCACCTCACCAGGCTACAAAACTTCGTGGCGCAAGAGCCGTCCCTCCGGCTCGCAGTATCGCAAGTAGCGCTAGGCGAAGACGCCGGAGTGTGCGGCGCGAGCAGCACGGCGGTCGGCGGCGGCGGCGGCGTGGCGGTCGGCGTGATGCAGAACGACTGCCGCATGTGGAAGGCGGCGCGTACGGCGTGGCACAGGCTGCTGATAGCCACTACCCTTATGGACTATACCACTAAGAAGACCATGGCTATTTTGTTCACGAAGAATTATGGTGAGTAGCGACAACTAAAATCCGATTGTCATTCTTATAGAGAGAAATTGTAACAAACGTGTAGGTATTTTCTCGAGAGTTGAGGTGAATGAACACACACAGCCACAATGAGTACAGATTAATATACTTATATCGGGTTACTCACGTCTATAAAGTCGAAAATAGCTCGACATGTTTCGGAGTGTGCGCAGAGCGATCGCCGCAAGCGCTTCTCAATGATTATGGGACGCGGACCGTCCGTCCGTGTCTAATACTCACGGGAGTGTTCTATTTAAAGTGAGTGGAGTGTGAGAGGAGAGACTAAAGAAGTGAATTAATGCGTGAATGTTTGTCAATGAATATACTTTTTAATAGGTATACAAACTTTTTGGTATATCTTTCAATTCACTGTTGATCTTGCCATCGGCACGAAAAATTAACAGTAATTACCAAGGCCCGTAATTTTTATGCCAATTACGTCATAATGACTTACATAAACACACAGGATGTTTTAATACGAAATGAGTTAAAGACTGATAAAGTCTATCAACGTTCGATTCTAACGTCGAACGTAATAGTTTTGACACTATTCAATGACAGCATTATTCTTTCAAACGTAAAACCTACAACATGATGTATGAAGCTAGACGTCATTTGTCTGTCCTCGGCATGAAAATGACGGGCCCTGGTAATTACAAATCCCGATGTCATTATAAGACGATGTCGTAGTGTGCGTGACCTCAACTCTAGTGGAACTACTTATGCGTCAGTTGTTAAAGTTTCATTTCAGATTAAAGTACGGCTTTTACTGACAATAAATGTACGGGGAATTTGTCTGGAAGATGACCGGCAGACAAAATGGAGATCTGACGGATTGCCCACGAACGTATATGCCCAGCAATTTTTTTGCCAAAACAGTCGTGTTACGGTCTAATATCGAACCAGACATAGAAAAATATAGTTAAGTGTAATGCATTAGCTAGGAGAACTATAGCGCGGAAGTAGAATTCACGCGCATGTCGGAGAATATCAAATCAGGGCATTTTTATTATTTGTTGTACAAAAATAATTTTTCGCTAAATTAGAAATTTTTATCTCTATTCTATTCAGAATCGCTAGCTCTTTCAATCATAGTAGGAGAAAAAAAGTGTCCTAAATTTTCCATACATTTTTCAAACTTACCATTACGCTACCGCCATACTAAATCTATGAAATGATGGTGGCGAAATGGAAAACAAATCTTGGGACACTTTTTTTCTCCTACTAAGATTGAAAGAGCTCGCGATTCTGAATAGAAGGCAATTAAAAAAATTTAAGTGTTGCATAAATGATTTTTTTACAACAAAAAATAAAAACGCTTATCAGCGGAATTTTGAATACATTATTTTTTGAGTCACAAGTCAGCCAGCTGAGCAATAATTATAAAACTACAAGAATCGCAGTGAAATTTAACTTTTTTACTTAGTCAGATTTGGAAATTACATTAAAATGAAAGCATTACAATTAAATATTGGTGTACTGTAGGCTCGATACTGAAGGACTTCATCCGCGACGACCACGACCACTCGTTCTCGGTGTCGTCGCTGTCCGTGCAGCTGTACACGCCGCCCACGCTGGCGCAGCACCTGGTCGCCGAGCACGACGCGCTGTTCGTCGTCATGAACACCTTCGTCAGCGAGTGCAACCGCCGCTGCAACTCCAAGGTACGCGGGGACTGCTGTCACAGCGTAGGGATGTATTCCATACAGTGAGGTAACTTCATACTCGGCCAGCGGCTCGGCTCGGTGCTCGTGCTGAGGCTCAGGGTTCTCAAAAACTACGCGAAAGATATTACAGTCTGATTGGCAAACTAATTTCCATTTTACACCCCTTAAAATAGACCGCCAAATTTGTATGAAAATTCCGCGGCATTTCCTCCCCGCCTCCTTCCCCGCGCGCCCCCCATCGATGACCCAGAAATCGGCAGAGTTAACCCACTGTATGTATAGAATACATCCTTACGCTGTGCTACTGTCGACCACACGGTCGCCATGATGTGGCCCTAGGGCGTTGAACTACACAATTTATTTTTTAATAATAGTTTCGTCAAGCCTCTCGTACTTACTAGGTCAAGTATTTATTTATCATACATTGTTTATTAGCAAATACGTTCCTTAACCCTTAAAGGCATGAATTATCAAATTTATCAATATTGAACCTAAAATATCCTAAGTGACAAACAAATTCATTTCCAATTAAGAACTTACGACGATATGACAAAGTCCACGTTCCAAAAGAAGTTGATTGTCACTTGTCTCGTTTCTGTGTCATAAATGCTTCATCATGCATTTAACGGTTAAAACTATTACATTTTAATATAAATAAAACACGCCAAACAAACTTAAGCGCTAACTAAAATCTAACCTCTAAGTTCCTCTAACCCAAAATGATGTATCCATATATTCCATTTGCCAGCCATACTCATCAAAATACCCCAGCGTCACCCGAGGTATTGTCCCTAAGACACTTGCCCCATTACCCGGCTGTATAACCAAGCTAATAACTCCGCCCGAAGATCGTCAGACACACCGACGAGCTTCTGTGATATCTTTCAGTCAGGTTCAGATATATTTTATAAATACACCCGTATTTTCATTTTCTCGTATTCGATATGAAAAGTAGAGTGTTCAACTCAGGGTGAATCCATAGGAGCGGTGTTCTTATGGATTACCATAGATAACGTTATAATGTATACTTTTTAAATATCGCTGTCAGTCTAATTGACAGATAGAAGTGCTGGAGTAGAAAAACTACTATTAATTAGGGATTTTACGGAGTAGGGATGTTACGGAGGTGGTTTTATCGGAACCGAAGCCGAAACCGGAGGTTTTAAATTTGTTTTAACGAAACCGAAAGCGAATTCGAAACCGAAAGCGAACTTAAAAGCGAAACTGAACCCGAAACCGGAGCCGGAGGTGAACGTGGAACTTAGCACAAGGCGAGTGAGTCTGTCGAGTAGTCTGGTCTGGAAAATATTGCAAACAAGATTGTCAATTTTGATTCAGTTTCCCTGACTTCGTTCCCATTGGATCTTGTGTAACTCGAGGCGAAATTTCTGCCTTAGTTTTAGTAGAAGTACCTATTAGACAACCCTGTGTCCTACTATTAATCCATTATTTTGTTCAGGGTCGGCTCGAGTTCGACCGCAACCACGTGTCGATGGCGTTCAAGCGCGCCCAGTTCGTCCTATACGACGTGAAGTACCTGCTGGGCTCGCTGCCGACCAGCTTCGACGACGACCTCCGCAAGGGCTTCCTCCACGGCCTGTCGCTCATGCTCAACCTGCTCGTCATGATGCAGGGCATGGACTCCGTCGTCCGCCAGGTGAAGTACCCTAGTTGTAGCTGGTATGAGACGGCTGAACATAAGCAACATCGAAAGAGCCACTCATGCATTGTTGACCTTTGAGTCATAGAGCCCTGAGCAATCGTTTCTTGAAGAACTTCAGCGGCTTTTAAAAATAACATGTGTTTTGATTTTTATTACAATTTAAAGTTTGTTAGAAGACGCGATGTATTGCAAATTTTGTTTTACTACTTTGGCAGGATATATTAATGGGAGCTACCGTCACCCACCAGGCGGCGCCACTCACTCGTGGGTCCTGTGTCAGTATGAGAGAATTGTTAAAGTGATGTTTGAAATGTTCTCGAAGGACCCACGTTCAACTAGCGCCTCTACTGCTAAATCTACTCGCGGTAATCCTCATTAGGCTGATGTTAATGAACAATGAAAGTACTACTTACTTTAGAGTACAGTCAACCAATTGGAACCCTAGGCCACTGTAGGATTACATCATGGTGAAGCTATAATAGTAGTTTATGCAACAGTGGAACCAATTATGAGCTGTTTTTCTATGACAGCTAAAATAGCGTAAAAGGCAAAAAAGGAAAAATTATTCACACCTCAAACAAACTTTCAACTCTTTTTTATCCCTTAGGGGATGAATTTCGAAAAACGCTAAATATACTTTTCTTGTTTAGTATCAAAGAGTCTACAAACGAAGTTTTAAGTCTGTAACATAAAAAATATTCACATCTCATACTAACTTTCAATTCCTTTTTTATCTCTTAGGGGATGAATTTCACACCTCATACTTTCAACCCCTTTTCTTATCACTTAGGGGATGAATACCTGATGAAACCTTAGTATATAGTTTAAATTTCAACTCTATATATTTTCGCGCTCTCGAGATAAAGGGTCTTGAATATTCACATCTCATACTAACCTTCAATTCCTTTTTGAACCCTTAGGGGATGAATTTCCAAAAACGCTAAATATACTTTTGTTGTATAGTACCAAAGAGTCTATAAACGAAGTTTTAAGTCTGTAACATAAAAAAATATTCACATCTCATAAAATGTTTCAACCCCCTTTTTTAGCTAAGGTTCTTGAATATTCACATATCATACTAACTTTCAATTCCTTTTTTATCCCTTAGGGGATGAATTTCAAAAAACACTAAATACACTTTTGTTGTATAGTACCAAAGAGTCTAAAAACGAAGTTTTAAGTCTGTAACTTAAAAAAATATTCACATCTCATAAAAACTTTTAACTCGCTTTTTATCCCTTAGGGGATGAATTTCGGAAAACGCGAAAAACTGTTTCAAGGGACCATAGATATTAGTATATAGTTTAAATTTCAACTCGACACCTTTACGCACTCCCGAGATAAAGAGTCTTGACGGATGGGAAGGTCTTTACGGACGTGCAACCCCCTTTTTTATCCCTTAGGGGATGAATTTCGGAAGACGCAGAACACGGTTTCAAGGGACCGTAGACCTTAGTATATAGTTTAAATTTCAACTCGATACCTCAACGTACGTCCGAGATAAAGGGTCTTGACGGACAGACGGACGGACGGACAACAAAGTGATCCTATAAGGCTTCCGTTATTTCCTTTTGAGGTACGGATAGTCCGCGTAATGTAGAAGTGTCAAGAGGGCTGCAAAGTGTAGTCTCTACGAAGCGGTCCACTTAGCCAAGATCCGGACTGCATGGAGAGCAGTTGCATACGGTCACGATCCTCAGCCACGAGGGAACGACTAAGAAGAGAAGCAATGTAAAGTGGGAGCGTGTGTTGCAGGTGGGTCAGCACATGGAGTACGAGCCGGAGTGGGAGTCGGCGTTTAACCTGCACGTGAAGCTGGCGCACAGCATCACGCTGTCGCTGGAGTGGTGCGCGCTGGAGCGCGCGCTGTGCGCCTCCGCCTACCGCATGGCGCTGCGCCGGCACGCGGACACCGCCACCTACCAGCCCCGGCAGCTCAAAGGTACCATCGATACGGCAGCTAGCTACCGTTCCACCTGCACGGGAAGCTGGCGCACAGCATCACGCTGTCGCTGGAGTGGTGCTGTGCGCCTCCGCCTACCGCATGGCGCTGCGCCGGCACGCGGACACCGCCACCTACCAGCCCCGGCAGCTCAAAGGTACCATCGATACGGCAGCTAGCTACCGTTCCACCTGCACGGGAAGCTGGCGCACAGCATCACGCTGTCGCTGGAGTGGTGCTGTGCGCCTCCGCCTACCGCATGGCGCTGCGCCGGCACGCGGACACCGCCACCTACCAGCCCCGGCAGCTCAAAGGTACCATCGATACGGCAGCTAGCTACCGTTCCACCTGCACGGGAAGCTGGCGCACAGCATCACGCTGTCGCTGGAGTGGTGCTGTGCGCCTCCGCCTACCGCATGGCGCTGCGCCGGCACGCGGACACCGCCACCTACCAGCCCCGGCAGCTCAAAGGTACCATCGATACGGCAGCTAGCTACCGTTCCACCTGCACGGGAAGCTGGCGCACAGCATCACGCTGTCGCTGGAGTGGTGCTGTGCGCCTCCGCCTACCGCATGGCGCTGCGCCGGCACGCGGACACCGCCACCTACCAGCCCCGGCAGCTCAAAGGTACCATCGATACGGCAGCTAGCTACCGTTCCACCTGCACGGGAAGCTGGCGCACAGCATCACGCTGTCGCTGGAGTGGTGCTGTGCGCCTCCGCCTACCGCATGGCGCTGCGCCGGCACGCGGACACCGCCACCTACCAGCCCCGGCAGCTCAAAGGTACCATCGATACGGCAGCTAGCTACCGTTCCACCTGCACGGGAAGCTGGCGCACAGCATCACGCTGTCGCTGGAGTGGTGCTGTGCGCCTCCGCCTACCGCATGGCGCTGCGCCGGCACGCGGACACCGCCACCTACCAGCCCCGGCAGCTCAAAGGTACCATCGATACGGCAGCTAGCTACCGTTCCACCTGCACGGGAAGCTGGCGCACAGCATCACGCTGTCGCTGGAGTGGTGCTGTGCGCCTCCGCCTACCGCATGGCGCTGCGCCGGCACGCGGACACCGCCACCTACCAGCCCCGGCAGCTCAAAGGTACCATCGATACGGTCCGACCGAGATCTCAATCTCGGCCGAAATTCGAGCCGAGATCTCCGTCCTGGCTCTCGGCCAGAAAGGGCCGAGATTCTCGGCCTCAACCGAACCTTCCATCTTGACTTTTTGCGATTTTGGTAGGTATTTTAAGCAATTATAGTTTACCGTGTTATCGTACGTAATGCAAATTATATTTTTTTTTTCTCAAACTTTGACAGTAAATGTTGTGTTTTAGTGATGGATATATTAAACAACAGTTGAATTCTTGACTTTTACATGTTTTTTATGGAAAATTCCCATTCGGGAACATTCGCATGTTTTTAAATATCCAAATTCGATGTATACCTACTCGAATATTGCGAATATTTTAATTCATTTATTCAAACTACTAAAGTGTTTGGTATTACAACAACGTCACTAGCTGTCATTGCAACATCCTTATTTAATTAAAGATAGCAACGCTAAAAAAGCACATGGTTTTTTTTTGTTTCATTGCGTTTGCGTAATATTTTTGCATTCAGAACGAAATTATGTGCGAAGTGCTTAAGTTGCAAAGTTATTACGGTCGCGGACATTAGTTTATGTTATGACCCCCTTTCCTGCCCTTTTCCTGTGAATTTCAATACAGTTTGACAGGACAGGACAAATAAACATCCTTGACTGTACTAACTATAACAACATTATTTTGTTCGTCAAATGAAAAATGACGAAAATACAATTAGGTACAATTCCTACGAAATACTAACGTCATCTCATCACCCTTGGAACTTGGATGCTCTTCATCTTCGTCAATATTGGTACAAAGGTCCTATGCGCCATAGACAAAGGCGCTTAAGCCCTTATGCCACTACCACTACCAACTCGCGAGATATGCAGCTCACATAGCCACTAGTTTTATATGTGCGCTCTTCTGATCTCAGAGTTGGGCAACCAATCGGCGTCCGTGATCCCGTACGACGTGTCGACGGAGCCTGTCTCTATCCATCGGCCGCTGTCCCGTTTCCTGGCAGGTCTGCATCTGCAGCTACACAAGCATGGGCTGAACTACCACAGCCCGGAGTTCGACCGCCAGGATCGACCGAAGCCACCGCCTGAAGAGCTTATAGGTTAGTTAAACGCTAAACAAAAGAATATCCTATAAATTGAAAGAGATGTTATATACCACAGAAAAAGTGACCAAGGTCACCTCCCGGGCCCCGCCCGGTGAGCAGGGCTGGGATCGAACCAGCGACCTCCTGCTTTCGCGGCAGACGCATATATGACATCTCTTTCAATTTATAATTTATATATAGTAGTGTGCCTACTTAAAAGCATGCATCAAACATTTATCATAAATAATAAATGATTTAATTCATGCTTTACAATTGGACGTAGTTACGCGATAACGTTCCAAACCACATGACTTTTTTATACTAATGAATACCATATAATGAGAAGTATAACACAGTCATTGAAATGGCAGGCTCATGTGGATTGGAACGTGATCGTGTAACTACGTCCAATTGTTAAAGAATATCCTATTATATTAAGTTACATTCAACGAATTGGATCCCTAAGCCACTGTAGGACTATGTCATAGTGATGCTATTTAGATAAGAAATCTCTTACTGCTTGTTAATTTGACATGGTTCTAGAGTGGCCTAGGGTTCCAATGAGAATTACCGCGAGTCGATACGCTGTTAGGGGCGCTAGTGGAAGGTGGGTTGTGCGGGAACATTTGGGGGACACAGGATCCACGCATGAGTGGCGCCGCCTGGTGAGCGACAATACGGTAGCTCCCATTGGTTGACTGTACTGAATAGGGCAACGATTGAGCGTTCACCGAAAATGGTGGGACGGTTTACTTATAAACGCGTCTCGCTCCTCCAACCCCAAAGAGCCTATTTATTTCGTAGTGTTCAAAAGAATTTAGTTTTTAATTTTTATTTAGGTAAGTCTTATTTTAAAGTCTTTATTTAAATTTGTTGTTAATGATAAATATATGTTTTTAAGAACTATTATACAATTAGTGCCTGGGTTCAGTGGACGCCATACGCGGCTGTTTGCGTTGCGGCGTGTCTCTGGTTACCTCCATGTGTGTACGCGCTGACAAAGTTGTTACCCGCAGAGCCAGTGCTGCGGACGATGGCGATGATAGCGCAGGTGCACGCCGGCATGTGGCGCCGGAACGGGTTCGCGCTGCTCAACCAGCTGTACTTCTACCACAACGTCAAGTGCCGCGCCGAGATGTTGGACCGGGACGTCGTCATGCTGCAGGTTCGTACAATACAATACAATACAAATACTCTTTATTGCACACCTCAATAGAAATAGGTTCAGAAATACAACAAACAAACAAAGAGGTAAACAACAGGTGGTCTTATCGCTAAAAAGCGATCTCTTCTAGACAACCTTTAGGTAGCGGAATAAGTTAAAATAAAACATGTCAGTAGGCATAGTAGTGGTAGGTTCGTACTTAAATAAGTAAATAAATAAATATTATAGGACATTCTTACACAAATTGACTAAGTCCCGCAGTTAGTGTTCATATACAAATAAATGGCCATACTGGGATTCGAACCCAGGACTTCGGCTTAGCAGGCAGGGTCACTACCAATTACGCCAACCGGTCGTCAGGGACAGCAGCAACCGACAGCAACACCATGCCCTTGCATACTGAATGGGACAAAAACACCAGACACCATTTATAGTATTGTGCATCTAGGGAGGTAAGTACAGGATTACTAACGAGAGTCTGTTAGAAGCCCGACGCAGTAGGCGGAGGGATTTTAATGACTTGAGTTGGTAATACTCTTACCGACCGTGATGCATACAATGTTTTTCATCACACTTGTAAGAGAAAAAACAAATTTTAGCGTTTAATTTTCGAACTTGCTAAGTCATGCTGCCAGATTGTACCGATATTCAAAACTAAATATCTTGAAATAATTGAAGTAATCTGTAAAATAATAGGAAAATATTAAATATAATGCAGATAAATATTCCGTTGACGTTGAATACACAGTGAAGTTGGTGTATAGCCTAGTTTGAAGATTTGAAATAAGCCTTAGCTGATGCAAAACCTCCTTAGTCTGACGTGAAATGACCTACGATATTTTATAACTCCCTCGGGAGTTATATTGTACTAAAATCCATAACTCCCGAGGGGACTAAATCGACACTAACCGCTCTATAAGCCTGCGCGTTATAACACCATTACCGAGCAAGTGTGATGAAAAATTGCTAAATCATCATATCTCTCACAGATCGGAGCGTCTCTGATAGAGAGCAATGAGTTTATAATCCACGTGATGAACAAGTTCAACCTGCTGGACTGGGCGGCGGCGGACTTTGAGCAGCGCGGGGTCGAAGATGACGCCCTGAGGCACACCATCAGCATGCTCGAGGAGTTCCTGGGACTGCTCATTACTGGTACGAAGTCCTTATTTTTCAAGCGTCTTTCTCGAATTATAACCTAACCTCCTAAAAAAGGTTCAATTATCCTTGTCAAATAGCTTAAGTCCGCTTACGATTGTCATTTAGCTGTCATTCCCATACAAGGCATACAATGTATAACCTATTTAGCTTTTTGATGTTATAAATTTTATGGAAATCACACCTGTCTCTGTACCTACCTATATGAAAAGGTCAGCCTGGGTGACCAGCGCTGGTCAACGGTCGGGGCCTTTATTCCTATTGTTGGTGTTGCAACACAAAGGAAAAAAACCGGCCAAGGGCGAGTCGGACTCGCCCACCGAGGGTTCCGCACAAAAGAGCTCCCCCCCCCACATTTATGACTATACTATAGGTACAATAGGTACCTACTTAAAAATACTGGTGGCACGCAACTCTCAGTGTGGCTGATTTTCTCCTGTATTTGTGCTACAAGCTCTTGCTCTTTGCCAAATTTTATGATTCTAGGGCAACGGGAAGTATCCTATACATTTTGATTCCCATTGCAAATGTATGGGAAATGCGACATAACGTATCTTTTTATTGCGTTGACTTAGAGGTTTGGTTTTTTCACAGCTGAACCGCCGACCTGTGTGTGTGTGTGTGTGTGTGTGTGTGTATGTGGTATTAATTTCAACTTGCCACCTCAACGCGTTCCCGAAATAAAGGGTCTTGACGGACGGTCGGACGGACGCACAACAAAGTGATTTTATTTATTATTTTATTTATTAAAAAAAAAACAGTTTACAGCATAACAGTCAAAACCAAAGCACTGCAACCATCAAATAAAAAAGCAAAACATATAATACATACAAAAACACAAATAAAACCATAACATATAAAACTTAACACTACTTATAATTTAGGCGACGTAACTACGTGGCTTCGTTGCGTCCCTATGATCCTATTAGGGTTCCGCTTTTTCCTTTTGAGGTACAGAAAAAAAAACGGGATAATTACCATGTATGTTTGTTTTATGTAAATGACCATGTTAGCTTAAAATCGTATACAGAAAAAAAGTACAAAAAAACTAAAGAGTACAAAAAATCTCAACTTTCCTTAATTTTGCCCCCAGTGGTGGGATCTCGCTACGTGCCTGGAGTCGGAGAGGTCACCAACGAGGACAGAACGAAGAAGGAGATCATACAGATGCTCTGTGTCAAACCGATGCCGCACTCTGAACTTAACAGGTACCTCACTTAAACTGCTTACTTTTTTATTTTCAATAAATAAATAAATTATTATGGGACAATCTTACACAAATCGACCTAGTCCCACGGTATGCTCAATAAGGCTTGTGTTGTGGGTACAGTCAACTGCAAAAATATGGCTCAACATAATCGACTCATAAATATAGTACTACGCTCTTATTACACCGGCATAAGGTGCTATGGGACATATTTTTGAGTAAGATGTGCACCACCATATTTTTACACTTGACTGTACTAGCCAACGATACATAATAATAGATAGATACATATAAATACTTAATTATATAGAAAACATCCATAACCCAGGGACAAATATTCGTGATAAACACACAAATAAATGCCCTGGCCAGGATTCGAACCCGGGACCTCCTTCGTAGGCAGGGTCACTACCGACTAGGCTAGGAGGACGTTACATTATTATTATTTATTTAATCACTCGGTTTTTTTTTACTACAGCTTCACTGCTTATTTAAAATTTAGTTACCTACTATGTTTTAAGTTTAAATAACATCAAAAAAGAAGCTTCTCAATTAAACTGTATGTGACAAGGTTTAAATTGAAATATAAAAAAATCTTCGTTGTTCAAATTTAATTTCTTCGTCAACTGGTACGTGGTGGGGCACTGGTGCGTCTACGTTAATGAAATGTATTTTTCACTTCTCTTGCTCGAAAAGTTCGCCTTTGTGTCGTGGCTGGGCGACACAAAATCGCTTTTCATGCACTAGGGCATAAAGTAACATCGCAGGTGGAGCGCGCTGGCAGCGGCCTCGCCCCCCGCGCGCCCGGCCGCCTGCAGGCGGCGCGCGGCGGGGAGAAACCAAGCGCGCGATTATGGATGTTACATTTTCAACGATTTAAAGTGATATAAAACCTAATATTTTCCTTACAATCGAAGTATGTGAAATGTGAAGTATTCGCAACGGGCCTTTGGGGCTCTCCGAATCCAATATAATAACGCGTTCCGGGTTCTGATGGGACTGCCTCGCTTCTGTAGCGCATCAGGGATGTTTGCGGAGGCGCGCGTCAGCTGTTTCTATGCGACCATGCGCGGGCGCGCGGCATCCCTGGTGCGCCGGGTGCGGGACAGTCCCAACAGAATTCTTAGGATAATAGCGGATAAACCCGATTGTGCTATTTTGTTGCACTGTGAGGGGCTGCACTCTCCCACCAGTGCTATACAATGGTAGGTTTGTTTGTATATGTAGAATATATAGGTTTAATATTTCTTTTTTTTTTTTTATGTGATGAGTACTTGTAAAATATGTGTCCAGTTACACGAAATAAATAATTTTGAATTTGAAGTGAAAAGCAGAGTGTATACCTCGGGCATAAATACCCATTTTATCCTCGTCTACTATATTGGTCCTCGTTACACTCGGACCAATAAACGGCCTCGTCTAAAATGGGTCACTTTATGCCCTTGATGTACAATCTACTATTTCACACCACTTATTCATAAAAGAATTTATTTTTTGTTCAAACTAGGAGGAATCAAAGTCGCACTTTTCTGCTCTAGGGCACATTTTTACGATTTCGGGCATTAACTAGTGGCATCCTGATGTTCGTATGATGCTACTTTCGGTTTTGTTTATTTCCTCTTAGTTGGTGTAAAAAGCAGTATGCGTCACACGGTATCAAAATTATTTTCGTCTTGGGCTTTAACGCCTGAATCCCTCATTATGCTCAGGATATTGTAGAATCCATGGCTTCATTGGCCTAGCTGGAAATATATAATTTTGATCCCTCGTAACACAATCAACTATTCTTTGTCAGATCATTACCCGAAGACCAGTTACACGAAACCGGTCTAGAAGCAGTGATCCACGAGGTGGCCGACTTCATAAAGCCGACGGGCGGCAACAATAGGGGCGTCTACAAACTGAAGCCGCACCTCTACGACGAATACGACACGTTCTTCTACCACTACACCAGGGAGGAGCTGTCGAGGAGCGAGGAGGAGCAGAGGAGTCGGAGGAAGACTGCAGGTGAGAAATATTGTTGGCTACGACTTAGGGTAAGCGGTAGTAATCTTGGCCCCCTCCCAATCATTGGCCCCCTGAACTTAAAATCGATTTATTAAGGATATACGTTTGAGTAGAATGTAGAAAAAAATATTTATATTTTTCTTTGTTGACAACAGTATATAGTGTAATTGATAGTTTTCCAGCATAATAGCTGGAACACACGTAAAAAAAACATTTTGCAACGATCGAAGCTAAAAGTGTGTTTTATTAAGCAAATCATAAGAATTTGTTACTTTTAAACTATTATACGCTTTTTATTGGTATTCAAAATGTAATATTTGTGTTATTTTATATTAGTTATAGTTTCTATTAACTATCGTCAATAAAAATAAACAAATCTAGTGATGGCTAGGCCCTACCATGGTATAATCATTGGTAGGGCCAATAAACAAAAAGTAGAATTATTGGCATGCCAATCATTGTACTCTTGGTATGCCAATAATTGTACCCTGGGGGCCAATGATTGTACTTTTGTCCCATATTTTGGTTTTTGCATTATATTTCACAATTGGTTGTAAATATATTTATGGTTGTGATTTATTCAAATTCTCAACATTTCTAGGGATAACTTGTCATCAAAAATGTTACTATTTAGCATCTTATTTGGGAAGGCAAAATGTTGAAACTCGAGATTTACCTTAAAGGGCCAATGATTGTACTGCTTACCCTATTGTGTGCGATTTTATAAACTTCATTGGTAAGTAGCTGTACTTCTGTCGCGTTCGTATTTATCGCTGCCATTATACGTGGAATCTTTCACTTGCTGTGGATGTCCCGTCCTTCATGCTGACTTAGGAATTTCATCACGGTCGCCATGTAATATGCGGAATCCGGGGTAGGGGTTGAGCACCAAAACACACAGCACAGCGTTACATTCGTGTATTCTCTCCACACTCACCCTCTGCTTATATTACTAACCTTATATATAACTATCCTACGTGTCCTAAGAGGCAACCCCTTATCATGTGGAGAGGTGCTTAATCTATACTTAATCTTTACCACGTTGTCTACGTGATCAACGTGTAGAAATACAATGTGCTTTGCCTATCACAGTGTAAACAAAGAAGAATTGGTTAGAAGTTTGCTACTTATAAACATATAGTTAGTCTCTTTTCAGCTGAGCCCTTACGGATTAGCGTAAAACAAAGCAATTGTATTCAACAATGGCATTATCTGTCTATGAGGCGTCTGCGCCGAATATGCAAGAGAATTGAACTATACTTAACTGTTTTGCCATTATCAACTCTATTCCTTAAGAAAAAAGATAAAAATACATTCTTTCTTACGCACGGGCCATATTTCTCTCAGGTAAATTCTAGGGACCACCGTGCTAAGCGTGTTGTTTTCTCAATTAGTTCATATTTAATCTTATTGCCATAGCTATAGAGTCGCGATTTAAGAAACGCTTAACGTGACCGAACCTTTTTTATTCTGGCACTTGCTGTTTGCTAACAATGAACAAAGGCGATTTGGTAGAGACTCTGTTTGAAAGGGAAATACTATATCTAGGATAACTTGGGGCATCTATACGAAAGTGATGTAGCAAAATATATTATCGACAAAATACAGCGTGGGTATTTGATACGGGCGAATAATGAATCCAGCTATAGTACCTGTTCGTATGAATCGTATGGGATAATAATTTTGTTAAATTGTGTTATTCATTAGGAGTAATGATTTTTCTAAGGTGCGACAGAGCTGCAATGTATGTCGTCCAACTTTGTTTGACATGATAAATGACACTGACATGATACTCGTATGACGTTTAGATAGCTACGTTAATTTATGTGGATGGAATACATTGCGTGCTGAATTTTTATGTATGAAAAAAAAAAAACATCTTAATTAATTTTTGTATTAAGCAGAGACGTCTGCAAACGAAATTTAGTTCGCCGGGGTCGATCGGGCGTCGATAGCTCAATTGGCAGAGCGATCTGACCGCTGTTCAGAGAGGTCGTGGGTTCAAATCCCGCTCGACGCGGAGAATTTTTCCATTTTTCTTTCAATTATAAAATAACATCTTAATTACCTAAAGAAATTAATGTAAATAGGTTCCCTAGGTCCAACAGTAGTCGTCATTAAAATATTCGCCCGTATCAAATACCCACGCTGTATATATCTATCTATGTTACTTTTATGCATAAATATTGTTTATCTCAAGTAACACAGTAAGATGTGTCTACGAGCTATTGGCTTACTAAGTTTGCAGCTTTCATTGAGACTTATTCGTTTATGGCTGGTGAACATTTTCACTATATTTATATGTATTGTTTTTAAATGTGTTATACAGTATGTATCAGAACGAAAGGCAAAAAAAGAAACTCGTTAATGTTTAGATCATAAATATGAGCATGGTACCCAATTCATCAAAAATACGACAGGTTTTACGTGAGGTATAAAAATATACATTTTTAATTATTGTTTTGCACCTCCCCTGTATTATTTGTTTACAATTTTATAAATGACATTTCTTAAATTACCAACTGACAGACAGGCGTCAAACCTTGTTGAAGTTTGGATTTTTACCTAGTTACAAACAAATAGTTAACAAAGCGCTTGCGCGTTGCCTATGACTACAGCCATTATTAAAATAATTACCTAGGTTACTATTAAACAGAACTCAAAGCGCATGTGCATTGACATAACAACGTTAATGTTGATTAGTTGCCCCTAGCTACATATCAACAGTACGCAATACGCATGCACTGTCAAAAATCAAAAACGTAAACAAACCCTACAGGATGTTACAAAAACCATTAACCGACTGCAAAAATATGGTCTTCGGGTAATTCATTTAGTAATTGTATGCCATAAAACATGTATTTAGGCACGTGAAATGCACGTCATTACATTGTACTCGATTTCCCCGTCAACCAGTTTTAAGGTTTGCTCTTCGTTGTGATACAACTGTATTTATCACAGGTCTTCCTGAATGCTGCCCGCCGCCGCCGCTGCCCAAGTTGTCGCCGCCGTTCCGGCTGCTGGCCAGCGTGCTGCAGTGCGACGCCGTCATGTACGTGCTGAGGACGGTGCTGGAGCGCGCGCTGGACCTCCGGGCGAGGTCCTTCTCGGAGACTCAAGTGCACAAGGTATGCTTTAGATTAAACACATGCAATCATAGGGCTCCGCTCTACTGGATGTCTGGTTGTCTGAGTACCCATAACACAAGCTTTCTTGAGCTTACTGCGGGACTTAGTCAATTTGTATAAGAATGTCCTGTAATATTTATTTATTATTATTTATTGTACCCAGGCTCTGCACCTGATGGGCTACGCGCTCCGCGACGAAGAGAGCGGTCACTATGAATTCCTGGCGTTCGCTGAGAGCGCTCAGCGCAGCGGCCTGCTGGTGCTGCTGCAGCGGCTCGTGGCCAGCCCGCGCGTCGACGCGCACCGCCCGCTCGCCAAGTGGCTGCTGCACAAGTGCAAGTACGTACTCCTAATACTGGTTACCCTAACGTTTTAACTTACTTTTATCTACTCGCCGACTTTAATCTGTCAATTACGAGTACATAGACAAAACTATAAGCTCATACTTTTCGATATTAGACAGTCCAACTCAACTATAATATCTCATTTCGATACGCTGTAGGCAACTATAATAGAACTTCATACAAATTCTATACTTATTTGCAATGCCACCTGCGACTTTGCCGACCGCGCCGGCCTTTCTACTCCAGCACTTCTATCTGTCAATTAGATGACTAACAGCGATATTTAAAAAGTATACATTATAACGTCTGTAGTTTTCCATAAGAACACTGCTCCTATGGATTTTCATACACTATTGTTTTTTTTTTCTGTAGTGGGCACATTTTCCCTATTCTGCCACGTTTCTAGATTTTGCTTTTTACGATATTTTAGCTGTCGTAGAAAAACTAGGGTATGCAACAGCTCATAATTATACATACCCTTATTATATCACTGTTGCATAAACTACTATTCTAGCAGCTATTCGACTTTGTGTCAGGTCACTGTTCTAACTTTTTTTTAAACGTGGGGGAATGCATTTGGCATCCCGTCTAGCCGGGGAACTAGGACGGGCCATCCACGGTATGCCCATCTTGCAGCGTTGGTGACGTATTCAACGGGTTGCATGCCTAGGGTCATTGTCACAGAAGGCATAAGTTGAACCCACAGAAATATCTCGGTCGGGAGTCGGAAATCAACTGAAGTGCGCTGCGAGCAATGATGAGAAATTATCATCAATTCGCCATGCGACGTACATACACTCTTTCCTTCTATCTGTCTCTATTTCTGTGGTTGAACAATCTTCTGTGACAGCAAGTCGGTTCTGTGTGAAGTCATTTTTGGGCAATAATTCGATTATGACATTAACATTATTCTTAGATTTAAAAAAGTGTTGACATCTAATATTTCAGCATTATCAGTAAATGAGTATGAGTATGGCAAATAATAGTTTGACAAAAGACAATTGATTGTTAGGAATTATGTTCATTAGGATAAAACAGAGCGAGTGACTTTAGGACGAACAATATTAGGGATGTCGAGACCCGACCAGGATACATATAGTTATTTTAATGTATACATACCGTTTGTTTTAAGAACGCTGCTGGGACAAGCGGACGAGCATGTCGGTGACGGAGAGCACATGGAAACAGACCAGCAGGAAAAACCGCCTAATGACGACGCGGCAGGTTAGTGATACGATAAGTAGATATGTAGATGTATAGTAGGGTCGCCCGGCCGGATACGGGCGGACTGTCGAGCACTTCGCGCGTTCATTCGGCCCATTTTCATTTCATTTGATACGTTAAGTAAGTTAGATAAGTTTTTGCGCACAAGATCGCAATTCAAAGCAAGTCCACATACTTATGTAATAAAATAAATGAATAACTAGGTATACATTCAAGGTCACTATGAATTCAAAATGCTCCTTAGTAAGTGGCTGAAAGATAAGTCATACGAGGGACAGTAAGACAATCACTTTCAGACACACATACACACACACAAACACATACACAGACACCTTATACGGATCGTATTTTTTACTAACTAATGTTTTTTTTTGCAGAAGCGGAGAGGGCGCGTCGTGCTAAATTGGCAGCGGAGCGACGGGCCAAAGTAATGGCGCAGATGAAAGCGCAAATGAACAATTTCATCTCAAACAACGCTGTTCTTTTCGAAGAAACCACGACTGAGGTAATGATTAAATTACAAATTTGTGAGTTTGTCTTTCTGTGTTGTTTAGTTTTTGTACGTTTTATAGTGTCTAGGTACAGGCCGTGAGCTTAAAGAAGAATCTTCGGGTTTCGGTGGAAACACGTCGAGATGATAAGCTATTTTGCTTTACTTATGCATATTACCGCCGATACACAAAGTATTGATTTAAAATCCGAAGGTCTTCTTGAAGCTCACGGGCTGTATGGGTGTTTATTGTGTGAAATAATGGTAGATTGATATCAAGGGCATAAAGTAAACCATTATAGACGAGGCTATTTATTGGTCCGGATGCGACGAGGAGGATATTAGTCGAGAATAAAATGGGTATTTATGCCTGAGGTATACACTCTGCTTTTCATTTCGAGTCTTAAGAAAATATTAAATTTTATTTTACTTTAAATCGTTGAAAATGAAACGCCTAACTTTTGTCACAAGAGAAGTGAAAATGATTGTGTTGGATTGGTGTAGGTGACGGCGGAGGAGCAGGAGCTCCGGCCGCTGTACTGCGGCGCCGCGCTCGGCGTCTGGGGCGGCGGCGTCAGCGAGGCGCCGCGCGTCTGCATCATGTGCCAGGAAGAGGTATGTAAAATGTGTATTCACACAATGAGGATTACCGCGAGTCGATTTTCCGCTAGGGGCGCTAGTGGAACGTGGGTCCTGCGGGAACATTTCAAACGTCACTTTGACAATTCTCTCATACTGACACAGGACCCACGCATGAGTGGGGCCGCCTGGTGAGCGACAATACGGTAGCTCTCATTCATTAGCTAACTTTTATATGCCACCTTTTTTTCTAACGAAAAATTTATTTTTTAAAAACAGAGTCATTTGCGGTCCTTATTCGTTTCTACGGAATAGAAAGCTCGGAATAATTTACCGGATGCGTCATACTCTCTTTTGTATTTTTGAATATCTTTAGCCATGTGTCTTAGACAATATTATCAAGGCTATGGCAATCTCCGGGAGGAACTCCATTCTATCGTCTTTTGTCTTGTGTCGGGACCGACTCGCGGGTTGCCCAAACATCCCGCACCCGCCGTCGCCCGCCGCCGCCAGTATTATACAATATTTCTAATCGTAGGCAACCCTTATAAGTGGGGTCTAGAGTCGATTGTTTTTTGCGTAATGTTCAATACTTGGCTTGTCGCTTTTTCTGTTAGAAATAAATATCCGTTCTTAAAAACTGTTATACAGTATGTATTAGAATGAAAGTATCAGAATTTTTTAATTTTTACTTATAAACATTACTCACAGCGCATGTGCGTTGACATGACGACGTCAATATTGATTAGTTACATATCAACTGTACGCAATACGATGGATGTTACAAAAAACATTAATTTACTGCAAAAAGACGGTCCTCGAGAAATTCATTTAGTAATTTTATGCCATAATACATGTACTTAAGCACCTAAAATGCACGTCATTACAATGTACTCAAGTTCTCCGTCAACCAGTTTTAAAGTTTGTCTTCGTTGTGATATGTATATTTTTATTTTATTTTATTTATTTATAAAACAAGTATACGCAGCAGGACAGTACTAAACTAAAAAATAAAATGTTTTTTTATTATTATTATTTTAAACTATATTTCTGCGAAACTTTAGAAACATTTAGCCAAACTAAACACAAAATAAAACTAACTCAATTACACTGTTGAGACACGTACATCCATCATCTCACAGAATCTTAAACATTCATTGCGCACTTCACTCCTGTCAGCAAACAAATCACACTCTGGTGCTGATGCAAGGAGTTCGTTCAGAAGGCGCATATCAAATAATATGTGGTGTTATGTGACAGGCACGCGTGGAGTTGACCGCAGAGCCGCTGGTGCTGGTGTCGTTCGCGTGCGGCTCCGCCGTGCTGCCCGTGGCGGCCGCGCAGGCGCGCGCGCACGTGTCCGTGTGCGGGCACGCGCTGCACGCCGCCTGCGCCAAGCACTACGTGCGCGGCGTGCTGGAGCGAGAGACCCGACGGTGAGTATACTAGAAGAAATATCCTTTACAGTACACATGGTGTTTCTTTACCGCCCTAGGGCGATAATGAGCACTTTACGTGCCTGAATCGAATATTCAAAGTGATATATGTACTGTAAAACGTCGTACGATACACGTTTTTTTTTCGCCCTTGTATCGTAATGTACTATTTTTTTTTTTATATACTACGACGGTGACAAACAAGCATACGGCCCGCCTGATGGACGCCTGCAACTCCAGGGGTGTTACATTCGCATTTCCCCTCACTAGCTCGGAAAGCGCTGTTTTGTCCTTTAAAACTGGCGTGGAAAAACGCATTTTATTCACATGTGTACATTCAACTACAAAGATATGAATGCAGCCAAAGTGCCAAAAATATGTATACACGACCTTAATGTTCAGGCAATAATAATTCATATATTTGTAGTTGACGGTACTATCGTGTTGAAAAGTGTATAGATAATTTATGGAAAGCGACTGTACATTTTTTTTTAAATAGGTAAATAAATATTACAGGACATTCTAACACAAATTGACTAAGTCCCGCAGTAAGCTAAATAAGGCTTGTGTTACGGGTACTCAGACAACGATATATATAATATACAAATACATAAATACATAGAAAACATCCATGACTCAGGAACAAATATCTGTGTTCATCACACAAATAAATGCCCTTACCGGGATTCGAACCCAGGACCATCGGGTTAGCAGGCACTACCAACTACGCCAACCGGTCGCACATTTACTAAGCAAGAACACTGTTTCAGACCATACCGGCTCCGGCAGCCGGCCGCGTTCGACGCCGAGAAGAAGGAATACCTCTGCCCCCTCTGCGAGCGGCTCTGCAACACCTCCCTGCCGCTCCTGCCGGCGCCCGCGCTGCCGCCCGGCGCGCCGCCGCCGCTCTCCGAGGAGGTGTTCCGCGACTCCGTGGCCCTGATCCTGCAGCACCAGGTCTGCTCCGAGGCCGTGCACGTGTGCACCGAGTCGTGCGAGGAGATGCTCTGCCAGGTAATGGTTCTAATGTAACATGTGGCATATGAATGACACCAAACTGTAACCGACAATTTAATACTTGGTAAATTCATTCATACAACAAAAAAACATAATAATACAGCTTTCTCAAGGATATGGTTTCACATTTGCGCCATTTAGAAATACAGCTTTCACATGAGTGTGGTTTTCATGTTTCATATTTTAAAAGATGCTATTTCGATAATCATTTCGGTAAACATGTATGAAGAACTCGATTTTTTTTTATTTATTTATTATTTTAAAAAATTCACGCCATTGCATAATCGAGAAAATTCTTAGTAGTGAAATTATTAAAATGTTAGCCAGTACTGAAAGTACTGAGAAACTGTCAGTGTAAAATGTAATTTTTAAGAACTTTTTTAAATTATCCTGCCCTAGATCTGTTGAGAAAAAGACATCATATTCCACTTACGCCCTTTTAGAATAATCAACTTGTCATATTTTTTTTTTAATAATTAATATATGAAATAAATGCATTTCTTAAAATGCGTTCCTTTTTCTGATTAACTCATAAAAAGATAAGTTGAAAATATGAAATGTTCTCAATTACGGGTCGGAAATTAGAATGTTCTTAATTACCAAAATGTTGCGTCGGTGTCGTACCTGAATAGTTTAGACGAAGACAGTAATCGAATAAGTCCGTCTGTTAGATAATTAATAATATTCGACACGTATTTGTTCTTCAAATGCAAAATGGCCGGAAATACAGTGCATTAAAGTTTCGCGTGACATCACAATTAGGTACAATTCTTACCTTAATAGTGACGTCACCACTTCCCCAGCCCCCATCCTGGAACTTCAATGCTTTTCATCTGTGTTAATTGTAGTTCTCTGGGAAAGGGGAAAAATACGTAACTAATAATTTTGGATAATCTACCTGACGGACTAAATAGAGTCATAGTTTTTCAGCGTAGTCGTCATTTACATATGACATTGCACGAGGGTTTTAACTAAAGCAATAAAGTCACACACCTAGTTCGGTCAATTTATCAGTTAAATTAAACTGAGAAGATATTTGCGTTAAGTTAGTTCGGGATTTACACCGTTGTAAATATGCGTTCATATTTTGAAACCCTGCTAACGGGCATTAAACTTCAACGCTAATTAGAAGCCTATAATTATATTTGAGAGTGG
The DNA here is from genome assembly GCA_949128165.1 of Lathronympha strigana. Taxonomy (NCBI): domain Eukaryota; kingdom Metazoa; phylum Arthropoda; class Insecta; order Lepidoptera; family Tortricidae; genus Lathronympha; species Lathronympha strigana. The sequence continues at coordinate 2,058,972 of OX421917.1, forward strand.
CAACTCTGATTGCAGATGACGTAGCGGTTCATAATTGGTTGACACCCAACAACAAATCCCCTCCTCCACTTTTCGTTTCCAGTTTTATCCCCACCAGGTCGTAGCCGTGGCGATGGCGCGGCTGGTACCTCATTGGCGTTCTGTTTGTCGGAACGTAAGGTTCAGTACGAAAAGTTCTAGCCTAGTCTAGGATTTTTCGTAAGTTTTAATTAACGGTTTTACCGTTCGATTGCTATTATAATTTACATTGACACCCGATCGATTCACGCAGCGCAGCAACCGTAAGTAAAAATGTTGTAATGTGTTTAAAATTGCTTTCAGTGAATCGGTTCGTCCTAAGACGGAACCAGGCCAGTAAAAAAGGTGATATCAAACTTTTACGTTCCTCCAAACAAGGAGGTATAAAGAATACGTCCAATAATTATAAAATTTCCGAAAATAGTACATTAGAACTGCCGGAATACGCAGATCTTTATAAAGGCGCTCACAGTACGACGCCGCTGCTACCTAGCAAAATAATTTGTTATAGGTACTATAATCGGACGTTACATATAGTGGGTTTAAATTACCTGGCCTGGTAATTTTCCGTATATTTTTGTACAAATAACTGTAAACAAGTGATTATTTTATTTGTACCTGGTGCATACCTACCCTCAACATTTTCATTTCTACGTTGAGATCAAATGTAACGTAAAATTGGTTACAGAATGGGCAAGTGCCCACCTTAGAGATCAAGGCTTGCTATTTTCCCTTCGCTGCATTCCTATCTGTAATTTAGCAAAAAGATTGTAAGAAATTAGCATTTTATGCGTAATATATCGTATTGTTCTTATGTTACGATTTATTTGAAATCGTAGTTGTTTTTAAACCTAACCTTGTACAGGCAAAGCCTCCTTGGTCTGGTTGCTTACAGCAGCATCTCTTGTCTTCTGGTTTTTAAGGACCTAATATGATAATATGATAAAAATATTTTGGGAGTATAGGCTAGGTATAAGCTGCTGCGCAAGCTCAGCCACATCAGCAAGCTCAGGCCATGCCTAGTTATGCTAATATATACGTAATGAAACCGCTTGTATCTGATTAAATATGATGGCACTAGCATTACTAGCAAGCGCCAAACAAATAAAATTAACCCACTTCATATGCCAAAATTATCCTTACCTCCACCTGCGCAAGGTGTATGAGATGAATTGTTCTCTGCTGCGCAAGCAGTCAAAGAGTTACTTACCTACATTAAGGTAAAATTACTGCTATCAGGCAAGCATGTAGGTATATATTTTTTTTTTTTGTGCATAATATCTAACATAGTTTAAAATTTATTTATTTATTTATTATTATTAAATATATCTCCTGCCTGCGCAAGGCATACGAGATAAAATGTTGTTCATGTGTAAAATACAACTCAGAGATTGGAAACGGTATATAAGTAACTACAACTATTGATTATTGTTTCTATGTCTACATATTTCGATTCGAAAATCGATAACTAGATTTCTAAATAGTAAAACTTAATTGTATGCTGAAATACCAGTATCCGACCTCTGTGTGTGTAGGTACTACACAAATAACATTTCAATCTACATTTGGTGCGTGAAAGCACTCAGTTTCGGAAAGCGGCTGATGTCAACACTAGTAGTTCGAGTGACAAATTATTGTATAATATACTCGAAATAAAAACAGTATTCACTGCTGCGCAAGCAGATTTTAGTTGAACGAATGTTTTTATATAAGTTGTATAACTTAAACTATGCTGCAATTACTAAGCCTATATTTCTTATCGTCTGCGCAAGACGGGTAGCTCTATCCAGAAATATGTTATGCACAGCTTGCAGTTGTTGTTACAAGGATTCCTATTCTTTTTGACGCTGTTAGTGTTAGTTTTCTGGATTTTTGTCTTGCGAACACACCCTTTATCCTGTTACACAACTAGGGTTTGCAATTCGAATATTTGAATTATTCGCCATAAATATTATTCGAATTCGACCACACTCATTATTCAAATAAAACGAATATTTCGAATAGTGCAGATTTTATTCAGAAATTATTATTTTTTACGAATATTTAAGAATTAAACTACTTGAAATCATTATTTTGAGTTATTTTTCCAAAATATTCGTTTTATTCGAAAAGTTCGAATATTCGAATATTGCAAATCGAAGTATTCGTATTATTCGAATACTAAAATTGGACGAATAATGCAAACCCTTATACACAACTGGATTAATTTGGTTCTAAAATGCCAAAAATTACGGGATTCTAAATTCTAATAGTAAAGATTGGCAGACCCGTTATATATCTAGAAATAATGTTTCGGTACAAATACCTAACTGTACTAAGGCCCTTAGCCAAAGCGTAAAAATGTAAAATCCTGCTAGCAAGTAGATTAAGGTCACACTAAGTTTTGCTGGTGATGCCTACGCAAGGCATATACGCATAATATCGTACTTCATATTTAAGTATTTATAGCTACGCTTATGCTGCAAATGGTATTTCCTGGAAAATGGGAAGTATCAGTGCATTGTTTTGACCAAATTATTATTACTTTTTTCGTTTTAATGGAAAAGTTTTATTTAATATATAAAAGAATTAAATTAAATGTAATTAAAAAATATTACAAATTACCTACCAATTTCGGCCCCTACAGAACCATCTCCAAGGATGGGTATATCTATACGAGGCACGGGGAACTCCATATTGAGCCATATAGGTACACAATATACAACACTTTGATAACTCATCAGAATTCTTTATAATACCCTCAGGGGTGGATTTTAAAAAGGTGATCTTTTATACGCCTACTATTCTTATCACCAATTCCTCGTAGGAGGGCCTATTCTCATGAGCTTGGACTCGTAACGTGCAGCTACGAAACTATATCTCATTGTGACTCAGCTTGAAGCTACCACTAAGGAAAGCCAGTCTAGGTCTACGTAGTTATAAATAAAATACTTAAGCATTGATTGGATTCCTCACTCTAATACAAAAAGACTGTCCAGGAATGGCGTTAGATGCCCTTACTATTACCTTGGACTGGGTAATAGATGATTGCCTTAATTAATAGCTAAGCTCTGGCGATAGTAACCGAGAATTTCATATATGTAGTTATAATATATCTAACCTATTAACATTCTCGCCCAGCGAAGTCTTACATAAATCAACACAATAAAAATCGTGTCCAAGCAGTAGGACAATTTAGAGGTAAATTTGTGCTTGAAATGAGGCCTGACATGTAATGCAATGCGCTTACATAATTTAATGGCAAAAGTCTGCGTTAGCGCATTATAACATTGATATATAATATGAGCTCAAAGTGATCAGAGGTACCAACGTGTACAGAAAGGAGGGAGACTAAGCGCTTTGCCGGTCGCTGGCGCGGTTCAATTGTTGTTAGGTCGCAGTTCAACCTAACACTCCTCCTCGCTTCGCTCGTCGTCGTACCTAACGGTGGCTCTGGTAACATGGTTTTAAATTATTCGACTATTTAATTTAATAGTTGTCATTTTGATACATTGAAATTTTTCCTGGTCCTGCTCTGGAATTTCCCCTACTCTTGGGGTCAAATATCTCGACCATATTTTATTTAAGAGAAAAGCTTTTCCTACAAAACAAATGACACATTACATTCTCGTGTTGAATGATAAACGAAGGAGAACTAATGCCCAGGTTATGAACCTGGGCATTAGTTCTCCGTTGTGGGTTATAAATTGTATCCAAGATATTTAGAACCCCTTTTAACTTACCCAAACTACATGAAAAAGGCGTTAAGCCTTTTACCTTTTAGCTCGCCCAAGGCTCTTGAATGAAACTGAAAAAGGTTGCACGAACCCAAGATGCACCTACGTACCAAGAGGATCCTCTATTATAATTACTATTAAAAACTAGATATTTTCCATCTATATATGTTTTTGTGAGCTCGATATTTTGGCACTCTCCCGAATTTGGCTACAAGCGCCATGTTCACAGTGTAACTGATTTACTTGAGGATCGTACATCGCTCAAGCTTTTTAGTCCCAGTAATCCAAGTAAAATGGGATACGATATCCTTGTAAAAGAGCCTACAACTCACAAGTAACCTGGCTCCATACTAATTTCTTTACGAATCCTAGTTTATGTGAATATCTTGGTGACTAAGCCAGAATGACTTTATATATAGGTACATAAGCCTTAAGAGCAGCGTTCCTGCAACGTAGGAGGCTGTCACTCACAGCGTTGTTTACATGAGAAAATCTAAAATTTTCAAAAACTATGTTGACCATGTTAAACGCGATATAGACTTGATACAAGTAAAATAAAATAAGTGTGTAAGAGTGCTACAAAGAATTCCATAACACTGTCATGGCTGCATCCCTAAAAAAGGATTTTTGAGTTACTTACCAAATTTGATATTGGTAAATGATGTCATTAAAACATCTCGTGTAAGGCTTATGCACCTTAATTAGCAATGTCTTATTTTATGTTATACATAGATTTTACGGAGTACAGAGCTTATCTGTATCGTGACTAATAAAGAATTTGTACTTGTTTTCCATATTTTACTAACATATGGGTATGAGGTAATTAATCTCAAGTCAAGCATCGTTAATATGATATCATAAATAGCTGCGCATTTTTGTACATAATATTATAATTTTATTATTTTACTTGTATTATTGTCTCGTTATATTCTAACGACTTTATTTTTTCCAAAGACTGAGGCAGTAGAAACAGGTTCGTGACAACCCTATCATGGTTAATTGATAACTGTGTTTGTTTTATGAATACTTTACTTGCGTACTATATGTAGGTATTATGTATTTACTCGTATATAATGTTGTGCACATTACTAGCAAATATAGGAAAAATATTTTGCTAAAGTGTACCTACCTACAGTGAGAAGAATTTGAGAAAATCTTATGTTTGAAAACGATGATTACCTACTGATGGGTAATAAAATATTCTTATCTTAAATATTTTTAACTTGTTTTATCATCTCTAAGTTCAAAGCAGCAATGAAAATTGATCTTCAATGATTGTGTATGGTTTTGAATTGCCTGACTATTTCAATCCATGGATTGGCGGAATCACTTATGTTTTGGGCTTATCTAAATAAATAAAACATAATTGTTATTAAAAATATTTTAATAAACACCTTGTATTCATGAAGACATTGTGTATATATAATATTTAACAATCACCCTTCCTCTCCTTATCAATATTGATAGAAAAATAACTTTGTCACTGCACGGAAAAGGTCAATGGTCACATCCATCCACTATGTTCCACATTCATCCATGTATGGACATTGGTTTGTTGTACTTGTTCGCGAATTGTTCACACCAATTTCACTTAACACTTAATGAGCACTGAACAACTTTATCACATTGGCGTTTCTATTTCTACCCACCAGGTGGACACAGACACGTCTCAAATATAATTATAGGCTTCTAATTAGCGTTGAAGTTTAATAGCAGCGTTTTACCTTACAATAAAACGCATATTAAACGTAATACCTAATTAGAAGCCTATAGTTTTTAAACCCACCTGTGGTTTACTCAGTTGCAATATGACCTACATACTTTTTCTGAGGGTATTTTTGACTTACTATTTTTGTTCGCCACCTTGTGAACGATGATAAAGAACTTACACATACTGTTGGTTTCTAATTTATTTTGCTTTGTCAAAATTTCTGTTTGGTAAGTGGTATATTGCAACTTCGTATTAATAAATTAATAATTTGAGATCCAATGAGGTACCAGCCGCGCCATCGCCACGGCTACGACCTGGTGGGGATAAAACTGGAAACGAAAAGTGGAGGAGGGGATTTGTTGTTGGGTGTCAACCAATTATGAACCGCTACGTCATCTGCAATCAGAGTTGCCACTCTCAAATATAATTATAGGCTTCTAATTAGGTATTACGTTTAATATGCGTTTTATTGTAAGGTAAAACGCTGCTATTTTCAAAAATAGGGCACGACGTTCTTTTTTTTTTATATAGGAAGTTTTGGGTTTTTTATAACCAGAATCACGAGTACTATTGATTTAAAAAAAGAAAAAGAGTGTCCCGTTTTTTTTGGTCACTTTCGTAACGCATTTTTTCATACATTTTGTATGGGTCGGTACAAAACTGACCAATTTTTTTTGTATGGAAAATCAAGGGCCCATTCTAATTAAAATGGTGCACATTTTTCTGAAAATGCCCTAAACGACACATTTATGTGGGACTGCGGGAGTAGAAATAAATAGACTTTTTATAAACACTTAGTTTAATTTAGAAAAGTCAAGGAGAACGTTACACCTCACTCGCGGCCATATCCATCGAATCTCCGGAAATCCGTTACTACCAACTTAACACTAAAATATAGTTGCCTCGCTCTGATACATACTATCTCGCTTTACCGTTCCATTCCATGCATTCATCAATCTTACATCGTACATTTATTATAGGCGCGCGCTCGCAGCGTAGAAGCGCAGTCCTCCGACATGGAAGACGGCGAGGCCCCCGACGAGGCCCCGGTGTACATGCTGACGCAGTCCCGGGACCTGCTGCCCAGGGAGTTCCTGCTGCACTTCGACGACACCCTCCCCCAGTACACGGACGACATGAAGAGGCTCATCACGGAGTTTGTTAACGTGAGTAACGTCGACGGGCCTTGCGTTGAAAATTCCGGAAAAAATCTAATGTTTTATTCCGAAGTTTTCGATGTTTTAAGAAATAAATAATGTCACAATCACTGTCACTCGTTACGTCTGTTGCAATTGTTTCTTCCTCAATGTCATCGATATATCCCTGTTGTAGGTAACCTAATATGCATTGATTAAGAGTTGAAAATTAGGGCGGAAACTTTCATTGATTTTTTCCGAAAGAATCCGAAAAAAACGAGTCGTATGAGAAATAATCGGATTTATTCCAGACTTTTTCAACGCTAGACAGGCCTATGGAACATCGTCTTTTGTCGCACAGTGTTATACAATGTGTTTCTACACGTCTTATCGACAAATCACCCCCTATATATTTTTTTCTACTCCAGCACTTCTATAATAACTATCTATATTCAACTAAAATATCGCTGTACCAACATAATAATAATAACCACCGACCTTCGATTCTGGCTGTTTAGGGCCAATGCCTTCATTTTATATGACAGTTTCAAGTTTTTTTTATGTTTGGAGCTCGACAAACTATGGAATTTATATGCATCTTTTCTGTCGCGAAATGGACTGCAATTTTGGTCGACTTGCAAAGTTTTGATCGACAATAAACAAAGCACTTTACGACCTAATGTGTAACCGGAAAAGTTGCCTTTGCATTGCATTTTTGCAAATATATCAATATCAAGTTCTTTCGTTAACTTATTCAATTAACGGTTAGCACGGACATACACAGGATGCTCCTGTGCTTCCCCTAAAGTCCATGGACACTTCCTATAAATTACAAATAATCTTGACATTAGTAGCAACTAATCCTATGTAATGCATTTTATTTATAAGGTATTAATAAAAAAATCCTTTCACAGATATTACCAGCAGTGTGCGGCGACATAGAGGGCTCAAATCCGCTGTCCTCTATAGAAGCTTTATACAAGGCCACCTCATACACGATTCTTAGTACAAACGCGGTACTCCAGGCCGAGAAGCGACCGCTCCTTGGCGACCTACCCTCCAGGCATCGCGACGCGCTCCAAGCGCTAATAAGGCTCGCAGCCGTCATTCCCTCCGTCTGGCCCTCCCCTAAACAACTAGCACACCATGCCTTAGAAAACTTAAACATACTCGAACGCACCTCACCCCTCACCCACCACCCCTTCGAGACCCTCGTCGCCATCGTCCTCACCGCTCCCGCACTCTTCAGCAAGCCGGCCGGCCCGGCTCGGCCCAACCACCTCGCCAGGCAGTTCACCATACAAGTATTCAGAGCTCTCATCACCAGAGCCATGATCGTATTAGACGTAACCAACTGCGTTATCCCCGAGCCAATGGAAGGGCAAGAAGACTACAAACCGATTAAACCCGACTTAGATAACCTGCTCACATTCATGAAGACCCTCCGACGAGGGAACTTAGATATAGATAACATAAACGCGAACGACGTATGGGAGAAGATTATGAATCAATGCCACACGTTCTTACGAGCGTCCTGTTTGTTCTACCACTTTTTAAGTGATATTAGTCCGCCCACAGAGCTGACGGTGGTCGGCGGTGACTCGTGGGAGGTTATGTGCGGATATTTAGACCTGCCGAGTACGTTTAGAGAGTTAATAGACACGCCTATGGCAAGGAGTAAGTCTGAAGAATGGGCAGGGTTGTCCAATGAGTGGTTCGCAGGGGAGATAGATGTGAAGACGGTAGTAGAAACAAATGAGCCTCCTAAGCTGGTGCCGTTGCCGGATGACTTCTCGGAGCTGATGAACGTGGTCTCCGAGTTCTCGTGCCCGAACTCGGAGCGGGATGACAGCAAGTACCCGACGATGTGCCTGGTGTGCGGGCAGATACTGTGCTCGCAGAGCTATTGTTGCCAGACTGAGATTAAAAAGGTGAGTTTCCTTTTGTTTAACTTATTATACAACTATAAATTGAAAATCTATTAAAGAAAAGGACCAATACTATCGTAGGATCGAAATCGGGTCTAAGTTTACGCGGCTAGCACAATAACCGAAGCGAATGCCAAAGCGATAGTGCTTGTACTTAGATATTGTCTACGGGCATTTTGCCTGTTACAGATACAGAAGAAATTCGCCAGCATGCGCTGAGACCAGGTGGCCTAGTGGTTAGGGCGTTAGCCGCGAGCCGCGTAAGCTGAAGATCTGAGTTCGATCCTCGGCTTGGTTTCCGATGGTGTTGATCTAGTTTATCCTACTAATATAAATGCGAATGATTGTATGGATGTTTGTTACTCTTTCACGTAAAAACTACTGAATGGATTTTAATGAAACTGTACACTAATATAGCTTATACATCAGAATAACGCATAGGCTACAATTTATAAAAATATTGCGGAGACGAAGTCGCGCGCACCACCTATTATCATCTATTTTCAATTCATAATTTATACTTTAATTAACAAATATGAGTAGTTAATGTGATTGTATATTATAATGAAAGGCATTAAAACTCGAGTGTGGGTTTATGAAACTAACTACTATTTTCCTAACATACTTTGTGAATGTGGTTGTTAACTTTAGTGACAACAACATTATTGCGTCATATTACGTTGCTTTTTATTTAAATTTGATTTTACTCATGACTCGCATGCAAGTCACGGGCCCTGCGGAATCGTTTGAGCATGACGCTGAGTCGCTGGCCCTGAATGGGTTAACCATTCAAAACAAATACACTTAAAATTTCATTATGGTTTAATTTAGCTAGTATACTATTGTACCAATAGTCTACATAAGCGAAGTCAGTATATTTTACTGGTTAACTAGAATAAATTATGACTTCAGGGGCGCAGAAATTGAAACACTTTTTGTGCGACTTTTGTTCGGATTCAGATTTATTTCTATTAATCCAGTCATTGAACTGACTGGATTAATACAAATTGATTCCGTACAAGCGGAAATTTTGAGTGTTTGGGAAATAATTGATAATAGCTAATTTTTTTAGCGTAACGGATATATTCGTGAGTCTAGTATTAAGTAGGCAACAAAATCCAACAAAATATCGTTACATGCTAATCGTCACAAATATGTACACGCATGTTTCAACCGTTTTTGCTGTAAGATTTATATGTATATATGTTTTTTAAGCTGTTTAAAATGGGTCAGGACCAGTTTCTATCTATCAACATTTGTTTCTAGCGAAATAACACATCTATCACCCATGCCGTACATTTTGTAGATTTAACGGTTTTCCGTGAATAAGTTTTCTTCTGTTTCTCTTTTAACAGATAGAAGACAAATATGGCGTCATGTTCACATACAAGAAAACTATTTGTTACCGTCAATTTTAAAAAATCGACTTTGTTTAGTTTTTGTTTTTACTATTTACCTAGTTCTGGAAGAAAAGTTTGTAGGATTTTTGCATATATCATCAAATATCCCATTCGAACGTAATTTGAAAAAATCTGGCTGTTATCATTTAATGTCTATCAAAATAGTATCTTTCTTGGGTTACATGTCCACGGACTCTGTTTTGGCAATTTAACATTTATCGTCCCATTAAGTTCAATACATGGAGCGATTTGCTTTAGGTCCCCTTCCCCTCTGCCAAAAAGAATATACATAAAAATTATATTATTTTATGCACTGAAAAGTTAATTATTAACCCTTTGACCGCTTTCATATTTGAATGAAGTGATTCAGTCAGACGTCAAGCACGTTACTATACTCAAAAATGACGAATCTCGTAGTGCTGTGCAAAACGATTCTAAATAGATTTTATTCATGATCGAAGTACACCTTAACTGAGACAACTTTAGGCGTTGCTGGCGTCGTGGGTACGACAGCACACGACGCCTTTAGGCGTTGGCGGTCAAAGGGTTAGGTAACCGTACGGATAGGCAGATTAGCTTGATGTATTTCTCTGATATATTGGGTTTTTTTTATCAGAGCGGCCGGAGCGGCGGGTCGGAGCTAGTAGGAGCGGTGGTCGCGCACGCCATGTCGTGCGGCGCCGGCGCCGGCGTGTTCCTGCGCGTGCGCGACTGCGAGCTGCTGCTGCTGGCCGCGCCCGCGCGCGGGGCCATGCTGCCCGCGCCCTACCTCGACGGCTACGGCGAGACCGACCAGGTAACACTGCTCTATACACATACATACGGCGTGTTCCTGCGCGTGCGCGACTGCGAGCTGCTGCTGCTGGCCGCGCCCGCGCGCGGGGCCATGCTGCCCGCGCCCTACCTCGACGGCTACGGCGAGACCGACCAGGTAACACTGCTCTATACACATACATACGGCGTGTTCCTGCGCGTGCGCGACTGCGAGCTGCTGCTGCTGGCCGCGCCCGCGCGCGGGGCCATGCTGCCCGCGCCCTACCTCGACGGCTACGGCGAGACCGACCAGGTAACACTGCTCTATACACATACATACGGCGTGTTCCTGCGCGTGCGCGACTGCGAGCTGCTGCTGCTGGCCGCGGGGCCATGCTGCCCGCGCCCTACCTCGACGGCTACGGCGAGACCGACCAGGTAACACTGCTCTATACACATACATACGGCGTGTTCCTGCGCGTGCGCGACTGCGAGCTGCTGCTGCTGGCCGCGCCCGCGCGCGGGGCCATGCTGCCCGCGCCCTACCTCGACGGCTACGGCGAGACCGACCAGGTAACACTGCTCTATACACATACATACGGCGTGTTCCTGCGCGTGCGCGACTGCGAGCTGCTGCTGCTGGCCGCGCCCGCGCGCGGGGCCATGCTGCCCGCGCCCTACCTCGACGGCTACGGCGAGACCGACCAGGTAACACTGCTCTATACACATACATACGGCGTGTTCCTGCGCGTGCGCGACTGCGAGCTGCTGCTGCTGGCCGCGCCCGCGCGCGGGGCCATGCTGCCCGCGCCCTACCTCGACGGCTACGGCGAGACCGACCAGGTAACACTGCTCTATACACATACATACGGCGTGTTCCTGCGCGTGCGCGACTGCGAGCTGCTGCTGCTGGCCGCGGGGCCATGCTGCCCGCGCCCTACCTCGACGGCTACGGCGAGACCGACCAGGTAACACTGCTCTATACACATACATACGGCGTGTTCCTGCGCGTGCGCGACTGCGAGCTGCTGCTGCTGGCCGCGCCCGCGCGCGGGGCCATGCTGCCCGCGCCCTACCTCGACGGCTACGGCGAGACCGACCAGGTAACACTGCTCTATACACATACATACGGCGTGTTCCTGCGCGTGCGCGACTGCGAGCTGCTGCTGCTGGCCGCGCCCGCGCGCGGGGCCATGCTGCCCGCGCCCTACCTCGACGGCTACGGCGAGACCGACCAGGTAACACTGCTCTATACACATACATACGGCGTGTTCCTGCGCGTGCGCGACTGCGAGCTGCTGCTGCTGGCCGCGCCCGCGCGCGGGGCCATGCTGCCCGCGCCCTACCTCGACGGCTACGGCGAGACCGACCAGGTAACACTGCTCTATACACATACATACGGCGTGTTCCTGCGCGTGCGCGACTGCGAGCTGCTGCTGCTGGCCGCGGGGCCATGCTGCCCGCGCCCTACCTCGACGGCTACGGCGAGACCGACCAGGTAACACTGCTCTATACACATACATACGGCGTGTTCCTGCGCGTGCGCGACTGCGAGCTGCTGCTGCTGGCCGCGCCCGCGCGCGGGGCCATGCTGCCCGCGCCCTACCTCGACGGCTACGGCGAGACCGACCAGGTAACACTGCTCTATACACATACATACGGCGTGTTCCTGCGCGTGCGCGACTGCGAGCTGCTGCTGCTGGCCGCGCCCGCGCGCGGGGCCATGCTGCCCGCGCCCTACCTCGACGGCTACGGCGAGACCGACCAGGTAACACTGCTCTATACACATACATACGGCGTGTTCCTGCGCGTGCGCGACTGCGAGCTGCTGCTGCTGGCCGCGCCCGCGCGCGGGGCCATGCTGCCCGCGCCCTACCTCGACGGCTACGGCGAGACCGACCAGGTAACACTGCTCTATACACATACATACGGCGTGTTCCTGCGCGTGCGCGACTGCGAGCTGCTGCTGCTGGCCGCGGGGCCATGCTGCCCGCGCCCTACCTCGACGGCTACGGCGAGACCGACCAGGTAACACTGCTCTATACACATACATACGGCGTGTTCCTGCGCGTGCGCGACTGCGAGCTGCTGCTGCTGGCCGCGGGGCCATGCTGCCCGCGCCCTACCTCGACGGCTACGGCGAGACCGACCAGGTAACACTGCTCTATACACATACATACGGCGTGTTCCTGCGCGTGCGCGACTGCGAGCTGCTGCTGCTGGCCGCGCCCGCGCGCGGGGCCATGCTGCCCGCGCCCTACCTCGACGGCTACGGCGAGACCGACCAGGTAACACTGCTCTATACACATACATACGGCGTGTTCCTGCGCGTGCGCGACTGCGAGCTGCTGCTGCTGGCCGCGCCCGCGCGCGGGGCCATGCTGCCCGCGCCCTACCTCGACGGCTACGGCGAGACCGACCAGGTAACACTGCTCTATACACATACATACGGCGTGTTCCTGCGCGTGCGCGACTGCGAGCTGCTGCTGCTGGCCGCGCCCGCGCGCGGGGCCATGCTGCCCGCGCCCTACCTCGACGGCTACGGCGAGACCGACCAGGTAACACTGCTCTATACACATACATACGGCGTGTTCCTGCGCGTGCGCGACTGCGAGCTGCTGCTGCTGGCCGCGCCCGCGCGCGGGGCCATGCTGCCCGCGCCCTACCTCGACGGCTACGGCGAGACCGACCAGGTAACACTGCTCTATACACATACATACGGCGTGTTCCTGCGCGTGCGCGACTGCGAGCTGCTGCTGCTGGCCGCGGGGCCATGCTGCCCGCGCCCTACCTCGACGGCTACGGCGAGACCGACCAGGTAACACTGCTCTATACACATACATACGGCGTGTTCCTGCGCGTGCGCGACTGCGAGCTGCTGCTGCTGGCCGCGCCCGCGCGCGGGGCCATGCTGCCCGCGCCCTACCTCGACGGCTACGGCGAGACCGACCAGGTAACACTGCTCTATACACATACATACGGCGTGTTCCTGCGCGTGCGCGACTGCGAGCTGCTGCTGCTGGCCGCGCCCGCGCGCGGGGCCATGCTGCCCGCGCCCTACCTCGACGGCTACGGCGAGACCGACCAGGTAACACTGCTCTATACACATACATACGGCGTGTTCCTGCGCGTGCGCGACTGCGAGCTGCTGCTGCTGGCCGCGCCCGCGCGCGGGGCCATGCTGCCCGCGCCCTACCTCGACGGCTACGGCGAGACCGACCAGGTAACACTGCTCTATACACATACATACGGCGTGTTCCTGCGCGTGCGCGACTGCGAGCTGCTGCTGCTGGCCGCGCCCGCGCGCGGGGCCATGCTGCCCGCGCCCTACCTCGACGGCTACGGCGAGACCGACCAGGTAACACTGCTCTATACACATACATACGGCGTGTTCCTGCGCGTGCGCGACTGCGAGCTGCTGCTGCTGGCCGCGGGGCCATGCTGCCCGCGCCCTACCTCGACGGCTACGGCGAGACCGACCAGGTAACACTGCTCTATACACATACATACGGCGTGTTCCTGCGCGTGCGCGACTGCGAGCTGCTGCTGCTGGCCGCGCCCGCGCGCGGGGCCATGCTGCCCGCGCCCTACCTCGACGGCTACGGCGAGACCGACCAGGTAACACTGCTCTATACACATACATACGGCGTGTTCCTGCGCGTGCGCGACTGCGAGCTGCTGCTGCTGGCCGCGGGGCCATGCTGCCCGCGCCCTACCTCGACGGCTACGGCGAGACCGACCAGGTAACACTGCTCTATACACATACATACGGCGTGTTCCTGCGCGTGCGCGACTGCGAGCTGCTGCTGCTGGCCGCGCCCGCGCGCGGGGCCATGCTGCCCGCGCCCTACCTCGACGGCTACGGCGAGACCGACCAGGTAACACTGCTCTATACACATACATACGGCGTGTTCCTGCGCGTGCGCGACTGCGAGCTGCTGCTGCTGGCCGCGGGGCCATGCTGCCCGCGCCCTACCTCGACGGCTACGGCGAGACCGACCAGGTAACACTGCTCTATACACATACATACGGCGTGTTCCTGCGCGTGCGCGACTGCGAGCTGCTGCTGCTGGCCGCGCCCGCGCGCGGGGCCATGCTGCCCGCGCCCTACCTCGACGGCTACGGCGAGACCGACCAGGTAACACTGCTCTATACACATACATACGGCGTGTTCCTGCGCGTGCGCGACTGCGAGCTGCTGCTGCTGGCCGCGCCCGCGCGCGGGGCCATGCTGCCCGCGCCCTACCTCGACGGCTACGGCGAGACCGACCAGGTAACACTGCTCTATACACATACATACGGCGTGTTCCTGCGCGTGCGCGACTGCGAGCTGCTGCTGCTGGCCGCGGGGCCATGCTGCCCGCGCCCTACCTCGACGGCTACGGCGAGACCGACCAGGTAACACTGCTCTATACACATACATACGGCGTGTTCCTGCGCGTGCGCGACTGCGAGCTGCTGCTGCTGGCCGCGCCCGCGCGCGGGGCCATGCTGCCCGCGCCCTACCTCGACGGCTACGGCGAGACCGACCAGGTAACACTGCTCTATACACATACATACGGCGTGTTCCTGCGCGTGCGCGACTGCGAGCTGCTGCTGCTGGCCGCGCCCGCGCGCGGGGCCATGCTGCCCGCGCCCTACCTCGACGGCTACGGCGAGACCGACCAGGTAACACTGCTCTATACACATACATACGGCGTGTTCCTGCGCGTGCGCGACTGCGAGCTGCTGCTGCTGGCCGCGCCCGCGCGCGGGGCCATGCTGCCCGCGCCCTACCTCGACGGCTACGGCGAGACCGACCAGGTAACACTGCTCTATACACATACATACGGCGTGTTCCTGCGCGTGCGCGACTGCGAGCTGCTGCTGCTGGCCGCGCCCGCGCGCGGGGCCATGCTGCCCGCGCCCTACCTCGACGGCTACGGCGAGACCGACCAGGTAACACTGCTCTATACACATACATACGGCGTGTTCCTGCGCGTGCGCGACTGCGAGCTGCTGCTGCTGGCCGCGCCCGCGCGCGGGGCCATGCTGCCCGCGCCCTACCTCGACGGCTACGGCGAGACCGACCAGGTAACACTGCTCTATACACATACATACGGCGTGTTCCTGCGCGTGCGCGACTGCGAGCTGCTGCTGCTGGCCGCGCCCGCGCGCGGGGCCATGCTGCCCGCGCCCTACCTCGACGGCTACGGCGAGACCGACCAGGTAACACTGCTCTATACACATACATACGGCGTGTTCCTGCGCGTGCGCGACTGCGAGCTGCTGCTGCTGGCCGCGGGGCCATGCTGCCCGCGCCCTACCTCGACGGCTACGGCGAGACCGACCAGGTAACACTGCTCTATACACATACATACGGCGTGTTCCTGCGCGTGCGCGACTGCGAGCTGCTGCTGCTGGCCGCGCCCGCGCGCGGGGCCATGCTGCCCGCGCCCTACCTCGACGGCTACGGCGAGACCGACCAGGTAACACTGCTCTATACACATACATACGGCGTGTTCCTGCGCGTGCGCGACTGCGAGCTGCTGCTGCTGGCCGCGCCCGCGCGCGGGGCCATGCTGCCCGCGCCCTACCTCGACGGCTACGGCGAGACCGACCAGGTAACACTGCTCTATACACATACATACGGCGTGTTCCTGCGCGTGCGCGACTGCGAGCTGCTGCTGCTGGCCGCGCCCGCGCGCGGGGCCATGCTGCCCGCGCCCTACCTCGACGGCTACGGCGAGACCGACCAGGTAACACTGCTCTATACACATACATACGGCGTGTTCCTGCGCGTGCGCGACTGCGAGCTGCTGCTGCTGGCCGCGCCCGCGCGCGGGGCCATGCTGCCCGCGCCCTACCTCGACGGCTACGGCGAGACCGACCAGGTAACACTGCTCTATACACATACATACGGCGTGTTCCTGCGCGTGCGCGACTGCGAGCTGCTGCTGCTGGCCGCGCCCGCGCGCGGGGCCATGCTGCCCGCGCCCTACCTCGACGGCTACGGCGAGACCGACCAGGTAACACTGCTCTATACACATACATACGGCGTGTTCCTGCGCGTGCGCGACTGCGAGCTGCTGCTGCTGGCCGCGCCCGCGCGCGGGGCCATGCTGCCCGCGCCCTACCTCGACGGCTACGGCGAGACCGACCAGGTAACACTGCTCTATACACATACATACGGCGTGTTCCTGCGCGTGCGCGACTGCGAGCTGCTGCTGCTGGCCGCGCCCGCGCGCGGGGCCATGCTGCCCGCGCCCTACCTCGACGGCTACGGCGAGACCGACCAGGTAACACTGCTCTATACACATACATACGGCGTGTTCCTGCGCGTGCGCGACTGCGAGCTGCTGCTGCTGGCCGCGCCCGCGCGCGGGGCCATGCTGCCCGCGCCCTACCTCGACGGCTACGGCGAGACCGACCAGGTAACACTGCTCTATACACATACATACGGCGTGTTCCTGCGCGTGCGCGACTGCGAGCTGCTGCTGCTGGCCGCGCCCGCGCGCGGGGCCATGCTGCCCGCGCCCTACCTCGACGGCTACGGCGAGACCGACCAGGTAACACTGCTCTATACACATACATACGGCGTGTTCCTGCGCGTGCGCGACTGCGAGCTGCTGCTGCTGGCCGCGCCCGCGCGCGGGGCCATACTGCCCGCGCCCTACCTCGACGGCTACGGCGAGACCGACCAGGTAACACTGCTCTATACACATACATACGGCGTGTTCCTGCGCGTGCGCGACTGCGAGCTGCTGCTGCTGGCCGCGGGGCCATGCTGCCCGCGCCCTTCCTCGACGGCTACGGCGAGACCGACCAGGTAACACTGCTCTATACACATACATACGGCGTGTTCCTGCGCGTGCGCGACTGCGAGCTGCTGCTGCTGGCCGCGGGGCCATGCTGCCCGCGCCCTACCTCGACGGCTACGGCGAGACCGACCAGGTAACACTGCTCTATACACATACATACGGCGTGTTCCTGCGCGTGCGCGACTGCGAGCTGCTGCTGCTGGCCGCGCCCGCGCGCGGGGCCATGCTGCCCGCGCCCTACCTCGACGGCTACGGCGAGACCGACCAGGTAACACTGCTCTATACACATACATACGGCGTGTTCCTGCGCGTGCGCGACTGCGAGCTGCTGCTGCTGGCCGCGCCCGCGCGCGGGGCCATGCTGCCCGCGCCCTACCTCGACGGCTACGGCGAGACCGACCAGGTAACACTGCTCTATACACATACATACGGCGTGTTCCTGCGCGTGCGCGACTGCGAGCTGCTGCTGCTGGCCGCGCCCGCGCGCGGGGCCATGCTGCCCGCGCCCTACCTCGACGGCTACGGCGAGACCGACCAGGTAACACTGCTCTATACACATACATACGGCGTGTTCCTGCGCGTGCGCGACTGCGAGCTGCTGCTGCTGGCCGCGCCCGCGCGCGGGGCCATGCTGCCCGCGCCCTACCTCGACGGCTACGGCGAGACCGACCAGGTAACACTGCTCTATACACATACATACGGCGTGTTCCTGCGCGTGCGCGACTGCGAGCTGCTGCTGCTGGCCGCGCCCGCGCGCGGGGCCATGCTGCCCGCGCCCTACCTCGACGGCTACGGCGAGACCGACCAGGTAACACTGCTCTATACACATACATACGGCGTGTTCCTGCGCGTGCGCGACTGCGAGCTGCTGCTGCTGGCCGCGCCCGCGCGCGGGGCCATGCTGCCCGCGCCCTACCTCGACGGCTACGGCGAGACCGACCAGGTAACACTGCTCTATACACATACATACGGCGTGTTCCTGCGCGTGCGCGACTGCGAGCTGCTGCTGCTGGCCGCGGGGCCATGCTGCCCGCGCCCTACCTCGACGGCTACGGCGAGACCGACCAGGTAACACTGCTCTATACACATACATACGGCGTGTTCCTGCGCGTGCGCGACTGCGAGCTGCTGCTGCTGGCCGCGGGGCCATGCTGCCCGCGCCCTACCTCGACGGCTACGGCGAGACCGACCAGGTAACACTGCTCTATACACATTATATTAGTCTACAGCAATACTAAAGTGGCGAGGGACGGAAAGTAAGGGATTGCCTGACGAGGTGCTTGCATGTGGTGACATAGACAAGCTTAGGCATTATCAGGTTCACGCAGTTGAATTATCTTAAAACATATTATTATTAACGGCCTCCTAGCCTAGTTGGTAGTGACCCTGCCTACGAAGCAGGAGGTCCCGGGTTCGAATCCTGGTCAGGGCATTTATTTGTGTGTTTATCACGAGTATTTGTTCCTGAGTTATGGATGTTTTCTATGTATTTAAGTATTTGTATGTATCTATCTATTATATATATCGTCGTCTAGTACCCACAACACAAGCCTTATTGAGCTTACCGTGGGACTAGGTCGATTTGTGTAAGATTGTCCTACAATATTTATTTTTTATTTATTTTATTTATAATAAGTTTATTTATAATAGTTAGTTTTTTCAAATTTTCTAACATGAAAAGAACATGACCAGTTTGAAATGTGCGTTTGTTCCGCAGGGCCTGCGCCGCGGCAACCCGCTGCACCTGTGCCCGGCGCGCTACGATACGCTGCGGATGCTGTGGCTCAGCCACGGCCTGCACGAGCGCATCGCGCGCGCGCTCGACACCAACATGCTCGTCACCACGCAGTGGCAGAACATGTAGGCTGCCGGACCCAAACAAGAAACAGAAACCAGATAAGCTCTGAATCATACAACTCACACTTCTTCGTCGGTTCCTCAGGGCTGAGGGTCGTGACCATCAAGAGCCCAGTTTCTCACCACTGCTTTCCAAGCCCCTCGGTCTTGGGCTAACTGAATAGCTCCCTGGATGTTGACGCCTGTGACGTCGCGGATGGCATATGACCATCGTGCAGGTGCCCTCCCCCTGCTTCTCTTTCCTTCGACGCAGCCAACAACTCACACGGCAACTCTCAAATTGTTTTTAACAACCGCGAGAAGACTGCTCGAATCCAGAAGGGCTTATAGATCACGCTATGCATCTTCCGCACTTATAACCTGACTAAGACTGGGTATTGGTAGAATATGAGGCTAACTGCAAGCTCACGGGTTCCATTATCGCAATCACAATTCGAAACGGAACCAAAAATTGAAGGCTTCAATTTGCAGTTGAAGAATATGTGAGCTCCGCACTGCCGGCGCTGATTATACTGTAGAGACTGTCTCGAGTCGAAACGGAACACATTTTTATCACAACAGGCGTGACATGTTTCGACTGCATCGGGCCGACAGAGTGTTGTCACCTTCGCGGCTCGGGCATCACTGCTGTTAGTTCGGTGTGCTTGTCGTTGATCCCGGCAGACGGTCCGACAATTCAGTCTCCCGCAACGACGGCGCCGGATTGCCCGAATCCGCCTGCTTCGGCGCGCGCGACCCGTTACTTACGCCGGTCTCGGGCAGTGATGCCCGAGCCGCGGAGGTCACAACACTGTCTGTCTGTCCGACGATAACTGCCCGATGCAGTTGAAACATGTCATGCCTATTGTGATAAAAATACGTGAGTTTTAGTATTCAATATAACTCATGAAAGTTTAAATTATATTACAAGTAGCAACATTTGTCTTTAACACGTTCGCTGCTACGTGCTACGGGCGTATCATGGGGAAATCCGAATACAGAGTACCCGATATCGGGTCGCCTATGCTAAAGCAACGTCGGCAACCTTCAGTGTTGTTCGAATCATAACATGATGATAAGGCTAATCTATTTGGTATCATCTGGTGATCAAATCAGAGGACTACAATAGTGCTGATTTTCCTTTATAGCTAAATAACACCAAGCTGCTATTTAAAAAAGTAGATAGATATTTCGCAAGGATTTACGTAGGTGAGAGGATTAGATTATATTCACTTGAATAAATAGATATTGACATGTTGTTCACTATAAGACCTAGTATTGAAGTACATATAAAATGCTGATAAAAAAATTGGCTTTGAAATGTATTTATTAAGTGGCAACTCTCACGAGGTCATGTTCCATTCGGACATCGCTTACGAGTTGATATTATTACTAAAATTTTAACTAACAGAAATTATTAGGTAACCAATGGTAACCAACAGTACATTACATACTAAGGCCGTTTAAGTGGGAAATGCCTCGGATTCCGTGTAATTGTCGGCCGAGGCGAAGCCGAGGTCGACTAACATGTGATCCGAGGCTTTCCCATTTAACGGCCGAGGTTTGTATACTATTTTTCAGCCCGACGGAGCCGGCAGGCGGCAATTTAGTTTTGCGTAAAGTGGCGCTTACCGGCCGGAGGACTGAAAAATATATTATTTTTTTGCGACAGGTTTATTGTATGTTATATACAAAATGGCAGACCTATTTATTATATTCTGGTGTTCACGTTCTAGTCGTGGGTTCAAACCTCGGTCGTGTCGTATAGATCAATAAAACAAAATGGTGACTGTAAAAATGCAAGTGATCTGTCGGAAAAAGTAATAAAAATGAGCTATTATGATGGGTGTTACAATTTATGGCAGACATTTTCTTAATCTACTATAGTATGAGATAAACTATGTCTGTGATACATTTTAACATATTTGTAGGCTTTATACCTTAAATTCGTAATAGGGTATAATTGTATTAATAAAAAAAAGTGAGATGACCCGGTTAGGCATTGATGACAGCTCCGGGACTATATAGTCCAGGAGCCAACGATAAGGCTGTGGTAAAACTCAAATATAAATTGATTTCTCATTTACAAGCGTAATCGTGCAATGAGGTTATTTTTAAACGTAACTGTGTTTGTGCAATGTTTTAAGTAACTTTTTCTTTAATGAGTGTTGTTTTTTCTAATATTATGTTAGTTTATAGTATAGATTTTTGTCGTATGTAAAATAACATAGCTGTGCGCTATAAAAGTTTAAAATCAAAGTGTTTTTGGGTGTTCCACCTTTATTGTAACTGCAGTGGCTGACTGCTCATTTTCTTTTACTATAATATGTAAAATAGGTGCTTATATCTATACTGGACTCTGTAACACATCACTTAACAATATAGTTTTATATAGTATGCGTTGATTATTAGCTATTTATTACACAGCGGAGTTCGATTTAAGATTTTTTTTATGTAATACTCTTAGGGGTCATTCATTAATAGCGTAAGGGCTTTTTGGAAATCATTTACCAATGGGGGGCTAGTGTATTGTCGCTGTAGTGTCAATATGAAAGGATTGTCAAAGTCATGTTTGAAATGTTCGCTCCAGATCCATGTTGCCTAGCGGAGGATTGGCACGCGTTAATCTCCATTAAAATACATATAAAAATGTTCAGTAGTATTGTGTTTTTTTATGTATTTACCTAGGTTCGAAAATACTAAAAAAATATTATTAATAATTATTTAAGAATGGCTGTGTAGGCATATGGTCATGCTGAGATTTTTAAAACCAGCCTCTCTCGGAACCTTTTACGTAGTTAATGAATGACCTTTTAAAACTCAGACGGAAGATTGTGAATTGGATAGATTACATGATAATGTTAAATTACAAATATATTGCCTCTATGAATACTTTGTTTCAATTATCCTATCAAATTTTAGTACAGTCAGCTCCACACCAATTTGGTCAAACCAGGACCATTGTAAAGCATGAATAGGCGACAAAAAATCTAAGTAAGTCAGTCTTTATTAAATAATATTCGACACGTACTTTTTTCTTTTGTTCGTCAAATGAAAAACAACGGAAATACAGTGCATTAAAGTTTCGCGTGACGTCACAATTAGGTACAGTTAACAACACAGCTGTGAGTACAACTTTATTGCCAGAGAATTAAGGTCGTGTATACATAGTTTTGGCACTTTGGCTGTATTCACAGCTGTGTTGTTGACTGTACGATTCTTACCTTTAACTCCTTTAAGTGACGTCACTAGCGTCAATTCAAGTCGAGTCGTCAATTTTATTTAACTTGAAACAGGAAAAAGCACGTGTCTAATAAATTTGGATGATTTAACTGACGGACTAAATAAAAGAATAATTTTCCAACCTACTCGTCATCCCTATGAAATCATTTATTATTTATGATAAATGTTTTGATTCATTTTTTTAAGTAGGCCCACTACTATATATAAATTATACATTGAAAGAGATGTCATATACTACAGAAAAAGTGACCAAGGCCCCCAGTGCCCAGTTTGACCAGAGGCGGATAACCCTATTACTCATGTAGGTGGAGAATATTACTTCTATTACTCAGTGTACGTTTAATTTACTTTTAGTGTAATTTTCTACATTTAGTGCATTTAACACAAAACAAGTATCAATGTACCATAAAAAAGTTGATTGTTTTACCAATCAATACTAATTGACTCACTCGAATTGTTTTTTTTTAAATAGAGTTGGCGATTGCCGGCCTCGTACAGTTTGTCTATGCCAGGGGAATAACCGTTTCATAAGAAGAAGTATGTCTTACGCAATTCTGATAACCTTTTCATGCCTTTTAACCTCAGTGACATTCTACAGATAAACTACTTTTAAACTGCGGGCCATTATCATCATAAAACTATACCTTACCAAAAAAAAATCAATAATAATCAAAACTCTTGGTCCATGGGGTCCCGGCGCACGCAAGTTTTACGTAGAAATCGCGAAACGTCTGGTTTACGTTCCTCGCACAACGTATCAGCATTGCGATAGAACGAGGAAATGCCGCCAGTATCCTAGATCCTAGGTTCAATGCCTCAAGGACCTATTTTAGATTTAAGGTAGGTAGTTAGGTAAGTTACACTTACTGTATACATTTTGAAAATAAATGTTTTTAATCAATAACGGTTGTGATATTTCCACTTCTTACGACTATTTTACAACAACGCCTACTGACTTATATTGTTTTTATTAGTTTCCGCTACCTAAAGGTGGTCTGGAAGATAGCTTTTTAGTGATAAGACCGCCTGTTTTTACCTCTTCTTTTGTTCGCTGTTTTATCTGTATTTACTACATGAATAAAGGTGAGGTGTGGAATAAAGAGTAATTGTATTGTATTGTACAGTCACGTCTATAAATACACTTCGGAAATTATTACTGGTCAAGAAGGTTCAAATTTGAATACAGGTGCATATATATTTATGAAGCCGACCGTAATAATGTAAGGAATAAGGTACAGTTTCTTTTGTTGGTTTTCTTTTGGTTGGTCTATGAAAGGTAACAAAAGAAATTCAACTCGTGTAACTTGTTGAACTATTAAGTCTAATACGGGTAGGACCGTTGTTGTTCTTAGGAAGATAGGCCTACACTACTATACACGGTGAAATTTAATCGGTAATCAGGAACCAACTTTTCTAATTCAGTAATCGATGGCGATCATATTTATGTGGCACTTACATGGAATTAAGTTTTTTTTTTATCATACGTAATTTAAAAGGTAACATTAAATTTTTTACCGATTAAATTTCACCGTGTATAAACACTCAAATAAATATAGGTAGGTAGGCGTCACACCATAAAATGCACATGAGTGCGAATCCGCAAAGAGTAGCGGTGCATTGTAAAGGTCACTAAACTCGACGTGACGAACACTGTCTATAGTGTAACGCCAAATGCCGGCCATATACGCTCGGGTAATCTGTCAGATCACCATAGATAGTGAGCATGTCCGCCTGGCATCTGCCAGACAAATTGCCCATACATTAATTAGCAGATCTGGCAGATATACCCGAACGTATGTATATGGCCAGCAGAAGAAGAGATCACACATATCATTTAGAAAGACATAAAAGCAAATCAGAACCACAAGTTAAAATATTATAGAAGCCTTGGAAGAATAAGCATGGAAACTTAATTAAGTACCGCTTTAAACGTGGAGGTACCCCCAGAATATTGATGCCAGCTGGTGGTGTCGAACTGTTAACCATTCAAAACGAGTAAACTTTAGTACCGATGGTCTAAATAAGTTAACAGAGGGCTTAGTATAAAAGTTGTACGACATTAACTCCTCGACCGAGTTAGCGTATCGAGGGGTCAAAATATGAAAGTTGCCGGATGATTTAAATAAACGGCAAACATAATTTGAACTCCCGATACGCTAACGCGGTCGAGGAGTTAATGTCGTACAATTTTTATACTAGGCCTTCTGGGTAACTAGAAGATATTATTTTAAGAGCGTCAAAACTGGAACACATTTTTGTATGACTTTTGTTCGACTTTGCCAGTCTATTTATTTCTACGTCGGTGAGTGATTTTACACGCATTTTAGTACCTACACAGGCTTTTAAGGCCAGAAGGCCTAGTATACATTTTTACTTGTTACTTTATATTAAATTTGACATTTACTTCTCGATCACGGCGTATCGAGGGTTCAAATGATATTTGCCGTTTATATAAATCATCCGGCTACTTTCATATTTTGACCTCTCGATACGCTAACGCGGTCGAGAAGTAAATGTCAAATATGACAAGTAAAAATGTATACTAGGCCTTCTGAGGGTAATGAAACAGTTAGGTACTCTATAAGTTATACTCTACAGTTATCTTGAAACGTTAATTACTTTTAAGTTAATGACGATCATTTACCATGTTCCTCGATAAATAAATAAACGAATATAGGGAATTTAAGATAAGGATTCGGGTCATTACACTATTAACAATAATTTGTTTATAGCTTTTTTATCCTACTTGCTCAGTAATTTATTGAATCAGTCTTTACTTTGCGGAATTCCATGTTTAATAACGAAAAAAACATCAAATGTTACTTTGCTATTCCACCAAATTATTAATAAATAAATATTATTTGTATATTACATTTGGTTTGGCGAAATAGCAATATAATATTATTTTCGATATTCCTAATTGCCCAGTTCAACACTGCACTAACTGTAAAAATACCATGCACTTAAGAGCTTATACATTGTCCCACCCTATTCGATCTTGACAATACAATACAATATTTTTTATTGCACACCCATAGTAAACTTACAGCTAAAGATCGTAAAGTTTGATAAAATAGAGGTAGGTAAACTTAGCTGCAGGTAGTGTTATCAGTATATTAGTGAAGAGATCTACAAAAAAGAAACCTCTAAAATAAAAAAGGTAAGAACTTGCTTACTTGCACTTCAATAGAGGACAATGAAGTTCTTTTATACACGAAAGCCATTTGTTGTCAAGTGCTCGTCAAAAGGCGGGATGGTATAAATATAGCGCCTGTGCTATTAAAGAATCCATTCACGGTTGAAATCAGGCAGCGAGTGCAGGCGGTGAAGAGGCTACTTTAAGTAACCCGGGCGGGTCAATGGTCACGTATCGTATTATAAACTGAGCGATCACTTTGTAAACAAGCGCCTCGGGCGCTAGTGTGAGCCTCGCCGCCATCATGAAACCACACGCTTTCATTCTACTAACCAAGTTATTGTTAGTTTCCGCGTTAAACCTACAGTATCTAGACCCGACCAAATTACAGACTAAAACACCAGCCAGCGTTCAGCAGAATGCGGCGTCTAATATCATATCGAAATACATGAGCGGCGTAATTGTCGAAGTGAATCCGATATTGTTCAGTGACAAGAAAGATGTGTTTTCTTTGTGGACGAGCCAGGGAGTGTTACATATACGAGCGAGTACGGGCGTCGCTGCTGTTTGGGGTTTTCATTATTATCTAAAGAAATACTGCAAAAGCCATATTAGTTGGCAGAATCAGCGTATCAGCATTCCGAGTCCCCTGCCCGAAGTCACTGAAGTGGTTACTGCTAATGATAGATTCCGGTATTACCAAAACGTGTGCACGGCCTCGTATAGCTTCGTGTGGTGGGGCGCTACGGACTGGCAGCAGCATGTGGAGTGGATGGCTCTCAACGGCATAAACCTGGCGCTGGCTCCGGTCGCGCAGGAGGCCGCCTGGATACGCATCTACCGCCGCCTCGGACTCACAGACGAGGAGATCAACGATCATTTCACCGGCCCGGCCTTCTTAGCGTGGAACCGCATGGGCAACGTGCGCGGCTGGGCCGGCCCGCTCACCAAATCCTGGCACGAGGCGCAGCGAGACATACAGAGTACCGTCCTCGATTACATGTTCCAGCTCGGCATCATCCCAGTTCTTCCCGCATTCAACGGACACGTCCCGAAGGCTTTCTCCAGAATCTTCCCAAATGTGACCATCCACGCCGTCGAAACATGGAATAAGTTCGATAGTGACTACTGCTGCGGATCGTTCCTTGATCCAAACGAGCCACTGTTCAAAGAGCTTGGCAAACAGTTTCTTACCGAAATTACCGTTGGGTCCGGAACAAATCACATTTATACCGCCGATCCCTTCAACGAGGTCAAGATCCAGTCATGGTCTACCGCGCTAGTGACAAACACAGCTCAAGCTATATATTCCACTTTAAAGGAAACTGATGATAGTGCGGTTTGGCTTTTACAAAATTGGATGTTCGTACATGATCCTATTCTATGGCCGCTGGAAAGAGTTAAGGCGTTTCTGACTACAGTTCCCTCGGGGCGCATGTTAGTATTGGACCTGCAATCGGAGCAATGGCCGCAGTACGACTTATATCAGCAGTATTTCGGGCAGCCGTTCGTGTGGTGCATGTTGCACAACTTCGGTGGCACGCTGGGCATGTTTGGGAATATGATAACAATCAATAGTGACGTGTATACGGCGCGTTCAAAGGCCAACAGCACGATGATCGGGGTGGGGCTCACGCCTGAGGGGATCAACCAAAATTACGTCGTATACGAGCTGATGCTGGAGTCGGCGTGGCGGCGTGAGCCTGTAGACGTCTCCACGTGGGTCGCAGCTTACGCCGAACGCCGGTATGGCTGCAACGATACCGCCCCCGCATGGCGCCACCTCCTACAAAGCGTGTACAGCTTCGACGGCCTCAACAAAGTCCGAGGCAAATACGTGGTAACGCGACGACCCAGTTTCAGAATAAGACCCTGGGCATGGTATAAGAGCCACGATCTATTCCAGGCGTTTAGAAAGTTCGTGGAAGTATCTAACAGTGACTGC
The DNA here is from genome assembly GCA_949128165.1 of Lathronympha strigana. Classification (NCBI taxonomy): domain Eukaryota; kingdom Metazoa; phylum Arthropoda; class Insecta; order Lepidoptera; family Tortricidae; genus Lathronympha; species Lathronympha strigana. The sequence continues at coordinate 2,086,594 of OX421917.1, forward strand.
TACTCTACAGGCTACTACCACGACCTCGTGGACATAACTCGACAGGCGCTACAGTACCGCGCCGAACAGCTTTACGTTAATCTTCAAAGCGACCGTTTTTCTAACACGTGGGTGTTCAACGCGTCTATAAGTTTGTTCCTCGACGCAATGCAGGACATGGAACGAATCTTATCTGGCAATCGAGACTTCGCGCTTGACAATTGGTTGTCCAAAGCGAGAGGCTTCGCTAACGGGCCTGAGCAAACTTTGCAGTACGATCTAAACGCACGCAACCAGATTACTTTGTGGGGGCCGAATGGGGAAATTACGGATTACGCGTGCAAACAGTGGGCAGAGATGTTCCATTACTACTACATTCCTCGCTGGCGGGCTTTTCTGGACGCGGCGCTTATGACTAAGACGCGCGGAGAATTCTTTGATGAAGCTAGCACGCAAAGACTGGTTAGAGCTACAGTTGAAGAACAATTTCTGTACGTGGAGATTAACAGTCTTCCGTCAGTGGATGTGAAGAGCTTAGCTCTGGCTTTGTACCAGAAGTGGGCGTTCGTGCCAGGGGTAAAGGATCTACCCCTCAGTATAGTAAGGCCGGACCCGGGGACCCGAACGACCCTGCCCGACGTCTCGGAGGATGAACTTGAGTCTACGTATGATCAGCCTACAGTGCTGATGCTTGCCACAACGCCTTCGTAAAATCTTCAATTTAGTTTAAGTAATATTTGAACATGATAACAATGGATTAAATGAATATGAATATGAATATTTTCAATAAATGAGATTTCCTAAATCATTGCAGTTCTTATTAAGTACAGTCAACTACAAAGATATGAATAAAGCCAAAGTACCAAAAATATGTATACAGGACTTTATTACCTGAACATTAAGGTCGTGTATATATTTTCATATCTCTGTAGTTGACTGTACATAGATACCTAATCTTTTGCATGGACAAATAAGAGAACTGACAATGCACCTAACTATACAAAATTAAGTTCTTTCCAAGTTCAGGCTTTTATTGCTAGAGGGCGTTACTAAGGCAGCAGGTCTCGTCTCAATTCGATCTATTTTCTAGTTTGTACGGAATACTTAATTTACATTGAGTCTAAAAATACTGTTTTGTAACTAGAATATTATTGACAGTCTAATTGCCATTTAAATTGCATTTTCGTATTGGTTGCAGTTAAAAATTCTGTGTAGGTTCATAAAGCTAACATTATGCTGTTTCATATACAAATATGAATCACGGCTTTAAATACATATAATAAACAGAAAACAGTCTTTTACAGTAATCTAAAATAAAAATAATTTTCGGTAACTTAAAATGTTTACAAACATAATACTTTTTTTATAAGCTTTTACTACCAAAAAAATACAAAAAGACAACTTGACCCCGACGTGATTTGAACACGCAACCTTCTGATCTGGAGTCAGACGCGCTACCGTTGCGCCACGGAGTCGATGGCGGAGAGTTCGAAAATTGACTACACAATCACAAGTAATCTTATCAGATACATAGATAATTTCAATAGTGTTCGAGTATTTTGATTTTGTTATGTTTTTTTCATTTATAGTTATTATTATGTTTTGTTAAAGTTTATTATTCATTCATTTATTATATTTTAATAGACGTGTGTAATTCTAATACGGGCGATAAATTTAACCAAACACAGAATTCAGTAGGGTTGTCAATAATTAAAACATATTTTTAAAGTTACACTTAATAATGACCCCATAATTATTATTTTTTATAATATTTTCAGCAGCAATGTACTGTAAAAAAAAAACTGACGCTGAGAGTTGTCAACGACTTTTTAACGCGAGTGTGTTTGCATTACATTGCGGGCCGAATTATTTTCTATGGATAAAATTTTAATTGCAATTTCATTTAAAAGTTACTTAATTACATTTCTTATATCCTATACTAACCACCGTATTCAATTTACACACTGTATATATTTATTATCGTATGTGTAGTTTGGTGTCATTACAAAATAATTTAAAAAAATACGTGTGGCACTCGGGGACTGCCGCGGTAAAGCTATTGCATATCATTTTGTATCAACTTATGCAATTACTAGCGCGACTTTTTCTGCGCAGTATTATAATGTTTGGTAGTGTATTTTTATTACCATAAGTATTAAATACCAAATTGACTTGAACTGTAAATTGCTAATTAAATTCCGGGGCCGTATAAAACAAACAACTTGCAACTACAGTAACCTGTTATTCTTTGTTCTCGTTAATAATTCAGGATATACCAAAAATGCTGGTGATCAATATTGTAATCTGATTTGGAAAAAATAGGACTAAATGTTTTTTTTGTCAAACATTTTTTGTTTATTTATTCTCCTAACCACAATTCGATACTGATTAGTGATTACACATTTAATCGAATCACCAGCATTTTTGTGACAGCTGTATGTATCTTTGACCACATATTAATCTTTCAGTGGCTGGATACGCTGTAGATATGCTAAAAAGTACGTCCAAGTTGACATAAATTATCTTTCAATGAAATAAGTAATCAAGGCCGAGTGTTTTTGATCACGGTTTACAACACTGCCTTAAGCTCACTGAATTTAACCCACAGAATGTCAGTCGGTACCTGATTACAACTAACTTCCCAGTGAAGAAAAACATTGCGAGGATACCAAAATAATTACGTCACGCATATAATAATTATAAACTTTCATTAGGTAGGTAAGTATATATTATGTCTCATCTCAACCAAGGACGATCTTATGATAGGATCGGCAGAGGCCTTTATTCGCATTTACACAGGCGTTCAAAAGTGCATGGGCAATTTATGAAAGAATTCATTCATAAACTGCCCATGCAATTATAGATTTGACTATTTCACTTGCTTCCTTCCCCTTTGCACCTCTATATAGGATGATTTTCATAACAAAAACTATTCTGTCCTTACCTAGGAGTCAAAACATCCCCATGCCAAATTTCACCTTAATCCGTTCAGCGTTTTTAATTTAGTGTGAATTGGTAACAGATAATAGTTCATCAAATTTACAATATATAATGTAAAATATAAAATAATAGCATCGCATGGAAATTTGTCCAAAATGTAATTGAAGAAACCGTGCTGGTTTTGTGACAACATCGCTACGCAAGATCAGTTTGCTAGACAACAAAAATAAAATAGATGCCATTATTAAGTAAAATGTATCTAATGAGACTAATGGCATGCCATGATCTAAGAATGTTTTTGCGCAAACTTAAAATAATTTTAATCAAATCAATTTAACGGGGATATAGGCGATGTAGATGTATAGTAGGGACGCCCGGCCGGATACAGGCGGGCTGTCGAGCACTTCGCGCGTTCATTCAGCCCATTTCCCTGGAGTTTAAGCTGCAGGTTACTGTCCCGGCTGCCTTCCCATTATACAATATTCTTCAAATCTTCTCGTTTTCCTGCAGAACAGAAGGACATCTTTAAGTTCGACATCCTTTAGTTCGGTTTCTAATAGGGTATCTTTGCCGAATATGCTATATCGTGCTGCCGCGTACATAGCACATTCAGCCAGCACATGCTTACTGGTTTCCTCCCTACCGCAGTGCGGACAGGATGGGTCCCTACTTACACCTAAAATCATAAGATGTCTATTCAATGTGTTGTGACCGGTAATAATTCCAGTCAACATTCTTAAATTTTTCTTACCTAGCTTCAGAAGATACCTGGCTCTCCTTTGACTTATACCTACGATCATCATCTTGGATTGCCTGCAGCCTGGTTCTTCTTTCCATCTCTGGGGGATATAGGCGATACCTAGTTCCATTAGTGCCATATAGATAGAACTGTAATAAGTGCCATCCTAATCCATCAAGTTGTACATATTCAGTAATAAGCCGTTTTAGAAAAGTAATCGTACAAAAAAAAATTTGAGTTTATTTATAAACTATCCTTGTCCAATATTTAATATAAAAACCGTACTGGCTTTGTGACATTGTTCTTTGCGCAAAGGTATGTATGTCATCCGCTTGTACAATGCATGGTGGGTGTTGACAGCCATATATACATTGAGTTGCCATATTTGTAGTGGTTGGATTCCACGTCACTAAGACCTCAATGATATTGTCCTGAGGTCTCTTCAGTCAGCGGGTGTTCATTCCGTTCTGGAGCCACTGGGTTTAGCCGCACTGATAACAAGATGGAGTGACCCTGGTGCTGTGAAAAACGGGGCGGTGTTCAGTGTGGGATGTTACATGCGTTAGCACAATTTCGACCACCCATATTACTCGCACTTCCCACGTAGCAGGAGCCCTCTGCCGAAACTCTAGCGGTGGCGAAGCGGCAAAAGTGTGCGCTCCCTTCTGGGATAAGATCCCAAACGGATAGCGTAACGTAATAAGACAACAGTTTGTCACCTTTACACACACACAGCACACAGCGTGACAGCGTTTGTCACAGCAATTGACATAAACATAACCTAACTACACGATGAATACTCACTTTGGCAACGAAACTTTCTCTGCTTGTGCGTCCGAAGCTTCATTTTCAGAAGAGCGATTCTTTCGTTTTAAGTTCTTAAGTCTTTCTTTCCTTTTAAGTGCTTGTTCTTCTAAGCCTCCGGCACTTTCACCTAGTACCATGATAATCATTATATGGTACTAATTATTTGATATAGTTAGAACTCTAATATATATAGTAAGTAATGACAACTATCACTTCACCTCGAATCCTAAGAAACGATACTAAAGAACAGTTTTTATTTATAATTTTATACTATAAACTAGTGCTCCTGGTCGTGACCGTGTTTCGTGAACCCGTAGCCGAATCTCCGTTGCTGTGTTACTCGGCAACGTAGATCCGCTCCGTTTGCTCCGTGTGATTCGGCTACGTGTAATTAAGATACGTAGCTACGTGTACACGGAGATACGTATCTTATTTATACGTAGATCGGATCCAGTCGTGACCGTGACGTTAAGTGTAGATTTTATGCGTGTTATTAAACCCCCGAATGTAATGCAAGGGGCGAGTTTTTAATTTCAGTTTCCATACTTTTGCATTTTAAATAAAAATTTAAGAGATCAAAAATAATTAGATGCAAATATTATGTTGGAGGCAAAAATAATAGACCAGTACAAATTGTAAAAGATGTGTATATATTAAATATTTCCACTCTCACCATTTAGATGGTTGGCAGTCCTCAACTGTGCGCTTTTCCCGAAACTTCCTGCCTCGCACAGCTAAACTGTGGAACGAACTGTCGCCAGCGGTGTTTCCGGACCGATACGACCTTCAAACCTTCAAGAAAAGAGCGTACTCCCACCTTAAAGGCCGGCAACGCACTTGCGACACCTCTGGTGTTGCGGGTGTCCATGGACGACGTTAATCGCTTACCATCAGGTGATTCGTTTGCTCGTTTGCCCCCTATAGCATAAAAAAAAAAAAAAAAAAAAAATTAAAAGAAGCCGAGCGGAGCCGAAGCCGAGATTCGCGGGAACGTAGCCGAATCCAGAAACGGATACGTATCTTTGACGTGACCGTGTAGTACGGGATCTTAGCACCGCCGGTGCTAAGGCTACGTAGCTACGGTTCCGCGTGTAACACGTATATCACAAGCCCTACTATAAACAGCACAAACAGCGTACACTGAACATTCGCCAACATTCATTACTGTCAAGTTTGTCAATGTCAAATATGACATCAATATGCGTGAGCGTGAGGTTTTTTCTTTACGGAATTTCTGGATTCGGTCCCCGCGCTCAAGGCCCGCGATAGAAGTTCTTATGCCAATGAAATTTCCACTTTATTCCGTTGTGCACTAACGTGCTAAATTCACAAATTTAAAATGGTACTTAGTACGACTTTGCATTTGCACTAAGATATCGATTAAAAAAACAAAACGATTCGCAGTCTAAATAAAAAATTAGGCGCCTTTTGCCTTTAATTCGATCCAGCCAGTATATTATGCATCGATTACAAAATCGATTTAACATATTTGATTTTGGCGGGACTAAAATAATAGTGTTTATTTTGACGTTTGACATCGCCGTATCTCTGGTAATAAGAGCTACTGTCCTCAATATTTTGTATAGAATATGACACTTAGCGACATTCGTTTGGAGATATATCCTTTCCCCGATAAAGAACTTTGTAACAAAGTGAATAAAGTCGGTTTCGGTCCGTCGGAGTGGGGAGCGTCAGGTTTTTTTTCGTTACGGAATTTCTGGATTCGGTCCCCGCGCTCAAGGCCCGCGATAGAAGCTATGCAATAGCTTAAAAGTTTATTTTGTAATAATAATTTTATTTCTCACATATTTTAATCTGAAAATAAATAACATTTTGTTTATTTTATGAATACAATACTATTAAAAAATAAGTAATACATAATTGACGTGTGCCAATTTCAATATTTAAAACATTACAAAACACATGTATTTGTATACCTTCAACTTATAACTTATAGTAGCTACCAGCTTTTTTACAAAGAAAATGCTTAATATGGTAGGAGTAAATAAATGAAACGCTAATTACTAAAGCGACCTTTTAGGATTTATCCTAAATTATTTTTTTGCGCGTTTTTAGTAAAAGGTACCACGTTGTCGGTTGTTGATAAGGTTCATTTCTAAATGAACCGTTATGGCATTAGCACCTTATCGGATAGGGACCAGGTGGTACCTTTTACTGAGAACGATCACATATAAGCACAAACAGTTGCATTAATACTCGCAAAGCTAAACGCTTACAAAGACATATTCAATAAAAAAGTTACATCACGAATTGTCATTTTCTTGTATTGATACAGCAGAACCTCGATTATCCGAACTAATTGGGACCGAAGTTAGTTCGGATACTCAAAAGTTTGGATAATCGAAATCTAAGTTTTTTAAGACATCCAAGAAAAACAACAAGTTTTCATACAAAAACAGTACGTACATTAAAATTAGACGCAAGTCTTCTTCCTAGTATTATCCCGGCTTATGCCACGGCTTAGGAAGCCCGGGGTCCGCTTTTGCAACTAATCCCAAGATTTGACGTAGGCGCTAGTTTTACGAAAGCGACTGCCATCTGACCTTCCAACCCAGAGAATAAACTAGGCATTACTGGGTTAGTTAGGATTTCTTACGATATTTTCCTTCACTGAATCAATTATCAAATGATACTTCGTACTTAAGTTCCGAAAAAACAGGAGTCTTCGGATAAACCTATGTAGCGTTCGGATAATTGTGTGTTCGGATAACCGAGGTTCTACTGTAATACGTATCATCTTTTCACTAGATGACATTAACCAATTATGTGCGCGAATGATAATAAATTACTGTGACCTTTTCTATACTTTTAAACATGTTGAAGATCTTTGGCAGTAAAACCTTTGTTCTCATACAATGAAAAGCACATATTATCAGTGTAACTAATTGTCCTTTTGGATATTTAAATTTAAATACCTTGGAAATACAGCATTTCAATACAGGATATTGTATTGAAATGCTTAAAAGTTAAGTTTAAGTATCCGCTCACCGATAAAAAATAATAATAATAATGCATGCTTAAGTAAAATTTCTCATATAAGTGAATATGTAAAGATCTTTGAACCTAAATATTATAATCCTTCTTCCTAGCGCAAGGAGCCGGGGGTCCACGTTGGCATCTAATCCCAAGATTTGGCGTAGGCACTACTTTTTTAAACAGAGCGATTGCCATCTGATCTTCCAACCCAGAGGGTGAACTAGGCCTTATTGGGCTTAGTCCAGTTTCCTCGCTATGTTTTCCTGCACCGAAAAGCGATTGATAAATCGGTTAAGTAGCATGAAAATCCATTACATCCATGGGCTTAATACAGCTGATGATGTCTTAGTTTGCTTGCATATAATATCACCATACGAGCAAGTGTGATAAAAGTCGGTTAAATAGTTTAAGCTATTATGTGATACGTATTTTTAGGGCCCGATTATCGCTGCCCCTGCCCTTCCTCGACTCCTTAAATTCCCTTTAGTCAATTACACGGGGCGAGGCGACAATTGGCCCCTAGAAGACGTGTCATGTAATACTATCTTTATCTTAGGATATACTGGAACTATTTAACTATTTCACTGTTTCAAAAGAGCGCGTTCATTGAATAGGTTACTATAACTAGAGCCAATTCTATATATCTTAATATAATTCGTTCATATTAATTTGGCACCACATAGTATGTTAAGATTAAATGCCTTAAATATTAATATTTTAACGAAGAGAACTGATACACATATAAAGATAAAGTATGAGCGAAATGTGTATGAAATGATATATAAGGTAAATGTGGCTAATTTTGTCATAGGGAGACTATAATGTAATTTAACATTTTTTTTTTTAATTTAGGATTGTTCGATCAGGACGACCTGCCCCATACAAAAAAAACCGGTCAAGTGCGAGTCGGACTATATTTAAATAGTTGAAATTGTCGTCCGAAGCGAAGCTGAGGTCGACAAACATGTGATCTGAGGCTTTCTTATTTACTGGCCAAGGTTTGTAAACTATTTTTCAGTCCTCCGGCCGGTAAGCGCCACTTTACGCAAAACTAAATTGCCGCCTGCCGGCTCCGTCGGGCAGAAAAATAGTATACAAACCTCGGCCGGTAAATTGGAAAGCCTCGGATCACATGTTAGTCGAATCGACAATTACATGGGATCCGAGGCGTTTCCCACTTAAACGGCCTTGGTATGTAATCTACTATTTCTGCTCGACGCAGTCGGCAACCGGCGAATTTGTTTAGCGTAGCGGCCTGCAATGAGGATTACTGCGAGTCGATTCGCAGCTAGGGGCGCTAGTGGAACGTGGCTGTTGCGGGAACATTTCAAACGTCACTTTGACAATTCTCTCATACTGACACAGGACCCACGCATGAGTGGCGCCGCCTGGTGAGCGACAATACGGTAGCTCCCATTGGCTGCCTGTCAGCCGGAAAGCAGAAAAAAAAGAACTGGACTGTGGTTATACTTCGCAAGTAATTTTAATGTACAGACAGGTACACTAGACGTGACAATCGGTAGTTCTATGCTGTTGCATTGGGCATTACCACGAGGCAATTCGCCGCTAGGGGCGCTAGTGGAACGTGGGTCCTGCGGGAACATGTCAAACGTCACTTTGACAATTCTCTCATACAAGTACTGTCATAGGACCCACGCGTGAGTGGCGCCGCCTGATGAGCGACAATACGGTAGCTCCCATTGGCTCGACTGTGGTTATAATTCGCAAGTAATGTTAAAATACAAACAGCATCACATCAACACATCGGTAGTTCTTTAAACCGATGCAATGAGGACTACCGCGAGTCGATTTTCCGCTAGGGGCGCTAGTGGAACGTGGGTCCTGCGGGAACATTTCAAACGTCACTTTGACAATTCATTCATACGCAAGCAACAATACAGTCAGCTCAAGTCAGTTAACAGTGTTGGCGATGGTACGGTCGGTTGCATAAATATATACACCTGTATTCAATTTTGAACCTTTTTCCCTAATAATAAGTTCCGAATTGTTTATAGAAGTGACTATACCAAGATCCCGAGACTGCCGCTTGTTGACTAAAGGAGTGACTGAACTCGTTTCAGGATTAATTCTACATTAGCTGTATGCTGCTTCGTTAGTTTACTGCACAATTAGCTATCAATATTACACATTAAACAACATTTTGCAAACAAAAAACAATTCCAGAGACGCTATCGCCATCTTGAGTAACAAACGACAATCCACAGATAAAGTCTATCAACGTTCGATTCTAACGTATATAATAGTTTTGACACTATTCAATGACAGCATTATTCTTTCAAACGTAAAACCTAAAACATGATTTTTTGTTGACACACATCATTTTTTTTAAATATTTTTGTTTTGTTATTAAAGTAGTAACACTACTAACAAATCAAAAATATTAAATAAATAATTTGATTTGTGTCAACAAAAAGTTGTATTGATGACAGCGCCATCTCTCTCGCCATACCGGAACCCCTGAGTGGTTTGGATGGAAGTACTAAGCAACGTCGCTTGTACTTAGAAGAATGGCCACGGGCGTCTTGCCTGTTACTAGGATTGCATATACTCGATAAATTCGCCGACATTTCGATAGGACCAGTTGTTCTAGCGGTTATGGCGTTAGCCACGTAAGCTGAAGACCCGGGTTCGATCCTCGTATTGGCCTGCGTCAGTGTTGGTTCTTTTCTTTATGACATATCTATATGACATCTATTTCAATTTCTAAAACATGATGTATGAAGCTTGACGTCATTTGTCTGTCATCGGCATGACAATTACGGGCCCATGATTATGACCCGCCTTCGGAAGTCCAATGGATCCAATGAGACGTGAGTGTGACGTAGTGGTTGTACGTTTAGCTGCACAGACAGCTGTCGTTGGGTGGAGTGGTTCGGGGTTTCCTCCGGGCTAGGTTCACCGTACCTGGACCGTTCTCGCCCTGAAAACATTAATATTTTTATTATTATAATGCAAAAATGTTTTTTTTTACTTCTAAGGAAGAGAATTGGAGAGAGATATGCCTAACAGCGGGCGTTTAGACGGTGAAGAAGAGAGATCCACTTCTGTTACCGCGATTGTTATTCATTGAAATTAAACACTTTAGAACGGATTAATCGCGTTTATTAACACGTTTCGAGCCCTTTACAGCACTCTTTTTCACAGGGTTAAGATGATGTCATCATCACGTAGGGTCATGGTGTTAATAAACGCGATTAATCCGTTCTAAAGTGTTTAATTTCAAAGAGAGATCGATCTGAATGAAAATGTAATATTACTGTAGTTATAATACCCTTTTACCGTTTCTTAATACCATAATCGCATAATCAGAGATTTATCCGAGTTTGTATTTAAGCGACTCAATTGTGACCTGTGACACTGTGCCTACCGGTAGACGGCCATTTTATAATTATTGCGGGAATTTTTAACTTTACTATTTATATAGAAAACGCATATTCTTGAACAGCTGCAATTACCCTGGTTGACCCTGGTATTAAACGCATACCTGGACACTGATGACCCTGAGAGGCTGCTTGGAGTACAGCTTGTGGGCCAGGGTCATGAAGATGGACTCGACGGTCCCGCACTCGGCGTCCAGCAGAGCAGACGTCTCGAATAGCTGGAAGCATCCAGAGGTACGGTTACATTAACTGTTGGGGTAAAACGAAGATTGGAACAGTTTTAAAGGAAATGAAAGTTTTTCAAAATAAATCGAGAAAACCTGATTCTTCCAGATCTGGAATTAATTATCTCTGATTTATCTGGACTTAATTGGATTTTTTTACTATCAAGATCAGATTAGCTCGTGATTCTGATTTGAATGAGCCCAAGCAACTCCAGGTCTGGAAGAATTGGGGTTTCGGTATTTATTTTGGAAAAAGCTCAAATATCAGTCACCAATCTTACCAACAGATATACCTAGTCACAAACTAAGCGAAGCTTGTAGGGCCCTCGTGCTCCTAAATGATGTTGTAGAGCCGGCCCAAAATACTGTAATTTTTTATGATAAGTGGGTAAAATTAGTCAAAAAATATCACAATATTTGGAAATATTTTATAGACGTACCTAACTGTTATTATTTTGTAATTCTTTGTTGTCAATCATTATATTTTCTTAGTGTGTCCTGTATTTTTTATGTACTGGGGGTTTGATCTAAGCTGTAAGTTGGGAAATGAAATTAATAAATCAAATATATTTAATGTCTAGTTTGAGGCTGCGTCGATCTGTCATTGAAAATGTAATGTAAAAAAAACATATATAAATTTACTTATTAGGAATAGTATACCCTCGCTTACATTTTACATTTGTGACCTCATTCGTAATCTTATCAGCATAATATGTAATAGTGAAATTGGATAACTAATCATTAGAGTTTATTTTAGAACGTTAATTAGATTACAAGATGTAATCTAATCACTAAAACATGTTTTTAAAATTTACAATAAACATTTATGTTAAGTAAGTCGGTAACAAAACCAAATAAACAACTAATTTATTGACAAATTCCACAGTCGCGTCATGTATTTCTTACGTTTTTTCGTTAAACAAATAAATAATAACTTAAATTTAAAATATGTTGATGCTTTATCAAAACATAGTTTCTTCCTAAGCAAATCCTGTAATCAGTTTAGTCGTTATATTTCAAACAACACGTAACTACTCGTACCTCCTCTAAAATTGACTACACATTTTTAACCGCTTGGAATACAACGTAAAGCGACGCAAATAATTACAACCAATCAAAACCAGAGATTATATAATATAATATTATAAATGGGATAGCGTGTGTGTCTGTTGGTTTGTCTGTCTTTCACGGCAAAACGGAGCGACGAATGGAAGTGATTTCTTAAGTGGAGATAGTTGAAGGGATGGAGAGTGTCTCCTTTTTGTCTCTTTCTAACGCGAGCGAAGCCGCTAGTTATAAAATATTCTTGATATACACAAGACAATTGATTCGAGTTCCATAGACCCGCTAGAACCTCTCGTTTTGTGCGTCTCCCAGCATCCGGGCTATGGGAACATGGTACTGACCGGCATGCCGTACTTGTCAGCTAGCCGTTGCGCGTATGTGGTGGCAAGCCGCGACTCCGCCGTCCCGCAATCGCACTTGTTCCCAACTAGCACCCGCGGGGACTTCATCAGCCCGTGGCTCTCCACTTCGAGCATCCAACTGGCGATAGACTGGGAACATGAACACAGCTAGTTATATCTTGAAATATATGCTAAAGAACTAATGTGTTAGGGCCGAAATAGGATCTGCATCTTCTACAGATAAGATATAGGCCATTCTCTTTATAATCTGTCTCCTCACTGAAAAATGCACGATTTTGAATTTAATAACCGAAATTTTGGTTTTCCTTATCAGTACAGTTTACTTGTTATTTCCCCGGTTCGTAAGTGTAAACTTACCAACATTATTTAACTCAAAACACCGTGACAGAGTGGTCAAACGGAAGGCTGTTTTTGCTGAAAAGGGGTACTCTGACACAGGGTTTCCAAGAAAATTACTGAAACGAAATATACATTACCTACATGAAAATAACTATCAAAATGTCTACTTCATAGGCAAATGTTATTATTTTTTAATATTTTCTATAATTATCTTTTTACTCGAGATCAAAAATCCGAGAAATCAGGAAATCGCGTTTAATCGCGAAAAAAGGAGTAAACGGCCCAGATGTTTTATTAAATTGAAGGCAAAACTTTGTCTCACATGGAATGTTTCAGGTTTGGTGACATCATAGACAATGACAACAGCATGGACATTCCGGTAGTAATGCTGCACCATGGACTTGCGGAACCGCTCCTGGCCAGCCGTGTCCCACAGTTGAAGCTGAAAAATTATTTGTAAAACATAAATAAAGTACAAAATTTTTCACTTGGTTTAAAGATGTTAATTTCATGTGATGTAGGACTGCTCCACCGTGGAAAGATAACAACTCGGTACTAGTGGAAGATTTCACGACAAAAACCGCACGCAGAATATTTTAAGGTGTGATAAGTGGTGACTGCCCACCTTCTTCCAGCTAGCTGTTTATATACATCATCACATAATATTTAAAGATATTTTTTTTAAGTAAATCAAGTGCTAAGTTATCACTGATATATTTAGTAACAACATAAAATTTATTTTGTATGTAATTATGTTCAATGAAGACTAATTTACATCCAAAAAAGGCTGTTTTGGTTGTTTAAAAATGTAATTAGCAACGGAAAATTACTCCATATGTTTTTAACATTGAGCCATGAAACGAGTCTTATGGCAATACGTAATACATAAATTCAAATGCTAATCCTTACCCTTATGTTTTCATTGTTTATGCGAACAATTCGCTCTCTGAAGTCAACACCAATCGTGGCCTCAGATTTATCTAAAAACTGTCCCTCGCAGAAGCGGTAAGTTAAACAAGTTTTACCCACACCCGAATCGCCTAAAACTATGATTTTAAACACTTTATTAAGACTTAGTCCTGGTACTTGCTGGCTTGTGGACTCGGACATGGTAATTTAGACTACGAAAAAATATTTAAAAAAGAATCGTGAAACAGAAACATCAATATTTTGATACCCCGTTATTTACATTACCAGTATAGTACGACTAAATAAAAATAAGTAGTCAATATACGGGATACGTTTGCATTTCTTGTAACTGCTTGGCGAATAAAAAGGATAAAAGTAATGTCTGTAACTATCACAGTTAGCCGGGTTATAATGTCTCGCCAGGTATTTTATAGTTTACACTTTTAGTACTGTCTAAAATTAATTTATATCTAAATTACCTACAGTTGTTTGGTTTCACAAATTAATACGACATATTATTCACAATCAAGGTATACTAAATGATTGATAAATTCGTTATCACGTCATGTTTTTGGTGATTAGCCACAATTAAAAAAATTTAAATAATTGAAATTCAAAAATGATTGCAATAAATAAGCTTATACGTTCAGAAACCACACGAACCAACATTCGAATGACGTTAATGTTTCGTTCAAAACTAGTGGTAAGTAATTTTCTTCTTAAGATTTTATAAAACAATAAATATACTAAATTGTTAAGTGAAATTAATTATTCGTGTTTTTATTAATGAAAATAACATTATATTGATCCAATGTGCTTAAAATATATAGAACGGTTAAGATATATATCAGAAGAATGATTATAGTAGAAATAAACATATTGAATGGTAACATTCTATTTGCAGTTATGGTCAGCGTTGCCAGATGGTCACAAAAGTCACGTTTTGCGTGACTTTTAGCCCTCTCGCGTGACAAGTGCGTGACTTGTGATTTTAACGAAATTTCCGTGACTTTTTGCGCTAGCCAATTTTCAAACGTATATTATCAATTATGTTTAAGAAATTTACCACCAATAGTATCGAATTGTCTGCTGTCAATGACAATGACACTAGTGAGTGAACGTTCGCGTTACGATTTGCACCTAACATCATGGTATAATCATAGTCATGGCGGAATGAAGCTTATTAAGTAATTATTAAGGTGCAATTTAGTCTGATAGCAGTTGGCAATTGTTGATTGGTTTAGTGGGTATGCAGTGTTTCATTTATTTCTTTAAGTCTGTACTCATGTCTCAAATGTATGTTGGACATAATTTTACAAAGTTACATTGTGTTTTTTTTTATCTAACTAATGGCCACCCGTGGTTAGTCACATAACACAGAGTTAAGCGATTTTTTGTATGGCCCGCTTAATTCTGAATCAGCGGCTGAAGAGTGTTGGTGGCCCAGCATTAAGACCGTGCGAATTTTAATCCCAAGGTCGCGGGTTCAAATTCTGGTAGCTTGTACCAATAAGTTTTTCGGAACTTAAGTACGAAATATCAAGTGATATTTACCAATCGCTTTTTGAAACCGGACTAATCCCAATAAAGCCTAGTTTACCCTCTGCGTTGGAAGGTCAAATGGCAGTCGCTTTTGTAAAACTTATACTAATGAACGGATAGAGGCATACGGCAAATCTACGCCAAAGTGGACCCTAGGCACCCAGCATGAGCAGTGAGTGGCATTAGCCAGGAAGACGCTGAGAGGAAGAGGAACTCTGGCCTAAAAATTAAGATGGATATTTTTTACATAAAACTTTCAAAAATCCATATCTGATACTAACCCGTCTAGAAACATTTAGTCATCTAGTCAACTAGGCACCCTTATAGTTTCGCTCTGTCTGTCTGTCTGTCCGTCCGTCCGTCCGCGGATAATCTCAGTGACCTGAAGTACTAGAAAGCTGTAATTTTGTACGAATGTGTAAATCGGTCACGCCAACAAAGCGATAAAATAAAAAGTGGTTATAATTTATTTTTTAGAGTACCTCCCATACACGTTAAGAGGGGGGTGGGTGTTTATTTTTCGTTTCAACCCTAGAGTGTGGCATATCATTGGACAAATACCTATTTGTAAAATAATGAGGGTTTTCTAACAACAGTTTTTGATAAAGTTAATATTTTCGGAAATAATCGCTCCAGAAGTTTAAAAAAATGTGTCTCCCCCTCTAACTTATGAACTTTAAATTGAAAAATAGGTATGAAAAAAATTACAAAAGTAGAACTTAATAAGAACTTTCTTGGAAAATTATTTTGAACTTGATCGGTTGAACTGTTTTTGAAAAAATGTACAAAACAATTTCAGAATTAAGTTTGTAATTTAACCGTATATGCAAACATTTTTTTTTTATCTTGAGTACTTAATTATCATCCCGCTCGTATCTTCCTTCTAATAAGAAAAGAATGATTCAAATCGATTCACGTGATCAAAAGTTACCCCCGAAAACCCAACATACATAACCCGTCTAGTTTGTATAAATTAGTAACCCAATCGCCCGGGAAATCGCGCTGTGGTCTACTTCGCGACGCGATGTAAGGATTTTTCCGTTATAAGCATATTGAGCATGGTATCCATGAAAACACTTTTTAAGGTTGTCTATTGTGACGGACGGTAAACTACGGAACCCTACACTGAGCATGGCCCGACATGCTCTTGGCCGGTTTTTTCGGAGAGAAAATGAAAAGGAGGTATATAGATTTTGGGCCATTTACGAGTGGAACTCGCCCACCGAGGGTTCCGCACAAAAGATACCACAACTACAGCATTTTCTGCTGTTCCTGCTTGTGAAAAGTATATTCTTTTACATTTTATGCGTTTTTCTATAGCCAAAATTTATTTAAAGAAAAACGTGACTTTTCAAGCAAAAACGTGACTTTTAGGGAAACGGAACGTGATTTTTGACACAAGAGCCCTGGCAACACTGGTTATGGTAGTAAAAAAACAGTTTTTTGGGTATGTCGGCCGAGTGAAGGTCTCTGACAAACAAAGTGCAAAAATAATACAAATTGTATAACAAATAGTGTAAATGTTTGGTCACATAATACGTTTTTATGCTGTGTATATTTGTAGTTTATTATTAAAACGTTAACCCATTAACTCGTATAAATGTTTAACGTATAACCTCTCAATCAGCAATTAGCCTTTCTTATTGTAATAAAATTCCTCAGCTCGCGATAAATGAAAGTGTTGTTTACATTCCGTGAAGTGCATGGTGTGCAGTTTGCGGCTGTTTTGGATGCAAATCGTAATAATAACGGAGCAAGAGTCCGCGAGTGAAAATGCAGGGGCTCGGTTTTGTGTGTTCAAAATGTGTGTAAATCGGTGTAATTTAATTACAAGGTGTTATTGTGGTGTTCAGTGCTGGATGTCGCGGTAGGATTGCCATGTCCCGGCTCGTCGACTACTTCGTGATTGTGGGATTCGACCACGAGAAAGAAAGTAAGTTAAATTATCTCGTGTATCAACAGACGGTATTGTAGGTATCTCAGTTATGCTGTTATCTTATCAGATGCTGTTTTGATTTGTATGAGTCGATTATGATCGAATTTCTACAAATGTGATAGATGAAGTTGGGTATAATATATTTATTTAGAAACGAGTGGAAGAAGAGGGGGGAGGCCTTTGCCCAGCAGTGGGACACATTAGGCTAGAAATAATAATAATAATCATTTATTATTATGTTGTGTATGTACTTGAAAATTATACAAATGTATAATTAATTAATTATTAATCTATATTTGACCAGTAAAGTAACAATGTTCGGAAAATGATATTTCTGTTAGTTTGTTACTTTTTACCAACTACACACGCATGGCATTCACCTATAATATAACTACTATTATCGCTACTTGAATGAAGCTACAACAACTTTACCTTTTTTCACCTGAGTAAACAATATTTAACAGTGTTTGGTTTGGTAATTTGGTAAATAGTATTCACAATCGAAATATATTTTTTTATAAGCCAACTCTTATTTAAAATTATCAAAGCCACTCTTGCGCAGTTTTTGTTGCGCAGTTGTGTAGGGTGTTTTATCTTAAACTAATATTTGTAGGTATATCTTTAGAAGTCCATTAAATCAGCAAATTCTTTAAAGTGTTTTGATGCGATTTAAAAAACATGGAGTCGTCGGAACATACCGGAAAGTACATATTGACGCTGGTAAGGAGATGTTGGATAGGCGATAAAATGCTACAATAGAGTTTAATTTTGGCTATTTTCTGTTGTACACTCTACAATGCATACAAATAGTACATTGGGGTGTCTAGGAATTATGAATCTAGGTTTATAATGTAATCTTTGGTTACCGCAAATAGTACTCATCTGAACGAAAAACTTTAAAAAGGATTATATCACCTACATCACAGTTAATAGTTCTTTACAGCACACAAGATTGAAACATAAACAATGAAGACTGAGAATACATTAGAATATACTCTGTCACCTTAAAATACTTTGTACTTACTACCTACATCAAAAATATATGGCTGTTATAGCACTTTCAAACCTAGTGACACATTGCCTGAAGAAGTGCAGTTAAAAATAAAACTAGTTTTATTTAGGTATTAAGGTTGCTGTGCATGGGAAAATTTGGTAATGTACAGATACACCTTAACTTGTTATTCCAATCTAAACATTAACTTTACACATTACTGCATAAGAACATAGTACAGTCTTATTATGTATTATTTATACACAAGCAGCTCTTGGAACTGAGCTGATGCGTGTATATCACTGCACTTGTTACATTACATTTTATTAGGCCTATTGCATAATCACTTGTAATATTAGCGGATGTTTCTATTCAATCCCTTTTATTAGAAAGAGAGTTCCATTAATATTACAAGTTACATATGATTATGCAATGGACCCCAAGTCTAACTTGTACCTACATACCGTACCTATACACATCCATCATGCCTGCATGCAGCAATGATGGACAATTGGACAGTAAAACAGCACCATTAACATTTATGTTTACCCATGACCATGAATGTTTCAAACTGCTGTTATCACAGCCAGAGCCATGATCCACTTAATGACTGAGTCACTGAGTTCAACGAACCACAGGGTCAGGGTGTGTTATGTGTGTGCCATGCAGCCTGCATACTGATAGTATAGTTTAATTCACAGCTTTTTAATAGTTATGATTAGTTAGTTTTTAATTGTTATGGTTGGTTTTAACTATCTCTTAGCCTAACTAGAAACAGCAGGTCAACCTTTTATTGCTGTCTGTAGTTTTCCTTCAATGTTCTTTGCATATTTGCGTTCACTGCTGGAAATATGTAGGGCTGCCATCTCGGACATTGCCGAAACCGGGCAGTTCAACCGTTCTTGCCCCGGACACTAAAGGAAGCACCTGTTAATTTCGAAATAATTATTATCCTTTAACCTGGCTCGTTGGTTTCTTCAAATCAATGGTGTACTCCACTCCTTGACACATTTCTAGCAAGCCTGCTTTATCACAGAGTTCGTCATCAGTCATCTCCAGTCTCTATCATCAATTAAGTAATTGGAAGTGGACCTAATTTTAGTTTTAGAGTTGACTCAAAGGGATAAGTAAACAAACGGTCTAGCTAAATTTCATCAGAGTTTGTAAGAAAACTGTCCCAATTTTATTGGCAAGATTGTAATGAATCTTTTCCAGTGTTTTTTTTTTGTTTTGGTCTTAAAAATCATGTTTCGGCCAAAGGTTCGGTTTCGGCGAAAAACCAGCCAAACCTTTCGGCCGCGCCGAAACTCACAATATCGTACCGTACTTACCGTAGTATCGTACTTTAGGGTAGCGTTCGACTGATGTCAGGTGAGCTCAGCACAGCTGGCAATATGACATCATATGATAATGTTAAAATTTCTATCCATTACAAGGGAAATCGGACTCGGACCCGGAATCGGGAATGGGGATGTTTCGTTATTCATATATTTGAAAAAAAAAAAAAAAAAACTGCTGGCTGAAATTTTATTTAGTGTTTTAATCTAATCACATTTCACAAAGGTTCGGTTTCGTACGAAACAAGAATAGTTTCGGCCAGACACTTTGTTTTCCTATCTTTTGAATTATTGATTCATCAGTATCATTACATTCTGAGAAAAAAAAGTTTCTTACTAAAATAAAATTGATTTCTTTCCCTAAAAAGTCTAAAAACCTCCTCACGAAATACCTATCTTGTAATGATCGGCCTAATAAGAATGTGTTAAAAAGTGTAACGCATTGTGCATATTATTTAACACAGTTAACAGCATGGTCGTAACAGTTAAACAACAGTGTGAACACTGTGGACATGCTAAATGCTATTCATTAGCAACCGACCTTGTATTATGTGTTGTCGGCAGTTTTAACTGAACGCATGATTGTTGACTTGTAAAGTTCAAGTTACTTATAAAATGAGAATGTTTTGTTTTAAATATAGAACAAGAGTATGCTACCTATCATAAGGTATGTTTCGGGTACTGATTTTCTATACAAATACAGTACTGAAACCGGGAATTCTTATTTTTTTTATACTACGACGGTGACAAACAAGCATACGGCCCTCCTGATGGTAAGCGGTCACCGTAGCCTATGGACGCCTGCAACACTAGGGGTGTCACATGCGCGTTGCCGACCCTTTAAAAAAAAAGGAGGTTTCGCTGTGTTGACAGCCAAACGGGCCAAGGGCTTTGCTCCGTGGGTCCTCAGCTGTCAACACAGCGAATCCGCTTGGAATCCTCTTATTTCTCGCCATACAAAATCAGTACTGGAAGCATCCTCTAACCTTGAGTGTTTAATGGGTCGGCAACGCGTATAAGACACCTAGAGTTGCAGGCGTCCATAAGCTACGGTGACCGCTTTCCATCAGGCGGTTGGTATGCTTGTTTGCCACTGACGTGTTAGATCACAGGATATGAGTTCCCTGGAAATAATGAGAAATATTAAATTGTGTACGTACTCATATCTCGACAATAAAATATCTAGGCAATTATATTAATTAAAGATAAGGCACCAATTAAAACATTGTTTATTTATGTACTGTTTGTGCTTCAGACAAGGAAGCAAGATATTAGGATGAGATAAGAATGTCTATAAACATTTTTGTGTCTTGACTACTATTATGGTAATTGATAATGAGATTTTGAACTTTGACATTATGAACTGCAGCTGCGTGCAGCAATTAAAACAGTTTCAATGTTGAGGGCTAGTAAAAGCCTGAGTACATTTGCGCGGAACCCTCGGTGGGCGAATCCGACTCGCACTTGGCCGGTTTTTTTCCAATTCCTGTTTCTATATGTCTCAAAATAGGAATACCAGTAAACCGAGTTGAAATAAATATGTAATAAATGATTATTATGGGACAGTCTTACACAAATCGACCTAGTCCCACGGTAAGCTCAATAAGGCTTGTTGTGGGTACTAGGCGACGATATATATAAAATAAAATAAAATTTATTACCGAAACGCACAGGAAGTGCACAGACAATCAGATGCAGAAACTTATAATAACCTACGACTAAATAGGTAGGTACCGTATCACCACGTATCACGGTCTTCAATCTGTGAACCATTTCGCAATCCTTTCCTCAAAACTATCAACCAGTGGGTCACAAATTAAAGTCCTTGAGTGTAACACCATTTTAACAGTTAGGTATATAGTGTTTGATAAAACGTCGTGACGTCGCACGTTGCGGCAACGAGCCACGGCAAGACGCCGTGACACGATTTTTTACGTTTCACGCCGTAGATTTGCACGTGACGTCGTCGCAACGTTACACGACGCCGCAACGTGCCACAGCACGTCGTCGTAACGTCTAATTGTGTGTAGGCCCTAAGGGACATCGAGAATTGCACCTATGACCCCATCTGTGATAAGTGTTCTATTGTGGTCCAAACAGCGAGCAATAGCATCTATTGATATAATTATGACGCCAATGATATCACGTTCTCCTGCATCTTATTGAATCGGCCTTCAGCCTACATAGATGATAATTCTCACTGGCTTGATCTCATGGTTATATTATACTATTAGATGTTGCTCAATGTGAGATTTTTTGTATTGTATTTTTTTTTTTTGTAAAAATGTTGTTCTCGTCAATTGGCTTTTCCGATATATAGAAACGACTACGGAAATCTGTATATGGATTATATTACGAGCGCATTGTAATATTTGTAATGTTTGTTACGTTCTTTAATTCTTGAGCCATTTACTTGTTTTGTACGGTTAAAATAAGTTCGACTACAGATTTTTTGGGTACATGTTTTGAGTGATAATTACGTTTCCATACTCACATTATCTGCATGGATTAATTCCAATAGAAACCCCTATTCTTCTATTTTAAAACGTAAATTAACTGTTTTTTTTTTTTTTTTTTTTAATCTTTAATTTAAAGGAGCCTTTGTCAAAATGACCAAGTCGGCTCCGTTGGGCCTCTGCAATTCATACATAAATTAACTGTTTAAATATTCTTCCCTTTAAAAAATACACATATGATAAATATGATAATGAAACGCTCACGTTGACTTATTAAAGTCGTTATTCCTGTCACAAGTAGCAGAAAATTCATATTTCCATCCTTACACTGTCTCAAAGCATTATGGCTTCATTCATCGCACAAATGTAGGACGCTTTAATATTTCGCTATACGTGTTGAATTTCAAAACCCGCCTTAATTGTCTCATGAATAAGGCACACTTTTAAAGAACATCACAACTGGAAATAAAGCAAAGTTAGTCCTTGACGCTAGAACTTTTGGTAAAAATTGTTTTAAATAATTTAGCTAACGAACGTGTAAATTATACTTTTTTTTTTTGAAGCAAAAACATTTATTGGAAAATATAAAGTAACGGTAACAATTAACAAAAATTAAATACATTAGAAATTAACAATTATAAAAAGGAACACAAATAATAGAAAAAAGGAAGTAAAAAAAAAGAGAAAAAAAAAACAAAATGAAAACTAAAACTATCTTAACCTATGGGGCCTAACCTATATGTACATATGTCCCCAATGTTAACTGAATATGGAAGAGTGCCCACAAGGCTGGCTGCATTACTTCGCTGAATGGCAATACCAATACGCTTATAAATTATACTTAAGTTTACTAATGTTACTATTTGGTTGTTGGTCAAAAAGAAAGACGACTGTCGTGATTGATTTGATTAGCTCAGGATAGAAATGTAGCTTGTAAAAAAATATGAACATACTCATACATATAGATGCAGCGAGGAATGGTTTCCCAACGTATTTTGAGGGTTGACGGGTTTCTATCTCTATTTGGTTTAGTACCTGTCGTAACCAAGTTGAGAAAGAAAAACAGTTTCGATAAAATAATGAAAACATTCACTAGAAATTAAACAATTACACCATGAGACCATGACCCTACTTTTCGAGTCCTTTACACCACTCGTTTTCACAGGGTTATGATGCTGACTTAGCCGTCGCGATTAATCAGTTCTAAAGTGTTTAATGTTAATGAGTAACAATCGTGGAAACAAAAGAAAAATTATTATTCACTAGATTTGTACAGAAATCATACTGTAGTGTAGTGTCTTTTTTTTAAACGTTAACAATGTTAGTTCCAAATGACTCCGGAACAATGCGGTCAAAGTTATTATGTTCGTCGTAAAATCTAAACGGTCTTAATTGAAACTGTTATTGCACTCATTCTGATTGTTAGTAACATTAAATTATCATAAATCAAAGACGAGATGTGACTTAATGACATCGTCCAGTTTCTATTTATTTCGTCGTGTTGTGTCTGCAAAACGAATATATGTAGACTATGTACTTAATTTTATGTGAAAACACCTTCGTCTGCTGAATTGATTCTATCATAGTGTGTAGACTGTAAGAGTGTAACGCTTTGAAATTATATAATATTTCTCTCATAGTTTGTGTAAAACAATCAAAATTATACATCGTCAAGAATATCTACGTTTATATTTAAAAAAAGCCCGAGAAGAAAGCCTGAGTATGACTCAGATGTAATAAACTCTGCTATGATCGAATAACTCTCAATAAACATTAAAATAAGCAGGAAAAACACTAAAAGAGGCAGCTTCCCTCTTCCCTTAAAAGTATTTAAAGTACAGTAAGTACGTCTACATTATTCACATTCCTCATCTAAGAATCATGTTTATGGGTAGATTTAATTTCCCCACAACATAGCACCATATCCCATTATTCGGAGTGCGTATGCGTACCCGTTATGTTACCGCACAACTCATCTAGGCAAGTGTAAAAAGAAATCAGGCCCTGTAATTACGCCGCGATTGCCTCGGGCGGTGTCCGTTGGGGCGCTTGGGGCGCCACTCTGAAATAGGTCAAATATGTTGGGAGCTTATTAAATTGCCTATTTTCGGAGCATGCCGTTAAAATTGTGTTTGCGCAGAGATGACAACTCGCGAATTTTTTGGTACTTATTTGCTTCTTCTTTTGGAAATATTTTAAAAGTAAGACTTTAAATTTGATTCAGTCTAGACTCAGAACAAGTAATACTACTACCATTAACGGAAATATATACTTACTCATATTTACGGCGTAGGTGTAAATTGGAATTCCGAACCGATGGATTCTAAAGATCCTAGGCGTAATGAGGGAGTCAGCCCAAGACAGAAATAATTCTGATACCGCGTCATTATACATATGCTTCTGACTTCTGAATGCTTCGACACCTTTGACATTTTCGACAAGTGTTACTTTGATCCTTCCTAGCAGGTAGGGAAAATGCAAACCCGCATGAGAAAGTGAATCCCGGTATTTTGCGGGATTGCAATGAGGATTACCGCGAGTCGATTTTCCGCTAGGGGCGCTAGTGGAACGTGGGTCCTGTGGGAACTTTTCAAACGTCACGACAATTCTCTCATACTAACACAGGTCCCAGGCATGAGTGGCTCCGACTGGTGAGCGACAATACGTTAGCCCCCATTCTCAGTCCCGCTGAATCCCGGTTTTCCGCAAGTTAGTATGCGGTTTTACAATAGTTATGTTTATTATGAATTTGTACTCAATTTTAAGGTTTTTAAAAACAGTTGCCTCTAGAATAATCTTTAAATTCTGATTAAACATTATAACTTCGTAAAAAAGTCAAAGTGTAAACCGTTTCGTCAACCAAACGGCTCCGACTCCGACGACGACTTTGGCAGTGGGCGCGCGCCCGCGCGACAAGTGTGCCTACCATAAGTTGTGCCTAACTGTAGTCGATAGCTACTGCTGCATTCGAAAGTATATCCGTCTCGCTCGTATAATCTATAGATTTTTCGTAAAAATCGCGAAATGTCTGGTTGATGTTGCTAGTGACCGAAGAGCTGGTGGCTTCCTCGCACAACGTATCAGCATTGCGATACCTACAACGAGGAAATGCCGCCAGCATCCTAGGTACAATGCCTCAAGGACCTATTTTAGATGGGTTATACTAACTTAGTTTTTTTTTAACAAATTGAGAATATTTTGAACTATCAATGAACCCAGAGGATGTGCTATTTTTTATATTATGACCAGAATAACATACGCTTGAATGTCTAGTACATGCATTTCTATACAACTCCAGTAATTCCACACTTATGCAAACTCAAGTTACCAGCATCCTTGAGAACACCTAGGCTAAGTATAGCTAAGCCGTCACATATCATAACGTCTTATGTCACACGTATTCCATGATATAATATGTCGTTTTGCAAGCAGGCGCGCGCGCAGCCGTTCTGGTTTCGTTGCATAACTGGAAGGTGAACTGGTGGTATCAGGTTTGGAGGCCGCGCGGTCAGAATTTTGCATCTTGCGGTTCCCCGAATAACTTTATTTCTATTCGTATAGAGAAATGTTAAACCTACTTGTCCTATAATGTATTATTATTATTGTTGACTCTTCATCGGAACACAGACCTCCTCAAGGTTTTATTCTGACTGGGTACAACTTTTCTAGTCTATATTTTTGTTTTTCAATACCCCGAGCGTCAATCCGTGAAAAATTTAAGTTTATGCAACAGTGAAATAATAAGGGTTCTTAAAACTTGAGGGTCGCCGGTAATAATAATAGACCCGAGAGTATTAAGAACCATGTTTTTTCTGCGATGGCTAAAATACTTATTTAAACTTTCACGATTTTCTCACATTATAAATTTACCAAAACGGGGCTTAATCGTGTAGAAACTTTGAAAACAAACTTCCGACGTTTCAAGAGCGGTATTGTCCCCGTTGTCCCGGAGAAAGACTGGCTGAGGTTGACATCAACATCGCCTAGTTTTGCGGGTTTTACGAACTACCCGCACTTGGTCTTGATAATCAACTTGAACATTTTGCGCACTAGGGATGTGACTCTCAGGATGTCGTTTTAGAAAATTTATAATGACGGCTAAAATAGCAAAAAAAGCTAAATCTCGAGAGGCAGAATGTGGAAGATGACGTACGCCCACTTTAGAAATTAATAAAAGTCAACAGTGCTCATATATTGTATGAGAATCCATAGGAGCATCGTTTAGCAGTGTTCTTATGGAATACGTTATAATAAGTATGTAGGTAGGTACTATTTAATATCGCTGTCAGTTATCTAATTGACTGATAGAAGTGCTGGAGTAGAAAAACAAAGTATGTAGTCACTTTAATTTGTTAAAATTTCTCAATATGTAGTCTCACAATAGCTACTTACAACTCTTAAGAGGCTGACAGCAGCTAAATCGTCGCGCACTGTCTATTTGTATGGGAGTAAACGAGATCGCACTATCACCGGCCGGCCTGGTTTTAGAAATAAAAAATACGAAAACTATTAAAATAAACAAAACCGTGAACTATTTGTGAAATGTGACGCGTCTAAGTTTTAGATATGAGTATAATGGATTTGTGATTTTAATTGCAAACGCCCAAGTCAAGAAAATAAAGACATAGAACCGTTTAATGATGAATTTAAGACCAATCTTTGCAATTATTTTCTATCGAGCCGATTTCGTTAAATTAAAAATCGGCTCCGTCTAGGGTCTTCGAAATATGATGAATTTTAACATACAATTTTTTTGCATTATTAAAACACGTAGTTTTTCTTAAAACACTGCTTAAAAAAGATGAATTAGGTGTTGTCAGTCCCTTAAGTACTTATTATAAGTTACACAAGCCGCATTCGTCGGTTAAGTACTTTGTCCAATTCTGGCAATCTGGATTCAATACGATTTTACATTTGTTTACTAAAAACGACGCTACTTTAGCTATACTATACTACTTTAGCTATACGCTGGAATGCAGAAAGCATTAAAACACCACATCAGCACTACTTACCACGAATATTAACCACACAACCGTTTATTCAAAAGGTTGTATCACCGCATTAAAACCTATACACGTTACGCCCTTTCTCTTTTAAGCTCCAATGACTTACCATCTAAAACCAAACAGGACTAACCTCATAGGATTCTCACAGTTTAAAAGTCTTTCGTATTAGGTCAGTAA
Organism: Lathronympha strigana; assembly: GCA_949128165.1. Taxonomy (NCBI): domain Eukaryota; kingdom Metazoa; phylum Arthropoda; class Insecta; order Lepidoptera; family Tortricidae; genus Lathronympha; species Lathronympha strigana. The sequence goes on from OX421917.1 coordinate 2,113,801, forward strand.
AGGCCTGAAGCGCGTAATATGGTTAAATAACAAAGTGTCCGTTGTGGGACGTGACCAGGGTATAGATTGTACAGAATACCGTCCTCGGAGGCGGCGCGTTGTGAATGAATAACTAGAGTACCTATTTGCATACATTTCCGAGCGGCGAGTTTTCTTGCGGGCTGAGTTGGCGGTTTTCATTGTCACATAGCTTCCCAGCCAGCTTCTTCCTCTACACCGCATCCAACGGAGAGCAGCTCGAATTGCCAACTGCCAACGTATTTCTGATCGGCTTGATCCCTTGGCGCTGCGTAGAGATGTGGCCTCACTCTGCATTTTCTATCGCATGTATTATGGGGAGTGTTCCGAGGAGTTGTTCGGATTAATCCCTGCCGCTTCTTTCCGCCATCGCCCTACGCGACAATATTTCCACTCTCACCATTTAGATGGTTGGCAGTCCTCAACTGTGCGCTTTTCCCGAAACTTCCTGCCTCGCACAGCTAAACTATGGAACGAACTGTCGCCAGCGGTGTTTCCGGACCGATACGACCTTCAAGAAAAGAGCGTACTCCCACCTTAAAGGCCGGCAACGCACTTGCGACACCACTGGTGTTGCGGGTGTCCATGGACGACGTTAATCGCTTACCATCAGGCGATTCGTTTGCTCGTTTGCCCCCTATAGCATAAAAAAAAAACATAGGTCTTAAAATTTTGGAGGTGAATGTAACGTATGATGAATGAATGAGATCGTGTTAGGTAAAATTAGTATGGATGTTCAAATCGCCGTCAATCCTACTTGCAAATAATATAAACAAACCGCCATATATTCACACACCTACGCGCGCAAAACGTAACCATTATGAGGCGGTTAGGCAGAATACAATTGTTTTCAAATAAACAGCGCGCTTCTGATGATCTGCATCTCTTCTTTGTGTTTTTTAGATATTAACTTGTGTAATTGCTTTGACAAACAATCCCAAGATTTTGCGTAGTTTCACCAAAGCGACTCCTTATTGCAATTAGTCCAGTTTCCTCACCTTTTCCTTCACCGATAAGCGATTGGTAAATAAATATCAAACAATATTTCGTACGTAAGTTCAGTAAAACGGCGTACGAGCCGGGGTTTGAACCCGCGACCTTCTGATTGAAATCCGGACGCTCTCACCACTAGGCCACCAACGCTCTGATACTTTGCCTGACCTGGTATTAAGTAATCCTACTCCATTAGATTAGAATGTAACAAAAAATAATAATACAGTTGTAAAGCATGAATTAAATTAAATCATTTATTATGTATCCGTGATCGGATAGCCCAGTGGTTAGGGCGTCTGCCGCGAAAGCAGGAGGTCGCTGGTTCTATCCCAGCCCTGCTCACCGGGGACGTTGGTCATTTTTTCCTGTAGTATATGACATCTCTTTCAATTTATATTAGTAATACAGGTTGTGTTTCCAGGAGGCGGGCTGAGCAGCGGCGTCATCCTACAGCGCTTCCCAGAGCTTAACTGGGACGACACTCCTTTCCACGAAGGGATAGAATGGGTGAGTGTAATAGGCTAGATGACAAAAAACTAATTAGTCCGTCCTGTTAGATTAATAAAAAATATTCGACACTTATTTTTTCTTTTATTCGTCAAATGAAAAACGACGGAAATACAGCGCTTGAAAGTTTCGCGTGACGTCACAATCGAGTACGATTCTTACTCTAAGGTGACGTCACCAGCCCCCACCAAGGAACTTTGACGCTCTTCATATTCGTCAATTTTAGTTATCTTGAAAAAGGAAAAAATACGTGTCTAATAATTTTTAATAATCTTTCTGACGGACTAATTAGAATAATAGTTTTTCAACCTGGTCATCATCCCTATTGTGGGATTTTGCTGCCGCCGACGTAAAGAACCTGGACATAGCAGGAGAGACAACCCAGAATTATTCTGGTACAAAACGACAACGGGCCCTACCCCACGTAGGTGGGATAAGGGAAGGAAGAAGATTGCCGATTAGCACCATTGGTTATCTTTAGTAGCAAAGCTACACCTAACTACAACTACGTAGCGAATTCGTTGCGTGATCGCCTTTTCTTTCAATCGCTCGCAAATCGCTACGGTGATGAGACCCTTGCTATAATGTATGCTTCGCTTAATTGCTTATGCAGAAACTTTGATTGACTACCGTAAAGCAGGCCACACACGTTAGGGTATTCGCTGTTTCGCTAAAATCGACAGATTTTTGAAATGTACACTTTATTATAAGTAATTAATCGACTAATCCGTAAGCTGACGCCTTCAAGCAACGCAGGGAGGGGAGTCGGCATAGAGGGGCTTCCCCACTGTCGAATTACAAGCCCAAATGGGCATACGCGGCTCTGTGTTGTCACTAGTCCGCACACTAAAATATATCGAAGTGTGCAAGATTTGTTAGTGTAGTTGTATTATTTTCTGTGTTAGTGTCGTCATTACAGATTGTTTTTTGTATGTAATGTGTGAGAAGTGCGTCTGAGTGTACGTGGGGGACAAAAGGTGACAGAATATTTTGTACGGTCAATGTCGCTTTACCGTTTCTCTTATAACGTGTTGGAAGCGTACACGTATTTTTGACTATACTTTTTTTTGACATGATACAAACTATATCGAGGACTCACATTCGGTAGAGGTACTTAACAGGGGTAACGCCCCATATGTTAGTCTGCCACGCCGGAGTTACTACAGAAATCCCCTCTTGGCCTCCGCTACTAATGTGATAGGTAGTTATCGATTGCTTCGACGTTGGTTTGACCAAAATGCTGTACAGTCGCCATCAGATTATATAAAGAGATTATAAATATCTGAACAAGTTCTGTAACGCCTTGACAATAAGAGGCGTGCTCAAGACACGTGTGAGAAACCCGGCCACTCCGACATTTATATTTGAAGGCGACTTTACAGACATTTATGCTTTATCGAAAATCTACATGCACTTGTCTCCCGCAGTTCTGCCAGCCACAAGGATGGGCACTGTCGACGGAGCGGTCGGAGCCGCGGTTCTACGTGTCGGTGCTGACGGACGTGGACGCCAACCGGCATTACTGCGCGTGCCTCTGCTTCAACGAGACCGTCGCCATCACACCCACCAAGCCTGCCGACGAGGTAACACTTATATTAGTTTGGATACCCTAGCGGGTACACTTCGATCCTTGGTGATCTCTTTTGTAATTGCACCCTGCTGTAATTGCATCATTCGTCACATGGAGATGGTCAAGCAAGCTCTTGAGTAACGGAGCTTGCTTGACCATCTCCATGTGACGAATGATGGAGCTCGGGGGTAGTGATTTGGCTTCAGGTATCCTGCATCAGTCCTTTATTGTTTGTCTAGCGAGAGCATGACACTTACTCTACTATCTCTGATCTTATGATCAATATGACATTGTCGCTTAGCTGTGATTTCCGACGAAACTGGAACAAGAAACAGTCATCTAACGTGTGCGTTCTTTGAAGAGAGCTATGGATCATATCCTTCTTGATTACTTGATATGACTAATATACGCATATGAAAACGTTTAGCCCTCTGGCTATTGGGTTACGTACCAAGTACTTACACAAACTTAGGATGCATAAGATCAGGTCATGATTTAAACAAATGAAAAGGTCTAAAATCAAGACAGGCACATAAAACGTGCGCGACGCACGAAGCGGGTGCTTGCACTTGCTTAGCGCTGCTCGTACTATTTTTTTTTAATATAGACAAGCAAGTTTGCAAACGTATAGGTTTTAACGGAGACCCTACTGGGCTGACCAAGATACCCATTGCATTTGTTAAATGTTGACCGTATTGAAGTCCACTTTCCTTCATTATACGTTGTCATGTGTCATGATATTGTTAATATGAATACCTACGTTATTCGTGTCTGAATACGGAGGTGGTATTTCTGCGTGTATACTATACCTCAGCAATCAACATTATTCAACATGTAGCATAGCGTCCTATCTTATCTTTTTCGCTCAATATCTGGGGTGGAAGAGACATTTGCTACCAGTATCATTTTTACTTCCTCCATTTGTTCACGTTCACGGAGAAAACCGTATAATAAGTATAAGCCGTATAAGCTCTATACTCTCAATGAAGCGCGGGTAATATCTGCTAGCAAACTCGTTAGTCGTTGTACAGCGAGCATACCGATCCAATAAAGTTTAACACAGGCCCGGAATGTGTATATTAAAACTATACGCCGAACCGAAACGCGCTACGGAATTTAGAGCAATAAGTCTAGAGCCAACGATAGGTTAAGTGATCTGTAGGATTAACTTAGGCTTTCCAGGGTTTTGGTAGGGATTTCCACACATAAGTCACCAAAACGGGGCTTAACTGATACGTGGATGACAAACTTAAGTCTTCGTCAGACTGGCGCGTGGCTTCGAGCCTCCCTCACGCCACGCGCTAGTCTGACGAAGCCTTAAAGCTTATCTTTCTCCGGGACCACAGGGAAAGACACGCTGAAGTTCTCATCAAGGATTCACCGATGTCGCCCTCGAAATGTCGAAGTTTGTATGCGATTGCGTTTTGGTACTTATTTCGAAAGTTTCAGTTAACGTAACCCTGTAGATCTTCTCGCAAAGAAAATAACAATGAGTGGAATGTCTTAATATATCTTCAATGTTTAGTCTTTGCCCTTCCTTTGGCGATTTCATTCCGACCGGATGATATTAATATTATTATTTCCAATGGTAATTTAAAGACTAGAAGGAAGTGAAACATCTTGATCGTTTTCTGTTGTATTATTAGAAGATGGCGTCATGAATTCATGACTACAATAGCGTTACATAATTTTTTGGCCTTGTTTTTCCTCCCTCTAATTTCATGACGTTTGATATAAAATATATGAATTACAAATATTACAATATTATTATACTTGACGACCGGTTGGCGTAGTTGGTAGTGACCCTGCCTGCTAAGCTGATGGTCCTGGGTTCGAATCCCGGTAAGGGCATTTATTTGTGTGATGAACACTGATATTTGTTACTGAGTCATGGATGTTTTCTATCTATTTATGTATTTGTACATTACATATATCGTTGTCTGTGTACCCGTAACACAAGCCTTCTTGAGCTTACTGCGGGACTTAGTCAATTTGTGTACAAATTTCCTATAATATTTATTTATTTATTTATTTATAGTACATATGGTGCTACATTGCCGCACTAGTGCGACAATGAGCACTTTACGTGCCTGCGTCGAATATTCATAGGGCCATATGTACTGTAAAACGTCGTACAATGTACATACAATACACGTGCGAAGGAAAATTAAACTGTAATAGGAATAACTGCCTGTTACGCCAGGCCATTCGACTAAAATTATGATTATTTAAGGCGTGACTTGTTGCCAAATCGTTTGCCACCTGGCCTAGAGAACTTCACCGGCTATATCTAGACAATAACCTAGTCATACAATGAGTGACCGACTAACATTGTGCCGCCTACGCGCCCGCTTCCGCCGATACGACTTGTCCTCAAGGACGGTGATACGGTCGGCTTCATAAATATATCTGCATCTGTATTCAATTTTGACTCTTCTTCCGCTAATATCACTATTCATTATTCTAAATTGCAATGGTTAACACTCACGTATTTTTATCACAATAGGCGTGACATGTTTCCACTGCATCGGGCAGTCATCGTCGGTCAGACAAATTTGTGTTGTCACCTTCGCGGCATCACTCGTAGGGCGTAGGTAACGGGTCGCGCGCGTCGAGGCACGCTGATTCGAACAATCCGGCGCCGTCGTTGAGGGAGTCTGAATTGTCGGATCATTTGACGGAATCAACGACAAGCACACCGAACTAACCGTGTCCACCAAATCGTCACCACACTAATTCAACGTTCCCTCCAGGAAGCACTGGTTTCCAAGCCGGTGGCAGACTCCAACCTACACTGTAGGTACTTACTTGACGATTCCAAACTAACTAACTAACTGCGCTGGCTCAGCGACCCAAAATGAGTCTTGGCCTCCGACACAAGAGCTCGCCACTTTACCCGATCCTGCTCAATCTCTCGCCAGTTTTTGACTCCGAGTTCACGCAGATCCCTCACACCAATTCCACCCAGCAGTACTTTGGCCTTGAAAATTCCAAACTATTTTGACCATCTTGTGAAACCCATTAAACAATTTTTCTTCTATTGAGGTAAAAATTTGAAAAATGTCTGTACGAAATGAGTGAAAATTCTCGCTAGTGGTTGACGAGGTTCTGATTCTGACCGCACATTTATACAGAGCTGGCGCAGGCTTGTAAAAGTCGAGTGATACTTGTGATAATAGCGTGTTATAAGCGATCATTGAAGTTTCTAAAACTAGCGGTTTTGATACATGTCGTCTAACGGTAGCGCGCCGAGAATTGAAACGTTGTCAGCCTCTATCCGATATGAGAGACAAACAGACGACTAACAACGAAAATGACGGCGAAGACGAAGAGACGAAGTAACTTAGTGGTTCGCGACTCTTCTTTTTTAGGGTTCCGTAGCCAAAATGGCTAAAACGGAACCCTTCTAGTTTCGTCCAGTCCGTCCGTCCGTATGTCACAGCGGTTTTACTCAGTTAGTATACAGCATATGGTACCGCGACTTAGTTTTGCCTTGGCGTCCCATACATGTAACTGAATGGCAAAAAAAAATATATTTTTGTCAAATATCTACTTGTGGCACATCATCGGATAGGCCTTTAGAAATAACTAAAAGGTTTAGTTCCACAAAAATAGGATTGATCAAATATTTTTGGATCGCAAAGTCTGAAAAAGACCACGGGGGGTCCGACACGCACTTGGCCGGTTTTTTTACATATACTGTAGATTAATTAGATAATTTCCTCGAACGAATTCCTAGCAAGCTAAGCTGGATATCGTATTAATACATGTAAAGATGTGTAAACCGAGTTTGCACAATTCAAAAATCAAGCTCAATGATTTTTGATAACCAAGTAACTGCCAAACTCTCGGTATTTTTGCAGTTTTTTGCGTTTAGCTCTAAAATGTTACGTCGGATGGAAAAGTCATTCCAGTCATATTAAAAAGGGTTAAATTCTACGTCTAATGAGTATCTTTAACCTAAAATTGATCGCTTTTATTGATCTATTTTCTTGGCCTATGAATAAACTATCCTACTAATTACAGCCATAGCCAAATAATATACTCGTATGTAGGTTGTTTGTAATTTGATTTAATAACCAAGTTAGAGGAAAGTGCTTCAAAACCAAAACTATTATAAACCCACCAGTGATCGCCAACAATTCCACATGAATTAAAGTCTAATTTACCTATTATCTCCCCGGGCATCTAAAATACGTGCACCAAAATACTCTACATCCCTCACAAAAGGACTTAACGTTACGTATTTTCATAGAGACTTACGCCCTTCTGCAAACTAATATTTGGAATACAGGGGTCGTAAACATTTTCCCCTCAGTCCGATCTGGAATCCTAATTCATGATTCAGAGTCACGGAATCCCTTATCTTTCGGGGTGCCGTCTGTATGACTGTTTCGTAATCTTTTTCGGTATTGCAGTACAAGCGATAGCGTAATGATAGTCACTGTGAAATACCCGAATGTAATAGAAATGTAAGAAAAAGTTTTGGCTAGGAGATTGTGTGCAGTCAGGAACAGTTGTAGTTGGCTGCAACTGTACGTACCTGTACCTGCTAGTCGAATATGGTCGGATTATCATTGTAGCTGTCACGGTTTAACAAGTATGTGAGTGCAATGGCGTGATAGTCGATAAAATGGCAACCGCATGCTAGCGCCTGAACTGCTAAAATTGGATAAGATTAACACTAATCGTACCTATTTGTTATTTTATTGAGAGTATAAAAGTATGTCTGACCGGTACTCGTATATTTAGTTTGTAGTTTTGTGTCTTTGTGGCGCAGCGGTAAGAGCATGAGACTTTCAAACCTCGGCTCGTACCAATGTGTATTTCAGAACATATGTAAGAAATTTGATATTTACCAATCGCCATATAAAAATCTCGGAGTTTCACAACCTTGGCACGCGAGGCAATAAGTTTGAGAAACCCTGTTTTAGTGGAGTGTTCAAAATGTAAAATAGCAAAAAATGGAATAACAAGTGCTGTCGACTATAAGATGTTAGATAATGATCGGGCCTGACAATCTGAGGGGTGGGCAACCAACCATGTCATTTCACCCCCCTACGTTTTCACATAGGTAGGACAGGTAGGACTTTTTTATTAATAACAATTGTTGTTTTATTGTCAAGTTTTCATCTGTATATGTTGGTTCAATTTACACGGTATGCTATATACATATTATTAAATACACTAGCTGGTTGTATAGTCACCTATCGACGCACGTCAAAAAAATTGTGACAGCCTATAGGGTTTGTAGGAAACTGCGAAAGTGTGTAAACATTAGATTAGCCGGCGAGTGCATAAAAACTTTCTTTGCAGAGTGGTCCATTATGTGTGCACTGTACATAACGATTATATGTTATCTACGCAATTAGACTCAGCGCCAGATCATTATCTAAAGATTACTGAAACTGTCATCTTGGCTTCGTTGCCGAGGCTGTCGACGCAGAAGGTCGCGGGTTCGAATCCTGGTCAGGGCATCTATTTGTGTGTTTATCACGAATATTTCTTTCTGAGTTATGGATGATTATATACATGATCGCCTAGTACCCACTTCACAAGCCTTATTGAGCTTACCGTGGGACTAGGTCGATTTGTGTAGATTATCCCACAATGTTAATTTATTTATTATTTATTTATTTAATTGTAGATCCCATGTGTTTATCAATCAATATTCACTATTGCTATTGCTTGTACAGTCAAGTGTAAATAAAAGTGTGCACGCACACATCTTTCTCAAAAATATGTGCCATAGCATCTTCTTCTAGTAGTTTATCATAGTATGTAGTATCATATTTATGACGATATTTTATCGATACATATTTTTTCACTTGACTGTACAATGTATAAATTTCTCCAAGGGAACGAATAAAATTGTTAATTGGGGAAAACATTTAATTTCAAAATATATACAGTAAGTGTAACTTACTTACTCGTAGCTTAGCTGCCTACCTCTATCTGCTTTAAATCTAAAATAGGTCCTTGAAGCATTGTACCTAGGATGCTGGCAGCATTTCCTTGTTGTATCGCAATGCTGATACGTTGTGCAAGTAAGCGACCACCTCTTCGGTCACCATTAACATCAACCATACGTTTCGCGATTTCTACGAAAAACTTGCGTGCGCCAAGAGTTTCGACCCCAAATAATAATAATAATTGATAATTTACTTCTAGACAGTCACAGTGAGTAGTTCCGAATGCACCCTGCACCTGTTCGTTTTGATTACCACCTTCCGCTCAGAGTAAAAAAGGGCATCGCCGCCGGCCGCGTTATGTGCGTCGACGTGACCGGTAATTTGAACTGGGCAGACTAAGGACACGCGGTGAGCGGGAGCGGTAGCGGGAGCGATTTCAGATCGGTCAGCGTATAAAATGTAGCTACAATTTACGACCGGTTGGCGTAGTTGGTGGTGAGTGTAGTGACCCTGCCTGCTAAGCCGATGGTCCTGGGTTCGATTCCCGGTATGGACATTTATTTGTGTGATGAACACAGATATTTGTTCCTGAGTCATTTGTATATTATATATATCGTTGTCTGAGTACCCGTAACACAAGCCTTCTTGAGGTTACTGCGGGACTTAGTCAATTTGTGTAAGATTTGTCCTATGTGTATTTATTTATTTATTTAATTTGGCATTATAGCAAGATTCCTTTGATATTAATTAATAACTGCCTTCTCTCGCAGTCGTTTTGATTCAGGAACGCTGCACTACATTTCGGTGGTAAGCAGTGATTTTAAAATTATAGCTCACAAATGTGATTTCTCTCAAGTCTCAGCCATTGAATCAATTCATTAATACTAAATCATAGCACCCAGTACTAAAACAAGCCTTCATAGCGTAAAGCGGCTCGCTACAGCCATTGCGGAAAAATTCGTAGGCCTTTACTTAAAAAAGGTTAACGTTGCAGTAGTTAAAATGTTTGTTAGTCGACGAATAGTTCCTTTTTCATTTCTTACAGACAATTTTTTTCGTCCGTTAGCGAATTTAAAAATGTAATTAATTTTGCATTAAGCAGAGACGTCTGCGAACGAAGTTTACAATTCTATAATTTTTAAAATTTTATAATTGGAAGAAAAATGGAAAAATTCCCCGCGTCGAAAGGGATTCGAACCCACGACCTCTCTGAACAACGGTCAAATCGCTCTTTCTCGCTTAGGCGTATAATTAAATAAAAGAAATAGTGGAAACATTCGCCGGGGTCGATCGGGCGTCGATAGCTCAATTGACAAAGCGATCTGACCGGTGTTCAGAGGTCGTGGACGCGGGAAATTTTTCCATTTTTCTATCAATTGGGTATTCAATTTTAAAAACGCTTATCCGCCAATCGTATATCACCGAACAGCAGTCTTATCATATAGATAGTACGTCACACTCGCATTCTCTGCGGTCTGCATAGATATAAGTACCAACACCCAGTCTAGCTGTTCACTAGACCATGCACTAGTCACTAGATTAACTGTCAAACGTGATTTTGTTTCGCCAATTCATATCCAGCTTTTTGCGTTCTGCTTGTATGTACGAATAGATATCTAATTGAAGCAGTTACTGCAAGATATATATTCATATATCGAATAATACTGCTGTTTTTAGGGTTCAGTGCCTCGAAAGATAAAACGGAAGACTTATAGGATCTCTTTGTTGTTTGTCCGTCTGTCCGTCAAGACCCTTTATCTCGGGCACGCGTAGAGCGGTTTCAGAGGAATTTTCTCCCACGCTCTGGCTATGGAATGAGCTCCCTGCCAAAGTTTTCCCAAAAGACGATGAAGATTTTAATGGGTCGGCAACGCGCATGTGACCCCCCCTGGAGTTGCAGGCGTCCATAGGCTACGGTGAAAGCTTTCCATCAGGCGGGCCGTATGCCTGTTTGCCACCGTCGTAGTATAAAAAAAAATCCTTGCCCAATTTCCAATACATCATGTTGTACGAACAGCCAAACTCCAATGCCAACCCCACAATACATTATTTACCGACGCTATTGAGAGCCCCATCATTAGGGTCCTGATTGAATTAGGCGGGGAAATAGATGTATGACCACTTGAGAAAAACAAGAGTTCACTTGTTTTTCTTAATGTAAAATAAATAAGGAGGGAAGACATATATTTGGATAAGTTGCACTTATGTTAAGAACTTAAGTAATAAATAAATAAATATATTGTGGGTTTGCCTTGCCTTACACAAATCGACCTAGTTCCGCGGTAAGCTCAATAAGACTTGTGTTGTGGGTACAGTCAAGTGCAAAAATATGGTTCGACATAATCGACTCATAAATATGGTACTACGCTCTTATTACACCGGCATAAGGTGCTATGGGACATATTTTTGAGTAAGATGTGCACCACCATATTTTTACACTTGACTGTACTAGACGACGATATATATATAATAGATAGAAACGCCCAAAATTTGGAATGACCAAATCATTACACTATACTTGTTTATTTCCCTTGGTCAACAGAGTGGTCAATCGGAAGGCTGGGCCTATACCACGAAAATCGAACGATTGCGGATTTATATCTCCATCTCTGTCACACTTGCTTATTGGAGTGACAAAGAGGTTTTCCCGTCAATGCCAATTTTCGTTGTTCGTGGTAGGCATGCTGTCTTCGCTGAAAAGGGCCACACTGTCACGATGTTGTCTAGGAAACCACTAAAAAAAAATACCTTACCGACATGAAAAGAACTATCAAATAGTGATTATCAAACACATGTGTTGATTTTTAAATTATTTGTTCCGTTAAAAAAATCCGACAAATCGATAAAATCGGTAAAAAAGAAGAACGGCCGAGCTGTCATAGGTATCGGAGCACTCTTATGCTACAGCTATTATACTCGTACTAGATATAGACTAGGAGACGAGGATCTTAACTATTATTTTTTGTGTTTGATTCTATTCATGACAAGAACACGTAATTAACTCAAAAATTAACTCCGATCATGACAAAACGTAAATAAAACCGTCGTAAACGGAATGGATTAAACAGCAGTCGTTAGTTCGTCGTATAACCCGTTTGAAAGTTCTTTCGCTATGTTATTGACATTTACTAAGTCAATTAAAAAGTACTTGTCGGTTGTCAATAAGGCGTTACTATCTGTATAATTCAACTAGTAATGGGCCTTATGCACAACAGATAAGTTCGATTTCAACGCGAAATTTGTTTTTAAGAGGCGACAGTGGTAAATTTTTTATCATTCAGACGTTTAGATCTCAATACTGATAACAACTAGGTACCCGATATTCATATACCTACATAAAACTTTAACATACCTATTTCCTTTAAACTGGTAAACGTGAAAACATGATTGTTAACAAAAGCCGCGATACTTTTATTTTTTAACATAGGTCCTTTTATACATGTTTTTGGTCGGAACGTCGAAACCTTGTGAATTTATAAACATGATTCTTAGTTAAATAGTTGAGTAATGACTAGTTCTTAAATGTGGTAAAAGCTTCTATCTACAAAAAATGTAGTTTAGTTGTAAGGAGCAATTATCTGTTGATAGCAACTAGTGGATTGCTTGCAGATTAACAATGCTGACAACATGCTATCAGATCAGAGGATACTCAGCTACTTTTGACATAATGCACGCCGAAATCCCGACAACTTAGATACATTGGTCGTGGTGGGGAAAGTGGAGGGGAGAAGGCCACGCTCCATTTAAACTGCCCTAAAGAAAGCCGACAATCAAACCAAATGGAAGCAGCTTGTTAACGAGAGCGTAATAAACTTTCAAGGACACGAACAAGAAAAAGAGAGTATGCAGCATGGCTTCGGCTGCAGCTTTTACATAGTAGACTCACGCGCCTCGATTTACTAGGAACGCTAGGAACCAAAACTACCTGATATGCCTATGAGAAACAAATGTTTATTCTATCTTCTTCTTTCTATCGTTTTCTTTGGCAACGGATGTTTATTCTAGAAGAGTTTACAAATATATTAAATAATATTTAAAACGGGTCACTCACGTAATTTAGTCGATTTTCGCTCGACATGTTTCGTTCTTTACGAAGAACGTCATCAGGAGCGCCCACTCGCGACAGAGGCAAGTCGTACACTGCGGGCTAATGCCCTATCTGCTCTGGTACTTGCAGCTGGCGGTGGGAGCGGCGCGGGGGGCGACACGGCGGACGATCTACCCTCGTTCTCATTATCATCGCTTTTGCCAACCGGGTTGCAAACAACACTCACTACGTCACTCGCTAAGGGCACGTTCACACAGTCCACTGACGCGGTACCCAAAACCGTTTTCCAACTGGGAGGCACTGACCAACCACAATCACGGTTGAAGTTCGGATGACGACTTATTTCAATAGCCTCCCGTATTTTCCGCTGAACTACGAATTTTTCTCTAGCCAACACGGTTACCCTATCAAACCTAATGTAGTGCGTCCCACCGCCAGCTGCAAGTACCAGAGCAGATAGGGCATTAGCCCGCAGTGTACGACTTGCCTCTGTCGCGAGTGGGCGCTCCTGATGACGTTCTTCGTAAAGAACGAAACATGTCGAGCGAAAATCGACTAAATTACGTGAGTGACCCGTTTTAAATATTATTTAATATGTTCGAGTCTCACGAGAGTTTTATAGTTAAAATTGAGTTTACAAATAATGAGAGTATTGAAGCTAAGCTGCTGAACTGGTATTAGTGTTTAGTTTTAAACTTTCCTGAAGTCCTCAACGACATTAACTTTTATTACATTACTAATTAGACATACCTTCATAAATATCGCTATTATGCATACGGTTTATATATTCCCCGTCAGACAACTGCAAAAGACGTTTAAAAAACAAAACAAATAAAATTAAAGCTACGTCGCTATACATGTAAAACCAGCACTGACCTTTGATGCGATCAAGGATGACGTCACTGCTCTGATTTGACGTCACCCCTACGGACAGGAGATACGCTCCGGTCCATGTGACTCACTCTGTATGGCCCACATGTCTTAACAAAATATAATTGAAACACAAAAGAGCGTTTGTTTTTAATTGTGACTCAATTCAAAGTGAAAGATGTAAGCGTGACGATTGTGCGCTTGGTTGGATGTTTATACCTATTTGTGTATTGTACTTGTTTTTAGTGAAATGTACCACTTTGTCGATGGTAATAAGGTTCATTCTAAATTAAAATCTTTATGGGATAAGCGCCTTATCAGTTAGCGATTTTTATTAAAAAAGATAATATTTTGTTGATACTGCTAATTCAGTTGAGCTGACAAGTTTTATCATCTCTGTCTCTACACTAAAAATATTTACAAAAATGTATTTTTATTGCAGTATTTGAACTTTCTATAGGTGCCCGTTCTGCTTTTTAAGCGACAATGTGCTGTCTCCGCGTTGGAAACTGTCATTTAGAATTTAATTGTATTTTTTTGGTAGGAGGTAAGTGCTCAAAATTTTGAATTACCTTATCAGAACAGTACCTATACTTACTTGTTATTTTCCTACGTTATCAGTACAGTATACTTGTTATTTCCCTGGTTAGTTAGTGACTGTAAACTTACATACATTATTCTCAAAATACCGTAACAGAGTGGTCAATCGGAAGGCTGTCTTCGCTGAAAAGGGCCACTCTGTTACGCTGTTTTCTAGAAAACCACTGGAAAAAAATACCTTACCGGCATGAAAAAACTATCAAATAGTCTACTTCAAACACATATATAGGTAAATGTTACTACGGTCTACTTATACACCTAGAGATATTCAGTAAAGGAGATTTGCACAACGTTCCGAATCTCCATATTTAGAATAGATATCGATTGGCACAAAAGCGGTGCTCAAAGGCGCGTTCAAAAAGGAAGCTTGTGTCGAAAGCATGTACAATATTGTAGAAAGTTGTAGAGCATTCAAAAGATGCGTGACGCGGATGTTGTCAATTTATAACTAAAAGTGACGCGTTAGAAAAATGAACATAATCTAACTGCGATGTATTTTACCAAATTTTTATTCCGAGAATAACGCTTACTCTCAGATAGTAACGTGAAATTACTATGGGATTTTGACATTAGTATCCAAGAGTAAGCGTTACTCTTGGTTAAAAAGTTTGGTCAAATCCAGCCTTAATAGTCAACTGAAAACTCCGGACGGTGAGCGGCTTCCGCAGCCTATGAACGCCTATGACGCTAGTAAATCAGTAATTTTAGGAATTATTTTTAAATAAAACTTTTAAATAAACACTTTTAAATAAAAACTAGCGTATGCAACAGTTCATAATTAGTTCTTAAAACTCTCGGGTCTATTATTACAAAACTCGACTTCGTGTCGTTTTGTAACGGCGACCCTCAAGTTTTAAGAACCCTTATTATATAACTGTTGCATAAATGACTATTATTACCGAGTTTTATTACTAGATAGTGTGGTGGGAACACTTTGAAACTGAAGTATAGTACATTACATACCAAGGCCGTTTAAGTGGGAAATGCCACGGATTCCATGTAATTGTCGGCCGAGGCGAAGCCGAGGTCGACTAACATGTGATCCGAGGCTTTCCCATTTACCGGCCGAGGTTTGTATACTATTTTTCAGCCCGACGGAGCCGGCAGGCGGCAATTTAGTTTTGCGTAAAGTGGCGCTTACCGGCCGGAGGACTGAAAAACACGTTATCGTTGTATTGAGTTCTTCCCTGACGATCCTTTGCTCGCCGCTGGCTCGCAACGAGGCTCTCCATATTTCCGCGATAATTTCCTGTCCCTATCTGAATCCACGCACCGATAAAATCACTAGCAAATTGAGGAACCGAATGTCACGGTATTTCTATTTCTATAGACTTACACGTTTAAAAAAAATGTAATTTCGACATTGACTTAATAAAAGAATAGACACACACAGCAGTTTTTGCATCGATGATGAGATGATACAAATGATAAAGGTTTCGTACAAAAAAGAGCTTACTGACGTAAGCGTTAAGAATCAAGTTCATACACAGAACTATTAACACTGTAGAAACTTTATAGGCTGTTGCCACTTAACGAAACGTCACGTTTCAAATATAACTATATGAAAAAGTGCTTTTATTGCGTAATTTTATATGGCTGATTGGGTATCCATTTATTTTATTATACCTATATCTATGAATTTCATTTGCCAGCATCCTAGGTACAATGCCTCAAGGACCTACTTTAGATTTAAGGTAGGTAGAGGTAGGTAGTTATAGTTAGGTAAGTTACACTTACTGTATATATTTCGAGAATAAATGATTTCACAATAAAATTAGAGATAATACTCACGTATTTTTAGTTACTATCCGCGATATGTTTCGAAAGGCTGAGGCGAAACGCGCACGGTACTCGACGCTTGATAATGGCATCACAGGGTGTCCGAAATATGTTGCGCATACTGACTAAAATAAAAATAAAAGTGACGATGGTCTATCCAGCATGGTTATACATACACCGTGAGTATATCGACATACTTTAACGGTATAGTCCTGACCCCATTTTACAGGCTATTATGTCATATGAAATTATCTGGATTTTACTTAGTTTAAGAGAGAATTACATGTGTCTCTAAAACAGTTTTTCATCGTGTTCAGTGTTACTACTATGAGTTTTAGGTTTGGCATACTCATTGATTTGATTGGTATTAGTACCCTTGTGCGGAACTCTCGGTGGGCGAGTCCGACTCACACTTGGCTGATTTTTTTAGGGGTGTAGCGTTAGAAATGGACACTACGATTATCTCATTTATCTCTTACTATAAGAATGTGAACAAATCCTAACTGGCAAAACTATATATTTTCTTTTAAGTGGAGGCTGCGGACTTTATGCATTTCCTGTCGCTTGTGGTGTTTACGCTGCAAAACCCTCCAGCAGACAGCAGAGGCTCTAGAAGCAGCCTGTCCATTTTACATAAAAACGCTGTTTTTAACCTCCGGCGTACGAAGAGGCACCTCTCTTCGTCCGCCGGAAGTTAAAAACAGAATTTTATTTCTTATTCAAATTTCGTGGCTATAATTATGTTGCATCGTAGCTCCCGAACGGTTGAACCGATTTGCGTGCGGTTCGTGTTAATCGGACCCCTGTGTTTTCGTACTTTTTGTTTTGTTTTGGAATAAAATCAGTCATTTTCAAGTCATTCAGCTCAAATTACAAAACGTCACAGGATCGCAACCAATATCGATTATACTACTGGTAATAAGTATAATTTCCTTACATTCTCTCAGTACGGGTTTGTTTGACCATATGTAGTTAGTCTTGTTACATTTTCTCCGTTCTATTAACAAGAGTTACAAAACGTGCGTGAAGCTAAAGACTGAACAGGCTGTCTTCCGTGCCAGGCGTCACAGCGGATGTTGTTAAACAGGGCGACTAAACGATTTACCAGAACACCGCAGCCCACAATGTGTTGAGCGGGTTAAACGTGCTGTTTTAGTCAAGCCAACGGATTAACAAGTTTGACGGTCACTAATTTGTTAAAGACGCGTAAATTGGTCGATGTTCTTAGACAAGAGATGCGTCTAATGAATCACAACTAGAGCCCGACTACATGTTGATAGCCCAGACTGCGAAAGTGTTAAGTAAATGGGGTAGCACATTGTTAGTTGTGAATTCTCAATGTAACTTGAGACTCCATTTGCCGATTTTGACCCGTAAACAACAACTCAACTTATCGTTACACACGTGTTCTTAACGTGTTTGAGTAGCTAATCTGAAATTCAGCTTTTCTGATAGGTTACATATAAAGGTATTCATATGAGAAGGCTAGTTATGCATGTACGAGTAGATAGTCTAGTAAGGTCTAGTTTAGATATACATAGTCTACATTTTCTTTGGGTGCGAGCCAAAATATTAGTCCCACGTAAAATGAATGAAATTCATGGACCTCATAAAAAGACTGTTTGACTTATTGTTTGACAGGAGAAAATTGCACAGACATTGTAATGCATTAAAAATACATGTTGTAAAATATGAAAAAAAAGTTATGATTGACTGCAGTTTTATATAAGTGTCCCCTTACCTTACCTTACCTTAAACCCTTATAGGTAGGATCCGTCCGTCCGCCCGTTTTCCCTCGCCCCCGCACAGCCCTAGGGTTGCCTACTACTAGAAATATTATATATACTGGCGGTGGCGTGCACCTGCGGGCGCGGGATGTATGGACAGCCAGTGTGTCGGTACCGACACAAGACAAAAGACGATCGATTCGAGTTCGCGCGCAGAGTTCCCTGGCGATGGTTCTTGTGTAGTCAATAGCTGTCTTCCAGAAATAATGGATTAGATATACACGTCAGTGAATGTATCCTTTATAGCGGAAACGGGAATGGGGTATTGCGGCCACACAACATGTGTGACGGAAATATAGATTACTTTTTGTTTAGACGTAGTTGTTTTTAGATTTATGAATCTATCCGTCTTCTTAAAGTTTACACCGGTCGTGTTTAGATTTAAAAATAAAAATTCAGACGGTCTAGCTGTCTCTTAAAGTTTACGACGGCCTTTTATCTAGTTTGTAGTGACCCTGCACGACGTACGATTTATAATGCTCTAATGTCACAATATTTGCAAGGAAAGCAAAATGAAAGAGACAGAAAGACGCAACAGCTCGTAGCTCTATCTCGTTTCCGTTGTTTATAATTAATTTATTGAAAACAGCTCAAGATAACTTCGCCTGAGGTTCGACGGCCTCGCTTCTAAGACCAATTGTTCCTACAATCGTAAAACTTTCGTTGGCTCATGCACTACATCTCTTCTCATCGTAATAAACACTTTATCACCTTGATTTTACGGTTGATTTTACTTTCCCAAAGCCGTACGTGATAGGACGTTTGGAAAGTTATCGCCACGGCGATGATGTTTTAACCATATGTTATGGAGCTCGTCTAAATGGATTCGCGTCAAGTTTTGATCGACTAATGGAAATACGTTTGTTTATGGGCTCTTTGAAGTGTTATATCTGTAGGAAGCAGTGTTTGGGCCAGAGGTTTCAATTAAACAAAAAAATACTGTTAAAAAAGTTACGTCCTAACCGATAAGTTTATCTGATATGAGGTACAGTCAACCAATTGGAACCCTAGGCCACTCTAGAACCATGTCAAAATTATAAGCAGTAAGAGATTTCTTGCAATCTGATTTATACCGTCACTATGACATAGTCCTACAGTGTAAGTGTGTCCGAAATAACAAGATTTTAATTAAATAACATAAAACTGACCTCACCCACTTCAATCGGTCTTGTGGTTATGTAAATTTATTGATTCAGATAACTTTGCGAAAACATATTCATTACGGCAATAAAGTATAAATCATTACTATAATACTCTGTTATTATGTTAATTAGGTAAATAACGTAGATTTAATTATAAGAATAAAAAATACTAAGAGATAAATAATTCTAGTGCGGTTTCAAGAATTATTAAGATATCAAGAGTAAAAATTAAGCATGCAACCTACGCTTTGAGTCAAATCACGTTATTTCTTCCAAGTTAATGGACTGACAAACTTTAAAGTGTTATTTTAAACGTTTACTTAACTCTTTCACAGTCGGTGTTATCAAAATCTACGGAACGTAGCATAGTCCGATTCTATCGCTCTTTTTAGGGCAATAAATAAGATCGCGCGAGGCTTTTGGCGGTCGGATCCCGGGAAGCTGGTTACTGGCTTCATGCCCATCCTTCGCCCAATACTGGTACTTTCTTGGATCCGGCCTCCCTTAGACTGGCGACTGGTTTGCGACTGGGGGTTTCGGTGTGTGCGCCACACTCATGTCCTTGTGGCACAGACGTGGAACGACTGGGACACCATGGATTGTGTTGTAAAAAAGTGCAGGCCGTTTTTCGAGACATGCATCTCTTAATGACATAATCCGTCGGTCTCTTGCCACCATCAACGTGCCTGCTCTCCTTGAGCCGACTGGCATTTTCAGGGATGATGGCAAGAGACCTGATGGGGTGTCCTTGGTTCCTTGGAGTTTGGGACGGATGCTAGTGTGGGATGCTACCTGTGTAGACACGCTGGCGCCGTCCCATCTCCAACGAACTAATGTAAAAGCGGGCGGAGCGGCTGAATGCGCCGAAATTTTAAAACGTAATAAATATAAGCGCCTGGGCAGAGAGTACCTTT
The DNA here is from genome assembly GCA_949128165.1 of Lathronympha strigana. NCBI lineage: Eukaryota > Metazoa > Arthropoda > Insecta > Lepidoptera > Tortricidae > Lathronympha > Lathronympha strigana. The sequence goes on from OX421917.1 coordinate 2,133,941, forward strand.
TTGTACCATTCGGGGTCGAAACTCTTGGTCCATGGGGTCCCAGCGCACGCAAATTTTTCGTAGAAATCGCGAAACGTCTGGTTGATGTTACTGGTGACCGAAGAGCTGGTGGCTTCCTCGCACAACGTATCAGCATTGCGATACAACGAGGAAATGCCGCCAGCATCCTAGGTACAATGCCTCAAGGACCTACTTTAGATTTAAGGTAGGTAGAGTAGAGGTAGGTAGTTAGGTAATTTACACTTACTGTATATATTTCGAGAATAAATGATTTTAAAAAATAAATAAGATTCAATAAATTGGAAGAGATATCATATATACTATAGAAAAAAAAAGCCGTGAAAGCTGGAGGTCGCTGGTTCGATTCCAGCGAATCCTGGGGACCGTGTTCATGAAGTGGTATATGATATCTCTTCCAATTTATTATTTATACATAGTAGTGTGACTACTTAAAAAGCATGAATAAAAAATACAGTGTGTATCACAACGAAGAGCAAACCTTAAAAGTGGTTGACGGGGAACTCGAGTACAATGTAATGACGTGAACACCATACCCCAGGGGCCGGGGCTATTAGTTTTTTAGTTTAATTTTGTTCTTAGTTATTTTTAATTTGTTTTTTTTTTTTGTTGGAGGTATTTTATATTGCCAATAAATATATAAATTAAATATAAAATATATACAGTAAGTTTCAAGTTATGGAAAATCTAAATTTGAAAAGTAAGATTTAATGATGGCTATGCACGAATTTTTGCCTGCAATCACTGTCCCAACAAGAAAGAAGTCTTGTCTTGATCACATCTTTATAAAATCTACATCTCGTTCGTTTGGTGCGGTTTGCCAATGTCCGATAACAGATCACGACATTGCAATAGCTGCAATTACTATTACCAATAATAAAACGTCCCATAAGTTGCGCTGTACAACAAAAATAGATTTCGCTGCAGCTGCGCAGGAGTTAAAATCTGCGGATTGGTCCAAGGTAATGAACTCAGATAATGTGAACGAAGCGGTTTCGGAATTCGACCAAATAATAGCCACAGCTTTAAATAATAACACCAGATGGATAAAAACTAGCCGCTCCAAATTTAACTTAAAACCTTGGATCACTCCGGGTTTGATAAGATGCATGAAGCACAGAGACAAGCTGCACAGTATAGCGCGAGCTGCCCCAAATGATATCACTAGTCAGATTATTTATAAACGATACAGAAACTTCTTTGACAATCTCCTGTACAATCTGAAAAACGATTATCAAAGTAAACAATTGACGGAGGCCAGGCATAAGCCAAAGAAACTGTGGCAAACAATAAGAAATGTCTGTCAAACCCAAAATTCCAATATTTTCGCCAATGTACTTACAACATTGGCTACCACACCGAGAGATTCTCTTAACGTCTGTAATCACCATTTCGCGACGGTAGGGAAAAAACTTGCTGTTGATATACTTCACAGATTGGGTGAGACTGAATCATCCTTAGCAGCCAAAATAAATTTGTATGACTCAACTCTTAACTCTATGTTTTTCTGCCCAACAGACGTTTATGAAGTTAACAAAATTATATCTGATCTTAAATCTGACAGTGCTCCAGGTCCTGACTCTGTCAAACCACGATTTCTTAAAGAAATAAGTAAGACTATCGTTGAACCTCTAACTTACATCTGTAACTTGAGCTTGATTTCAGGCTGTTTCCCAGATCGATGGAAACTTGCGCAACTTTCACCTATTCACAAAACAGGACCTAAAACTGACCCTAATAATTATCGCCCCATATCTCTACTCAGTATATTTTCAAAAATCCTAGAAAAAATTGTAAATTCACGTCTTACAACTTTTCTTGATAAAAATAAAATTCTCTCAGACAACCAATTTGGCTTTAGGAAGGGAATGTCAACTGAAGCTGCAGCCACTCAATTGTCTAATAAAATATCGTACTCTCTAGATGGTGGCAATAAATGTATGGGGGTATTCTTGGACTTATGTAAGGCCTTCGATACTGTTTCTGTGGATATCCTACTTAGAAAGCTAGAAGCTTCGGGCATAAGAGGGATATCTCTCGATTGGTTCCGTAGTTACTTGTCTGATAGGCGCCAGGTTGTGAAGGTAGGAGAGAACAGTAGCGATCAATTGCCGGTCTCTTTTGGAGTTCCTCAGGGCAGCATTCTCGGCCCTATGCTTTTTCTCATCTACGTGAATGACCTCCTTAAACTTAAATTAAATGGAGCCGATATAATATGTTATGCAGACGATACAGTTGTGTTATTTCATGGGAGAACGTGGGAACAAGTTTTCGGTGTCGCTGAGGGTGGGTTAAGAGACGTTAAGTTGTGGCTGGATAATAACCTTCTTACCATCAATGTAGCCAAATCTAATTTCCTTACTTTGACTAAAACATTAGCCTCTGCCGCTCCCTCGGACAAAAAGCTAACCATACACGTTAATAACTGCCAAACACTGATAAACGGCTCCACTTTATGCTCGTGTGATAGTATAGCCAGAACAGAAAAAGTCAAATACCTGGGTCTGATAATTGACGACAAACTCTCCTTTAAACAGCACATTTTGGCACTATGCAGTAGGGTGAGAAAATGTATCTACATAATGAAAAAGCTTCGCTGTTGCACCTCACACCATGTGCTACGCATTGTTTACTATGCGCTCTGCCAAACAATTCTACAGTATGGTATTATAGTTTGGGGCAGTGCCGCAAAAAGCATACTGTTAGCCCTGGAAAGGGCGCAGCGCGCGGTTATAAAAGTTATGTTGCGAAAACCGCTCCTTTCCCCAACGGACGCTCTGTATAGGGATTCCAAACTTTTAAGCGTAAGACGGCTATATGTGTTGAAAGCAGTTACTCGAGCTCACATGATTATTAGTAAGTTGCCTAATTATATTCAACTTCTGACCAATCGCAATTTCATGGTCCCTCTTCCAAATTTCAGATCTACTTTTGCCAGGCGTTCACCTGATTATATGCCCCTTCGCATTTATAAAAACGTCTCTAAATTACTTGGTATTCAGTGTTGCCCACTCGGTAAAATGACGAAAATTGTAAGAAAATGGCTAGTGCCCCTAACATATCAGGATACGGAGGCTCTCCTTCTAATCAGTTAAATGTTCCTACATGTTCGTGTACACACAACACACACACACACACACACACACACACACACACACACACACACACACACACACACATAATAGATAGCTCGCGTTTATCTTGTTATCTAGATAACTTCTAAACTGTTGTATCATAATTTATCTCACTGTTTAATGTCCAAGTCCAATTAGTTTACAAATGTACCTATCGCACTCCAGGGTCCCAAGATACAGGCTCAGCCTAGTTTGGGGTCCGCCGGACAACCCATTTCATGTTTTTTGTTTATGTGTAAATAAATAAATTTTTAATTTTAATTTTAATGAAATAAATTAGGTACTATTGCCATATCTTGCAAATAGACCCATACTGGGGCTATACCACGAAAATTAAACCATTGAGGATTTGTATCTCCATCTCTGCCACACTTGCGTATTGGAGTGACAAAGAGGTTTTCCCGTAAATGCCAATTTTCGATGTTCGATGACACAGAAACGAGATAAGTGACAATCAAGTTCTCTTGGAACGTAGACTGTCATATCGTCTTAAGATCTTAAAAGTTGTAAGTTTTGAAATTAATTTAGTTTCCAGTTGGATGTTTTAGGATCAATATTGATAATTCATGCATTGAGGGGTTAAAACGTCTTCACTATGGTTGTCAGGACAAGACGCGCGTTGTCGTTGTTGGTGTTATTATTTTAAGTTAACCACAGTTCATTGAAGCGTTATGATATAGCGTTACAAGTATATTTTTTGCCTCATCCAATTATAACGTAGACGAATGTATGGGTTTTTGCGCCTTGTTAATTGAAGTTCAGGGGCCGGCTTAATGGGTGTACTGTGCCTAACAAAACATTCTGAGGGTCTAACTGGGGACCGTGAACGAAAGTTTACTTTCCTGTCGCACATACACCGTGGACTCCAATCATTTTTTTTTAATTTAACACTTTAGAACGGATTAATCGCATTTTCACAGGGTTAAAATGATGACAGTCATCATCTTAACCCTGTGAAAACGAGTGCTGTAAAGGGCTCGAAACGTAGGGTCATGGTGTTAATAAACGTGATTAATCCGTTCTAAAGTGTTAAATTTCAATGAATAACAATCGCGGTAACAGAAGATAATATTATTTTATTTTTTATTTTTGTCTTAGTCTGACTCTGTTGTGATCAATGCCAAAAAAGTCAAAGTCAGTAACTTTGTAACATTGTTACAAGTTTTCGTACGCATCCCGGAATTCACGGAGCACTTAAGGAAATGCGGTAGAGGGCGGTCACTACTTTGAGGTTTATTCTTATGGCGGAAGTGGCTTAGATTAAAGTGTAGTGGGGTGATTCATTTCCTTAGTGATGTGATGGGACGTTTTGTTATTTTGTTTTTAATCAAAGTGCACTAACATTTTATGTTTTTAGTAACGATATAATATTAAGGGTGGTTAAAGATGAGAAAATCACTTGGAGGTTTTTTCTTTATTCGATTTGATTCTTTTACACGTGTAATTAAGTTTTGATGAGACCTAATGAGTAGAGTATGTCTAGGATAATTATTAAAATTTAAGAATTAGTGTAATAATTATCATTGAAAAGGGAACCCGTACGCGATATGACAGTTCATTAATATTTGTCCAAGTTCATTCAATGCGCCCAGCCTTTACGACATTATACTTGTATCTTCTCTCATTGGACTACTGTACCAATCAGGCAGTAGCCGCCCATATACCGGACAATCCGTCGGATCGGCATAGCGGGTATGTCCGCTGGCATCCGCCGAACAAATTTTACGTACAGTCAACCCATTGGAACCCTAGGCCTTTGTAGAACTATGTCACAGTGACGCTATAAATCCGATTGTAAGAAATCTCTTACTGCTTGTCATTTTGACATGGTTCTAGAGTGGCCTAGGGTTCCAATTGGCTGACTATACATTCATTGTCAAATCCAGCAGATATGCCCGAATATATATGTCCGGCTAATTATGTTAAAACGTTTTATTCAGTTATGGCAATTAATGTAGGCCGCGGTTGACCACAATTTGTTATTGTGAAAAAGAAACACGACAAGTAGGTACAATTATTACATCCTTATGAATGACGCAATACTGATAAATAAATGAAAAATAGTACATTACGATACGTTTTACAGTACATACGATACAAGTGCGAGAAGGAGGCAATTCGCAATGAGTGGCGATAAAGTAAAACACGACCGAAGGGAGTGTTTAAAATCGAAACGAGTTGCGAATTACCTCTTCGCACGTGGGTCGTACAACGTTTTACAGTACATATGGCACTTTTAAACTTTGACGTAGGCATATAAAGTACTCATCGCACTAGTGCGTACTGTAAAAAACATTACGGCACTGGTTCATTGTACCTAATCATATTATTACATGTTTACCTCGTTATTCATAGCACTTAGCAAATCTCTATCAAATGTTGTCTCTTCCTAACAAACATAAATGTCAAAATGACGGAGAGCGCTGTTATCAATGGAATTTAGATTTAAGCGACGTTTATAAATAACGCCATTAGTTTTCTTAGAGCCGGCTCCCACTTGTCGGATGTAATTTTTATAATATATATTTTATAATTTAATAAAATGTCGTTAATAGTACATTACTGCAGAGCCCGTGAAGTAAGAGATTGCTGGACGAGTTCGGAGTAGACGGCCGAGTCGTAGACGAGGCTGGACAAAACGAGTCCTGCAATCTCTCTTCCGGCCGAGGCTTGCTTGCGTGCTGTTCTCAAACAATGTGAGGAAATATTAAAATTAAAACAACTACTAGGTAAATATTTAATAAGGAAAATATAGTTTAATTTGCCGCCTTTTTATTTTTTTAAACATGCCAGTTGAATGAGCTATTCAAGCACAATTTTTAACCGCACATAAACCGCACATTTTAAGTAAGTAGTCTAGTCTAACATAGTTTAAGACACTTTGTTATTAACAATTTATGGACCTACGGTGTCTGAAATAAATAAATTTGAATTTGAATAAATATACATATAACCATAGAATTTGTTTTTTTTTAATGTCGCAAGTATCTAGTGGTCGTTGGCTGTATGTAATTTTTCCTGTTCTCACATTGTCAGTTTAGTGTTAGTACGTAAATTTAAGCAAAAGTTAGAGCAGCGGACAATAATGTTTCGTTCATACTTACGCCATAAATTACTTTACGGCCTAAGGCCAAGAAATAAATGTGGGGAGCCATAAACAAGAAACTTCATGTCTTAATTTCTTGACATAAATGCATACATTTCCGATCATGTTTGAGAAAATTACTGTTGCTGATGACTGTACTCGAATTAAATAAACAAAACAACGCACTCGTCCTTCCCGGCCCATCTATTAATATAAATGTGCCAGCGGTTTAGGCTTCTTATTGTCCGTCCTACTGATCTTGTCACGCGAAGTTCATCGCATGCCGAACCAAATTGACCCTAATGCCTTGGCACTAAGAACCAATCTTGTGTGTGTACGTAGTAATTAACGGTGAAGGTCGAAATTATAGAGATGCTTTTCATGCTTTTGTTATACTTTCGAATGACTAATTGGTACTATGGAGGTGTTTTCGTTAGTAATTTCCATGCTGCGACGTCCTCCAAACCTCCAACGTGATCTATCGTGTCCATTTCAAGTTTAAGATACTCATTCAACTCAGAATTCAACCTTCTTTCATACCTACATAAATTACTTTCAAGCTAGAACCAAAAAACTGAAAAAAATACCCAAAATTTGACAGTTTGGTACTTGGTTCTAAAGTAGGGTTGCCATACGTCCCGGTACGCCGGGACATGTCCCGGTTTGGAGCATGATGTCCCGGCGTCCCGGCCGATAAGCAAATTGTCCCGGTTTAAAAATGATAATAGTTATTTACTTCATTTAGTAGGGGACAGGACTTAATTTAAAAAAATACCTACAATAAACACGACTAACTATTAGGCTAATCGTACGTGGATAGAATGACTTAAGCGCTGACCCATGTCCATTCACTTTTTACGAATTTACATTAACAGTGTCAAAACAAAATCTCCTTTCAGTTCCTCGAGCTTTTTCACTATTTGTTAAAAAAAACAACTTCCAAAGTCGCGGGAAATAGCAGACATAAGTTATATTCTTAGCATCACCATTAGTATGTTAGCCTGTCTTGAATTACTTTTCATTACTCTTAGTAAAAGATACTATCCCCGAATTTCTGTAAAAATGTTCGTTCAAATATAGATAGAACAGTTTCTTGTCGCGTGCGAGCAGAACTTTGAACAGCTGAGTAAAAGAATAAGACATCGATTTATTTATTTAACTGTAGGATCCCTGTCGTTGGCATCATTTTGATACATAAAATATTTGTTCGCTCCTTTTTTGCGATCCGTTATTTTGACTAAGATTGTACGTGTTCTGCAACATTTTTCATTCCTTGTTTAATTTTCATTCAGCGTGTTTGGTGGCCGGGCGTTGACACTGTTAATTTAAATGAAAATTTACAAACCAACCGATTAAGATTCTAAACTAACCAAGGAACCCTTATTGACTTAGTCTCGAGAACTACTAAAGCTGCCGATTTGAATTTGAATAGTTATAAACAAGGTTAAATCAGACACATTGTCAGAGGGTTTATTACGTATTTTCAATGTTAAATGCCCGATAAAAGAGGGAACAAAAATTAAAAATTTAGGGGCATCATATATCATATCATTTCATGTGGGGTATCATTTGAAAGGGTTTGATTTTCAAATTCAAAAAAAATTTTTTACAGTTATTTTATTTACTAACGGTAATGTAAAAATAAATACCATCCCCCATATCTACGAAGTTTAGGAAGGAAAACAATATGTTTTTTTTTACACAACGTTAACATTATGATAAATGTAACAGTAAAATATAATATTATACCTATCTCCATTCATATTTTTTAAATAAAAAAAATCTCTCTTATGAACTTTTGAATTTTAACCGCCTTAGATTGTTTTTTTTTATTTACTTAGGTATATGAATTCATGGTGTCCAAAAAACGATTTAAGTACGTGATAAAAAAATGACAAAAACAAACTCGCATCCTAACTATGCCGAAAAAAACGAGTGATACATGGGACTGACGTCAAATTTCTACTTCGAGTTGCAATTGCAACTAAAAAAATTCACGGAACCCTCAGTGCGCGAGTCCGACTCGAACTTCGCCGGTTTTTTATTAAATGTCCCGGTCTGAGTCCTCACGTTTATGGCAACCCTATTCTAAAGTCAAGTTCAACTCCTGAAATTGTGCAAACTCGGTTGCCACGTCTTTAGGATCTAATGAAGGCATTAAAACGATATCCCGCATGCTGGGAATTAATTCCTGGAAATTATCTAATTTTCTTGTCCTACGACTAGTGTTCGCCAACTAAACTTATATTTTATAAACGCTAAACTCTGGGTTAGTTGGCTCACCCCGGTTGATAGCCGTTAGGTACATAATGCGTTGTTTCCACAATTTGGGTTTGCCCATCTCATTTGTGTTCCTAGAATAGTATTTTTACGTACTTCCCGATTATAGACGGCGGTTTGATCGCTTTCAGCTTTATTGCCGAGCGTGAGTAACGCTCTGTTTGGATATCGCTTGTTAAAATAGATTTATTGGGCGCCGGCCGGTGTTCCTTCAGCACACTTTACTTAGGACATATTGACCGATTGTAAACCTTAACGCGTACTAATAAGACTCAAGAATGATAACTAAAGTATCTTCCACGGTTCATACAAACTACGACATTTAACAGACCACAAGTAGATCTTATACCGCGGAGATAGGGATCACAATTGGTCAGTTATGTTGGCGGCTCTGTTTGGCACTTACGCCCTTTTGAGTAAGTCTGTTTAGTGTTAATGGTGTTCTGGCGTTGTGCGGTTTTCCGCCAGGGGTGGGCATTAAGCGATCGTTTCTTCCTTGTGTGAATTGTTTTTGTAAAGTTGTCTAATGAAACCTGGCAATCGATTAATATTGAGGCTGGCATATTTGAGAGCACAATATGCTTTGCCTTACATTGGAGATTTTTTTTTTACAGACATACCTACTTAAAGCAAGAGAGATGCTTAGGATATTGAAATTACATTTAACAGAACTAGCTTGTTTCATGATATTGCCGATGATACTTGATGATTCGATGAAATCACAGAAAAGTATATCTACATCTACTACTATCTACAAAATTATTGTCTGTTTCGAAAATTTTGTCAAATTTGCTAAAAAGTGACAACATACGATAATAAAGATTTTACGCAATCGACGATCAATCAAGTGAGGTAGGGCACAGCGAAACGTCATCTCGCTTGAATCTGGAGCAGCCTGACTGGGGAAGTACCTCCACCTTACAGAATACCGAAGCCATAATAACATCACTACTTACTTTGTAGGTATGTGGTGTTGTGTTCCTCACGGTGAGTAAGGTTTCCAGAGCTCCAATCCCCCCAACCTCCCCCTTAATGACGATGACAGCGCAGATTAATAAGCTACCCCAGGAGGGTACCAGCTGCTCTAGCGCTGGAGAATCCCTTTCTGGGCTTCCATGCTCAGGTACTGTCGTGCCTGAGCGTGGACGCCGAGAGCGCCCCGTTTCGTACTCTGGGGGGGGCAAATCCGCGCTCCGCCATCCGCCATCCTCCCGAGGCAAGAGCAAGAAAAGAGCGTACTCCCACCTTAAAGGCCGGCAACGCACTTGCGACACCTCTGGTGTTGCGGGTGTCCATGGACGACGTTAATCGCTTACCATCAGGTGATTCGTTTGCTCGTTTGCCCCCTATAGCATTAAAAAAAAAAAAAAAAAAAGACGATTTCGTGTAACAATATAATGCAATGATAATATTATATTGCAGTACCTAATAAGTAAATTACTAATACACATGAAAATCCAAAAAAAATTAGTCGGAAACTGAGTAGGTACTTATTAATAAAACAAAAATTACTAGACTACACTATAAGAAATCATTATTCAAACTTCAGGTTTTGAATGTGCACGCCGTTACTAGGCCAAGTATGTTTAAATGCAGCCCGTCGATAAGGATTCAGGTGTTTCATATCGCGGAACGAATAGGTGAAACGGTGCCGATTTCCATAATAACGTAATAATCATAAACGAATGCGCGGAAAATGAAATACTCGTTTCATTGGGCTGTATGTATGTTTATGTACTTATACGTAAAGGAATACGAAAATAGACTGTAGTAGTTTTGTGCCAGTCTTGTTCAAGAAGAAAGTTGTAGTAATCCTTTGTAAAAGGTAAATGCCGTGCAGAATTTTGGGGAATGTCAAAAACGTTTTAGGTAGGTACTAACTCTTTTTGTTTTACTTTATAGGCAAATAAATAGCTATGTTTAAAATTATGATAAAATAGAAATAAAAAAATATAAACTTAAAACTAAGCTGCCTTTATTTTCAAAATATGTACAATAAGTGTAACTTACCTAGCTACCTGCCTCTACCTACCTTCAATCTAAAATTGGTCCTCGAGGCATTGTACCTAGGAACGTCTGGTTGATGTTTCTGGTGACCGAAGAGCTGGTGGCTTCCTCGCACACCGTCGCAATCCATCCCATCGCAATGCTGATGCGATAGTTGTAATGCCGCCAGCATCCTAGGTTAATGCCTCATAAATTTAAATTGATGTCATATACGAAAGGAAACACTAGAAGTTCTTTGAATAAGAATCTTTAGAAGAAACTGGATTACTGAATTAAAAATAAACTCTACAGAGATATAAACGTCGTGAACCAATTTCACAAATCAGTATGTAAACAAATCTTTTCCATCCTCTCAACTTCTCGACTAACACATACGTTATGCGATATACATCTCCGACAACCTCGGTAAACACAATTAGGAATATAGGTTGGGAATCAAGAATAACCAAATGGGCGGGAACATAACCTTGGCTCGGTTTTCTCCCATGTTCCTTGGTTTAAACTTCATGGTTCCACCTTCAAGGCTGCGCGTTGTCCATCAATCTTTATACAACGCTAACTGTTTTATATATTTAGATAAATTACAGTTGTATTACTTAACTACTTTCGTATTATCTATGTATTAAAGCCTCGGTGGGCCAGCGGTAAGGCTCGAGACTTTCAACCCGAAAGTCGCGGGTTGAAATGTCACCGGCTCTTACCAATGAGTCTTTCGGAAATTATATACGAAATATCATTTGATATTCACCAATCGCTTTTCGGTGAAGGAAATCATCGTGAGGAAACCGGACTTATCCCAATAAGGAAAGTTTACCCTCTGGGTTGGAAGGTCAGATGGCAGTTGATTTCGTTAAACTAGCGACTGCGCCAAATCTTGAGATTACTTGCCAAAGCAGACCCTAAAAAAATAAAGACATAGAACCGTTTAATGATGAATTTAATTTAGGACCAATCTTTGCAATTATTTTCTATCGAGCCGTCTTCGAAATATGATAAATTTTAACATATAATTTTTTTGCATTATTAAAATACCTAGTTTTTCTTGAAACACTGCTTAAAAAACATGAATTAGGTGTTGTCAGCCCCTTAAGTTAATAATGAATCTGTGTTCACACAATTTCTAATCCTTTCCCCCGTTTTTATATGAAGGAAGAACCGTCCAAATTTAATATACTTATATATAAGTATGATGAACACGAACAAGGTACCTATTTTACAAAAACCCATCTTCCCTGTTCATAATGTTCACAAAACTCGCTCCTCGTTTTTCAAAGCGCCTCGAACTTTCTCTGTCGGCGAAAGTACAGACAAAAGAGGATTCTCAAAGGCACTTGAGATCCTGGCGCGTTAGCAATCTGGGGAATGAAATAACTTCGCATTCTATGCTGTTGAGATACTTGTACATGGTTGTAGCATTTGCCTTTATTCTGCTATAATTAACAAATACAACGTACCTAAAATGTTTGCTTCAAAAGGGCCTACCGCGGACAACTGAATTACCCCAAAAGAGATCCCCATAACGGTAGGAAGAGCCAACGTAAGTAAGTAAGTAATCATTTATTTGTATACGTACCTAATATTCCATCGTCACCGTCTCAATCAGCCTCCCTATCTTTTCTCTGCGACGAAAGTACGACACTGAAGATCCTGACGCGTCAGAAATCTGTAGAATGAAATAACTTCGTGTTTCGTGCACTTCGGATACTTGTAGAGTAATTGTAGTAAATGCCTTTATTGTGTCCTACAGGAAACATCCATCTTACGTATAGTATGGGTAGAATTGTTGGTATGGATTCCCAAATATATTATTAGGTATAAATGTGTTTGTAATACAATATACAATACAGAATGTTAAAAGGCGCGGCGCTGTGCTGGAAACTGCGGGCCTACCACGAACATCGAAAATTGGCATTGACGGAAAAACCTCTTTGTCACTCTAATATGCAAGTGTGACAGAGATGGAGATACAAATCCCCAATCGTTCGTTTTTCGTGGTACTAGCCCCGAGTTAGGTTTTAGCCAATTAACGCGATAACAACGTCTAGTTATTTTTAACTGACCTCAAAAAAGGAAGACAATTCAACTTTGTCTGTCTGTTTGTGTGTTTGTGTGTTTGTTTGTCTGTTTGTCAATTCGACTTTGTCTTTTTGGTACTTTTTTTAATACATCGCGTAAATCTACTCCGTCAATTGTGAATTTATTTTTATGATTATTTTATGACTTTTGATTTCTTTCTTCAATAGATACCTTTGGGGGTAGCAAATGGATCTTGTTTCTGATCTCATGATAAAATCCTTATGGAACAGGAAAAGGAATATGTGGTTTTGGTACTGATACACCAATCTTATGTAACTCAAAACTATTTTCTTTCGGAAAACACAAATTTTCATAATATAATACGTCAGGCAACTAAAGAATATAAAATACTACAAAATTGGTATGTTTTGTGTTCAACACAGGACAGCAACTTAGTAGAATGGAATGCAGATAAAAACCCAAAACAAACATCTACTTTTCTTCGATTGTAAAGTAAAATGCAATAATATGGAACACAGCTCCGCCATTTTGGATCTAGGCACTAATTTGGCGAGCTCGTATGACGTGAGTCATGGTCATTAGCGGTTCGACAATGGAAGGATTTGTTTGAGAGCTGTGTTATTCCGAGATTCATATACCACAACGGTTATTATTACCATCGCCAACACTGTTAACAGACCATTTGTAATCTCTATGGAATTTTCGGGTGTTGCTGTTTGTACAGTCAGATATATTGGAATCACGAGTACTATTGATTAAAAAAAGAAGAGTGTCCCTTTTTTTTGGTCAGCTTCGCTTCGTAACGCTGGCTGATTGTTTTTGTATGGAAAATCGAGGACACATTCTCTTCAAAATGGCACACTTTTTAGGGTTTTTCTGTAAATGCCCAAATACTACGTATGCCAGATTTGAGAAAGGGCCTCTGGGCATGGAGCCGAAGATGTTGGCTGCGTTACCCCGCTGCGGAGGTATCGCGCGAGCTTCCCCGGGACCCCGCATTTGCAGCGGTGAGAGGACACCATGGGGTTTAGTGGGTAGGGGGCCCTCTTTACAGCCTCGAGTCCCACATAACCGACCGGGTTGCACACCACCTTAGACCCGGCGGTATGCGTAAATGCATTCCCCATGTAAAAAAAAAAGTAACTTCCAGCTCATCGGTCACCAGCCACGTCGCTGAGTCTTGCTTACCGAAAAGACTCAAAGCGCCCGGACCCCATGGACCCAGGGTGTCGATCCCAAATGGTACGAAAATGTAATCGGCGCCGAGATCGCCGTTCTTTCCAAATATTAACATACAATCAACTATTGAGACAATGGACAACATACAGACTTTCTGCGAATGAAGGTCAATTTATAAACATATGCCCTTTGTCTTTTCAAAATAGTTTATGAGTTCTCGTACAAAAATAAGCCCTTTTGAAAAGACAGTGTAGACATACTGGTATGAAAACCTCTACTACGCACAAGTTTCCCTGCAAACTACTCCAGAGAACAGTAATAATAGCAGCTTAATTACTAGACGGAACTCCCTGGCGCCGGGGCCTCGGATGAATGGCAGTAAAGTCTGCTGCATCTAGGGTTGTCATATGGACAAATCAATCCTGACATCGCTCTAAAACTCCGGGCATTTCATGTAACAGAGATTTGGCTCTGCGGACACTGCCATTAATGCGTGAGTTACAATACAATGGTGTCGAGCAGTAAAACACAATTTTTGAATGAGGTCAATTTTAAAATCCTTACTTGTCCAGAGAAATCCTGACATGTGGCAACATTGGCAGCCCTAGCTGCATTGTAATTCCCTGTATGCAGGCTAATAGGAGTTTTATTCCACGAGCTTCAGACTTAACATAAGTTATTTAAAGATAATTTATCTATATATACAAAGATAGTGGAAACTAGTAAATGTTCAGACGTTAACAGGGAAATGTGAGACATCTCCCAATATAGGTACGTGCGTTTTAAACGAAAAATTATATGAATTGTTTTTCTGTGAAACTCGTTTCATTTAAGTAAGTATAATGACTACTTACTTAAATGAAACGCGTTTCATTCAATTCAACAATAATACTTGAAGTAAAAGTACAAGGACTGGATATTATGTAGGCATATGAAACATTTTTTGCGAAACGTAATTTTGTGAAACTTTTGTCTGCGAAACAATAGAACACCGTCACGTCACGGGGTACCCTCATATGGCAGAATAAATATATATTGACAGAAATACATTCGCATAACATAACTCGCATTTTAACGTATCGCAGCAAATCTTTTAGGAGAAAATACTTTCGCAGAAATATATACTTATTTAATATTAATTTGGCAGAATGCAGAAAGTGGGTTAGATCAGGGTTTCTTGCCAAAAAAACTGCGAAAAGATGAATTCTGCAAATCAATAGTATGCGAAAACCAAACGCAAACGTTACCTCTGCCATAAATTATTCAGCGAATCGAATTTATGACAAAAAAAAATCTACAAGACAGTAGTGAATCGCCGCAACACTCGTAATGCTTTAGATTTATTAAATCGAGCACTCCCTTCCAACAGCGACTTCCGTCGCTGACTGTACGTCAGTCATACTCCATAGAGCACTACAATGCAAACGTTTACTCCGGTAACTGTTTTTTTCCCTCAACATTCCGGTCCTACGCAAGTTCCCTCTGTTGTAACTAATGCATGGGCTCATTTGACTTCATTAATATGTGTACACTTTTGCACCTTGATACAAGGAATTAATTACATATTAATGAACTCGATTGTACTATCGCTACGCTAGCACTGTTGATCGGCCATTATCCCTATCGCAACGCCATAGTCTTACCGATTCAGCACGCTTACCACGAACATCGAAAATTTGACGGGAAAACCTCTTTGTCCCTCCAATATGCAAGTGTGACAGGGATGGAGATACAAATCCGCAATCGTTCGACGTTCGTGGTATAGGCCCAGGATCTTGATGCTTGTATAGTCACATCTATGAATATGTATGTATACACTTCGGAACTTGTTTCTGGGGAAGAAGGTTTAAATTTGAATACAGGTGTATATGTATTTACGTAGCCGACCGTACTAGATAGATCGATGATGTATGTGCAACAACCGCTTATACGGACTATTACATTATGCCACTGGCAAATTGGTGTTCATTATTCAAGAATATAAACATGTTCACTTTGCGTAGACAAACGTTAACTAACTAGTGGGATGCGTAGAAATGAAGCAACGCAAGTCAAGGATTACAAAGCGTGGTCAGTGGAAGTATAGTATTTCGGTTTGATTTTTGGCCAATAAAGAAACAAATAATGATGTTGTCATCATTTTCCGGAGTATGACAATTAGAACAGTCTCTTTGTGATTATACCTGGATCATCACAGTGTAAGTGCCAGTAGTGTCTAGGTAAAAAGTAAATAGCTACGTTTCAGTTCTTAGAATCACGAGCACATTGCGAATTTTTTAGATTAAAACCGCAAATATACCATTTAATTTAAAGCTGGTACACATAAAGTAACAGTATTTTCCTCCTTTTATTTCACAAATTTACAATGACTACAATATCGGTCCAAAGCCAACCGTAAAGACGAAGTTATCCAATTATGGTGAACTGGGTCAACGCATGATGGAAAACTCTGTGCCAATAGTCGTTGCTACTGCCGAAATTGCATATATACAGTGTCCTAAAACTTTCATTAACCCTTAAATGCATGATGATGCATTTGTGACACAGAAACGAGACAAGTGACAATGAAGTTCTCTTGGAATGTAGACTTTGTCATATCGTCGTAAGTTCTTAATTTGAAATGAATTTGGTTGTCACTTAGGATGTTTTAGGATCAATACTGTTAATTCATGCATTTAAGAGATAAAAACAAATGAAGGGGCTGAAAACAGCCAAGTCAGCGGACACTGTCTATTTGTCGGCCGGCCTGGTTTTAGAAGGATAAACGCGAAAATTATTTGAATAAAGAAAACCGTGGACTATTTGTGAAATGCTCTTTCGCGGTTTAGATATAATTATGAGCATAATGAAATTGTGATTTGAATTGCAGGGGCCTTAGTCAAACAAATAATGACATAGTAGGTAACCATTTAGGTAATTATCATTTATTCTATATCGAGCTGATTTCGTCTACGGTCTTTGAAATATGCATTATGATTACTCGTATTAACATATTTATATTTTATTGCAATGTTAAAGTTTTTCTTTAAAAACTGCTTAAACATGAATTAGGTATTGTCAGCCCCTTCAATCACTTTATTTATATATGTCGCGATAGGCGCTCCGTGCAAGTGATCCTATTGGTTCTAAAAGTTCAACTATAACAAGTCAATATTTTTTTTTTGCATATTTAGAAGGCAACATTAAAAACAGCAACACAACACTGGACCTAGACCTTACGTCATTGCAATAAGGATGGCTTTTGGTCAGTTAATAGTATAAGCGACGGTACATACAGATGTTTGCTTACGTTCAAATATTGCAAGTTGGATAAAAGCAAGCTTAAGTCCTATTAATACCGCTGTAGGAACACTAGGAACATCTTCATTCACGTTGTCACGTTCCGCACTTGTACTTCCGTCCTAATCGGAGCTACCGTATTGTTGCTCACCAGGCGGCACCACTCATGCGTGGGTCCTGTATCAGTATGAGAGAAATGTCAAAGTGACGTTTGAATTGTTCCACTACCACCCCTAGCGGAAAATCGACTCGCGGTAATCCTCTTTCGCTCAAGAAATTCTTAAAGCGCATTTTATAAATTCATGCCATACTCACGACGCCATCTATCGGAATTCTGCTGAACTAGTACGACTTGTTGCAGGACGAAGAGTCGCTGGAGCCGCGGCCGGTGGCCAACATCACGCACCACAGCATCATGTACGCGCCCAAGTGCCTCGTCATAGTATCGCGGCAGGACTACCTGGACACCTTTCGGGTAAGGGCAATGGAGCTTAAAACTATGGAGGTTTTTGTACCTGATACCTTCGGTGCTCATGTGCACAAACCGAAGTTTTGTAAGAGCCCCGCTATTGAAGACAACAAAACACAACGATCTACACCCGCCATGCACCTTTGTGCTTTCTTTCTTCTTTCTTTCTAAAGTATGTCCGTCATGCTCCTACCACTACTTTGGCAGGAGCGAGACGGACGTACCTACTTTAGAAGCACTCAGTCTCTAACGCCTCCGGCTATTTACAACTTATGGTAAGCACACTTGAGTTATGTTCGGTATCACCTCAAATGTAGTTTAACTGGAATTCACAGCGTTCCGCGAAACGGAAATAGCCGTGACCAATTGACAATGCTCTGACATTTTTACAGCCGTTTCCAGAATGCATACAATACAGCTCTCAATTTGATATTCGAGCTACGATTATACGCTGTAAAGTTAATTAAAACTGACGTGATTTGGATATAATTGCGTCAACCTCGGATGGATGCCCCTGGTCGTGAAGAGTTTCCTTCATAAATCAATCGAAATATGTCTGACTGAGCCGTTTTAAGCAGAAACGTAAACGAACGATACCAAATTTCTCAGTAAGATACGAAGAGTGGAAAAATTAATGACCTCGCTCTTCCAACTGAGCTACCGAAACCACACCTGTAGCCCCGAAATTCTCCACCATATCCCTCGTTAGAAGAGGACTTTCTGATTCCATAAGTAAGACAGGTTTCATCTGTTTTTCAGAATTGCTTAGGCATAATCTACACAGTATGGGTAGAGAACCTTGGCGTGCCCCTGGAGACGCTGGTGGGCAACCTGTTGGGGTGTGTGCTTGTGCCTCCGGCGGGCGGGCCGCAGGTGCGGTTCAGCATCGGTGCTGGTGATCGGCAGGCGCTGCAGCCGCCGGCGTCGCCGCCGCTGCCTGTTACGCACACCTCCGTGCACATGCTGCTGAGGCTACTGGGTGAGTAGGTGTGGAAGGTGTGTGATGGTTTACTTGCTGGCGTGCGTGCTAGTTCCTCCAGCTGGCGGCCCGCAAGTGCGGTTCGGCATTGGTGGGGGCGCTGCAGGCGTACGCACACGCCACTGAGGCTACCAGGTGGTGTAGAAGACCCTGGACAACCTGGGGCCGGTTTCTCGAAAGCTAGTGATTTGTAATAAAAGTAGAAGTCTCTGTTTAACTTATTTTATTAGACAGAGACTTCCCCTTGTATTACAAGTTAAGGAGAAACGGAGGAGTTAAGCGTCGCGACCGATCGCCAAGATTTGTAGGCCCACGTGATTGCTTTGCGTAACTCTCGCATTGGTCTCACTGATCGTTAGTCAATTGTTTCCAAGCACTTTATCTACTGCAAATCTACTGCTTTATTTAAACGGCCTCCCGACGGCCGGCCGAGGTCCCGGGTTCGAATCCTGGTCAGGGCATTTATTTGTGTGTTTATCACGATTATTTGTTCCTGAGTTATGGTTGTTTTCTATGTATTTAAGTATTTATATGTATCTGTCTATTATATGTATCGTCGTCTAGTACCCAGCACAAGCCTTATTGAGCTTACCGTGGGACTAGGTCGATTTGTGTAAGATTGTCCCACAATATTTATTTATTTATTTAATCATCCATGATTCTCAATTCCAGGCATCCACAACTCGGTGACCCTCTGGTGCGCCGTCATGTCCGAACACAAGGTCCTGCTGGTCTCCCTCGCGGCGGCCCGGCTCGCCGCCGCGTGTAGAGCCCTCGCGGCGCTCATGTTCCCCTTTCGTTACGCACACGTGTACATACCATTGTTACCGTCGGGGCTGGTCGAGGTGCTGGCGACGCCGACGCCGTTCCTGATAGGAGTACATTCCAGTTTGAAGGAGGAGGTCTCCGAATTGGTAAGTAATTTAACATTCGTTTGTTATTTTATTTTAGCTTAATCTGAAGTTTCCATAAGTAAGACTGTTAAACCGAAAGGAGGAAAAAAAGACTTAGTTTTAAATGTATCTCAAACTTTTCTGTTCAAGATTCGGCTTCTCCCAATTTTTACATATGTTTTATACCTACTTCTGTTCCCTAATATAATAATAAAACAAGGTATTTTTGTACGGAAAACTTGATAATATATTTGGTCAGAATAATTTGAACGTAATGGTCATATCAGAGATTTTTTCTCTTCGTTTATTTTCTATTCGGAATAATTAAAACAGGTAGATTCACAACGATTACACAAGTTAGTGCAGTTTTTGTGACGACAGCAGCTTATGGACACGATAAGACTTATTACAGCTTATTTCTTTTTTTTTTCAGCTAGACGTAATAGTCGCGGACCTGGACGTGGGCTCCCTCCACATCCCGGCCGGGGTCAACATCCCCCGCCCCGACGGCAAGCTCCTGTCGTCCCTCCAAGAAGACCTAGCGTTGGTCTTGCAGCCGGAGCTGCGATCAGCTGACTCAGCCTTCGCGCCTCCACCGCCGGCGGCGTCACCGCCTCATATGCTGGACAAGGAAATCAGGGCCGTGTTCATGAGGACCTTGGCGAAGCTGCTGCAAGGATACAGGTCAGTATATCAAGTGCTACTCCAGCACTTCTGTCTGTCAATTAGATTACAGACAGCAATATATACAATGTATTGTAACGCTGTCTGTGGTATTCCATAAGACCACCATAAAGCGATGCTCCTATGGATTTTCATGCAATATATTAACTTTACGACTTGCCTCTGTCGCGGTTAGTCGCTCCTGATGACGTTCTTCGTAAGGAACGAAACATGTCGAGAGAAAATCGACTAAATTACGTGAGTGACCCGTTTTAAATATTATTCAATATATTAACCTATGGACCTCTGCTTGTAATGAGTAATATGTTGTCTGGAATAAATAATTTTTATTTTTTATTTATTTTATTAAAACCGTATTTTTTATTTTATTTCTATTTTTGGCATACGACCTGTTCCACATTCTGCCACCTTACGAATTATTTTAGCTGTCGTAGAAAAACTAGCGTATGCAACAGTTCGCAATTGGTTCGTGACTTCAGTAAGGTGTGACCGTAAGTTTTTTCTCATCATCATCATCATCATTTCAGCCGAAAGACGTCCACTGCTGGACATAGGCCCCCCCCAAAGATTTCCACAATGACCGGTCCTGCGCCACCCGCATCCAGCGGACTCCTGCGACCTGCACCAGGTCATCAGTCCACCTTGCGGGGGGCCTACCTCCGCCCCAACGGCCATCGGTTCTACGTGCAATGTGCCCCGCCCACTGCCACTTAAGTTTAGCGACTCGGAGAGCTATATCGGTTACTTTGGTTCTGCTAAGGGTTCGGTTAAGTTTTTTCTAATATATTTTATTCCGTTCCAGGCATTGCCTCACGATAATCCGCATCCACCCGTCGCCGGTGCTGACGTTCCACAAGGCCGGGTTCCTGGGCAGCCGCGGGCTGGCGCAGTGCCCGTTCGCCGTGCGGCTGCTGGACTCCATGTTCTTCAACGGGCTGGTGGCGGAGCGCGGCCCGCCCTGGCGCCCCACCGACATATGGGACGAGCTGGTGCAGTGAGTCCCAGTTTATTTATTTATTATTTATTCAAGGAGATCCAACAGCTAGTAAAACAACTTAAATAGAGACACAGAGCCAATTATAGAAACTCACAAATAGATGTTGTATAAAAAACAGTCACTTAACACATACTCAACGACGCGAAGCACACACATGCAAAATATAAAGTAACTTACAGCCCTCGCTTACTCTCAAATATGCTACATCTATGACAAGATTGACAATAGGTACTACGTATAAAAGAAGATAAATAAAAATAATGATAGAAAACAAAAAAAGATACGAACCGCTTGTAAATATCGATACAGGATACTGCATACAAACGTCTTATTAAAATATGTTTCAGTTAATTTACGCCTCACAGAAGGAATTATACAATTAAATATATCTACATCAAGCTCTTTCGTTAAGTTATTCAAGTTACGGCTAGCATGGTTTATGATTAAGTGTACAGTTCAGGAGCATTCCAGGAGAATGTCGATTACGGGATGCGATTCTTCTCCTGCTTTCGCGGCAGACGCCCTAACCACCCATTTATTATAAATAATGAATGATTTGATTCGTGCTTTAAAATTGTTTTTCTACTCCAGCACTTCTATCTGTCAATTAGATGACTGACAGCGATATTTAAAAAGTATACGTTATAACGTTGTCTGTGGTATTCCATAAGAACACTCCAATGGATTTTCATACAATATATGAGCACTGTTGTTGTTTTTTTTTATTTCTATAGTGGGCACAACATCTTCCCTATTCTGCCACGTTTCTAGATTTTGATTTTTACGCTATTTTAGCTGTCGTCGAAAAACTAGGGTATGCAAGAGCTCATAATTAGTTCTTAAACTCTCGGGTCTATTATTACAAAACTCGGCTTCGTGTCGTTTTGTAACGGTGACCCTCAAGTTTTAAGAACCCTTATTATATCACTGTTGCATAAACTACTATTATAATAAATATATTGATTCGTGTTTTTAAGACACTACTTTGTATGAATCATAAATTTAAACGGACGGAACGGACGAAGGGTAGCAGTAAATATTACATCGGCGATAACGCTCTTCAGCTATTAAAAACGGGATTACATTTTTTTTTTTTTTTTATAACAAATGGGCTTACTCTTGGCCACAGACTAGCCGAAAGCAAAGACGTGGCCTACGATGGAGCGAATTTACGTGTGTCCATGAAAAAAAAATGACCATAGGCTACGTGACCAGGTGGCCTAGAGGTAAATGCGTCTGCCGCAATTGCAGAAGACGCGGGTTCGATCCCCACCTCGGGCACTGGATGCCTCGGTCACTTTTTCCTACGTGACATCTATTTAAGCATCATATTTCCAAGTTGTTAGTATTACCCAAGATCTATACGGCTATAAATAAAAAGATAAATATATGTTGTAGGAATCTGCCAGAACAACTGCGGTTGGAGTCACTGAATCCGAACTTGGAACTGCAACACATACAGGACCTCGCGATGCAATTACAGCTGAATGAGAATCCTAACCCGCAGGTTTGCCGTTTTTGCTTTGACCGACTCCAAGAATTTAGGATGAGTGTTGACGACCGGTTGGCGTAGTTGGTAGTGACCCTGCCTGCTAAGCGGATGATCCTGGGTTCGAATCCCGGTGAGCGCATTAATTTTTGTGATGAACATAGATTTGTTCCTGAGTCATGGATGTTTTCTATGTATGTATGCATTTGTATAGTATGTTGAAGTTCATGAGGACCAGAGGAAACTCCTAATTTTTTAAATGGCTCATGTTATATTTCTTCTAAAGCAACTAAAGCATTTAATTTCAAAAGCATACATTTTCACATTTATTGAGTTTTTTTCTTCAAAATTACCTATAAATATAATCTGACCATCAAATTAAGAAGCATATGTCCGCAGACGTACCAGCAGCGTATCCTCCGGCCGCCAGAGGGCGCGTCGGCGCGCATTCACCAGCCGCCGCTGCCAACGCTTGACCCCGTGCGAGTCAAGGAGGTCATCGATGAGGTCACCGCCAGGAACGCGGAACATCCCAAGTGAGCTCACTTCACCAACCTATACCACGAAAATCGAACGATTGCGGATTTGTATCTCCATCTCTGTCGCACTTGGATATTGGTGTGACAAAGAGGTTTTCCCGTCAATGCCAATCTTCGATGTTCGTGGTAGGCCTACTGAGTAGAACCTAACTCAGCTGTTACCACAAATGTACACTCTATGTCTCTTTCTAGTTTACAAGCCTCTGTTTGCGGCCCTTAATAAGGTACGGGGATGCAAGTGGAAAAAATCCGTTTTTTTTTACTTTGTATGGAGATAGGTGGCGCTTAGCATACATCTACCGTAAGAAAGTACTTCTTAGCCTTTCGAGATCCGTACGTCAAAAATTTACACGCAATTTTTAATGGGAGCTAACGTATTGTCGCTCACCAGGCGGCGCCAATCATGCGTGGGTCCTGTGTCTGTATGGAAGAATTGTCAAAGTGACGTTTGAAATGTTCCCGCAGGACCCACGTTCCACTAGCGCCCCTAGCGGAAAATCGACACGCGGTAGGCCTCATTGCGACACTAATTAATTGAGGTCTCATTTAAATTGTCAAGGTGGCTCCCCAGGGAGCCGACGGGGCTTGGAAGGTCAGTAAGTGGAGTCTCAAGTTAGATTGAGAATTTACCACTAATAATGTGCTACCCCATACTTAACTATTATTGATAAGCACATGTCTGCGAACGATACCAAATTCCTCAGTAAGAAAGGAAAAGTGAACCAGCCCATCGCTCTTCCAATTGAGTTATCCGTGGCCCCGAATTTCTCCACTATAACCCTTGTATGCGCCTGAGAAAATAAAAATGGGAAAATATGTGAATGGCAAGTGCTTTTAGGAAAGGAAGCTATTAACTCTGTAACGCATGTCATATAAAAAAAATTGTTGAAATTTTAACTTTAATACCTCTCAATAGAGTTCAATATCGTAACTGCTATTTATCGCTTCGTATGCAATAAAGGGTTAAGCAAAAATAAGGTGCTAAAAATTGAGAATGGAATTAATCCCGACTCTAAAAACAATTTCCGGAAAATACAGTACACACTCGTAACGTCAAATTGATTGAGGCTTTAAGGGCCTACGCTAGCTGACGCGGATTACCCGGAACGGACGCCCTTCTAATAAGAGATTGTATGAACAGCGCTAAGTGAAGCGGGCCCACGGAGCGGGTGCGCCATACTAAATCACCCGCCGCGTGCACCCGCGTCAGCTAGCGTCACAAAACAGAGAGACTAGTAGAAGCGTAACGTAGGCGGGAAGCGTGTGGCAATTGTACGCAGAGCTCCGCACACTCGCACCACAGATAGTAGCCAGTTAGTCACGAGCGCGCAACTATGATCGTGGTTTGGACAATAGTGAAAAAAAAATATGCAAAGATGCCTTATTGTGCGATTTCAGAGTGTAAAAACAACAGCCGCAAGCAAAATATTGCCGACGGAGGTGTTTCACACCACCGGTAAATCTTATATTGTGCATACTTTAATATTTTTTCAAATAATGTCGTCTTCCGCGAAAAAAAATTTCGGCTCAAAATAAAAACAACTTTATGTACGAATCATAAGGTCGTTTTTTACTAAGCATATAACTAGAGAACTTTCTAGAATATCGCAACGATAGCGGGCTACTATACGCTACTCCATTAACCAAAACGTGTAATAATATGCCTATCTCTGTCACTCCCGGTAAAACTACGTACGTGGAAGGGAGAACGAGGATGCGCCATCTTTTGGGGTGTGGCTGAACTATACTGTGTTGTAAGATCATAATAGTTCAGCTACTCGATGCCAGGTGACACCTCTTCCTTTGCAAGTTAAGTGTGGATTTCGAAACGTCGTAAGTGATAAAATGAGTTGTATAATTTCAACGTTGTTTCATTAAACATTAAGCTTATTTTTGAATAAGATTTTGGGGCCAATCATTTTTTAGATACTGTTGTGTGCGTGTTTGAGGCTGTGTGAGTGTGGGCAGTGTGGCGACATCCGTTCTCCTAGTAATCCGGTCGCAGGTCACTTCTACTAGTCTCTCTGTTTTGTGGCTAGCGTAGTTCCTAAAAGTACGGGCCCTGACTACGGTAGTCGCTCGCCTATACCCGCGTTAAGTTGTGTTTGTGTCAGCCTGTACAGCATGTCCCGTTGCAGGCTCACGGCGCTGCGCGCGCCCGTCCCGCGCATCGTGCCGCCCGCGGCGCCGCCGACGGGCGCCGCCGACGCCGGGCACATGCTCATCACCAACTCCGCGCGCCGGCTCGAGGTAACATCATCCTTACTATAGTCGGCGTTCATCCAACTTCCTAACAATGTAAACAAACCGCCATATTGATTGTACTAACCTAACTTTTATGTTTTTACTGAAATCTCCAACATTAAATTATTGATCTTACATTATAACTAATATTTGAAACTGGCTAATTACCATGTATGTTTGTTTTATTGAACACCCGATATTTCGACACTGTTGCAAGCAATATATATTTTTCTACTCCAGCACTTCTATCTGTCAATTAGATGACTGACAGCGATATTTAAAAAGTATACATTATAACGTTGTCTGTGGTATTCCATAAGAACACTGCTCCTATGTATTTTCATACAATATATGAACACTGTTGTTGTTTTTTTTTAATTTCTGTAGTGGGCACAACATCTTCCCTATTCTGCCACGTTTCTAGATTTTGCTTTTTACGCTATTTTAGCTGTCGTAGAAAAACTAGGGTATGCAACAGCTCATAATTGGTTCTTAAACTCTCGGGTCTATTATTACAAAACTCGGCTTCGCCTCGTTTTGTAACGGCGACCCTTAAGTTTTAAGAACCCTTATTATATCACTGTTGCATAAACTACTAATATATTTACATTATACTTAGAATGCAATGGTCATGTTAGCTTAAAATTGAAATAACTTTGACCCAACACGAAATAAATCGCAGTCATTTGCCTAAACAACACGCCACCCCGCCATGCTGTTTTTAAATTTGACCAATCCGGATGAACGCGTCAAGCGGGGGCAATCTAGCGCGAAAATATGAAATGCGCTTATAGTGAATCCGTGTAAAGCGAGGTCGCGTATACCGGGGTATTGTATTACTGTACACTAGGTTTGTACAACAAATTAAGAAAAATGTCCGCTTAGTAAATTGAACAGTCTGAATTCATGATGTTTGCTGTTATCGTAAAGAAATTAGGTTTATAATATTGTTTTCTGTTACCGCGATTGTTGTTGATTGAAATTAAACATTTTAGAACGGATTAATCGGGTTTATTAACACCATAACCGTATGTTCCGAGCTCTTTACAGCACGCGTTTATTGAAATTAAACACTATAGCGGATTCATCGCGTTTATTAACACCATGACTTATTTACAGCTCTCGTTTTCACAGGGTTAAGATGATGATGAGTTTGCACGTGTAATTTTTTTGTTTGACAGGATGAATTCTCATTCTCCCAGTCATCATCTTAGCCCCGTGAAAAGGAGTGCTGTAAAGGGCTCAGAACGTACGGTCATGGTGTCAATAGATTAGATTAGATTAGATATCTTTATTTCTTATTGAAAATTACATGTTATTTAGTGTTATAAATATCACAAATTCACAAAAAGATCGTCAAGAAAACAAAAATAAAACAAAAATAAACGCGCTTAATCCGTTCTAAAGTGTTTAATTTGAATGAAATAAGATTTTCAGCCCTCCGGTCGGTAAGCGGCACTTTACGCAAAACTAAATTGCCGCCTGCCGGCTCCGTCGGGCTGAAAAATAGTATACAAACCTCGGCCGGTAAATGGGAAAGCCTCGGATCACATGTTAGTCGACCTCGGCTTCGCCTCGGCCGACAATTACATGGAGTCCGAGGCATTTCCCACTAAAACGGCCTTGGTATGTAATGTACTATTGTTTAGCATCCGTTGTCCGATCACTAACGAGCCGGTAACGCAGGTGCTGCGCGCCTGCGTGGCGGCCATCTTCGAGTGCCGGTACGCGGACGCGCGCAAGTCGTTCCCGGCGGTGCTGCTGGCGCTGCGCGCGTGCGCCGCGCGCGCCGCCCTCGCGCGCGACCTGGCCGCGCGGCTGCCCAGCAACAAGCACCTGCTGCACCACCACCAGTTCGAGCTGCTGGTCAGGTAATGCGACTGTCTATATATACGTTCCCGGCGGTGCTGCTGGCGCTGCGCGCGTGCGCCGCGCGCGCCGCCCTCGCGCGCGACCTGGCCGCGCGGCTGCCCAGCAACAAGCACCTGCTGCACCACCACCAGTTCGAGCTGCTGGTCAGGTAATGCGACTGTCTATATATACGTTCCCGGCGGTGCTGCTGGCGCTGCGAGCGTGCGCCGCGCGCGCCGCCCTCGCGCGCGACCTGGCCGCGCGGCTGCCCAGCAACAAGCACCTGCTGCACCACCACCAGTTCGAGCTGCTGGTCAGGTAATGCGACTGTCTATATATACGTTCCCGGCGGTGCTGCTGGCGCTGCGCGCGTGCGCCGCGCGCGCCGCCCTCGCGCGCGACCTGGCCGCGCGGCTGCCCAGCAACAAGCACCTGCTGCACCACCACCAGTTCGAGCTGCTGGTCAGGTAATGCGACTGTCTATATATACGTTCCCGGCGGTGCTGCTGGCGCTGCGCGCGTGCGCCGCGCGCGCCGCCCTCGCGCGCGACCTGGCCGCGCGGCTGCCCAGCAACAAGCACCTGCTGCACCACCACCAGTTCGAGCTGCTGGTCAGGTAATGCGACTGTCTATATATACGTTCCCGGCGGTGCTGCTGGCGCTGCGAGCGTGCGCCGCGCGCGCCGCCCTCGCGCGCGACCTGGCCGCGCGGCTGCCCAGCAACAAGCACCTGCTGCACCACCACCAGTTCGAGCTGCTGGTCAGGTAATGCGACTGTCTATATATACGTTCCCGGCGGTGCTGCTGGCGCTGCGCGCGTGCGCCGCGCGCGCCGCCCTCGCGCGCGACCTGGCCGCGCGGCTGCCCAGCAACAAGCACCTGCTGCACCACCACCAGTTCGAGCTGCTGGTCAGGTAATGCGACTGTCTATATATACGTTCCCGGCGGTGCTGCTGGCGCTGCGCGCGTGCGCCGCGCGCGCCGCCCTCGCGCGCGACCTGGCCGCGCGGCTGCCCAGCAACAAGCACCTGCTGCACCACCACCAGTTCGAGCTGCTGGTCAGGTAATGCGACTGTCTATATATACGTTCCCGGCGGTGCTGCTGGCGCTGCGCGCGTGCGCCGCGCGCGCCGCCCTCGCGCGCGACCTGGCCGCGCGGCTGCCCAGCAACAAGCACCTGCTGCACCACCACCAGTTCGAGCTGCTGGTCAGGTAATGCGACTGTCTATATATACGTTCCCGGCGGTGCTGCTGGCGCTGCGAGCGTGCGCCGCGCGCGCCGCCCTCGCGCGCGACCTGGCCGCGCGGCTGCCCAGCAACAAGCACCTGCTGCACCACCACCAGTTCGAGCTGCTGGTCAGGTAATGCGACTGTCTATATATACGTTCCCGGCGGTGCTGCTGGCGCTGCGAGCGTGCGCCGCGCGCGCCGCCCTCGCGCGCGACCTGGCCGCGCGGCTGCCCAGCAACAAGCACCTGCTGCACCACCACCAGTTCGAGCTGCTGGTCAGGTAATGCGACTGTCTATATATACGTTCCCGGCGGTGCTGCTGGCGCTGCGAGCGTGCGCCGCGCGCGCCGCCCTCGCGCGCGACCTGGCCGCGCGGCTGCCCAGCAACAAGCACCTGCTGCACCACCACCAGTTCGAGCTGCTGGTCAGGTAATGCGACTGTCTATATATACGTTCCCGGCGGTGCTGCTGGCGCTGCGCGCGTGCGCCGCGCGCGCCGCCCTCGCGCGCGACCTGGCCGCGCGGCTGCCCAGCAACAAGCACCTGCTGCACCACCACCAGTTCGACCTGCTGGTCAGGTAATGCGACTGTCTATATATACGTTCCCGGCGGTGCTGCTGGCGCTGCGCGCGTGCGCCGCGCGCGCCGCCCTCGCGCGCGACCTGGCCGCGCGGCTGCCCAGCAACAAGCACCTGCTGCACCACCACCAGTTCGACCTGCTGGTCAGGTAATGCGACTGTCTATATATACGTTCCCGGCGGTGCTGCTGGCGCTGCGCGCGTGCGCCGCGCGCGCCGCCCTCGCGCGCGACCTGGTCGCGCGGCTGCCCAGCAACAAGCACCTGCTGCACCACCACCAGTTCGACCTGCTGGTCAGGTAATGCGACTGTCTATATATACGTTCCCGGCGGTGCTGCTGGCGCTGCGAGCGTGCGCCGCGCGCAGCGCCCTCGCGCGCGACCTGGCCGCGCGGCTGCCCAGCAACAAGCACCTGCTGCACCACCACCAGTTCGAGCTGCTGGTCAGGTAATGCGACTGTCTATATATACGTTCCCGGCGGTGCTGCTGGCGCTGCGAGCGTGCGCCGCGCGCGCCGCCCTCGCGCGCGACCTGGCCGCGCGGCTGCCCAGCAACAAGCACCTGCTGCACCACCACCAGTTCGAGCTGCTGGTCAGGTAATGCGACTGTCTATATATACGTTCCCGGCGGTGCTGCTGGCGCTGCGAGCGTGCGCCGCGCGCGCCGCCCTCGCGCGCGACCTGGCCGCGCGGCTGCCCAGCAACAAGCACCTGCTGCACCACCACCAGTTCGAGCTGCTGGTCAGGTAATGCGACTGTCTATATATACGTTCCCGGCGGTGCTGCTGGCGCTGCGAGCGTGCGCCGCGCGCGCCGCCCTCGCGCGCGACCTGGCCGCGCGGCTGCCCAGCAACAAGCACCTGCTGCACCACCACCAGTTCGAGCTGCTGGTCAGGTAATGTGACTGTCTATATATACGTTCCCGGCGGTGCTGCTGGCGCTGCGCGCGTGCGCCGCGCGCGCCGCCCTCGCGCGCGACCTGGCCGCGCGGCTGCCCAGCAACAAGCACCTGCTGCACCACCACCAGTTCGAGCTGCTGGTCAGGTAATGCGACTGTCTATATATACGTTCCCGGCGGTGCTGCTGGCGCTGCGCGCGTGCGCCGCGCGCGCCGCCCTCGCGCGCGACCTGGCCGCGCGGCTGCCCAGCAACAAGCACCTGCTGCACCACCACCAGTTCGACCTGCTGGTCAGGTAATGCGACTGTCTATATATACGTTCCCGGCGGTGCTGCTGGCGCTGCGCGCGTGCGCCGCGCGCAGCGCCCTCGCGCGCGACCTGGCCGCGCGGCTGCCCAGCAACAAGCACCTGCTGCACCACCACCAGTTCGACCTGCTGGTCAGGTAATGCGACTGTCTATATATACGTTCCCGGCGGTGCTGCTGGCGCTGCGCGCGTGCGCCGCGCGCAGCGCCCTCGCGCGCGACCTGGCCGCGCGGCTGCCCAGCAACAAGCACCTGCTGCACCACCACCAGTTCGACCTGCTGGTCAGGTAATGCGACTGTCTATATATACGTTCCCGGCGGTGCTGCTGGCGCTGCGCGCGTGCGCCGCGCGCGCCGCCCTCGCGCGCGACCTGGCCGCGCGGCTGCCCAGCAACAAGCACCTGCTGCACCACCACCAGTTCGACCTGCTGGTCAGGTAATGCGACTGTCTATATATACGTTCCCGGCGGTGCTGCTGGCGCTGCGCGCGTGCGCCGCGCGCAGCGCCCTCGCGCGCGACCTGGCCGCGCGGCTGCCCAGCAACAAGCACCTGCTGCACCACCACCAGTTCGACCTGCTGGTCAGGTAATGCGACTGTCTATATATACGTTCCCGGCGGTGCTGCTGGCGCTGCGCGCGTGCGCCGCGCGCAGCGCCCTCGCGCGCGACCTGGCCGCGCGGCTGCCCAGCAACAAGCACCTGCTGCACCACCACCAGTTCGACCTGCTGGTCAGGTAATGCGACTGTCTATATATACGTTCCCGGCGGTGCTGCTGGCGCTGCGCGCGTGCGCCGCGCGCGCCGCCCTCGCGCGCGACCTGGCCGCGCGGCTGCCCAGCAACAAGCACCTGCTGCACCACCACCAGTTCGAGCTGCTGGTCAGGTAATGCGACTGTCTATATATACGTTCCCGGCGGTGCTGCTGGCGCTGCGCGCGTGCGCCGCGCGCGCCGCCCTCGCGCGCGACCTGGCCGCGCGGCTGCCCAGCAACAAGCACCTGCTGCACCACCACCAGTTCGAGCTGCTGGTCAGGTAATGCGACTGTCTATATATACGTTCCCGGCGGTGCTGCTGGCGCTGCGAGCGTGCGCCGCGCGCGCCGCCCTCGCGCGCGACCTGGCCGCGCGGCTGCCCAGCAACAAGCACCTGCTGCACCACCACCAGTTCGAGCTGCTGGTCAGGTAATGCGACTGTCTATATATACGTTCCCGGCGGTGCTGCTGGCGCTGCGAGCGTGCGCCGCGCGCGCCGCCCTCGCGCGCGACCTGGCCGCGCGGCTGCCCAGCAACAAGCACCTGCTGCACCACCACCAGTTCGAGCTGCTGGTCAGGTAATGCGACTGTCTATATATACGTTCCCGGCGGTGCTGCTGGCGCTGCGAGCGTGCGCCGCGCGCGCCGCCCTCGCGCGCGACCTGGCCGCGCGGCTGCCCAGCAACAAGCACCTGCTGCACCACCACCAGTTCGAGCTGCTGGTCAGGTAATGCGACTGTCTATATATACGTTCCCGGCGGTGCTGCTGGCGCTGCGAGCGTGCGCCGCGCGCGCCGCCCTCGCGCGCGACCTGGCCGCGCGGCTGCCCAGCAACAAGCACCTGCTGCACCACCACCAGTTCGAGCTGCTGGTCAGGTAATGCGACTGTCTATATATACGTTCCCGGCGGTGCTGCTGGCGCTGCGCGCGTGCGCCGCGCGCGCCGCCCTCGCGCGCGACCTGGCCGCGCGGCTGCCCAGCAACAAGCACCTGCTGCACCACCACCAGTTCGAGCTGCTGGTCAGGTAATGCGACTGTCTATATATACGTTCCCGGCGGTGCTGCTGGCGCTGCGCGCGTGCGCCGCGCGCGCCGCCCTCGCGCGCGACCTGGCCGCGCGGCTGCCCAGCAACAAGCACCTGCTGCACCACCACCAGTTCGACCTGCTGGTCAGGTAATGCGACTGTCTATATATACGTTCCCGGCGGTGCTGCTGGCGCTGCGCGCGTGCGCCGCGCGCAGCGCCCTCGCGCGCGACCTGGCCGCGCGGCTGCCCAGCAACAAGCACCTGCTGCACCACCACCAGTTCGACCTGCTGGTCAGGTAATGCGACTGTCTATATATACGTTCCCGGCGGTGCTGCTGGCGCTGCGCGCGTGCGCCGCGCGCGCCGCCCTCGCGCGCGACCTGGCCGCGCGGCTGCCCAGCAACAAGCACCTGCTGCACCACCACCAGTTCGACCTGCTGGTCAGGTAATGCGACTGTCTATATATACGTTCCCGGCGGTGCTGCTGGCGCTGCGCGCGTGCGCCGCGCGCAGCGCCCTCGCGCGCGACCTGGCCGCGCGGCTGCCCAGCAACAAGCACCTGCTGCACCACCACCAGTTCGACCTGCTGGTCAGGTAATGCGACTGTCTATATATACGTTCCCGGCGGTGCTGCTGGCGCTGCGAGCGTGCGCCGCGCGCAGCGCCCTCGCGCGCGACCTGGCCGCGCGGCTGCCCAGCAACAAGCACCTGCTGCACCACCACCAGTTCGAGCTGCTGGTCAGGTAATGCGACTGTCTATATATACGTTCCCGGCGGTGCTGCTGGCGCTGCGCGCGTGCGCCGCGCGCGCCGCCCTCGCGCGCGACCTGGCCGCGCGGCTGCCCAGCAACAAGCACCTGCTGCACCACCACCAGTTCGAGCTGCTGGTCAGGTAATGCGACTGTCTATATATACGTTCCCGGCGGTGCTGCTGGCGCTGCGCGCGTGCGCCGCGCGCGCCGCCCTCGCGCGCGACCTGGCCGCGCGGCTGCCCAGCAACAAGCACCTGCTGCACCACCACCAGTTCGACCTGCTGGTCAGGTAATGCGACTGTCTATATATACGTTCCCGGCGGTGCTGCTGGCGCTGCGCGCGTGCGCCGCGCGCAGCGCCCTCGCGCGCGACCTGGCCGCGCGGCTGCCCAGCAACAAGCACCTGCTGCACCACCACCAGTTCGACCTGCTGGTCAGGTAATGCGACTGTCTATATATACGTTCCCGGCGGTGCTGCTGGCGCTGCGCGCGTGCGCCGCGCGCAGCGCCCTCGCGCGCGACCTGGCCGCGCGGCTGCCCAGCAACAAGCACCTGCTGCACCACCACCAGTTCGACCTGCTGGTCAGGTAATGCGACTGTCTATATATACGTTCCCGGCGGTGCTGCTGGCGCTGCGCGCGTGCGCCGCGCGCAGCGCCCTCGCGCGCGACCTGGCCGCGCGGCTGCCCAGCAACAAGCACCTGCTGCACCACCACCAGTTCGACCTGCTGGTCAGGTAATGCGACTGTCTATATATACGTTCCCGGCGGTGCTGCTGGCGCTGCGCGCGTGCGCCGCGCGCAGCGCCCTCGCGCGCGACCTGGCCGCGCGGCTGCCCAGCAACAAGCACCTGCTGCACCACCACCAGTTCGACCTGCTGGTCAGGTAATGCGACTGTCTATATATACGTTCCCGGCGGTGCTGCTGGCGCTGCGAGCGTGCGCCGCGCGCAGCGCCCTCGCGCGCGACCTGGCCGCGCGGCTGCCCAGCAACAAGCACCTGCTGCACCACCACCAGTTCGACCTGCTGGTCAGGTAATGCGACTGTCTATATATACGTTCCCGGCGGTGCTGCTGGCGCTGCGCGCGTGCGCCGCGCGCGCCGCCCTCGCGCGCGACCTGGCCGCGCGGCTGCCCAGCAACAAGCACCTGCTGCACCACCACCAGTTCGAGCTGCTGGTCAGGTAATGCGACTGTCTATATATACGTTCCCGGCGGTGCTGCTGGCGCTGCGCGCGTGCGCCGCGCGCGCCGCCCTCGCGCGCGACCTGGCCGCGCGGCTGCCCAGCAACAAGCACCTGCTGCACCACCACCAGTTCGACCTGCTGGTCAGGTAATGCGACTGTCTATATATACGTTCCCGGCGGTGCTGCTGGCGCTGCGAGCGTGCGCCGCGCGCAGCGCCCTCGCGCGCGACCTGGCCGCGCGGCTGCCCAGCAACAAGCACCTGCTGCACCACCACCAGTTCGACCTGCTGGTCAGGTAATGCGACTGTCTATATATACGTTCCCGGCGGTGCTGCTGGCGCTGCGAGCGTGCGCCGCGCGCAGCGCCCTCGCGCGCGACCTGGCCGCGCGGCTGCCCAGCAACAAGCACCTGCTGCACCACCACCAGTTCGACCTGCTGGTCAGGTAATGCGACTGTCTATATATACGTTCCCGGCGGTGCTGCTGGCGCTGCGCGCGTGCGCCGCGCGCGCCGCCCTCGCGCGCGACCTGGCCGCGCGGCTGCCCAGCAACAAGCACCTGCTGCACCACCACCAGTTCGAGCTGCTGGTCAGGTAATGCGACTGTCTATATATACGTTCCCGGCGGTGCTGCTGGCGCTGCGCGCGTGCGCCGCGCGCGCCGCCCTCGCGCGCGACCTGGCCGCGCGGCTGCCCAGCAACAAGCACCTGCTGCACCACCACCAGTTCGAGCTGCTGGTCAGGTAATGCGACTGTCTATATATACGTTCCCGGCGGTGCTGCTGGCGCTGCGCGCGTGC
Source organism: Lathronympha strigana (assembly GCA_949128165.1). Lineage (NCBI taxonomy): Eukaryota > Metazoa > Arthropoda > Insecta > Lepidoptera > Tortricidae > Lathronympha > Lathronympha strigana. Next base: position 2,168,632 of record OX421917.1, read on the forward strand.
GCCGCGCGCGCCGCCCTCGCGCGCGACCTGGCCGCGCGGCTGCCCAGCAACAAGCACCTGCTGCACCACCACCAGTTCGACCTGCTGGTCAGGTAATGCGACTGTCTATATATACGTTCCCGGCGGTGCTGCTGGCGCTGCGAGCGTGCGCCGCGCGCAGCGCCCTCGCGCGCGACCTGGCCGCGCGGCTGCCCAGCAACAAGCACCTGCTGCACCACCACCAGTTCGACCTGCTGGTCAGGTAATGCGACTGTCTATATATACGTTCCCGGCGGTGCTGCTGGCGCTGCGCGCGTGCGCCGCGCGCGCCGCCCTCGCGCGCGACCTGGCCGCGCGGCTGCCCAGCAACAAGCACCTGCTGCACCACCACCAGTTCGACCTGCTGGTCAGGTAATGCGACTGTCTATATATACGTTCCCGGCGGTGCTGCTGGCGCTGCGCGCGTGCGCCGCGCGCGCCGCCCTCGCGCGCGACCTGGCCGCGCGGCTGCCCAGCAACAAGCACCTGCTGCACCACCACCAGTTCGAGCTGCTGGTCAGGTAATGCGACTGTCTATATATACGTTCCCGGCGGTGCTGCTGGCGCTGCGCGCGTGCGCCGCGCGCGCCGCCCTCGCGCGCGACCTGGCCGCGCGGCTGCCCAGCAACAAGCACCTGCTGCACCACCACCAGTTCGACCTGCTGGTCAGGTAATGCGACTGTCTATATATACGTTCCCGGCGGTGCTGCTGGCGCTGCGAGCGTGCGCCGCGCGCAGCGCCCTCGCGCGCGACCTGGCCGCGCGGCTGCCCAGCAACAAGCACCTGCTGCACCACCACCAGTTCGACCTGCTGGTCAGGTAATGCGACTGTCTATATATACGTTCCCGGCGGTGCTGCTGGCGCTGCGCGCGTGCGCCGCGCGCGCCGCCCTCGCGCGCGACCTGGCCGCGCGGCTGCCCAGCAACAAGCACCTGCTGCACCACCACCAGTTCGAGCTGCTGGTCAGGTAATGCGACTGTCTATATATACGTTCCCGGCGGTGCTGCTGGCGCTGCGCGCGTGCGCCGCGCGCGCCGCCCTCGCGCGCGACCTGGCCGCGCGGCTGCCCAGCAACAAGCACCTGCTGCACCACCACCAGTTCGAGCTGCTGGTCAGGTAATGCGACTGTCTATATATACGTTCCCGGCGGTGCTGCTGGCGCTGCGAGCGTGCGCCGCGCGCAGCGCCCTCGCGCGCGACCTGGCCGCGCGGCTGCCCAGCAACAAGCACCTGCTGCACCACCACCAGTTCGACCTGCTGGTCAGGTAATGCGACTGTCTATATATACGTTCCCGGCGGTGCTGCTGGCGCTGCGCGCGTGCGCCGCGCGCGCCGCCCTCGCGCGCGACCTGGCCGCGCGGCTGCCCAGCAACAAGCACCTGCTGCACCACCACCAGTTCGAGCTGCTGGTCAGGTAATGCGACTGTCTATATATACGTTCCCGGCGGTGCTGCTGGCGCTGCGCGCGTGCGCCGCGCGCGCCGCCCTCGCGCGCGACCTGGCCGCGCGGCTGCCCAGCAACAAGCACCTGCTGCACCACCACCAGTTCGACCTGCTGGTCAGGTAATGCAGCTGTCTTATGTACTCTGACAACCAAACGAACGCACTAACATATTAATAGTACATCTCGATGCTAGTGCGGAAAGTATGTCATTACTTCACGAGCCCCGAAGTATCTTGCCACGAACCGTAGGCGAGTGGCAATACTAGGGACAAGTGAAAAATGACATATCCGCACGTGAATCGAATGACGTTTTTCAATACAGATGCGAAAAAAATTAAAATACATGAGAACAAAATATTGTCTTCTGTTACCGCGATTGTTATTCATTGAAATTAAACACTTTAGAACGGATTAATCGCGTTTATTAACACCATGATCCTACGTTTCGAGCCCTTTACAGCACTCGTTTTCACAGGGTTATGATGATCTTAACCCTGTGAAAACGAGTGCTGTAAAGGGCTCGAAACGTAGGATCATGGTGTTAATAAACGCGATTAATCCGTTCTAAAGTGTTTAATTTCAAAAATTTTGTATTATTTCCGTGACACGATTGTAATACAGTTGATATATTAAGTGTTGGAGATCCAGGAGATGATCAAATATAAATAAAATATAAATATGTAGTTCCAGATTTATTGTGCACTCGCGAAAGCAACAGCAATGAATGACAAACATATATTGTGACATCTGTCCTAAGTAAACTAGAATATAAAACAGCCAGGAGTTTATGTTGGTAGTTGGTACATATAAGAACTCTATGTTCTAACATTGAGAACATCTTCAAAATGTTTATCTTATCTTCTTTACTTTCTCATTTTCAATCTCATAATTATTATTTCTCACAAACAAAATAATAAATCGCATGTGACAAATCGTATCGTCATGTCTTATAGGCCCTTAGAACATGTTTACCTGATTGAAAAACGCCTCTACTTTGGACTGACGTTTCGTAGGCTCTGTTCCGTTTCATACACACAGATTTATAATAACTGTTGTCAATGTTAATATTTTTAATGAATGATCATTAGTATGATGAAGAAGTAATTATTGAAATATGAAATATCAATATCTTTAATATTATTTAGTAGGTATTTAGTTTTATTACGGCTCGGTAAAGTTAACGAACAATAGTACTCTTCGGTAAGCAGTCATGAATTGGAACACAACTAAATTTAAAAAGATTGGAAAAGTAAAAAACACTAGTTCGCAAAAACAAACTTTGCGCACGCAAAACAGCCAAAAAATGGGCAGTTTTTGAGCAACTGTATTGAAAAATTCTTATTGCGGGCTACTCACGTCAATAAAGTCGAAAATGGTATAATATGGCTCAAATAGCTCGAGATCAGACCGCGCTGGGGCTCGCAGTGTGCGTAGAGCAGCCGCCGCGGCTAGACGCATGACTCATGAATAAGGGACGCGGACTGTTCCGAAACATGTCGAGCTTTTTCGACTTTATTGACGTGAGTAACCCGCTATAAGAATTTTAATATGTCTGATACTCACGGGAGTTTTCTAATTAGAACGCACTAACAGTGAGTTACGGAGCATCGTACTGTCTTTTTCTTACGCTAGTCTTACCTCCCTGAAAAAGGGATGGATATAGTTTTTTTGTCTCTTACTACGCGCGTTTGCTTGTCTGATTATAACTAGATTCCGTGTATGCTATATTTTCGAGATTTGTAAGCACAGCCTATGACAGTTTTAGTAAATGTCATAATTTCATAGACGTTTATTAGTTAACAATTTGACAGTTCATGTGTTTGGATGATATAACGTGGTTTGATTCTAGTGGCTCTGTGAGCTGTATATCTACTAGTTCGCAAAAACGAACTTTGCGCACGCAGCCATAAAAAGGGCACTTTTTGAACAACTGTATCGATAACGTATTCTAATAATACGGTCATTATAGTTACATTTCATGACGTTTTGCTAGTAATTCATCCTGTGTTCATGTCAGTCAACTACTTTCACTTTCGGCCTATTAGGTATTCTAATCATACGGACTATTTATATTTCCAGACGTTTCGCTATTTATTCTTTATAATTCTTAGCCATCCAGCTAAATTGTCTCTTTGTTGAATGAGTATTCTACTTTCATGTCGTTTAGCTGAATTGACTATGCTGACTGTGTATTTTACTTTTATGTCACCTAGCTGAAAAGGTTGTTTAGCGATAAGGTCAATTTGATGGTACTCACTCGTACCTACGCGGAGATATAACACTCTTTTCGCTTATCTCGCTCACTTCGCTCAGTAAATCTGTAGTTCCCTAGTGAACAGACACGCACAGCCATGAGTGCGACCAAGACGGCACGCAAATAAATCCAAGCTCCCCGTCAAAACTAAGAACATCAAAGTCATTCATAAACCCGTCCTTCACTTCCTCACCAAGTAAAGGAAGTGTCAAAAAGAGATGTATATATGTTTGTTATTTCTCTGACTCTGTAGGTTGACAACAGTTTTGCTGATCTCTTTTGATGCAATTCGTCCAAGCAGCCAAATTCGTTGTAATTTGGTAGTCGGTATCAATGCATTAAAACTTAACTTAGTCGCATATTTTGATAGTGGATTTTTCAAATGTCGTAAGAGGCACGTTATTAAGTTAGTCTTACGAAATTTGCGAAATCCACTGCCAATTTCTAGGCCGCCCCAAACTGTTGTCATTTGACAGTTTTTGTACTACTTCCATGCTTTAGTTGTTCTTCCGTGAATAAATCACACTATACGATTCCGCCATGTTTTCCCGACCACGACCCCCTTCGAATTCTTCCGAACCGCTCTGAATCTGTCTCACTTGTTTCGCTCGACCGGCTCATTAAAATCATGAGCGGGAAAGAGCGAGCACGAGATAAATGAGGTACGATGAGAATGATGAGATAAATGAGTTGGTGAGCGAGTTAAATGTTCAGTGAGTTGAAGAGCGAGTGAGTTGAATCAAAAGATATAGTTCATTTAAATCACTCGCTCGTGAACGACACATGTCTGTTGCTGTTTTTACAGAATTAACCAACTTAATATGTACATTTTCTAAGGAGGAAGAATAAAATAATGTAAAGAGGTTTTTTTATGTTTTATTGAATTAGTATTGTAAAATGAAAAATGAATACAAGTTGTACAATAGACTATGTTATTTGATAACACAATCGGCCCAATGAGGCCGCCACTGGAGGGTCGGTCCCCTCTTAAGTGGCTCAACAATCCCTTACGTAATTCCTGCGACCGTACAGTCAACTACAAAGATATGAACAGCCAAAGTGCCAAAAATATATATACAGGACTTTATTACCCTAGCATTAAGGTCGTGTATACATATTGTTGGTACTTTGGCTCATATATCTGTAGTGGACTATACAGGTCGGACTTGTTCTTGACCGTTTTGAATTGACCCCTCCCCTTATTTCATCTACGACCTTATTCTTCCTCCTGTTCCTCGAATAGGACGTGAATCTTGACGCACAGGAGCTCTCGGGCGTTCTTTATCAGGTAGCCGTTGGCCATGTACTCGCCGTAAGGGCCCTCGGGTGGCAGTTCATCGTAGTCGAACAGGAATTCCTTTAGGCTATGGGTTCCCTGCGAAACGATAATAATGGGTTTTTAAAAAATAACAAAAAGGTCGTCTCAGAATATCAGAATAAGATTAAGTTTTAAAAGGTTTATGACGATGTGCTTCATTTTCAATTTTATAGTTGAAAGAATACTGGAAAAATTCCCCGCGTCGAGCGGGATTCGAACCCACGACCTCTGCTTAAAAATAATAAGAAACGCATCCTTACAATGGGTATAGGGAAATCTGGCGGGTCTATACCAGCACACTCCATCGCAGTCTTCACGTTGCCTTCCGCGTATTTCTTGGCGAAGTTTACCATGGAATCGTCTGCCATTGTACTGTAGTCCTTACACCCGCCGTCTACCACTTTGCAAATGTCAAGGCGGATCTGCGAAACAATAGGATAGGATTAAATGAGGATTACCGCGAGTCGATTTTCCACTAGGGGTGCTAGTGGAACGTGGGTCCTGCGGGAACATTTCAAACGCCACTTTGTCAATTTTTCATATTGACCACGCAAGAGCGGCCAATTTGTAATGTTGATAATTATGAAGGGCTTTTGTGTTGGCAAAAAATAATTAGAAAGTATAAAAAGGAAGGTAATGCTTACTAAGCCAGGCGGCGAGGTGCAACACACAGCAAAAAGGTTAGTGATCTGGTTAGTGAATTTGATACTGTCAAATTTATAAGTAAAGAAAAAGGAATTCGAGCGCCAGACAGCAGTCCTCTTTAAAAACTAAAAACAAATGGACATGACTCTACGCTTCGAGCCCAGTAGGTAAACACGTTTAAGTTTCATTTTCGGTAAAAAGAAGAACGATCAAAATATAAACTAACCCCAAAACTCTCGTCGACCGGCTCCTCTAGGTCGAGCTTTGCGTTGAAACCGTCGTGTGTCCGGTTGACTTTGCGCCTGTTGGCCTCCAGTTTCATGGGCATCATGTTGTCTTTGTCGCATTTCATTATGTTTATCACCGACCACTTCCCGGGGCCCTGGAAAGTCAACCTGGGTTTGGCTAAACGGAACACTGTATGACGACAAAAGTGTGAGAAAGAGTTCGCTCTAATCATTCTGTAACTATTAACTTTATAAATATAACGGAGGCGTCTTCATATAATGAAAATAGATGTCATATACTAAAGAAAAAGACCAAGTCCATCGGCCAAGTCGGGGATTGAACCCGGGTCTTCAGCTTACGCGGCTAACGCCATAATCACTAGGCCACTCGGTCTCCACGAGCGTCGGTGAATTTCTCGAGTATATGCAATATTTGTTAGAAGCAAGACGCATGTGGCCGTACTCTAAGTACAAGCTTCATTGTTTCGTACTTCCATCCAAATCAACTTAGGCGTTCCGTTATGGCGAGAGAGATGGCGCTGTCATCAATACAACATTTTGTTGAAACAAATCAAATTACTTAATGAAATAATTTTTCAACAAAATGTTGGAGGAGCCTTCGTACTCTGCCAAAAGACTTGCAGAAAGATCATATCAATGTATGAGCTAACTACTAATACAGTCTAATTCAGCCAAGGGTCGAAATCTGTCCAGCAGTTTTGAAATTTTGGTATGAATGTTAATTAGAGGTCTTGTTTTCATGTCCACACCATTTGACTTTATGGTCCTTGAGGAATCGCCGCCATGTTTAGAAAATGTGTATCTCTTTGTAGACATTCTCGTATTGAATCAAATTTAATCCTTCTATGAAAACGCGGTAGGTCAACATTCATGTTCATTAAATTATTGAATGAGGCGTTACTTTGCGGAATTCCATGTTAACAACGAAAATAATGTTACTTTGCTATTCCTCCAAACGTGCTAATCAATAAGTGCCAACCCTTTATATAACGGGTTGGCATTCTATGAAAATTCGGTAGGGCAACATTCAAGCTCATTAAATTAATTTATTGAATCAGGCGTCACTTTGCGGAATTCCATATTAACAACGAAAATATGTAACATCGAAAATAACTGTTGGCACTAATTGATTTTGCCGTACGTTTGGCGGAATAGCAAAGTAACATTATTATCGTTATTAGATATATTTTGTTTTAAAGTTATAATTTAAAAATGCATTTCAATCACTTAATAAGAGAACTACTTACAATATTCTTCTGCCCAGAACTGCTGACTACCAGAAATCCACAGATTAATATACCTACCGCGAGAACTCTCGCCATTTTGCTAAACAGCGTAGTGCTAGTATGGAATCATTATTCGCCATTATTTATATAAATCTTAATTGGTGTGTGTCGTGCGGGATTGCTATGTCGATTTTATCGTAACAATGTTTTTCATTCTATTGTTCTGTTGCCGATGATCAGTGACATATCAAGGATGTTTATGTACCCGTAGCACGGAAACACATAATGAAATAAGTATAGGAAACCCTGTAAATCTTTAGGGACATTTTTTTTCTTGTGACCTACTCAATTGGAAATTGTTAACGGAAAATTTAATTATCTACTCCGGTTACGCAATATTAAATAAAATCGTAACAAACCGGATAGTTTTTTATTCTTGTTGACTCTGATAGAATAAATAAATAGTTATAACTAATATTTAAAACGGGATGATTGCCATGTATGTTTGTTTTATTGAGCACCTGATATTCTCGGTTCACGGGGTAAACGTGAGTTTACTTGGTAACCATCCCGTTTTAAATATTAGTTATAATGCAAATAACCATGTTAGCTTAAAATAGCAAATAAATAATAATAAATAAATAAATATATTGGGACATCTTACACAAATCGACCTAATCCCGCGGTAAGCTCAATAAGGCTTGTGGTGTGATAAATCCGTATAAATACTTAAAATACATAGAAAAATCCATAACTCAGATGCAAATAAATGAAGAACTCCTCGATAAAGTTGAACGTCTGCAAAATGTTTGTATCAGGTACATATTTGGCCTCCGTAAGTACGACCACATTTCTAAATTTCGATCCCAACTCGGCTGGCTACCGATCCGACGACGCAGAGATGTGCATGTCCTGTCATTACTTTTCAACATACTCTTTACCCCTACTTCTCCACCTTACTTAATTGAGCGATTTAACTATCTAGCGGAGGGTAGTGATCACCGCTTACGCTCAAGTACTAATTTAAAATTGGCTATTCCTGGTAACAAGACGCTTACTTACGCAAAATCTTTCACAGTACGCGCTGTTAAGCTGTGGAATGAGTTACCCTTGTCCATCAGACAATCTCAGTCTGTGGCATCATTTAAAGATAATCTGAAAAGACTGTGGCTCTCCAACCAAGTTTCAAATAATTGAGAACTGGCATAGTAATATTTGTTCATTTGTGCTATATATATATATATATATATATATATATATATATATATATATATATTTATGTATGTATTTAGTAGATATATATTATGTATAAATGTAGATATATACTATTATTATTGTTATATATAAATATATACGTAATTTATTATAACTTGTTGTATTTTACGTTGTTGTACTTCCTTGTTGTTTTGTACATTATTGTATTTGTTGTTTGTCTATCTAGAACTCGAAGATTCTCCTCTCAATTACTCAAAGGTTAGCTGGAAGAGATCCCTTATAGGGATAAGCTCGCGTTTGTACCTTTGTTTTTATCAAAATGTTTATTTTTACTATATTTGTGTACAATAAAGTGCTTACAAACAAACAAACAAACAAACAAACAAATATACGTGATTAACACACAAATAAATGCCCTTACCAGGATTTGAACCCGGGATCTCCTGCATCGTAGGTAGAGTTCCACTATCGACTAGGCTAGGGGGTCTTAAAAATATATAGGTTACATATGCTTGAAATTTTATTAATTGAAAAAGTGCGTAGCCAACGACGGCGTAATTTAATTTTCTGTAAATATAATATTGTCTTCTGTTACCGCGATTGTTATTCATTGAAATTAAATACTTAAGAACTCTTTAGAACGGATTAATCCATTTCTGTTAACAATTTCTTAATTGAGTACGACATATGGAAATGCCCTTAAAGGTGATTAACAATTGTCACATGTCACATCTGTTGGAATTCGATAACGCTATCTATACGAGCGCTAGAATCCGGCCCGGCTTAATGGGAGCTACCGTATTGTCGCTCACCAGGCGGCGCCACTCATGCGTGGGTCCTGTGTCAGTATGAGAGAATTGTCAAGGTGACGTTGGAAATGTTCCCGCAGGACCCACGTTCCACTAGCGCCCCTAGCGGCGAATCGACTCGTGGTAATCCTCATTGTGCTAAAATTTAAGTCACGTCACGGACGGTAACACACACTGCTCTTGTTATTTATTTTTTAGTTTTGTGATGATTTAAATGTTGGTAATATTAATATTTTATACTATGTTTTTAGTCCTTTTATGTGTTATTTTTCGTGGCATCATCGAATGCAGCCCAATTTGTACAGTGTACCCGACTCACAATTGAGCATGCAAAAAATACAAAACTAACATGTCATCCAATCAAATAAATACATAATTAAAATTACAATAAAATAAATTATAATATTAACAATTAAAGATGTCATTCACGCCCAATAAATAATTATTTTACTAGGGCGTTTACCTAATAGATTATTTTTTCGTGTTGAGATGGGATTGACCTGTTACATTGCCATTTTAGGAATGAAGGCGTCTATTTATGTATGTATCTGTATTTAATTTGACCGTTTGTTATAGACTGATGAACTGCGCACTGCAATCTTCTTCCGCCTTGGACGAGCATTCGATAGCGGCCGCGATGCTGCCGCTAGCGACCGCGTATTGCCGCAAGCTGTGCACCGGCGTCATCCAGTACGCGTACATGTGTATACAGGTATGTCCACACAACAAGGACGGAAAAGAGGAAATTCGCAACGAGTGGCGATAAATTAAAACACAACCGAAAGAGTGTTTGAAATCGAGACGAGTAGCGGATTACCTCGTTGCATGCGTATCGTACGACGTTTTTCAGTACATACGAACTTTTAGAGTCAGATTGATTCGCCTTTACACATTACGATCCAGTACCTGGTTTAACATTTCCTAAAGTAATTTACCATTCTATAGGAGCACCCAGTGTGGACGAGTCAGCAGTTCTGGGAGGCAGCGTTCTACCAGGACGTACAACGTGACATTAAGGCTCTCTATCTGCCCAGCCCTACCCACCACCAGAGAGCGCCTAGTCCAAGGTAAGCACCAAGCATCACATCTTTTAAAACTATTCAGCCTGGCAGGATCGCCATGTACGGATGGACGGTTTAGCGTTGAAAATATCCGGAAAAAATCTGATTTTTCCGAAAGTTTCCGCTCTATATTTCAACTCTAAATCAATGTATATTAGGTCTAAATTACGCCTACAACAGGACTACATCCATGACATTGAGGAAGAAACAATTGAAACAGATGAAAGGAGTGACAGTGATAGTGACATTATTTATTTCTTAAATAACTCGAAAACTTCGGAAAAAACGGAAAAATTGATTAAATCATGAAAAAAACATTCGATTTTTTCCGGCATTTTCAACGCTAGAATGGACGTATTTAAATTAATAAAATACGAATATATTACACGTGTTTATTGTTCAAGCACGGATTACAGTCGAAGTTGTAGACGATTATATATACCTTGGACAAACTGTCCAGTTAGGTAGGTCCAATTTCGAGAAAGAGGTTAATCGTCGAATCCGACTCGGTTGGGCAGCGTTCGGGAAGCTGCAACACATCTTTTCGTCCAATATTCCGCAGTGCCTGAAGACAAAAGTCTTCGATCAGTGTGTGTTGCCAGTGATGACATACGATACTGAAACGTGGTCGCTTACAATGGGCCTCATAAGAAGGCTCAAAGTCACCCAAAGGGCAATGGAGAGGGCTATGCTAGGAGTCTCTCTGCGAGATCGTATCAGAAATGAAACCATTCGCAGCAGAACCAAAGTAACCGATATAGCTCTCCGAATCGCTAAACTTAAGTGGCAGTGGGCGGGGCACATTGCACGTAGAACCGATGGCCGTTGGGGCGGAAAGGTTCTCGAGTGGCGACCCCGTACCGGAAGGCGCAGCGTGGGTAGGCCCCCCGCAAGGTGGACTGATGACCTGGTGAAGGTCGCAGGAGTCCGCTGGATGCGGGTGGCGCAGGACCGGTCATTGTGGAAATCTTTGGGGGAGGCCTATGTCCAGCAGTGGACGCCTTCGGCTGAAATGATGATGATGATGATGACGGATTACAGTCTAACTCAGTACATGGTTGAGACATGTAGTTTATATGTAGATAATCTATTTGGATACACGGCAAGAGCATATATAGTCTGACCAATCTAACGCAGTAACAGTGGGTCAGAGAGAATCATATTGTTTTTTTCATACGGTAGTATTACCACCCCGAAAAAAGGGATGGGTATAGTTTTGTCGCACTGTTTCTGCGATCGTTAACTTGTAAGACCATAACTGTGGCGTGCGAAGTTCTCTGAGTTTACGGGGACAATCTGGCGTTTGTTGTATCAACGGCAACTGGGGTAAAATTTGAATCTTCTTGTATGTGAAAGAGCTACCTCTAAAACGGCCTGAAATCACTTTTCAGCCTTCTGAAAACGCTTCTAAGGCATGAAAAATCACGTGTAAAGTTTTTTTCACCACCGGCACATCACCGGCGTAACAATGCGGTGCAGTGCGGTATTTTAATTTGTAGATATAATCTTAGAAACTTCTCCTGATTTACTATGAATGCGAGAGATCAGCATGGTTACTTAAAGATTAAACTAAATTATAAAAACTATTCCAAAATTCTTAAACGTTGTATATATCAAGCTCAAAAATGTGTAAACGTGCACTACGTTTCACGATCCAAAAATATTTGTAAAGCGACTTGGGATGTAATTAAAGGTGCTACAAAAAGTCAATCGGTAGACGCTAATATTGAAAAACTAGTAGTTAATAATATGACATTATCTAATCCTACTGACATTGCGAATGCTTTTAATGATTTTTATATTAATTTGACTAATTCATTTCCAGACAAAATACCTAAGCCTGACAACTTACTCGTACAATCCAATAACGCGAATATGTTTTTGTTTCCAACTGATAGTAATGAAATAAGGAAAATAATTAATGGTCTTAAACCCACCAACTCCGCAGGTTACGACGAGATCCAAACTAAAGTAATAAAGGGATGCAGAGAAAGCATCGCGGAGATACTTAGCTACTTAGTTAATTTATCATTCGCGAGCGGGGTATTTCCCGAATCACTAAAGATAGCCCAAATTAAGCCTCTCTTTAAAAAAGGTAGCAGAGATAGCGTAGAAAACTTCAGACCAATCGCTCTTATTCCGGTTCTGTCAAAAATTTTTGAAAAGGCGTTTCATGAACGAGTGACGTCATTCTTACAGAAGTTTAAAATTATCAAAGCGGAGCAATTTGGTTTCCAGAAGGGAAAATCTACCTCTTTAGCAGCATACACTCTAACTAATAACATATTGGGTTACATGAACCGTAGTCTGCCAGTGACTGCTGTATTTTTTGATATGAGCCGGGCATTTGACTTTGTTTGCCATGATATACTACTTGCCAAATGTGAGCTCTACGGCATACGAGGGATAGTCAATAAATGGCTCAGAGATTACTTACAATCCAGAAGTCAGTTTGTAGAAGTGTCTCAAATTGACCGTAACAAGACTGTTACTAATTTTCGATCCTCCATTAAATATAATAGAGTGGGAGTACCTCAAGGAAGTATTTTAGGGCCCTTGCTATTTTTACTCTACATTAATGATTTGCCAAGCGTAACAAAGTTTGAGTGTACTCTCTTCGCGGATGACTTGGCCGTAGTGATTCCTGGTCGCGATTATAGGACATATAACAATGACATTAATGAAACTATTTATAATATTGTGACCTGGTTATCAAAGAACAATTTGCATGTTAACTTACAAAAGACAACATTCATTCAGTTTGTAAATCAAAATGCCCAAAAACGCCCTCTAACTGTAACTTATTCTAATATATTAATATCTGAGTCTAAACAGACTAACTTTTTGGGTATTTGCTTGGATGATGCTTTTTGTTGGGATGAACATATTACGAAAGTATGTAGTAAAGTGAACTCGTTTGCATATGCTTTATGGAGGCTGACAAAGATTAGTAGTAAGGAGACTGCAATGCAAGCGTACCATGGATATGTTTGCTCTGTACTCAGATACGGCATTCTTCTCTGGGGGAATTCTAGTAATGCACATCGTGCGTTGCTAGCTCAAAAACAGTGTATCAGGGCCATTTGTGGTTTATTTACCGTCGATTCATATAGACCTTTATTTATAAACTTGAAACTTCTGACTGTAACAAGCATGTATTTATATGAGATTTGTTTATTTGTAAGAATGCACCCAGAACTTTTTGTAAAATATAAGGACATTTGTAGATTCGATTCCAGGTACCCTAATAGACTGGCTGTACCTGCAAAAAAGACTATGCTATATAGTAAAAGTACCTTTTGCATGGCAATTTCAATTTATAACTGTTTGCAAGATGATATAAAGCAATTGCCATTTAGCCTTTTTAAACGTAGACTGAAAGATTGGCTAGTACAGGAATGTTTCTACTCAATTAATGAATATTTTGATTATTTTAAATATAAATGTTAAATAGTGACGGGTGAAATTAGTTTTAAGTAAGTTTAAGTTCCTATGACATTTCGACATTGACATTAGTTTTAGTTTTAGTGAGACATGTATATATACCTATAATGTGAGGAAAAAATGTAAATATTATTGTATGTGCACGGTTCTTCATTTTTGCATGCCAGTTGCTGGTAAAATATGTATTTGCTTATTTTTTTGACTCTTCCATCTATTGTACCATATTTTATGCAAAATAAATATATTTGATATATTTGATTTGATTTGATTTGATGCTCCTGATTGCTCTCTGGTAATGTTTCTTATATTTTCGCCCGTCATCTCATTATATTTGTTGTTGCATTAAGGGACGACGAAGAATACTCATTGCTGCGGGCGCAAGAACCCAGCGCGCTGGAGATCGCGGCGGAACAGATGAGGCTGTGGCCCTCACTTCCTTCAGGTATGTCTAGCAAGGAAGGGTACCCAGCTGTCCGGCTCCGATTTGATTGATTTTTATATATGTTATAGAGTAATCAAAAATAGCTGACACGTATTCTTTTTAGCTGCCCAATTTCAAGTTGGGAGAAATGGTCCTCCATAATAAAAATTCAGACGAATTGAGAACCTCCTCCTTTAGAAATATTGAAGTCGGTTGAAAATACGGAAAAGTGACGAATCCCTCTAACTTCCGTAGAGAGTTTTGTTCAAGCAAACTACGTTGTTATTACTAGTTTTGATATATGTTGGAGAACATGAAAAAATAATGGACACTTGTTTTGTTACTTTTGCTAAAAACTCCTATTAAAAAAAACACACTTCAAAGTTCCATACTTTTCATCGTTTCACTCACTTTCTCTTTGGTTATTTGTTTAGCTTGAAAACTGATCTTTCTTTTTACTGGTATGTTATGGTTCTGCTAAATAATAAATATAGGAAGGAGTCATTGGGTAGTCGGACAAGCACCGCCTTGAAATTTTAAGCATTGCCCGGACTTCCATGTACACACGCGTTCATAATTGCATGGGCAATGTATTATTCGTCAATATTAATTACCATTACCATGTATACTCCAACAGAGAAGCAGCGAGAAATAATAACGAGCGAAGAACAAACGCTATACAGCCAAGCCATCCACTACGCCAACAGGATGGTGTACCTGCTGCTGCCGCTAGAGGGCGCGGGGCGGCGCGCCGACGTGAGAGGAGACGACGCCGACAGAGCCAGCAATAGTATCACTAACAGGTGCGAGCGAGACATGCTACAGTAATGTAGACTCAGATCCTATCCAGTACAGTCACCTGCAATATTATATGACGCTGTGAAGGCTGCAAAAATATGTGACACGCTCTTATGGCGGTACAAACAAGACTGTGTCACATATTTTTGCGGCCTTCACAGCGTCATATACTATTGCAGGTTACTGTACCAGTTACCCAGTACATTTTTGATTGAGTTTTGCTTACTACATATAAAATACGTATATTTATTGCAGCGTCGCAGAATCCGATAGCGCAGACGCGGAGTCCGGCTTCGAGGAGGCCGACCCCGGCGAGGCCGGGAACAACGTCATCAAAATGGTCTCCAGATTCGTAGACAAGGTACTGCCTTGTTGGCTTTCTGTACAACGACCCACTTTCAGAGCATGATATATGAAATTACAATGTAGTGACGTAATGAGCCGCAAAATCGTTTAATATTTGCTATTTGAAAAAAATACCGGCCAAGTACGAGTTGGACTCGCCCACCGAGGGTTTCGCACAAAGAATGCCCCTCCCCACTTATGACCTTAAAACTGACTTTGTACCTACTTAAAAATACTGGTGGCACGGAACTCTCAGTGAGCGGCAATTATATGGTTTTCGGATTTTCTACTGTACCTGTGCTATAAGCTCTTGCTTTTTGCCAAATTTCGTGATTCTAAGTCAACAATACATTTTGATTCCTATTACAAATGTATGGGAAATGCGACATAAACGGCCGTATGATTGCGTTGACGTAGAGGTTTGGGTTTTTCACAGCTTCAAGGGAACGCAGATTGTGTATGTGAATAATTTAAACTTGCTACCTCTACGCGTTCCCGAGATAAAGGGTCTTGATAGACAGACAGACGGACGGACAGCAAAGTGATCCTATAAGGTATTATAACTAATATTTGAAACGGGGTAATTACCATGTATGTGATCGAGTTTCAAGTGAGAAAGCGGACGGTAGTAGTGCCAGTGACAACAACAAGCGAACCCGTTAGAGGGTAGATCGCTATGGCGTGTGGGTAGATCACAACTAATAGCTCGCAGCTCATCAGTTTACTCCGTGAACATGGCGCTTGCAACAGTGTCGAAATATCGGGTGCTCAATAAAACAAACATACATGGTACTTATCCCGTTTCAAATATTAGTTATAATGCAAATGACTATGTTAGCTTAAGATCCTATAAGGGTTCCATTTTTTCCTTTTGAGGTACGAAACCCTAAAAATAGATTCCTTGGCTTAATTAAACATTACATCCAATTTGTTTCTCCCAAAAGACACGTAGCTAGGATTTTAAAACTATGTTTTATTGTGTAGGTGTGCACAGAAGGAGGGGTGACGGCCGACCACGTGCGGTGTCTGCATCAAATGATCCCTGGCGTTGTGCACATGCATATGGAGACCCTCGATGCTGTGGCACGAGAGAGCCGTCGCTTACCGCCTGTTCAAAAGGTACGTACAATTTGTGTTGAATTGTCTAAATAGGCGGGACGACAAATAAAATGTAATTATTAAAACTTTACAACTTTTTGTTGAAACAAATCAATTTCTTTTATTTTAATTTTATTTTATTCGGAGAACCAACAGCTATAGCTTCTATTTTAAATTTTCTATAGGAAACTTATCATGAAAAATTAAAAACGAATATTGCTAAGAGTAGGTAACTAATCTTCATTCAAAATAACAGGGTCGAAATCTAATAATTGTTTATTTTTTTCCATTGAATATTGCACGAAACTAAAAATATGATTAAACCTATATAGAATGTGTCTGAACTCGTACTTTTTGAGCATTGTGACGAATGAGTTTTACTCACTAAGTGAACCAACACAATGTTTCTTTAACTGATGTAAATGAACGTCACATTTAGAGCAATATAATCGTGGAAGAATCTTCTTTGAAACTAAGAGAAGAATCTTTCTGTATCCATTTTTTTATTGTTTTTCCTTTAGGATTAACCATTTTAGTAACGTGGCACGGAAATCATTCATGAAAACTCAAGTGACATAAATTACATATGTCTGAGGTCAACTTTAGGAAACTCGGAGCACGGAAAAATACGTGGCGCTGCTCAGATTGCGCAAATGTCTCATCTTCGGGTAACAGTGACCCGCAGCTAGCGACTCAGCTTGACGAGATGAAAGAGACCCTAAAGACCATCCAGCGGCAACTGGAACCCCTCGCAACTCTAGTGGAAGATATGAAGTCCGTTAAGGCCGACATCTCACACCTGAAGGACTCTGTGGAGCTAGCCCATAGCTCTGTTGGAAAAGTAACAAGCTCTCTTGAAGGCCTTGATAGCAGGGTTAAGGCCTTGGAATCTCAAGTTGCCGATTACAAAAAGTTGCAAGAGGAGGTTTACAGGATGCATGGAGACATGCACGAGAAGGAGCAGTGGGCCCGTGCAAATAATGTAGAAATAAAAGGAATACCTGTGAAGCAGTCTGAAAATCTCTACGATATTGTGTCTAAAATTTCGCAGGTGATTAAGTGTCCATTGCGGAAAGAAGATATTAATTATATTGCCCGTGTTCCAAACCTAAACGAGAAATCAGACAAGAATATCATTATGGCGCTAAATAACCGCTATACTAAAGAGGAATTCGTAGCTGCATCCCGTGGGCTACGCGATTTCTCTCTAAAAGACATTAATTATCAGGGAGATGGGAGAATTTTCGTGAATGACCATCTGACACTTCACAATAAGGCCCTGTTAAAAGAAGCAAAAGTACTGGCAAAGGAAAAAAACTGCAAATATGTCTGGACCAAATACTGCAAAATTTTTGCTCGGAAAACAGACGACTCGCAACTTATACGCATAAGAGTGAAAGAAGACCTCCAGAAAATTTAATGCAAACATTAGCATGTGTTTACACTGCACTCCTAATATTACTAATTGTTGTTTACCATGTTTATTTAGCGGCCCTGCGGTTGGGGAGCACTGCAACGGGTATGTCTTTGTGTGTGTTATCGCTTGCATTCTTTATCACCTGCCGACTCATTCAACTACGACCCGACCTTATAGTCGGATTTTTTGTTATGAACCTTATTGCTATGAACTTTGAGTTTATTGCTTTGGAAGTGCTATGGAGCAAAAGACTTGAATTGCTTGTAGTGGGTCCTTATTGCATTCGCTATTTATTCTCAGTGCCGGGCATAAATGTCTTAAAGACTTATTTTAAATCTACCTCATTGCGGGTTAAAATAAATAATTTGGGAATTATTCGTTGTAACACAAACTGTACAATTATGATGCGTATCTACCTATACTTGTTAATTAATTTGCGTTCTCTGTTTGACGTAACTATTTTTTATATAGATTTCTTTTTCCGGTCATAAATTAAACTTATATTACCAGAATACCAGGGGATTGCGCACAAAAACTAATTATTTTAAAAGAAACGTTCAGCTGAACGCTTATGACGTTATATCATTAACGGAAACCTGGTTACTTCAAGGGATTAACGATAGTGAATTATTTGACGATCGTTACATAGTGTGGCGAGCGGATAGGGATTATGGTCGAACTCACCAGCGATATGGCGGCGGGGTTCTGTTGGCGGTTCGGAAGGAATTTGTAGCTTTTGGAAGGCCGGAATGGCACTCCTCAGCGGAAGATGTTTGGGTTACCGTCTCGACAGGGTCGAACACTAATCGTTTAAACATCCATATATGTACAGTGTATTTATGTCCAGAAAACGATGGCAATTCTTTTAATGCTCAACTACAAAACTTTACCAACAAAATTGATGAAATTATGCTATCAGCCCCAAATGATATTTTTATTATTTTAGGTGATTTTAATCTGCCGCAACTGGACTGGTATTTACTCTCTGACGGTCACATCGAGCCCCGAGGGGTGACCGGAGAATCTCAAATACTTTTTTTTGATACCCTAAATCAGCATAACTTAGACCAGTTTAATTTAGTACGTAATACGAACAATCGCATCCTCGATTTAGCATTTTCGAACAAACCGCTCTTAATACAACCCTGCTATTGTCCCCTTGCTGAGCCAGAGGATGCGCACCACAAGTCTTTGACAATTGAGGTTTGCCTAGCTGTCACTGCACCACTTGCGTCCAATAGGAGGTTAATACATGACTACAAAAAAGGGAATTATGATGCAATGTGCTCGGAGTTAAATGATATAAACTGGGATACAGCGCTTAGTGAGGGCTCTTTGGATGATGCCTTATCCGTATTCAATTCTATTATTTACAGCTTGCGTGATACATTTATACCGCATAAATTTGTTGACCCACAAAAGTATCCTCAATGGTTCAGCCCTGCGTTAAAAAAAGTTTTAAATGAAAAACATAAATTCTGGGTGAAATATAAAAAATATGGGTCTCTTTCTGATTACCAATCTTTTACATTTCTTAGACATAGAGCGAAAATGCTAGAGGATATTTGTCATAAAAACTATATAAGCCGGGTGGAAGATGCAGTCGTTAATAACCCTAAATATTTTTGGACCTATACCAAGTCATTAAAAAATGGGTCTCAGGGTCTTCCAGCTGTTATGAAATACAATTCCACACAAGCCGATACTGGTGAATCCATTTGCAATTTATTCTCCGACTATTTCAAAACTACGTTCCTCAGTAGCAGTAGCAGTAACAGCAGCGGGCCGCGCTCCACAGAAACTTCCTCTACCAGTACATGTATATGTGACATTGAAATTAACCAAGATGAAGTTCTTAAGTTTTTAAAATCTGTGGATCTAAATAAAGGCGCGGGACCCGATCTTATACCTCCAATTTTAATCGTAAACTGTGCTGCAAGTCTCGTTAAGCCTCTTTGTATCATTTTCCGTCGATCCCTTGCTGAAGGTGCTGTCCCTAAGACATGGAAATCCGCTTTTGTTACCCCTGTGCATAAGAGTGGTGATCGTTCTA
The DNA here is from genome assembly GCA_949128165.1 of Lathronympha strigana. Classification (NCBI taxonomy): domain Eukaryota; kingdom Metazoa; phylum Arthropoda; class Insecta; order Lepidoptera; family Tortricidae; genus Lathronympha; species Lathronympha strigana. Next base: position 2,188,447 of record OX421917.1, read on the forward strand.
ATATACAAAATTATAGACCTATATCTAAGTTATGTATTTTTGCAAAGATATTTGAAAAAATCGTACATGGCCAAGTTTACTCCTCACTTAAGATCTCTATTATTGCGGAACAACACGGATTTGTAAAGAATAGGTCTACTGAGTCGAATCTTTTATTATTTTGTGACTATGCTACACAAAGTATGGAGTCCGGTGGCCAAGTTGATGCCATATTTACAGATTTTAGTAAGGCGTTTGACAGAATAGATCATCAAATGTTACTACAAAAGATATTAAACAGTGGCATACATGGCAATCTTTTCAGGTGGTTCACGTCTTATGTACAAAATAGATCTCAAGCGGTAGCTGTAAATGGTTACACTTCATCCTGGGTTATTATCCCTTCTGGCGTGCCTCAGGGATCGCTGCTAGGGCCCCTGCTTTTCGTGATCTTCATCAATGACATCCACTGCATTTTTAAACACTCTCAGTTTCTCCTTTACGCCGACGACACCAAAATTTATAGAACTGTTAAAAATTTAAACGATTGCAAATTACTACAGGAAGACCTTAACAGATTTACTAAATACTGTACCGACAATAGACTAGACCTTAATATTGCTAAATGCCACTCAATGTCTTTCACTCGAAAATTCAACCCAATCTCTTTCAGCTACACCCTCAACTCAACCATGATAGCCAAATTATTTTCAACGAGAGACCTGGGCCTTCATCAAGACTCGAAATTAATTTTCGATGATCATGTAGATAAAATAATTAAGAAGGCTTCCAGGTCTCTAGGCTTCATCATGAGATTAAGTTCAAATTTCAAAAAAGTAAAGCCTATAAAAGTTTTGTACTGTTCCTTCGTCCGCTCAATACTCGAATATGTGTCCGTTGTGTGGAATCCCCATTATGACATTTATATTAAACGTATTGAATCCGTGCAAAAAAGATTTCTGAAATTTTTACAATATAAGACTAAATGTACAGACTTGTGTTACCATGATAGATGTGTAAGGCATCATTTTATGCCCCTAGATCTTAGAAGAAAAACCGCCGATATAGTGTATCTAATAAAAATCCTAAATGGATCTGTTGATAGCCCTGAACTGGTAAAAAATATTAATATTCGTGTCCCTAGAGTTTCATCCCGGCACTACCGACCCTTATCACTCCCACCGACTAAAACTAATTATCGTCAGAACTCATATTTTGTCCGAGCTGCGAGGTCGTTGAATGAACTATGCCAATGCAACGATGAACTAGATTTAGATTTGCATTTGTTAAAGCCCGCGAGCATTAAAAATATTATTTCTTCTGATTTCTTTGCTCCCCCGCCTGCATAAGAATAGGTAATTTCATGTTAAGTAAGCATAATATTGTCTTCTGTTAATTAAGTGATATTGTTAATTAAGTAAGCAATTAATTTCTGTTTTTTTGTCGTGCCTCTTTGCATGCTTAGTTTTCTCTGTCGCTAGCATTATATAACTTTGTATCCTATCTGTGAAAACCTGTAACTGGCTTCGCTGATACTTATGTTACATCATCTGTCCTTGTTAATTTAAGCTGTTGGTTTTCCGAATAAAAAAAAATAAAAAAAAAAAAAATATGTGGCGCTTACATGATTTACTTTAATATGGAGATGCAAGTTGCTCATCAATGAGGTCAAATGTTACAGGATAATCTTTTAAGTTGATTATGGATACCTAATGCGATATTATTCCGTAACATCGATAAGTCGATAAAACAGTTAGGTCAATCCCTCTGACAGATTGATTTTTGCTATGAAGAACTCCGCTCCTTGAAGATAAGTTTGGAATCATGGATAACGCCTAAATCTTCTGAAGGAGCTGGCCCTTTAATGTATAAGTAGAAGGGATTTTTGATTTGCCTTGCCTGTTACTAAGATTGCATATACTCGAGAAATGCGCCGGCATTTCGATAAGACCAGTTGGCTTAGTGGTTATGGCGTTAGCCGCGTAAGCTGAAAACCCGAGTACGATCCTCGGATTGGCCTTCGTCGGTGTTAGTCTTTTTCTTTAGTATACGACATCTATTTCAATTTATATTAAAACTTTCACGATTTTTACACATTATCAATTAAACGGGGTTTATTCGTTTCTACACGATTAAGCCCCGTCTTAGTAAATTCATAAAATCTGATTAATCCGTCGGTTAGATTATTAAAAAATATTTGACTCGTATTTTTTCTTTTACATAATAAATATACAAATAGAAAATGACGGAAATACAGTGCATTAAAGTTTCGCGTGATGTCACAATTAGGTACGATTGTCACCTCTAAGTGACGTCACCAGCCCCCACCCCGGAACTTTTATGCTCTGACCGTCGTCAATTTTAGTTAACTTGAAACAGGAAAAAACACGTGTCCAATAAATTTGGATCTAACTGGCCGACTAAATAGAAAAATACTTTTTCAGTCCTCCGGCCGGTAAGCGCCACTTTATGCAAAACTAAATTGCCGCCTGCCGGCTCCGTCGGGCAGAAAAATAGTTTACAAACCTTGGCTGTTAAATGGGAAAGCCTCGGATCACATGTTCGTCGACCTCGGCTTCGCCTCGGCCGACAATTACAAGCGTTCCGAGACATTTCCCACTATAACGGCCTTGGTATGTAATCTACTATTTCAACCTAGCCGTCATCCCTATTGTCAGTAAAATGAATGTCATTCGACTTTCAGGACTGTGTAAACAAACCGCCATATTGAAATTGTCTTTGAATGATGAATTTACTAGTGATGGGGAAATGCTATTTTAAGTCGAAATAAATCGATTACTAAAATACCGAAAGTAAAACACATCTCATCTTCATATTTTTCATTGGTTTAATCTTATGAAAAAATCGGTGCTTGAAGTTTTACTAGAGTCACAAGTATTAATTATAAAAGGTGGCGTTACATCATCGGTATACCCAATCGATGATGCCGTCTAAATTTTTCATTTTACGCTCTTCTCCTATTACATGATCCACGCATTTCCTCCACTGCATGCATCCGCATCTGAGTTTAGGTATTTATTTAATTTTAAGTATATTATACCTTATGCTACGATCCTTTGCTCATTTACTTACCGTGTAGTGTACACAATGCCTATATCAGGTAGATACCGTGAGTACCGGCATTACAATGTCACTAACTTTAGTCACATCCCTAAACGTCATAGACAACGTAGAATATAAAAGAAACAAAAACGTCATTGCATTTTCTCGGAATAATCTAACTTTTAAATCATATTGAATTTTCAATGAAATTTCCAAGATTGAGTAATTTTTCCTATATTTTTTGTTTTTACGACAAAGGCTATTGTAATAGTGTATGTTTTCAATGACTTTTGATGAGGTGGTGTGAAACTTTAAGGAGTAACAGTGATAAATCAAAGTTACGCCGTTTGTTTACATAGTCCTTAAAGTCGAATGACATTCGGTTTAATAGGAATGATACCAGTCTTATGGTACTCCGCGCGAATTAAAATCGATCGTCTTTTGTTTTGTGTCGGATCCGACTCGCGGGCTGCCCGTCACATCCCGCGCCCGCCGATGCTCGTCGCCGCCAGTATCATATAATATTTGTAATCGTAGGCAACCTTAGCGTTGAGCGGGGGGGAGTGAGTGGTCAGTGAGGATGACCGCGAGTAGATTTTCCGCTAGTGGGTCCCTTGGGAACATGCCTGTATAACTGTGGTGGTACGTTGTGTTGTGTTGCAGCCGCGGATAGTGGCGCCGTGGCTCGTGCCGGGCGAGGCGGTGGCGGGCGCGCCGCTGCGCTGCTGCCTGGCGGCGGACGGCCGCGCGGCGCCGCTGCTGCCCGCCGAGGGCGCGCTGTTCCTCACCAACTACCGGCTCGTGTTCCGCGGCGCGCCCACGGACCCGTTCGGTGGGTGTCTACACATTATACCTGTATGATAGTGGCTGCTAGTGTCGGGCGTAACGGACCCGTTCGGTTAGTGTTACGGTCTTTGTACATAACAAGAATACATATAAATAAAAAAAGAGAAATAACAAAGAACAGCCTCTAAGTTAGAAAAGAGAGCTTGTAGATTTGCCTCCGTAATTAAATAAAATAAAAATATTTACTTTTCCTCGCAAATGTGATGAAAAACATTGTGTGTGATACATAAGTCGGCAAAAGGATTACGAACTCGAGTAATCAATAATCCATACTAATATTATAAACTCTCCAGAGTGACAGGCTAATTTTTATCTCTTACGCACGCAAGTGAAGCCGCGGGTAAAAGCTAGTATTACATAACAGAGTTTTGTTTGTAATCCTTTACTATTTATTATGTATATATATGTGTTGTCGTATCGCGAGTGTTCTAATATCCGGCGACACCCGCAGCGTGCGAGCAGACGGTGGTGCGGTCGTTCCCGCTGTGCGCGCTGACGCGCGAGAAGGCGGTGCGCACGCACTACCTGCCGCATCTGGAGCACGCGCCGCAGGAGGGCCTGCAGCTACGCTCCGCTACCTTCCAGCTCATCAAGGTCAGTGCGTAACACAGCCCGTGGGCCAGCCAACAAACCGGTATAACTTGGGGGCACTAAACTTCCTTTAACCCTCACATTCATTAATTAATAGTAGTTTTTCTACTCGCCGACTTTAATCTGCCAATTACGAGTACATAGACAAAACTATAAGCTCATACTTTTCGATATTAGACAGTCCAACTCAACTATAATATCTCATTTCGATTTCGCTGTAGGCAACTATAATAGAACTTCATACAAATTCTATACTTATTTGCGATGCCGCCTGGGACTTTGCCGACCGCGCGCCTCACGCCTGCGCCGACCGCGCCGGCCTGCCGGCCATCTTTTGGTACATGTGTTACTACAATAGAATAGGCTAGACGACTAAAAAAAATCTATTTAGTCCGTCTTTTACATTATTAACAAATATTGTACGCGTATTTTTTCTTTTGTTCGTCAAATAAAAAATGACGAATATACAGTACGTTCAAGTTTCGCGTAACGTCACTATTAGGTACAATTCTTACCTAGTAGTGACGTCACCACCCCACCCCGGAACTTTGATGCTCTTTATCTTCGTCAATTTTAGTTAAATTAAAAAAGAAAACAATACGTGTCTAATCATTTTCAATAATCTAATTAGAATGGACTAATTAGAATGATAGTTTTTCAACTTAATTGTCATCTCTATTGTATGTCTGCAGGTCGTGCTTGATGAGGAGGTGAGCTCGGAGCAGCTGGACGTGTTCCGCAAGGCGCTGGCGCGGCTGCGGCACCCGCAGCACGCGACGCACCACTTCGCGCTCGCGCCGCGCGCCATGCCCCCGCCGCCGGGGCCCGTGCCCAAGCATCACACGCTCAGGTACACCATCCATCCAGAGTAAACGGAATTTATAATAGAAAACACCCGTGACTATTTGACGTATACATATAATAGGCTAGATGACAAAAAAATCTAATTAGTCCATCTGTTAGATTATAAAAAAATATACGATACGTATTTTTTCTTTTGTTTGTCAAATGAAACATGGCGGAAATACAGGACTTTAAAGTTTCGCGTGACGTCACACCTGAGTACGATTCTTACTCTAAGGTGACGTCACCACCACCAGCCCCCGCCACGGAACTTTGACGCTCTTCATATTCGTCAATTTTAGTTATCTTGAAAAAGGAAAAAAACGAAAAAAAAAAACGAAAAAATCTTGAAAAAATACGTGTCTAATAATTTTTGATAATCTTTCTGACGGACTAATTAGAATAATAGTTTTTCAACCTAGTCATCATCCCTATTGAATCAGGTTACTCACGTTAATAAAGTTGAAAATAGCTCGTAGAAAGTAGAAAATAGTTGGAAGTAGGACTACAAGGTTAATCGGTGTATCTTGCTTATACCGGTGCTCCGTTGCCCGCGCCGCCCGCACCCCGCGGCCCGCCGAGCCCCGGGCGCAGCGGGCTCTCGTACGCAGTGTGCGCAGATCTACCGTCCCATTTTTGAGGGACACGGATTGTTCTGGAACATGTCAAACTATTTTCGACTTTATTGATGTCAGCTTATGATTGCTTTGCAGGGGCTTCGCCAAGAAAACTCTGTTGAAAACCGCTCGGCGGGCAGGCCTCAAGCCGAAACCGTCCAAGCGGCAAAAGTACGTGCTGCCTTCTGCCTCTGCGCGGTCGTTGACCTCGCCACCACTCATGTCTTCCCTATCGGCTGATACGCTCTCATGTAAGTATGCTCTATGGTTTATACAAATGCCAAAAATTCATTCAAAATCCAATAAATACTTTGCCACCTTGTCTCTTTTTCACTGATGTATCTGGGTTTATTTTTGAATACGCCAATCGTTTCGGTCCGAGTAGCATAAGTATTAGCAAGATAGTTCGGGCGAATGGTTATATCCACGCAGCTAATTTAACTCTTTTCTAGGCAAATAAAAAAAAAGTCGTAATTTCCAGCCTCGGTTGCGCCAGATAGAGAGAGAAAAATAATTGAGGGTTCCATACCGTCATACTATGAAAAAATTGTGCAAGCAGAAAAGGCGTAACTTCCTTTAAATTATCCAGAAACTTACGCCCTTAAGTAAAAAAAAGTTTTTTGGCAAATACTAAAAAACGGTTTCGCTAAATTGGTTCGAAATAATTTTCGTGGTATGGTCGTCTGTATTTTTTCACATTTTTTGGATTCCCCGTTCAAACGTTAGAGGCTTTGTTTTTTGCTCTAACAAACTTTTATGTTATTTCTAAAGGCCTATTAGATGACACAAGTAGGATATTACGCAAAAATATATTTTTTCACATTCAGTTACATGTTTTGCATACCTATAAGTTACAACCTATATGCAAAACTAAGTAGCGGCACACAAAATACACTACTAGCTGTAATATCATAACCATACGTAGCTCACTCGATAAATTTTGAGATGCTCGAAATTTGAAAATGGAACGCACCCATGTTATATGTTTTTAAAAAGCAAATTTATTTAAAAATAGAACACTAATATCCAGTACACTCTAATTTCAAAAATAGATTAGTTCCAGTTGTTTTGCTACAACGTTTTCCGTGGGTTTTCTTTAAAACGATGGAGCTGAACCGCGAACATTTTCGTGCTATGATATATTACGATTTTAAATTTGGTTTAACCGAACAACTGACTTTGCAGCGATTACAATCGGCATTAGGAGACTCTGCTCCATCCCGGGCAACTGTTTTTAGATGGTTTAGTGAATTTAAAAGGGGCAAAACCAACCTCGAAGATGAACACAGAAGTGGTCGCCCTCAAACAGCAGTAACTGCAGAAAACGTATGGACTACTGAAATGTTAGTGCAAGAAGACCCACGAATTACATACACGGACATCGACAAGATCCTAAGCATTAGTTCGGGGAGTGTTAATATCATCCTACATCAACATCTTGGAGTAAGGAAGCTTTGTTGCCGTTGGATCCCGCGTTTGCTCTCCGGAACTGAGAAACAGGCTCGTCTGGATTGGTGTCATGAAATGCGTTTAAAATTCGCGGAACATCAAGACGTGTTTCTGAAATCATTACTGGTGACGAAACATGGATTTATCAATATGATCCGGAAAGTAAGCGGCAGTCGTCAGTATGGGTGTTCTCAGAGGGCAAGTTACCAACAAAATTACAAAGACCTCGAAACGTAGGCAAAAAAATAGTGGCTAGTTTTTTTTCTCGGGGGGGACATCTGTCGACTTCAGTGCTGGAAAATCATAGGTCTGTTAACTCGGAATGGTACACTACAGTAGCATTGCCGCAAGTTTTCCAAGCAGTGCGGGAGAGGAGACCAAAGGCTGGACTTCGGGGAATCATGCTGCATCACGACAACGCCTCTTCACATACGAGTACGTCCCTCAGAACAAAGGCGTTTATTGCAGAAACTGGGGTTGAAACCTTGCCTCATCCACCCTACAGCCCTGACTTGGCTCCCTGCGATTTCTTTTTGTTCCCAACAGTGAAGGAAAAAATAAAAGGCAAGTTTTTTTCTAGTGCCGAAGAAGCCGTGGCTGCCTATGAAGGAGCGATTTCTGACCTATCCGATCAAGACTGGCAAAAGTGTTTCCAAAGTTGGTTTAGACGAATGGAACTTTGTATAAAGAACGATGGAGAGTATTTTGAGAAAATGTAAAATAAATAGTGTTTATATCTTCAATAGTTTTTTTGTATCTCAAAACTTTTCGAGTGACCCACGTATGCTTTATAGTTACTGAGTAAAACCGCTGTGTCACACGGACGGACGGACAGACGGACTGGACGAAACTATAAGCACAGCGTAGGAATGTATTCATACAGTGGGTTAACTTCATACAACCTACACGGCCAGCGGCCCGGCTCGGTAATCGCGCACGAGGCTCAGGGTTGTCAAAAACTATGCGGAAGATATTTAGATTTTTTTTACTAATTTGGTGATTTGACCCGGATTAAACATTAAACATATGTGTATTTACTGTTTATGTTAGAAAAGGCCGCCATCTTGAATATCTTTAGTTTTGATCCGATCGTGATGAAAAGCAATATCTGAAGACCTTAGAAGTTCTTCACAATAAATCTGCAGTTCAAATTGCCAGAAACGACCGCCATCTTGAATTTCTTCAGTTTTCAGCTGATCGTGGTAAAAATCGATATTTTTGAGGATCCGACAGGTTCTTTATAATGAACCTGAGTTCAAAATTGCGAGATACGCCCATCATCTTGAATTTCTTCAGTTTTGATCCGATCATGAAAATAAACGGTATCTAGGGATCCGACAGGTTCTTTATAACGAATCTAAGGTTCAAATTGCCAGAAACTTGCCACCATCTTAAATGTCTTTAGTTTTTATCCTTTCGTGAAAAAAATTGATATATGAGGATCCGAGAGGTTCATTAAACAAATATGAGGGGAAAATTGCAAGAAATGGCCGCCATCTTGAATTTCTTCATTTTTGATCCGATCCTAACAAAAATCAATGTCTGGGGATCCAAGAGGTTCTTTATAACGAATCTGAGGTCATATTTGCGTAAAACGGCCGCCATCTTGAATTTCTTCAGTTTTCATCCTATCGTGATAATAATTGATATATACTCCGAGAGGTTCATTAAAACAAATATGAGGGGGAAATTGCGAGAAATGGCCGCCATCTTGAATTTCTTCATTTTTGATTCGATCCTAACAAAAATCAATATCTGGGGATCCAAGAGGTTCTTTGTAACGAATCTGAGGTAATGTTTGCGTAAAACGGCCGCCATCTTGAATTTCTTCCGTTTTCATCCTATCGTGATAATAATTGATATCTAAAGGTCTGAGAAGTTCATTATAATAAATATAAGGTGACAATTGCGAGAAATGGCCACCATCTTGAATTTCTTCATTTTTGATCCGATCCTAACAAAAATCGATATCTGGGGATCTAAGAGGTTCCTTATAACGAATCTGAGGTTATAATTGCCCTTGCTAATTGCTGCTATGCCCTTTCTTAATAAACAAATGAAACTTTGCAAACGTAGAGTGACCCCCACAATGGCAAAAGTTAACATAAAACCTGCATGGACTTGACATCAGTGTCGGCTTCAGTGGAGGAGCTGGAGCTGGGCGCGGCGGAGGGCGCGGAGGTGCCGGCGGCGCGCACGCTGGAGCGCGTGCGCGAGCGTGCCTACGCGCGCGACTGGGCGCGCCTCGGCCTCGCGCAGCCGCCCTTCCGGCTCACGCACACCAACGCCGTCTACACGCTGTGCAGGAGGTATGTGTACTACACCTTGACATCAGTGCGCGAGCGTGCCTACGCGCGCGACTGGGCGCGCCTCGGCCTCGCGCAGCCGCCCTTCCGGCTCACGCACACCAACGCCGTCTACACGCTGTGCAGGAGGTATGTGTACTACACCTTGACATCAGTGGCAGTGTGTCTCGACAACTTTTCTGTCGCGTAATCAACAAATTTTTATAACAAACTTTTTAAGTTTTGAGGTAACCATAAACAAACCACTTAACGACCTAATTTGCAACCGGAAAAGTCTACTTAGCATAGCATTTTTGAGACAAACGATATAACATATATTTTTTTTAGCTATCCGGCAGTGTTCCCGGTACCTGAAGGCGTCGGCGACGAGTCGCTCCGGCGCGTCGCGCGGTGCTACCGGCAGACGCGCCTGCCGTGCCTCACGTGGCGGCATCCCAGGACACACGCGCTGCTGGTCAGGTGCGAGAGTACACCAACTCTAACTACTAAATTAACTTATTTGGTTCAGTTTGGACGACCGGTTGGCGTAGTTGGTAGTGACCCTGCCTGCTAAGCCGATGGTCCTGGGTTCGAATCCCGGTAAGGGCATTTATTTGTGTGATCACCACTGATATTTGTTCCTGAGTAATGGATGTTCTCTATATATTTATGTATTTGTATATTATATGTATCGTTGTCTGCGTACCCGTAACACAAGCCTTCTTGAGTTTACTGCGGGACTTAGTCAATTTTAGTCAATTTGTGTAAAAATGTCCTATAATATGCGTGTTGGAGAATATCGCGTTATGCGAACGCCGCGTATAACGGGGTCAAAAATAGGACGAAACTGCCTTCAATTCCATGCTTAAACTTTATCGTCCCTTCGCATTTTACACTTGAAGTACTGAAATTATTTCAAAACAATCACAACTTACTGACGTAAATGAAATAACTTTGAACTCCGCCCAGTTGGTAGTGAATCATCGAGACCTTGGATGTCCACTTGTATTGATTACTGAACGTTATCAACAGATCAGCGGCGCCGCATCACAAAGGAGTCATGGGCATGCTGAAGGGCAGTCATCAGACGCAAAATGCCGCTGAGAACATCTCGAAAAGCGGCACTGAAACTACCTCTAGCTTAGAACAGGTAAAGTTTAACTAAAAAAAACTGTACAGTCACGTCTATAAATATTTTTACACTTCGGAACATATTACAGGGGAAGAAGGGTCAAAATTTAATACAGATGCATGCATATTTATGAAAGCCAACATTGAATTGAATTAAAGCCGACCGTACTTCAATAAACAGTGTTCTGGTTTATTTATTTGACGACCGGTTGGCGTAGTTGGTGACCCTACCTGCTATGCCGATGGTCCGGGTTCGAATCCTGGTAAGGAAATTTATTTGTGTGATGAACACAAATGTTTGTTCCTGAGTCATGGATGTTTTCTATGTATTTGTATATTATATGTAATTATATATCGTTGTCTAAGTACCCGTAACAGAAGCCTTCTTGAGCTTACTGGACGACGTCTATTTGTGTAAGAATGTCCTGTAATATTGATTTATTTATTTGTAAGTGTAAATAGGTGGCGTATTCTAAAAGCGCTCAGGGACCTTACCGGGATTCAGTTTAGGTCCTTAACTGTGCTAAGTTGTATGGCAGCGACTCAGTTGAGGTCTGAACTAGCTAAACTGAATCGTGTTAGCAATCGTGGTAACCCCCAGGACAGGAATCGAACTTGCGTCGTCTGCATTTGCGGTAGATGCCGTAACCAGCCCACCTGGGTTACGGCGGGCGCTGAATTTTTCAGCATCCTTCCTCATGTTTATTCCCAACAAGTATAGATGTGGATATACTCGTATTTAAATATATATCCAACGCGACTCCTCAATCTTAAAAGGTCCTGGTGATTTTTGAGTTTTTTATAGTGGCTGAAATACTTTCGAAAACCGTTACTTTAGTCTTTAATTAAATCTATAATATTGAATTATTTTTTGAACGAGCGATCTCCGGTTTAGCTTGGGCAAAAATGCTATCGTGTTTCTGTCCATTTGTACTCCTCTACAGGTCGCATTTATCAACCAATTCTTTGATTATATTTTTTGTTGGCGATTCACTTTTTAGAAAATTTAAATTAGTTAACAAGTTTGTTGATTAAGTATATATTTTGTTGGCGATTCACTTTTTAGAAAATTTAAATTAGTTAACAAGTTTGTTGATTAAGTATATATATATTTTTTGGCGATTCACTTTTTAGTTCAAAATGACGGGAATTGGTACAAAGGTCATAAGCGCCATAGATCCCAAAGGCGCTTACGACCTTTGTGTGAGTACCAGTACCATGGTAGGTATACAGCAAGCCACTAGTTTTAAATTGTGTATGTTTTCATTCAGGAACGATACTTGGCAACGCTCGTGGCCTGCACGCCGGCGTCGCGCGGCGAACTCGAAGACTCGAGTCTGAGTTTAGACTCGATACTACTCACAGAAGAACCCACGCACACGCCGCTGCTCAACAAGCCCGGCACCATGGGGTGAGTGCCCGTATAGGCTAGCCAATTCGATTTGAACAGTAGACATAGTAGCATAAAGTGGCAAATTTTAGATGACGACTAATATAATAGTCGAGGATAAAATGGGTATTTATCCCCGAGGTATACACTGTGTTTCAATTTTATAATTGAAAGAAAAATGGAAAAATTCCCCGCGTCGAGCGGGAGTCGAACCCACAACTTCTTTGATCATCGGTCAGATCACTCTGCCAATGAGGATTACCGCGAGTTGATTTTCCGCTAGGGGCGCTAGTGGAACGTGGGTCCTGCGGGAACATTTCAAACGTCACTTTGACAATTCTCTCATACTGACACAGGACCCACGCATGAGTGGCGCCGCCTGGTGAGCGACAATACGGTAGCTCCCATTGAGTTATCGCTATACGCAAAGCTAAACGTCAAATGTAGGAGAGAGATCGTTCTGTACTTTAGTATTATTACTTAATCTGTGGTTGTATTTCATTTTAAATCGTTGAACATGTAACATCCGTGTTCGCTATGCTGTGTTTGGTCGCGCTTGTTCTCATCCGCGCCTTGTAGGCGCATAAAAAGCGATTTTACGTCGCTAGCCATAAGCCAGGCTAGCCTCGATCTTAAGTCGAACTTATCGAGCAAGAGAAGCAAAATGATAATTTGTCCATCCCCCTTTTTTGGGATGGTATTAATACGAAAGAAAAAGACAGTATGATTATCTCTGACTATGCACGAATTAGAAGAGATCCTGGCTTAATTGTGTTGTGTCCATAAGTCCCAATTTTTGCGTTGGTGGCATGGCTTATGGATACGCAATGCTTAAAAAGTTTAAATCATAGAGTTGAGTAGATCCCGGTCGATGTGAGGGTATAAAAGTTCAGCTATTTGACGATGACTTGTATTTTTATACTCGATGACAAAAATATCTCAACCTTATTGACATGGGATTAAGGGCGTGTACACATATTTAAGTTTGAAAATCACATCGACATTCTAGATTTTGACAGTATTTGCCTCACTGTATTCAAGATACGCAGAGGCTGTATCAACGATTATATGTATACAGAGCGGCGACCCGCGGCTCGGGCGGCGCGGTAGCGGGAGCGGGCGCGGGCGCGGGCGCGGGAGCGGGCGCGGGAGCGGGCGCGCGGCATTTCGGTCGCTGGGGCTCACTAAAGAGCCGCCAGCCCTCCAGCCTCGACCTCTACCAGCGGCAGCGACTCTCCACCGCCGATGTTGATTCGGGTATGTCGCATTCACTACAGACTAACTTCTGCTAGTTCAGCTTGTACTTTTATTAATGTGATGTCATGTCGTATTCGACTAACACTGAGATGAACCGGTCTGTGACTTTAAGTGTGAAGTTTTGTAATGAATGCTGCTTTTGCTGTATTTTACCTTTACACTTGATCCACGTTACTTATTTATTCCGGTGTTGCCATGATTCAACAAAGTATTAGTCAATATTCTGATGAAAATATATCTCAAGTTGTTATACCGATTTTTACTCACCCCATGAAATTCAATATATATTTATGATCGTTAAATTTGTAATCACTCTTGGATACTATACATTTCGATGTCCAGTTTTTTTACACTGTTATTTTGCCGTTTGGTGCAATAATAGTAGATTACGTACCGAGGCCTGTAAAGTAAGAAATGTCTCAGACAGCGTATAATAATCGTCGTCGAAGTGAAACTGAAGTCGACAAACATGTGATCTGAGGCTTTCTTATTTACTGGCCAAGGTCTGTACACTATTTTTCTGCTCGATGCAGTCTACCGACTGCATGCGACAAACTTGTTTAGCGTAGCGGCCTGCAATTGGCTGCTTGCCGGTCGGACGTCATAAAAGAATATTTATATTAGTAATTTCAACATAATAATGGTTTACGTTTGTCAGTATCGGGCGACGGCACAAGCGGCGTTCGACGTGCGTCGCTCTACATCGTGACGGAGAAGGGGCTCAGCGTAGCCACCGTGGGCGGCTGCGAGCCCGTGCCGGCCGAGTACCCGGACGGTCGCGCCGCGCGGCACGCCTTCAAGAAGCTGCTCCGAGCAGCCGCGCCCTCCGCGCCCGCCGCGCCCACTGACCCCGGCTTCTACAGGTACCAGAGCATGGTCTATGTCAGGTAACAAGGCTCAGCGTAGCCACCGTGGGCGGCTGCGAGCCCGTGCCGGCCGAGTACCCGGACGGTCGCGCCGCGCGGCACGCCTTCAAGAAGCTGCTCCGAGCAGCCGCGCCCTCCGCGCCCGCCGCGCCCACTGACCCCGGCTTCTACAGGTACCAGAGCATGGTCTATGTCAGGTAACAAGGCTCAGCGTAGCCACCGTGGGCGGCTGCGAGCCCGTGCCGGCCGAGTACCCGGACGGTCGCGCCGCGCGGCACGCCTTCAAGAAGCTGCTCCGAGCAGCCGCGCCCTCCGCGCCCGCCGCGCCCACTGACCCCGGCTTCTACAGGTACCAGAGCATGATGTCAGGTAACAAGGCTCAGCGTAGCCACCGTGGGCGGCTGCGAGCCCGTGCCGGCCGAGTACCCGGACGGTCGCGCCGCGCGGCACGCCTTCAAGAAGCTGCTCCGAGCAGCCGCGCCCTCCGCGCCCGCCGCGCCCACTGACCCCGGCTTCTACAGGTACCAGAGCATGGTCTATGTCAGGTAACAAGGCTCAGCGTAGCCACCGTGGGCGGCTGCGAGCCCGTGCCGGCCGAGTACCCGGACGGTCGCGCCGCGCGGCACGCCTTCAAGAAGCTGCTCCGAGCAGCCGCGCCCTCCGCGCCCGCCGCGCCCACTGACCCCGGCTTCTACAGGTACCAGAGCATGGTCTATGTCAGGTAACAAGGCTCAGCGTAGCCACCGTGGGCGGCTGCGAGCCCGTGCCGGCCGAGTACCCGGACGGTCGCGCCGCGCGGCACGCCTTCAAGAAGCTGCTCCGAGCAGCCGCGCCCTCCGCGCCCGCCGCGCCCACTGACCCCGGCTTCTACAGGTACCAGAGCATGATGTCAGGTAACAAGGCTCAGCGTAGCCACCGTGGGCGGCTGCGAGCCCGTGCCGGCCGAGTACCCGGACGGTCGCGCCGCGCGGCACGCCTTCAAGAAGCTGCTCCGAGCAGCCGCGCCCTCCGCGCCCGCCGCGCCCACTGACCCCGGCTTCTACAGGTACCAGAGCATGGTCTATGTCAGGTAACAAGGCTCAGCGTAGCCACCGTGGGCGGCTGCGAGCCCGTGCCGGCCGAGTACCCGGACGGTCGCGCCGCGCGGCACGCCTTCAAGAAGCTGCTCCGAGCAGCCGCGCCCTCCGCGCCCGCCGCGCCCACTGACCCCGGCTTCTACAGGTACCAGAGCATGGTCTATGTCAGGTAACAAGGCTCAGCGTAGCCACCGTGGGCGGCTGCGAGCCCGTGCCGGCCGAGTACCCGGACGGTCGCGCCGCGCGGCACGCCTTCAAGAAGCTGCTCCGAGCAGCCGCGCCCTCCGCGCCCGCCGCGCCCACTGACCCCGGCTTCTACAGGTACCAGAGCATGGTCTATGTCAGGTAACAAGGCTCAGCGTAGCCACCGTGGGCGGCTGCGAGCCCTACGCTCTCTCTCCGAGTCCGTGTCGTCCTGAAGATTCTTGGTGACCCAGTCTTCGGAATACTTAAAGCGTGTCACCCTTTTGAAAGAACACCACACAAGCTGACTAGCGTTGAAAATGCCGGAAAAAATCAAATGTTTTTTTCATGATTTAATCAATTTTTCCGTTTTTTTCGGAAGTTTTCGGATTTTTAAGAAATAAATAATGTCACTATCACTGTCACTCCTTTCATCTGTTTCAATTGTTTCTTCCTCAATGTCATGGATGTAGCCCGCTTGTAGGCGTAAATTAGACCTAATATACATTGATTTAGAGTTGAAATATAGAGCGGATTTCATTGATTTTTTCCTAAAGAATCGGAAAAATACGAGTCGTCTGGGAAAATATCGGATTTTTTCCAGACATTTTCAACGCTAAAGCTGACTGATATTGAGCGGGCATCCTAATGTGTTGCTGTTACCAAATGACGTTATACATTGTTTGTTGTTGTGTACCAGGTTAGTGGAGGAGTCTGGGTGGCTGTGGCAGCTGCGGCAGCTGTTCCAGCTGGCCGGCTGCGTGGTTGACCTGCTGGACCTGCAGGGCTCGTCCGTGCTGCTCTCGCTCGAGGACGGCTGGGACGTAGTGGCGCAGGTACTGTGAGACATCTTAAGGCGTATTTAAACTTTCACGATTTTCACACATTATAAATTTACTAAAACGGGGCTTAATCGTGTATAAAGTGTGTGTGTGTGTGTGTGTGTGAAACGTCGGAGGTTTGTTTTCAAAGTTTATACACGATTAAGCCCCGTTTTAGTAAATTTATAATCTTAAGGCGTCTACGATATGCGCGGCAAACCTTCGAGCATTGAATATCATCATCATCAGTCGTTCCCTCAATGCTGGGGATCGTGACATCATGTCATTCTCTTGAAGACCAGATTCCTCCAGAGGTTCCTATCTCTCGCCAAATGCATTGTCTCGTGCAGATTTAATTGCATGGGTGCAGTTATTTGGGAGCACCATCTAGTAGGGGGAGGGCCCCTGGGTCTCTTTCCTTCACCTTTCCCGTCATTAAGACTCTCTCTAGGCTTCCTGGGGAATGTCGAGAGAGGTGTCCGAAGAACGTAAGAAGGCGGTCCGGGCATATCGTTGACAACCGGCGTTTAATGCGTAGCTCGTCAAGTATGTACTGGTTAGTACGCATTGCTGTCCATGGAATCCGTAAAAGCCGGCGCCAACACCACATCTCAAACGCGTTTATACAGCGCGCGCTTAGCATTGAATATATATGACGTGTAATATGCACTGGTACGGTACGACAGATTCTTCCTAAACATCCTGGAGGGCAAAGTTGAGGGAAAAAGAAGTAGAGGAAGGCCCCGACTCACATATTTCAGCCAAATTAGAGATAAAGTCTCTGCCGTGTCGTACGAGGAAGTCGAAAGGCTGGCCCAGAAAAAAGAAGAGTGGCGATTACTCCACCGACAAGAGTAAAGCTCTTAAATATTGATGATTTAATATGTAACAATATTATTAATAAATGAGTATGAGTATTGACTCACGCGGCAGCCGAGGACGAGGGAGAAGAGTGTCTGCCGTGCATAATCTGGACGAGGCATTACGCTATCATCACTACCCGTCCTTACTTTAAAATGCGAGACATTTCATACATCAAGTGCGACTTGACATATGGACTCGTGCCTGTCGCTTATCGCTAATCTGATAAATATATTATCCATATAAACTTTAAATTGAAAAAAGATGTCATTGTATCAACAAAAAGTATATTGTTAAAAGTGTATTGATGACAGCGCCATCTCTCTCGCCATACCGGAACACCTGAGTGGTTTGGATGGAAGTACAGTCGGTGCCCTCACATAAGTATCCACCCCACGTATGCAAGCGCGTAGCGCGGGTGGATACTTATGTGAGGGCACCGACTGTACTAAGCAGCGTCGTTCGTACTTAGAAATATGGCCACGGGCGTCTTGCCGGTTACTAAGATTGCATGTACTTGAGAAATTCGCCGGCATTTCGATAAGACCAGTTGGCCTAGTGGTTATGGCGTTAGTCGCGTAAATCCTCGGATTGCCCTTCGTCGGTGTTGGTCTTTTTCTTTAGTATATGACATCTATTTTCAATTTATAATTTACATACAGTAGTGTTACTAATAATTTGATTTGTATCAACAAAAAGATCCATATAAACTTGTATCAGATATGTAATGTAAATTATGAGTATTATGACCAACACGCGTTTATGCGTGGATTATGCGTGGGTAGGCCCCCCGCAAGGTGGACTGATGACCTGGTGAAGGTCGCAGGAGTCCGCTGGATGCGGGTGGCGCAGGACCGGTCATTGTGGAAATCTTTGGGGGAGGCCTATGTCCAGCAGTGGACGTCTTTCGGCTGAAATGATGATGATGATGATGATGATGATGACCAACACTTGTTCTTGCAGGTGTCATCTCTGGCGCAAATCTGCTTAGACCCCTACTACCGGACGATAGAAGGTTTCCGGACCCTCGTGGAAAAGGAGTGGTTGGCGATGGGGCACAAGTTCCAGCAGCGGCTCAACATCGGGCCCACTCCGCAGCAGGGGTACACGCCCACCTTCCTCATGTTCCTGGACGCGGTGCACCAGGTGAGACCCTCACAGCTGGCTCCGGACCCTGGTGGAGAAGTGGTCGCGCTACGGCATTTCCAGCAGCTAGATTGCATCTAGATTGGATCATATCGTTTAGTGTGGTAGGGCACAGCACAACGAATTCCGTCTCGCTCAAATCTGGAGCAGAGCCCATCTGGGGAAGTACCTCCACCTTACAGAAAACCGCAGTTTAATAACACTAGACCCTACTCATAGTGTTGTGTTTCCGTTGGTGAGTAAGGTCGACAGAGCTCCAAGAGGATTCACCGTGTTGACAGCTGGGGACCCACGGGGCAAAGCTTGCGCCTTTAGCTGTCAACACAGCGAATCCTTTTTTAAAGAGTCGGCAACGCGCGAGTGACACCCCTGGAGTTGCAGGCGTCCATAGGCTACGGTGACCGCTTACCACCAGGCGGGCCGTATGCTTGTTTGTCACCGTCATAGTATAAAAAAAAACCGAGAGACTATACTATACCGTTTCGCTTGATCACTCATAAATGTATTTTCTGCCCTCCGGCCGGCAAGTAGCCAATTGCAGGCCGCTACGCTAAACAAATACGCCGCTTGCCGACTGCGTCGAGCAGAATAATAGTGTACTGACCTTGGCCAGTAAATAAGAAAGCCTCAGATCACATGTTTGTCGATTACACGAGATCTGAGACATTTAGAGATAGAGATAGAGAGATAGAGATGCATTTATTGTCAGAAACTGTGTACAAGTAGGTCTTATATATTACAAAAAGGTCCAACAGTTTGCCCGTCATTCGCGTTTGTTCGTCGTTTGCCATTTTTTACTTTACAGGCCTGTATTTTATCTACTATTCCAAATTGCTTTCGGCAGCTCCAGAAGCAGTTCCCGCTGGCGTTCGAGTTCAACGACTACTACACGCGGCTGGTCGCGTACCACAGCACGTCGTGCCGGTTCCGCACGTTCCTGCTCGACAACGAGGCGGCGCGCGCCGAGCTCGGGCTGCTGGACGAGCGCCGCCCCGACCAGGGCAGCCGGCTGGTAACCACACGATCCATATCCCCTGCACCAGTTACTAAAACTGGCTGTCAACTCGTAGACAAGTTGACAGCGCCATCTAGCCGCATTATATATTATTATCCATAGGTCGCTGGTTCATATCCGGCTCGAAGGACCATGAATAAACTGGTAAATGGTTTAGAAACGATAAATAAAATTATATTTGGTTAACTTTTCTTTTATTTTCTCAATAATGACATTTTGACATATTTAGTTTTCTATCTTTCAAAAGCTAGTTGACGTAAAATACAAAGGAGTTTAACAATTAGCTATTTAAGATTAGAAGAATTAGATGATGTTCCCTGGTTGAGGAGTTTTGTACGCCCGCAAGTTTTTTTTTTAAGATTTTTTTTTTTTAAGCATGTTGGGCCACGCTCGGTGCTAACAGTTCGTCACAATAAGCCAAGCTAGAAGGGGTTTAAGTAGATACCACAGAATACAGATTACAGAATACTTTTTTCCTGAAAGCGCTTCGTGAATGTCACGAGACGACTTACCCCGAGTCAAGTCATTGTTAGCAATTTTATGTATATCAACTACTCTAACCACATACTCAACAGACACCGCATTATAAAGAGTTTACAAACAGAACGTGGTCACCTCACATATGCAGTATTTTACTTTTAAAACTCTACGACTCTTATCAACAATTTAGTAAGAGAGTTCCTTAAATACTCTTGAAAACATATTAATTGACAACATTTTTTTTTTCACTGGTCAATTTTTTCATGCGGACAAATAGTCACTGAAGACCTTAACCCTATTTAGTATTATTAATTTTTGAATTTGACCCTGATTTCATGTAAAAATTTCGGTTTTTTACATGAAATCTTCGTCGGCACAGTGACGCCATGATGATATGATGTATATTTTTCTATTGTAATATTTTATGAGGTGTGCAATAAAGAGTTTGTATTGTATTGTATTGTCATTTCTACGATACAGCATACAAAGGGAACAGCAGTACATATTTCTTAGTAAAAATAACTACACTGCTGTTCTTTCTTTTCACAGTTCACTAGTTCAGATAGTAAACGTAGATGCATCTGAAATAAACGGTCTCGCTGCCATACTAAATTAGTACAAGACTGCATATCGGTGGTGACCGGGAGTTCTCTCGAGTCTCGGTATTGCTGACACACCGTTGATTACTAAGGGCCTGTTTAGAGGGCGCATTTTCTTCGCATTTTATAAGGCATGGCCAAAATTGAAAGACAGGAAATAATGAAAGATCAAAACGTGGATATTTTGTTGAAACAGTATTCCAATAAACCTTGGTGACTTAGGTGCAGAGGCTGGAATTTTCGTGGCACTTTTGAGCTGTCATAGGGACTTCTCATTTATCGACTTTTGATATTTATCGATACATTACAACACAAAATATTGAATAAGATTAAAAGTAGAGGTGAACAACAGTCGGCCTTATCGCTAAAGAGCGATATATTCAAGATAACCTATCTATACCTACTAGCTTTATGAAAACTAAAAATTGGAATTAAATATATATATTTTTTAAATATGCAGTTAGTGTAACTTAAATATAATAACATCTTATTAGATTTCATAATTATTGCTCATTTAAATGAAGCGCGTAGGCTATATTTCGAAATGTAGGGATAAAATATTGAAATATATTTAGTACTTATTCTAAAGTTATCTAAAAGAGATCGCTTTGTACGGTACCTTCAGTTGTTTACATTTACGTTTGTTCTTCCGTAATAGGGGTCCAATAATGTATCGATATATGTGAATATCCAAAGTCGCTAAATGAGAAGTCCCTATGACAGCTCAAAAGTGCTACCAAAATTCCGGCCTCTGCTTAGGTGTATTGACACCTCAGTCCCGTCTTTAAAACATCGGTGACATTTGTGTGTCTGGTTGAGGTGGCCTGTGACACTAACGTGAACTATGTTCGCAGGGCGTAGAGACTGGCGTGACGGGCTCGGAGGAGGACGTTTACCGCGCCACGCACGGCCAGTCGCTGTTCGACTACATCGACAAGCTGCACCAGAAGTCGCCCGTGCTGTACAACTTCCTCTACACGCCGGACCTCGACAACCCGGTAACTATTGTGATAATCGATATGGTTTGTTGTTGTTATATGCCACCACAGAGGTGCAGAGTAGCGTTGAAAATTCCGGAAAAATTCTAATATTTATTTTATGATTTTTTGAATTTTTCTTTTTTTTTTTAGTATTTGTTTTTTTAGTAATTAATAATTTAATTATCACTGTCACTCTTTCCAACTATTGAAATGGTTTCTGATGTAGCCCCTTTGTAGATAAATTAGACCTTGTTAATTGATTTAGAGTTGAAAATTAGAGCGGGAACTCCGAAAGAAACCGAAAAAAAAAGATTTCGAAATGTTTTGTTTTTTTACCAGACTTTTTTCAACGCTAGTGCATAGGGCCTTCACAATCTCGCGCCATCCCTTCCTATCTTTCTAGCCTCATTCCAGCTCAGTACATCGTTCGTAGCTTGCTCTCTACGGGCAGTCTGACCACCCTTCCCGTCGGGGGGTTTCCAATCGAAAGCGATGCTTGCGTTATTCGCTTCTCGACGAATGAACTATCCCTCTCCATTTCCTTGTCGTGTTCAATGGGTGTATGGTTTACGTAGCACATATCCTACTACCAGTGTCTCTGATACTTAGAAAAAGTCAGGAAAGTGCTATTTTTTTTTTAATGCTATAGGGGGCAAACGAGCAAACGAATTGCCTGATGGTAAGCGATTAACGTTGTCCATGGACACCCG
Source organism: Lathronympha strigana (assembly GCA_949128165.1). NCBI lineage: Eukaryota > Metazoa > Arthropoda > Insecta > Lepidoptera > Tortricidae > Lathronympha > Lathronympha strigana. Next base: position 2,210,635 of record OX421917.1, read on the forward strand.
CAACACCAGAGGTGTCGCAAGTGCGTTGCCGGCCTTTAAGGTGGGAGTACGCTCTTTTCTTGAAGCTTTGAAGGTCGTATCGGTCCGGAAACACCGCTGGCGACAGGAAGATGATCTTAGAAGAAGCATTCAACTCTTTTAATCCTTTCTCTACATCACATGGCGATCATGCCAGTGCATTTTTTTGCCATTGCCGGAGAAGATCGACAAGAGAACTCAAGGGTTTCAATCTCAGAGTATCAACGTGTTTAATATGTACAGTTACCTGCATTACTAACTTCCGCTACGAAAGTCGCAAAAATATGTGAAACGTTCTTAAGGCTGTACACAAAGCAGAGTGAAGTAAAGTGTTTCAGTGTTAAGTGAAGTGTGTCAATCAGGTGCGTGAACATTTGGTCCTTCGAACCGGATCAGACCGTGGCGCGAGTGATAGTGCAGAGTGAACTCTAGTGACAGTTCAGTTTAGTGCAGTGTAAAGTGGACTCTATTGGATTGCATTAAGGACTATAATTGAGTAAGACCGTTTCAATTATATGACTTTGTAGAAATTTCGCGAAGTGCTTTGGACTTGTAAAAATCTAGATCATCTCCCAATGGAGCCAATGGACGTGAATTAAGACACGCTTCTATTTGTGAAAGGACGGTATACATCTCTTCGAATGTTAGTGTTGAGTCTTGCATTATTCTTTTCAGATGATACTTCGTTAGATCCTTTGCAGGATGCGTCAAATACAACTCTAACTTTCGTGGTCTCCCGATCCTCGCGGACAACAGCAGAATGTGGTAGGTAGGCTGTGTTTTTATCATTCTCAGGTTTGTCTACCGGTTCCATGTGGTTTAATGTAAGGTATTCTCTGATAACCTTATCATACTCAGTCTTCAATTTGCTGTTATGTGTTAATCTCTTCTCAAGACATTTCAGTCTTTTCACAGCAATTGTGCGGGAATTTTCAGGAATAATCGGTGTATCTCGTTTGAATGGTAAGCCCACAATGAACCTTCCATCCTCATCTCTTGCTAGTGTTTTCTCATAAATCTCTTCAGCTCTTTTCTCAAGAGGCGTTAGAGTGTCTTTACTCTCAGTTTCTAGCGTTTCCGATTCCCAAAATCTTTGTAGCATGTTGTCTATGTTAGTACTCAAATGCATGCTGACTACTCCTTTTCTACCGTGCTCTGCGGTGTTTTGGTCCTTCGAGCCGGATTTGAACCAGCGACCTATGGAAAACGACAAAAAATGTGGGTCAGAATGACATTAGCGAACAATTTTGCATTGATGATTGTACAAAGATAATTATACTTCGTATCCAAATCGAAGATTACATATATTTACTAGCAGCAGTACACGGTTATGTGCTGTCCTTGTCACACATTTAGAGTTAAAATATTATTCAAAAAATGTTCTCGCTGTCGCCCGCCGCGTAAGGTAGGTGTCGTGCCGGTGCACGACCGCGCCCCCAGCGGCGTGGTTTATCATTACATTTTTTTGTGTTTGTCCGAGTCACACGTATTTTCTCGCAAAAATAGTGTTTTAGTGTATATCTATTTCAGATTGAAGGATTAGGGTGAGTGATTTTACACATCTTCAGAACGATGAATTCAAATTACAGAATAAAACCGCGGCCTAGTTGCCGTTTAACGAATCTTCTTTCGGAAAGTGATTTTGTCCAAATGTTTGATTTTGCTTCCAATATATGTGTGGTAGATTACAATTTAAAATTGAATGTTAGTGTGGTGTATTAATCATATAATAACTAAAAGAATAGATCAAGGAATCTGTACTTTGTTCGAAATAATGCTTTTACACCTACCTTCTTTTTTCTAAGTAATATAAGTAAGGTACATGTTAAAGGCACGGGTTGTTACTCGTAGATTAACATACAAATTTAAACCTAATTAAGAGAACTTTAAGGTTCGTTAGGTATTTACGCGTTATAGTATTTACGCGTTATAATTCGTATCAGGTTTGTGTACCAGACCGTATACTAAAAATTGCGCCACACGCCATACTCGAGGGTTAGCCACTTACATCTAACCCTGGTATTTAACGAAAACAAATGTAATCTCATCTACGCAATGATTTCATCTACCTTTCCAGAGTTCTGAGATAATTATAGTAATAAGTATTGCAATGCTAAAAAATTATGAAAGTCTACATGAATTTCACAAATTGTAGTAAATTCGGTTAACAAAATGGCATCTAAAAGTAATTTAAAGTAAAATAGCCATAGAGGTTCCCTCATTTATCTATAGTTTTGTTAATAAAAGCTAGCTTATGATCCGGATGTTGCCGTTTCGACTATCGTCGAGCCTTCGGGACAATATAGGTATTTTAGAGGTTCCCCATTTTATCCCTAAAAGGGAGGTATGACCTCTTCAATTCTTCATGTTTGTCTTGTATTATTCGTGACAGACAGCCCCGATTAGTCAGCTAAGAAGTACACATACTTATAGCGCTTCTTGTACGTCGTCCTACCTACTTCATTTATATGAACTGTCATAAAGATATGCTCGCTTATAAAGAATCATGAGCTCGCTGAAATAAGTAACAATGACTACAATCAATAATTATCATCATAATGTTGTTGCAGAGAAAAATTGTAAAATAAAAATAAGATAGGTTTCGTATAAACTACGTTCCTATTTACGAGTAAGCCTATTTCAGGTTCTATCAAGGAAATACGACTTTAATGAGTCGGAATATATAATCTTGATCATGTTTTAATGAAGTCAAAATACTATGATATTGCTATTTTGAGTCAGTTAAGGCTCTAAACTAAAGGGAAGTGTAACCGCAGCGGCAGTGCCGTATTACCCTGTTCCGCTAAATAGCGCGAATGCTTGCTGTAGCCGCTGCAGGGGTTTAATTTGCCACCTAGTGTCTATACGATTAAAGAAGGATAATTTATGTTCAGAGTTGTATTCTTTGAGTATAGGTAAGTTATTTAAGGTAAATAATAAGTTTTTTGTTTTGTTCAAAGACTCGAAAGAGGTTATTTTTATTTTCCTCATATTTTAGATAACGTAAACCGTTCAATAAACAACGATATAACCAGGTCAAAAATATGATATTTTGGTTTATGTAAAAATTTACAAAATACAATACCTAAATAATATGCGGACATTACAGGTTGTAATTGTATTGTGATTGGTGGTTCGTTAACAAATTGCAGACCTAAAAGGTGTTCAATCGCTTTCCTGCATGCTCAGAGCGAATAACGAGAAAACTGGTTGAAGACACAAAATAGTTAAAGTTTTTTGTGGTTTTTTGTATAACAATAATACCTATACTTACTGATTTTTTTTATCAACTTTACGTATCCCCATCACGAAACAAGGATAGTTTGGTTCCGGAATTTGAACCAATATCTGACGGCGCAGTCTTGCGAATTGTTGCGTTTAGTAAAAACGAATTACAATGCAATGCAATGCATGAAATTATATAAATCATATGATTTTTACTTATATATATTATAATAGATGTATTGTAATTTGTATATGTAGGTAGTGAATGTTGTGGATCACATTTTTATGATACCTACATATAAAATTGTAGATGATACCTTTACGATACTTAATAGGACTCAACACGACTTAATGAAAATTAAGTCGGATATTAATATTGTCGTACGTACCTACTATTAAAACCTCACCGTTTAGGAGGGTGTTAACCAAAAATGAATAATTTTACGAAGCTGAGTGAGTTTGCTAACAAAAACCTCATTGGAGAGCAAATGGTTTTAACCCAATTGAATTATCACGAAACTAATATTCCTGTTTATTGAAAGGATGAACCAATATATACTGAAGTAATACAAACAACGACTTAAATTTTGATTTATAGTTTCCTAGAGAAGCTTCATAATATACATATATATATTTTCGTAAGCTATATCGATGAAATAGGCTTAATCTTATTAAATACCCTACGCTGCTCCGCTTTAACAGTGCCGAGTTACGTGACATAAATCGCGTGTAAATTTGTATAATTTTGCTCCGTTTCAACAATTATGCCACAAAAATTGTGTCAAATAAGCTTGCTTTAACAGCGTTGAGCTTTAACACATTAATGATGTCAAGGATCGTCCGCTTTAGCAGCGTTGAGGTACTCCACATTAATTGTGTCGAGGGTTGTAGAACTTTGCTCCGCTTTAACAGCGTTGAGTTTCTCCACATTAGTTGTGTCGAGGATTGTAGAACTTTGCTCCGCTTTAACAGCGTTGAGGTACTCCACATTAATTGTGTCGAGGATTGTAGAACTTGCTCCGCTTTAACAGCGTTGAGGTACTCCATATTAATTGTGTCGAGGATTCTAGAACTTTGCTCCGCTTTAACAGCGTTGAGGTACTCCACATTAATTGTGTCGAGGATTCTAGAACTTTGCTCCGCTTTAACAGCGTTGAGGTACTCCACATTGATTGTGTCGAGGATTCTAGAACTTTGCTCCGCTTTAACAGCGCTGAGGTACTCCACATTAATTGTGTCGAGGATTCTAGAACTTTGCTCCGCTTTAACAGCGTTGAGGTACTCCACATTAATTGTGTCGAGGATTCTAGAACTTTGCTCCGCTTTAACAGTGTTGAGGTACTCCACATTAATTGTGTCGAGGATTCTAGAACTTTGCTCCGCTTTAACAGCGTTGAGGTACTCCACATTAATTGTGTCGAGGATTCTAGAACTTTGCTCCGCTTTAACAGCGTTGAGGTACTCCACATTAATTGTGTCGAGGATTCTAGAACTTTGCTCCGCTTTAACAGCGTTGAGGTACTCCACATTAATTGTGTCGAGGATTCTAGAACTTTGCTCCGCTTTAACAGCGTTGAGGTACTCCACATTAATTGTGTCGAGGATTCTAGAACTTTGCTCCGCTTTAACAGCGTTGAGGTACTCCACATTAATTGTGTCGAGGATTCTAGAACTTTGCTCCGCTTTAACAGCGTTGAGGTACTCCACATTAATTGTGTCGAGGATTGTAGAACTTGCTCCGCTTTAACAGCGTTGAGTGTCTCCATTGCTCCGCTTTAACAGCGTTGAGTTACTCCACATTAATTGTGTCGAGGATTGTAGAACTTTGCTCCGCTTTAACAGCGTTGAGTTTCTCCACATTAATTGTGTCGAGGATTGTAGAACTTTGCTCCGCTTTAACAGCGTTGAGTTTCTCCACATTAATTGTGTCGAGGATTGTAGAACTTTGCTCCGCTTTAACAGCGTTGAGTTTCTCCACATTAATTGTGTCGAGGATTGTAGATCTTTGCTACGCTTCAACAGCGTTGAGTTACTCTACATCAATTTTGTTGATGATTGTACATTTCTCCCCATTAACAGCGTTGAGTTTCTTCACATTAATAAAATCGTGTTGAGGATCGTACAACTTAGTGTTAATTGTATACAATAAATAAACAATAAATAAACTTTGCTCCGCATTAACGGCGTCTCGTGTTACATACTCGTATTCTACAGGAATTGTGTAGAATGTAATAAAATTTTACTCCATCAGGTTGTTTTTACCATGATGAGACTTCTTTTCAATAGTAGCATTCCGATTATCAAGATATAAAAATACTCCACGTGTCAGTTCCTTATTATAACAATTATTTACAAAAATAGTAATTCTCTTGCTGCTGTAGCGTACTGGTCAATATTTCGTTATCCTACAGTAGAATCGACGGCACCTGCCACTTAAGTTTTTTATTACAACGTTCTACTCAAAAAGGAAAAACTTAACGTATTAACCATTACCCACCACTTGAATTATTGTTTGGTCTCAGTATAAATCTGTATGTACATTTTATAACAAGATTTCTTTAGTACTAATCTTGCTATGAAGAAACTACTGATAGCTTGTTTTACTAATCACACAACTGGTTTTTGTCTTCCATTTTTACTTCGACATGAAATACAGGCATATCTAAAGTATACAATCACTATGCAGGGATCAGGGATTCGTCAGTTAAGTTCAATTAAATGAACGAAGTATAATTTAAAGCAGGTATATTCAAGTAATGTTAAAATTATATCGACGATAATACACACTTCAGTGTTTTGCTTCACCTAAAAGGTTATTGAAAGTAATTTCATTCTTTATTAATGTCGTTCCTCACTTGGACACGCACAGCATGGCATGCATAAGTCCAATCTAATAAAAATATTCATATAATATTTACATAATAGTACCGTTTTATTTTATTAGGCACTCATGTATGAAGCTAATTATCAGGAACCCATAGGAGCGTCGGATTTGACTTCGATATTTTATTTTATTTTTCCTACTTATATGTAGTATTACAATTCTCTAAACATCTGCTAGTAAATATATGTAATCTTCGATTTGGATACGAAGTATAATTAATAATCAAACGAACTTACCTGTGAAGTTTGATTGGAATTGTACGAGTATCCAAATCGAAGATTACATACTCCCACCCTCCCAGACCCTAAAAATTAAAATAAAATAGTCTCTGGTCCTAACACAAAAATATCTATGTGCTCTAAAATAATGATAAACCACGCCGCTGGGGGCGCGGTCGTGCACCGGCACGACACCTACCTTACGCGGCGGGCGACAGCGAGAACATTTTTTGAATAATATTTTAACTCTAAATGTGTGACAAGGACAGCACATAACCGTGTACTGCTGCTAGTAAATATATGTAATCTTCGATTTGGATACTCGTACAATTCCAATCAAACTTCACAGGTAAGTTCGTTTGATTATTAAATGTTTCGTATGAAAGTGGCAAATTCATACAAATTCACAGGATTACCAATACTGTTAAAACTATAGGCTGTTGGCAGTTAATAAAACATCACGTTCCTAACAAGACTATATGAAGAAGTGCTGCAACTGCAGCTCTTTTACGTCGACATTTTTTCGGGTGATTAGGTACCCAGTTATTTTGTTCGTATCTATGATCGGAAGATACTATTGCAGGTGTCTACTTAGTTTTAAATCAATACGTATCCAGCTCAGTATTGATTGTTTGTACATTGGCAGGTGCTACGGCCGATGTCGTCCGTGTGCAGCCTGGAAGTGTGGGAGTACTACTCGCACGAGGAGCTGGCGCACGGCGCGGCCTACGACCCAGAGGCGCAGGCGCAGGCGCCGGCGCCGGCGCCCGACGACGAGCGCGAGCCGCGCGCGCGCCGCACCGTCACCGCCGGGTAACTACACGAACACACAACTGTACTACTATACTACACCCCTATTGTCAAGGCGTTAGAGTGCTTGTTCAGATATTTTGAACGCCTCGGGCGCTCCGATATATCTGATGGCGACTGTACTAACTACACGCATGTGAAGCTCGCGCACAGCGGGCCGACCACGAAAATTGGCATTGATGGATAAACCTCTTCATCACTCCAGTAAGTAAGTGGGATCTCAAATTTTCGAACGATAAATTTTCGTACTAGGTCTGGCACTCGACGACGAGCGAGTTAGCTATATCTGTGTGCAGTACAACTAGTACAAGTATGGCTGATCGACAGAATAGATATAGATATATATTTTGAGCGGTAATTACGTTTCCATACTTATTATTGCTTATTTCTTACGAAATTCGAAAATTTTGAGGCATCAGTTTGAACCATTTCTCCATAGCTTGTTACTAAGTGAATTATTTTGTTGGTCAGATACGACAGCATACCGCGAGCCATGCCGGCGTCCTTCACCGGACTGTTGGAGCGCATCCGCACCCTGGAGTTGGAGCTGGGCCACCTGCCGCAGAAGTGGCGCGTGCGCTGGGACCAGCTAGAACTGCCCAACACGCTGGAGCTGCAGGTACTTAGTAGAAATCGACTTGGATCAGCATTTTTGAGAAGTTTACTATAGGATCTAACATATCTGGGAGTTTAATAAGAACGCACTTATTGTTGTTTTTTTTTTTAATAAGAATGCACTTGTACTTGATTAGGTAATATCATAATATGTATGTTTACATACGCTGGTTAGAGGCTATTGGCGGGAGCGGGCATACATCGCGTCCGAGGCGCACGTGGAGCTGACAATGCATATCCCTGATTCCCTCTCCCTACATTTACAAATTAGATCGTAAACTACTTTGTTTATGGTCAATCAGAATTTAAAAAAAAAAACGAAAATTCGGTCTTGATTTTGTGACAGAAAAGTTTGCATACAAATTCCATTATTTGTCGAGTTCCAAACGTTTAAAAAGTTTTTAAAAATGTCATATAAAATGAGGGCCTAAACAGCCATGACAGAAAGTAGGGTGTATTCATTATAATGTTGGTACCGCGTCATTTTAGTTATCTTGAATAACTTAAGAAAAATACAGTTCATTTTTTATTAAAAAATAAATAAACGGGCGGTTTGTCTAAACGTCTGCCGCAGCGTAAGTATGAAATTTAAGGTTTTAATTTCATCAGGCTTTTTGTATTTTCTTGCAAATCAGGTCTTAAAAGTGATTTTTTTAGTCGCCGACCAATCTCTAAGTAGTGTATAATTTAACTTATATTATCGGTCTAATGCCAAAAACGTGAAATAGTACATTATTGGCGAGGGACGGAATGTAAGGGATTGAGTGACGAGGTGGTTGCCGGGTCGAGGCTTGCCGATGATATCTGAGCTCAGGCGCATCCTGTGTCCGTCCCTCGGCAGATTTAGTGATTTTCTTTGCCATGCGCGGCGCACGGATACAGGGCAGGCCTGGCGGGGTTTCCGAGGCCGGTAGGCCATGTGTGACGAACAAAAGAAAAAATACGTGTACAATATTTTTTTATAATCTAAATGACGGACTAAATAGATTTTTTTAGTCGTCTAGCCTATTATGATGATTGATGTTGTACCAGCGCAACTCGTCGCTGTCGTCGTCGGTGGTGCGGCGCTGCACGCTGCAGCTGCACAAGCGCGGCACGCTGGAGCTGCTGGTGCGCGGGCGCCTGGCGCGCGCGCCCGCCGCCGCGCCCGCGCACCGCTGGGGCGCCGCCGCGCACGCCGCGCCGCAGCGCTGCGACCACTGCGACCATCTGCTGTGGGGGCCCGTCAAGGTAACCTATACTCACGTCTACACCACTCCGCAACAAACGCAAATCGATTGTCGTTTGTTACTTTATGTTTGCGGCACAAATTAGGCACCTACAAACTGCCACGTGACGCTGATTGACGAGGGCCAAAAATTTCACACGGGCGTACGAATATAAGAAAATTGCTCACCATGAGTAAATCGTCATACCAGTGAATTGCTGAAACTACAAATAGCATACTTTGTTCAAAAGAAACTTCATCTATCATCATATGAATGTAAAGAATTAGTTAACACTTTACATTTTGGTGCCGTGACCAGGATACAAACACGGAAACGTATTAGGAAGTTGGACTACACGATGGATTGGTGTACATTGATAAAAATTATGCAATTTAACATGTTTTACACTTGAATGCTTGTGACCCAGACGGGCGTACGCTGCATGGACTGCGGCGCGAGCTGCCACGAGCGGTGCGCGGACGCGCTGACGGCGCCGTGCACGCGCTACAAGGCGCCGCCGCCGCCCGAGCGCGACCGCGACCCCAGGGCTAACGGCGGCAACAGTGAGTACTATTGACTATTGTGATCATTCAATTTTAGCTCATCATTACAGTAGCAGACCGTCACAATGCTCTTTGGGCAAGCCTGAGGCCTGCTTTTTCTGTGACTCTGTAAGTAAAAATATGCTGGATTGGCTCACGCAAAGGAAGCCAGCAGGATCGAATTCTATGAACGCCCCGCCACTGCGACCCCACAAACACAAAATGACAACCCGGTTTTATTTGTGTCATCACACATTTTCTTTAACATTTCTTTAGCACGTCGTGCTAAACTTAAATATTATACAATGAAACATCGATCTTGAATTAATTTCAATAATCTATTGAGATTATTGACAATAAAATAAGATGGATTATGTTTCCTTGTAAACTAATGCTCAATTTCCCTTGTGTATTAGAACGGTTTACTACTAAAACCGTAACGTTAATCCATATTAATTTTAACACAAATATTCGTTACCAGACGTAGGCACACTACAGTCGCCTTCACAACAGTACTACGAGCAGTTCTCGTCCAACGTGGCTGAAAACAGGACTCACGAGGGCCACTTGTACAAACGCGGCGCGCTGCTCAAGGGCTGGAAGCAACGGTAATTAAAATTGTTTATTATTAAAACTCTTACTTAAGTGCTATTAGATGTGAAGGATTTCCGAACGTACACTGACTTTGTTTTATAACATTTTGACAGATGAAGTTCCGCATTTTTGCAATGTCTATGGTTTTGGTAGATGGGAATGGAACACGAACGTTATGGGATGAGAATTGAATGTATTTAGCTTGATTATTATATCTTATTTGGGTTTCCAGTCATAATAAACTATTGTAAACTTATTGGCTTAAGTATTTCACTGAAGTTATTTATTAGTACTAAATTGTGATCGTATCTTCATCATATCCTGTATCTATTTAAATAAATTCAGCTGAAACGCTAGTATCCCACATGAAACAAAACATTGTCTAACCAGTATAAAACAAAATATTGTCTAATCAGTATATGAGTAAAGAACTGGTTGATGCTTTACAGTTTGGTGTCGTGACCAGGATACCACTGCCTCAAAAAATACCCATATGGGACGAGTTCCACGAACCTATTGTCCGAACAAGACAAATGTAAATGATACCACTTTCGGAACATTTGGTCTTTACCAATTTAAACTAATAACAAAACCAAACCTACCCGTTTTATAGTCTTAATTTTTAAAGCAAAATGTTCCACCATTCTTAATGGCTATATTACTATTGTGATTACAGATGGTTCGTGCTTGACTCCATCAAGCATCAACTTCGCTACTACGACGCGATGGAGGACTCGCATTGCAAAGGTTTTATTGGTATGTATTTGTTTCCTTATAGCGAAATCGGTAGTATGCGTCACTTTCCGACACTAGTCGAAAGACAGAGACAGAGCTCTTGTAACAAATCCGTGTAATGTTCCAGATTTGGCGGAGGTGATTACAGTGATGCAGGCGCCGCTGGCGCCCGGCCCGCCTAAGAAATGTGATGACCGCTCGTTCTTTGATGTAAGTAATTTATTTTCTTCATTAAATTTTTTTTTTAATTTATTCATGATCATGGATACAAACCCTTCAGTCGAAATCATAAAAATTACATAGAATCCTTAAAGTACAATAGAATATGAGTATCATATTACATAAACATTAATCCTTCATTTAAATATATGGCGTGTGTTGCCGTTTTATTTTACATACGAGTATATGACGTTTTATAAGCAAAATCTATCTTTCTGTTGTGGAGAATATTTTTTTTTTTACTTAAATGTGGTATTAAAGATGTTACAGTTCCCAATGTCGCAAGATTTCAATTACAGTTATTTGTTTCAAGTAATGGATGTTTTCTTATTCGCAACGTAATCAGGAAATTCAGAACCCGAACAATTAAAGCAAACGAAAACACGTATCGAATCGGCCGTTCTGACAATTATGTAATTACATGAATACAACTATGTACTGCATAAATGGTGTCCTACCTTATTAGCCGAATGATCTACAGTGTGTTCGGTGTCTGGACTTAACCTAGATTAAATACGCTTTTACTCAGACGCCACGTCACCGAAGTGTCAAAACTGAAGTTGAACTTTATGAGTGTTCATTAAGGTCTATTTTGCTCTGTGGTTTGTGACCGATTAATCCCTCTCTGGCGTGGAAAAAGTTAGAGGAAAAACATTTTGGTAATTGGGCTAATTAAGTACAATATTTTATACGACTCGGTCACGTGTTTTTTGTTTACTCAATAGATATTGCCGAGTTTTCTACAAAATGATCTATTATAATAAAAATCTCTATCCACAGTTACGAACGAGCCGACGAACCTACAACTTCTGCGCAAGCGACGCGAACGCCGCGCAGGAGTGGATCGAGAAACTGCAGGCGTGTCTGCAGTGAGCTGTCACAAATATCGCTGTCCTCTTCCCAAGAGCGCCGTGAGCGAGATGCCAATAGTATAGATATCTAGTTTCAGACGTCACTGGTTATTTAAGGAGTGTACTTGGGATTTCTTCTATGAAATCGTTAGCGTTTTCTTTTTTTTTGTATGACGGAAGCTCGCTAAATATAATCTTGTATCAGAGTACGATTTGGACAAATGACAATTCAAAAAAGTCCTGTTTTTTTAATGCTCGATTTTGTACTTCCAATTTCAAATACCGGTTGTTTTTGCATATAAACCCATTCAAACTTCAGTTTAGGGTTGAATTGCAGTCTGAAACGGATTTAAAGTATGTGTATCTAAATAAGAAAGTGTATGACTAGTGAACAACACAAAGTGTATACTCACAAATGAATAATGTTAAAATAATGACGCGATCTCACGGTCCTCGCGCTAACGTAGCGTAGTTATTCCGTAAACAGCTTCATCACTCTTATTTTCTGAGTGATAGAGTTGAAAATCCGTTTTTCAGGAGTTGTTTACTCTAGGATAATTGTCGACAAATATATAGCGTTGTTATGTTGAATTTGTACATATTTAATTATTGTTGTGTAAAGACTTTCGTTCCATTATGTGTAATTCAGTTCGTAACGCATCCGTCGCACGTATTTACTCATTCGTGTCCTCATTTGAGCGAGTTCAGTGTTGCAATGTGTACTTTACATGCATATTTTGTTGAAGCATTTTTTGGTGGCCCATGAGGGGAGGGCTCAAATGGTGACACGGCTAAAGTGTGACCGAAGCACGGCGATCGTTTAGTTCTAAATATAAATTATATTTCTTAATGGAAGATATTATTTTTTACTCGGGAATCTCGTTGCAATGAGCCACCCTCGTTTATTGTTATATACTCATTGATAATTTTGTATGTTTTGTAAATATTGACATCCACATATCAGCCGCCGCGACGCCCTTAATTTAGCTTAAACGCTGGTATAATGCTTATGGCCAAGCATGACAACCGTCTCTTACTTACATATGCTCAGATTAATATTACTATCTCTTTCACTTATTAAATTAGTAATGAAAGTGAGCTTTGCTTTTGATATAACATTGTATCATCATCTTAAATGAGGATATTGGTAAAATTATTATAAATACACATGTTTCAGCCGCCTACAGATTCTCTGCTTTGACCGAAGGTTGACTGGTAGATAAAGCTTCAAAGCATTAAGTCCGCCTTTTGTACAGCTGTAGTTTTCTTTTTGTGCAATAAACATTAAATGAATAAAGAAACTAATAGTTACTGCTTTAAACGAAACTTATAAGTAATATTCGATCTGTGAAGTGTCAGAGACAAATACGGGTTATAAGCATTAACCAAGAGTACTGCTGCTTATTTACATTATGTTATATATGTTGGTGTTATATGTAAGAATGTATACCTACAGTTAATTCCAGATCGATTCCAGGCAGATACATAAGATGAAATCGTTTAAACCTTTGCTTAACACATTCAGTGCCCATCTTATATTATCTTATTAAAAATCAGGGGACTTTATCAGGCACACTTCGACCCATGGGGTTCTTTTGTGTAATTGCCCTCTACCTCACTACTCAAGAGCTAGCTCGATCATCTTTAGTGTTGCATACCCGACTATCGGGTATTTTATGATTTCGTTCTCAGGACGACCCGATAGTCGGGAGCTTTGTGCCGCTGATGTCTTGCTTGGCTGGGTGGCAATGAATGTGTTAAGATGTTCACACGCTGATTGGCTATGGCTAGCATTGTTGTGTATATATTATTGACGTGGGACGTCCCGTCGCGGCGGGAGCGTATGAATGTTGTGTTGTGTTTGTGTTGTGAGGGCTCGCTCGATGCTTTGCGTAATGTCCACACCATAATAAATCGTCAAACCGTAAGGTCAATGTAACTACTGACTCTGACTCTGATCACATGTTAGTGGACCTCGGCTTCGCCTCGACCGACAATTACATGGGATCCGAGTCATTTTCCACTTAAACGGCCTTGGTATGTAATCTACTATTTTATAACCGCTAAGTTTTAATGCCTCTGTCCCTAGTTTTATGGCCTGGGTCGTTAGTTTGGTTGAGGAAGAGTATAACTCCGTAGGGATTATTTCATCTAAAGCTCGTCTGCTTTGAATATAAACACAGTCCTAGCTGCCGACTCACTCGATAGCAACAGCAGTCTATTTAAGTACATTGACGGAGGAATAGGCCCTATGGCGGAACAAGCTACATTGACCTTACTCTATTCTTATTAAAGATTCGTATACTTCCAAACCGCGAAATGAAAGTATGAAATTCACGCGAATGAAAAATATATGGATGGCACATTCCGCACGTACTCACTTCCAAGTCACTTATTTTCACACATTACAAATTGATTTAAAAGTTCTTGTAATTGGCCACAAGATTTCAAATCTAAGTGACAAGTTTTAAAGGATACCTAAGTTGAAAAGCTCGTAGAGTTCTCATAACACTTAGATGTACGCGCCTGTAGCGCTGTAGAGATTAACCGTGCCAAATATGCACTGAGTGCGACGATTTGCTTAGCTAGACCTCTTGGAAGCTGACGCCAAGCCCGTATAGGCTTCAAGGTCACCCTGAATATCGTCTAGGACTTGCGAGGCCACTGCCATATGAGAAAGTAGCTTAATTTTCCTTCATAGTCGGCTGGGGTAGTCATTGGAAAGTCCTTCCAAGGATGTCTATGACGGCTACAACCTACAGCTTCGCCAATGTAAATCGTAAAAGTTAAATCTCGCTTACATAACCGCGATCGCCTGGCGCACCTGAGGCACGGCATACTCCGCCAGAAGGTCGTGTCAAAATACTTCATAATAGTTACTAGACTGCCACAACGCTCTTTTCAGTAGCTACCGTTTTAGCTCACCAGGCGGCGCCACTAGTGGACTAGGTCACGTCAACTGTCAAAAGCTGGAATTTATGGCGCGAAACCAATATGGGTGTTGACTTTTTTTTCGTTTTTACTAAAAATGGGGTGAATGAATTGGTTTCAATGTATAATTCACTAACTGTAACTGTAACTGTTCACTGTGAATTTTTAAGCATACGCTGCTTTATTAGTAAAATATTTTAAAGGAGAGGAAAGCTATCATTTACTCGCTAACTATGTTTTCCATCATTACTCTAATTTTTCGCAATTTGCTTTCAAAAACACGAACATATTATATTAGCTCAAAAAAACGATACACAATGTGACGCTATACCAGCGCCCCTAGCGGTAAATTAACTCGTGGTAATCCCATTAGGCCTCAGGTATTTAACTGGCAAGCACTCATTTGGTGTTGCTTCGCCTTATGTAATTGAAATTGGCATTTAATAGAAACTATGATAGAATTAAAAACTAACCACATGTCAGTGACCTCTTTGAAATGATAATGAAAAATATAGCATAGATAGGCCAAAACGGACCACATTAGTTGTAGCATATGCCGGGAAAACGCTAGGATTCTTCCTAGGTAGGCCCGTGTGTGCCCGAAGTTCAAACTATTTTCAAAAGGTCTATAATAAAATAATTCTCCTCCTTTTGTTTGAAGTCGGTTAAAGAGCTAGGAGAGTTATAAATTTGACTTAGAAACCGTTAAATCAAGGATGTGTTTATAAAATCACGTTCCTCTAAATTAAACCTATAATTCTAGCGCTAACTCACTAATTACGTACGGTACGGTTTACGTTTTGAGGTTATAAATTGTATGGAGATGACAGCTGTCACTGTATCCAAGTTACTTTTCTGAAAAGGACAGTAAGGCGCTGACATGTAATATACGAAACTTGAGGCTTATTGAAATTCGCAAACATGTGATACAATAAATATTTAATTTGATCGTTTGACAAGGGCATATTCCCTTGGGAGTTGATGTGCTTTCCACTGCGGTTAACTTTTGTGGCGCCTTTTATTATTTTTTAATGTATTAAAACGTTACAGTAAAATCCGCTTAGTACGAATTTGGACATTTAGCATGTAGGCATACCTTGATCAACTCTATTGGATGTCTAAAGAATCTAGGCAATTTTTACATTGAATACGTCCGCGCGTTACTTTGGGTACGATGAAGCGGTCTGAATACCGCTTTATCCTTTTTTGCGTAATCATGATGTCTTTGTTTTTTAAGCACTGTTATTAAATTGCAATGGTTAACACTAACGTATTTGCTCGAATCGGCCTGCTTCGTCGCGCGCGACCTGTTACCTACGCCAGTCTCGGGCAGTGATGCCCGAGTCGCGAAGGTGACAACACCACTGTCTGTCCGACGATGACTGCCCGATGCAGTCGAAACATGTCACGCCTATTGTGAGAGTTAACCGTTGCAATTTAATATCAGTATGAGTCACGAAAGTTTAAATTATATTTAAGCACTATTATCTATCGGAGATTCTTTAATGCATGTGAGAAATTGAACTATATTAAGCGGGTTTTACCTGTATACATAATAACTAAGTTTGCCCGTGGCTTCGCTTGACCGTCGTTTCTGTTCGGAATAGTCTGTTATTATGACTCGTCCCGTTCACTGTTTATAGTATCTGCAGAGGTATCCAGCCTCGTATGCGCTGTGTACCGTCAAATAAAGAGATTTTCAAAAATATTTTTTGTTTTTATTCCGGTTTCTGTGATCATTTTTCCCTATGAGTCCTACGAATATCTCACTCACAATACGAATTCGCATTCCTCCGAAGTCCAGGCCTAGTACCTCGAAAATCGAACGATAGAAAATTTGTATGTACTTCTATGTCACACTTGCTTATTGGAGTGATTAAGAAGTTCTTCAGTCTATGCCAATTTTCGATATTCATGCTAGGCCTGCAGACTTCTGCTAGCCTTTTCGACGCCGTGTCAAACGTACGCTGTTGTTTCCAGACGCCACGTCACCGAAGTGTCAAATTTGACGTTTAACTTTATACATGTATTTTAAGGTCTACTATATTGCTTTGTGGTCTGTAACGGATTAATTGTTGGCGTCGGAAAGGCTAGACCGCGTGACAAACGCAGCAGTATAACTATAGACGAAAAGTACGGGAAGCCATTGAAATCAAGAAACACTCTAATTTCAATCGGGACGATGGTTTTAAGATCTCTACTACGTGGAATCGGCCGTACTTGAATATCGCCTCAAAAATCGGACATCGAGAGCACCTATAGTGTGTTGACAGAGGCATCCATAGTGTGCAACATGCATAGACATACCAAATACAATTAGACGGGTTACTCATCTCAGATAAACATGCCGAAAGAGATAGTTACGAGGTGACAAGAGTGCATTTCAGTTATTGGCGTATGACAGTTCCATCTCGGCTATTCTTTCTACCTCCATCAAGACCAAGTGCGGCTATTTTGTAAAACCCGCGCGGCTAAATAGAAGATGGGTCAATCCACGCCAAGAGTAACGTAAGTCACCATTTTATTGTATGTTTCCTTTATTTATGATGCAAATTCAAGTGATAATGTATCTCTACTCTACATAAGTGTTAGTTTTCCTAGTTATATATTGAATCATATGCCAGAAGCACACGGGTGTTTATGGTTTGCCTCTCGCTCGCACCGAAGCATAATTTAACTGTTGCGAACGAGAGGCAAAACGCAAATACCCGGCTATACATTTGCATCTGTTAGGGTTACCGCGAGTCGAATTTCTGCGGGGGGCGCTAGTGGAACGTGGGTCCTGCGGGAACATTTCAAACGTCACTTTGACAATTCTCGCATATTGTCACAGGACCCACGCATGAGTGGCGCCGCCTGGTGAGCGACAATACGGTAGCTCCCATTAATTCGTGACTCACGTTACTATTACGTGGATTGACACTGACACTGACCTTGATGTCAACTTCAGCCAGTCTTTCTCCAGAATGTTAGGTTTTAAAGTTTTTAGCGTTTAAGCCCCGTTTTAATCAATTTATAAACAAAACAAATTATACGAAATGGAATAAAAATAACACAGTAACTAAACAATTTTTAATAATGTGCAGAATTTTATATGTACAACACTGGCAACACCACTATAAATGTCAATGAGTGAACTTGAAAGTCTTGATTTGAAACTTGTTATTGATACTACTGATACGATACTTGTGAAGTTCACCGCAAGTTGTGTGGTTGCTCTGCATTTTGTAGTGTTTCGTCTTAATTCAATTAAAATAGAATATTTGAAAATGAAGTGGTGGAACATTTTATTGATAGTTGCTATGTTTAGTTTATTATTAATTGTGATTCCAATTTCATATAAGTCGAGTAATAGTAAGCAACAGTTGCAATTGATGTTTAATGATTACATAGAAAAGTTTAATAAAACTTATAAAAACAATCCAGAGGAGTACGCCACGAGATTTGAGCACTTTACGGTAAGTTAAACCTCAATATTTATTTAGACAAGTCTGGAAATAGAAACTCTTTTAGAAATGTTTATCAAGTTACCATACTTCCAAATATAAAGAATGTAAACAGGTACAGAAGCTTTGCAGAATTTTGCTTATTTGTCACGATATCTTAATCTATTACTAAAGAAACTTTAAAATTGTTGACTATTGTGAGACTCGGTGACAGATTTTTGCTTTTGTTTTATGGCACATAAAAAAGTTGTTACTTAAGACAGCAGCCTGTAGTGATACAAGCCAACCTCTATGCTACTGCCATACTCACCACTCCCTACCACTGAAGCTATTGTACTGACTTTAATAAAAAAAATTGTGTAAAATATTTTTGAACTAAAAGTATTTTGACTGTATTTATGCAAAAAGAAAACCATTCCAGACTTCTTTAGAAGAAATAGAGCAGCTCAACAGTCAATCCCGGGGTTTCGATACTCAAAAAGCCCGGTATGGCCTGACTCATCTCTCCGACATGTCCAAAGCTGAGTACAGATCGCTGCATCTGTCTGACGAGCAACTCAAGAAGTCTCCACGCGAGTATAATCAGACATGGAGCAGGTTTAGGGAACAGCAGAGGATGGAGCATCTGAAGCGAATTGGGCCTTCGTATAATGTGAGGAGGAAGAGGGCTGCTGGAAGTTTACCCTTGACTGTTGACTGGTAAGTTATAACACATCCATATAACAATTTTAAGATTATATCAGGGAGCCTGGGACCCACTTTGCCAAATAATCCCAAGACGCAGCTCAAAACCCAGGTGGTATTATTAATGAAAGCATGTGCCATCTGACCTTTCAACCCAAAGGGTAAACTAGGCCTCTTTGGGATCAGTCCGGTTTCCTCACAATGTTTTCCTTCACCGAAAAGCAATTCGTGAATATCAAATGGTATCGAATGCTATGAAATTACGAAAAACTTCATTTTGATTTGATAAAGTCGTACGCTCTTATCGCTGGGGCACCAAAAGCAAGCCAATTCAAATACTAGTCACAAGCATTTCTTTGAATACAAAATGTATTTTTCAGTGATCAGAACAAACTTTCTTAAATCACCGAAACCCCAGTAATTCACTTAGATATTATTTGCAAGCAACAGTGATAGGCTCCTATTGACTGTAGCTCCCTGCGGTGGAGCGTCAAAATTGTCTTTGGGCAGGCCGGAGTGAATTTGGTCTGTCATTTGCTTGAGTTGTTACGTCACATAAAGGAAGCCGGCAGGAGTAAAGTTCTATAAACGCCCCGCTATTGGTAGCTACTTAGTGAACCAGTTGTGGTGAGACTCCAAGGCTGTGAGCCTTGAACAGTATAAGGTTGTGGTTTCAAGTGTCAAGGTACAGTTTATATCATATGAAGTAATAAGTAGTCATTTGATATCACATATAAATTACCTATTTGATAGACTATCTTTATGAAAACCCCAAAGAGGTAAAAGGATAGGTATCAGCTATTGGGTACTTAGTTTTGAAGCAAGGGTCAATTCAACATCGAATACTGGAAATATTTAGGGCAACTTTTTTAAAATAATTTATTTATTTACAACCTTCGTAATTGGGTCATTTGCTGACTTAAAAAAAGGTTAAATGAAGATTGTTTTTATTTTTTGTTGATTTGATTGTTTAGATAAATACATTTTTCTTTAATGACTCTCTTCCATCTGTGTCTGTATTTAGCTTTATGTTTTGAGTATAGGTACCTACTTCTAAATGGCATAAAATCAATGCTTTATTAGGTAAATGTTTTTTTACTATACCAGAAATATTTTAATGCTTTTAGATGGTAATTCATTACTGGCATAAAGCAATTAAATAGCTAATTAACGGTAGGCAGTCAACCACTGCATAATTGATATTTAATTAACTAATTAGTATGTTGAAATCTATTTCATATATGACGCAATTGTGGGTGCTTTCCTATAAGTACCTAAATTAAAAAGTCGTCGTTAAAAAAAGTTCAGCCAATCAGATCAGCCCAGTCTATGCTGAATTCTCGAAGCACCTTTTGAAAGGCGAACACCGAAAGTGATGTCTAACTGATCAAGAACTAAGACCGCTGCGGCAAGTAGGTAATATGATACGTATATGATTAATTGATTATACGAACATATAACAGTCAAGCTCATAACTCTCTTAAGACACATTACTACACCGTTAATTAGAACTTATAGCGTCGCAATAGGGTTAATATTACTTGTAATTGTAATATTTGGGCAATAAACGTTTGAAGTTTAAAGAATAAAAATGGTCAAAATAGAAAATTTCCCGCGTCGAGCAGAATTCGAACCTGCAACCGGTCAGATTGGGCTGCCCATCGATGGCCATCGACGCCTGTCCGACCCGGGCGAATATTGCCACTATTTCTTTCATTTGGGTACAGGGTTTTTAAATTTCGTTCGCAGATGTCTCTGCTTTATACAAAATTAATTTAGAAATGGTCAGTTAAAGCGGTGTTGGCGATGTACCGAAGTTACCTACACGGCCTACCTGAAACTGTGATTGTGAGGAATGAAATTAATGTTAAGTATTCGTTATCAGTCTCTGTCTCTACCGGGAAGATAACCGCAGGACTCTATCATCGGGTGCCCTTGCCCCACATACCTTCTTGGGGTCGGCACAGCATATATTTTTCTTCTACGCCTCTCTGTCGCCCATCTCATCATTCAAGTTTCTTTCTTTCCTTTCTTTTCAAATCGTCTCTCATTGCTGGCGGATACCTAAATTTCGTTTAAAAAAATCAAAGAAAAAGCCGAGTGACGCTTCAGTGTTCATTTCGACACAAGTCCTTTCAAGCCTATTTTACCACTGCGTAACATTTTCTCATTTATTTATCTATAGATATTGATCTAACTTAATGAATTATATCTCAGAAGAACGGGATGGGACCCATGTAATCGAGATACATAAACAACTGTAGACTTATTGTGAAATAACCATACTTCGTTGGAACCTCAATGAGATAAGAAAGCATAAGTTATGTACTAGTCAAATAAAGAAGATAAGCGCCGTGTCATTGAACTTACTTTAAATAGAGGGCATTGAAGATTGGAAAAGACAGGAAAAGATGCGTTTACCTACTACAAAATGTCAATAAAGCTAATGTTACACATGATAAAGAGCATGCATATGCTAGCAATAAGCATGCGAGTTATAAGCAAGCTACTGCGAGAAAACTATATTTTTGTTTCCAAGCGCTCAAGCATGGATGATTCATTTTCAACAATTTAAAGTGAAATAGAGATTAGAATTAGAAGTGAAAAGCAGAGTGTATATCTCAAGTATAAATACCAATAATATTTAAATATTTTGTCCTCGATTACTATATTGGTCCTCGTTGCACTCGGACCAATAAATAAAATAAATGAGCAACTTTATGCCTTTGATATGTAATCTACTATTTGTCAAACATGCTCAGAAATGGTCGCAGTTTGTTCGCAAATGGAGGAAAGTAATAGTACATTGTGCATCTAGGGCGGTAAGAAGGGCATTACTTACGAGGGTCTATTGAAGCCCGACGCCGTAGGCGGAGGGCTTTAAATGACCCGAGTTAGTAATCCCCTTACTGCCCGTGGTACACACAATGTTTTTCATCACATTTGCGAGGAAATAAATAAACTCTATACAGGTAAAGAAACAATAATGATAAGCGGTAGTGTAGTTGCACAGTCCACAGTACTCCGGAGTGACTGCGTGCTGCGAGCGCGTGCGGGGCAGGTCCTCCGCGAGCTCCGGGCGGGCGGTAAAGTAGTATGAGAATCCTTTAAAACCATGGGAATAATACAGCTCTTTAAGTATGCTTGCATATAATATCACCATTTACGAGCAGGTGTGATGAAAAGTACTTTACT
Source organism: Lathronympha strigana (assembly GCA_949128165.1). NCBI lineage: Eukaryota > Metazoa > Arthropoda > Insecta > Lepidoptera > Tortricidae > Lathronympha > Lathronympha strigana. Next base: position 2,232,810 of record OX421917.1, read on the forward strand.
TATCCAATTTTTAACCACCTACCGCAAAGCGCGGATAGTAGTGGAATTTGTATGGTTCATTTTACTCCTAGGGAAAAAATCTCAGAACAGAGAGACTCTCTCGCACCCCGTTCGCACTCCGTGCATGTTTGAGAAAGGCACTCTATCTGCCTCGGCTTAAACAGGGATTGCCTGAGCTAGGCGATGCCGGGCCTCGGCAACCACCTCGTCAGACACCCGTCCCTCGACAATAATGTACTATTATGTAATAGCCTATTCGGAATTTCGGACTGGTAGCTTGTGCGTCGTTACGTCATCAGGTTAGGTTTTTTACCCGGACTACGGTGAAGCCAATAGGATCGGGTAATGATTTTAGTAGCCTATGTACTTCGTAATGAGGCGCCAGCAATCGCAATCAGCATTAGACGTCAAAACACTAAAAACTAGTTAATTTGTGTCATCAAAATAGTTATACGTTAATTAATAAGGTCAAATAACTGATGGGTTTATAAAAAGCGAACCGGTTTTGTTTCGACTCACTCAACTTGAGATTTTAATGTCGCCAGATTGGGTTACAAAATGACGGTTGATGAATATTTTAGTGAAGATCATTTCCACATCTGTTTGTTTTACGTTATTTTTTGGCTTGTGTACGGGACGTAGACGTACGTAAATAATAACACAAAACCATCTTTACTTTCGATCTGAAGTAGTTAGTAATAATAATTTCCATTACGGGTCATATATATTATTCTCGGGAAAACTTTTGTTGGACATATTCATTATATAATTCTTACAACAAGAACAATTATATTTTATTTTCTTATTTAAACTGGGTGTTTTTACTACAAGCAATATCTAGTTAGCATCCCAGTAAACATCTTTATCTTTCGCCCCAGCTGGGTACACTGCTGGACAACGACTCGTTGAGGATAGCAGTGGCACTCCGGTTGGGGACTAAGGTTTGCGAAGCTCATCGCTGCAGATGCGGGGCAATGGTTGCCGAAAATGGTCACCATGGTTTAAGCTGCCAAAGATGCGCTGGTCGACTGCCGAGGCACCAGTCCTTAAACGAAATTATTCGGCGGGCTATGGTTTCGGCTGGTGTGCCGTGCGTCCTGGAACCGCCGGGCTTGAGTCGCACGGACGGCAAACGACCTGATGGGCTTACCCTGGTTCCATGGCGGAGAGGACGCTGCCTCTTGTGGGATGCAACCTGTGTTAGCACATTTGCGACGTCCCATTTGAGGCGGACCATACGGTGTGCTGGCTCAGCAGCCGAATTCGCTGCAAAAAGTAAGCACACCAAATACTCTGCCCTGGAATCAGGGTATGACTTTGTACCGGTGGCGGTGGAGACGGCGGGGCCCTGGGGTTTGGAGGCTCGTCGTCTGATAAAGGAGCTTGGGCGACGCCTCCGAGAAAGGGGTTGCGACCCTCGCTCAGGGTCGTACCTGGTTCAACAGGTTTCCATTGCTGTGCAGCGGGGGAATGCTGCAGGCATTATGGGAACCTATGAGCCGGGTACTATGCAGTGTGGGTTGTTTTAGAGGTAGGTATTAGTTTTTTTAAATTTAAATGAATTTTCTTTGTTTATTTAATTTTATTTTTAGTCATTATTTTCTTGTTATTTAAGTTGTATGTAAATAAATATATTTAGACATATTCATATTATTAGTAGATTACGTACCGAGGTCTGTACTCGTAAAGTAAGAAATGTCTCAGATCTCGAGTGATTGTCGTCCGAAGCGAAGCTGAGGTCGACAAACATAATATATAAGGCTTTCTTATTTACTGGCCAAGGTCTGTACACTATTTTTCTGCTCGACGCAGTCGGCAAGCGGTGACTATGTTTAGCGTAGCGGCCTGCAATTGGTTGCTTGTAGGCGGGAAGGTAAACAAATAAATTAAGTCCGCTCTCCCAAACATATCGCCAAAATTTGGAAAAATCTGTTCCATACGAAGTAAAAAAATATTTTTTCGAATTTCGAAATTTTTCCACTTGCATCGCACTCAGGGTCATTGACCTTATCAGGTTCGGGACTTGTTACACTCTGACATCGATTCCAGTTCATAATCATCATCATATCAGCCAAACTGCTGAACATAGGTAGGCCTGTCCCAAGTATCTCTAAAACCACCGGTTGTGCACTGCCCTCCGTGTGGTCTTGATCAGACTCTGCCATATTGGTCTGAAGCACCTCGTTGCTCCTTAGTTCTAAACTGCAATCCCCTCCCCTTATTCATAAAACAGTTAACAGACGTTTAGTTCAATGGGAGCTACCGTGTCGCTCACCGGGCGGCGCCACTCATGCGTGGGTCCTGTGTCAGTATGAGAGAATTGTCAAAGTGACGTTTGACATGTTCCCGCAGGACCTACTAGCGCCCCTAGCGGAAAATCTCATTATGTTTTCTCCACTTCTAATAAAAGTGAATGTCAAACTGTCAGGGCAAACAATCATTTAGCTAAACCGTGTTTGAATTTATAATAACGCCATACTCGTCTTATTTCAGGAGAACAAAAGGCGTGATAGGACCAGTTCGGAGCCAGGGTATGTGCGGCGCGTGCTGGGCGTTCAGCACCATCGGCATCGTCGAGGCCATGGCTGCCATCAAAACTGGGAAATACGTGCCGCTCAGCGTCCAGGTAACACGGAGCTGATCCTTATGTTGCCACTTCATTACCCCTTTTTTGTTGTTGAGACAAGTCAAATTATTGAAATTTTAAATTTGTTATTAATGTTACTTTAATAACAAACAAAATAAAAAAAATACGTTGCTTTGTTTCAACGAAAAAAAACTATACAGAGTGTTCTTGAGCAATTCCTTTAACTTCGTCATGTGGCTTGGTATAATTAAGGAAACAGATTAATAGTGAATGTAGAAAGTGCTTTATTTTAAACACGAAATTAGAAACCCATTAATAATAATAAAAAAATCAATTAACTAAATTAAAAACATAGTTAGTTTTTTTTATATTCTCTTGCATCAATCGCTACTGTAAAACGGGCATTAGAATTAACTTTACTAAGTAAGTGACAGCTATGACATATCACTGCCATGTCTAATACTCCTACTTCGTATACACACTTGCAAAAATATATTGCATATGAGATAAAATTAAATTAGTAATTGTTTTCTAAATGGAACTAATTAGAATACCACTGTCTTTGAGTAATCAACTTAATTTAAGTTAAAGAATGTACTCTTGAATTTAAAGCAATTGCTCAAAAACACGTTTTGTTGACACTACTATATATAAATTATAAATGTCATACATATACTAAAGAAAAATTAATTCTATCGGAGGCCAAGCTGGGGGTCGAACCCGGATCTTCAGCTTACGCGGGCTAAGCCATTGAAGCCATTTTAAATTTATAACTTCTTCACCCCCAACAAGGCAAACCAAAGAGGAATCGGAATCAGTATATCATTTATTTGCCGATACATTTATGTATTATTAACGTTTTAAAATAACATAGTCTTCTTTCAGCAAAATATCCTATCTACGATATTTAAGCTACTTGCCCTTCATGTCCCATAGTCTTGGGACGCCCTGTACTATGAAGCTGACCGTACCTATGGTATGTGTGCGGGAAGAGTTGTAATTATGTAACAATTTATAACCGTTCAATAAAGAGAAGAGATGCCTGTTAAGCACCATGGCCAACAGAAGGGGCAAGATAGTTGGTCACCTGGTACGGAAAAACAGATTCTTCCTAAACATCCTGGAAGGCAAAGTTGAGGGAAAAAGAAGTAGAGGAAGGCCCCGACTCACATATTTCAGCCAAATTAAAGATAAAGTCTCTGCCGTGTCGTACGAAGAAGTCAAAAGGCTGGCCCAGAAAAGAGAAGTGTGGCGATTACTTCACCGACAAGAGCAAAGCTCTTAAATATTGATGATTTAATATGTAACAATATTATTAATAAATGAGTATGAGTATTGACTCACGCGGCAGCCGAGGACGAGGGAGAAGAGTGTCTGCCGTGCATAATCTGGACGAGGCATTACGCTATCATCACTACCCGTCCTTACTTTAAAATGCGAGACATTTCATACATCAAGTGCGACTTGACATATGGACTCGTGCCTGTCGCTTATCGCTAATCTGATAAATAAACTATCCATATAAACTTTAAATTGAAAAAAGATGTCATTGTATCAACAAAAAGATGTATTGATGACAGCGCCATCTCTCTCGCCATACCGGAACCCCTAAGTGGTTTGGATGGAAGTGCTAAGCAGCGTCGCTTGTACTTAGAAAAATGGCCACGGGCGTCTTGCCTGTTACTAAGATTGCATGTACTTGAGAAATTCGCCGGCATTTCGATAAGACCAGTTGGCCTAGTGGTTATGGCGTTAGTCGCGTAAAGGGTCTTGACAGACAGACGGACGGACAACAAAGTGATCCTATAAGGGTTCGCTTTTTCATTTTGAGGTACGGGACCCTAAAAACAAAAAAAAACATGAATCAAAACATTTATTACAAATAATAAATTGCTTGTGCTTTACAATGAGAATTACTGCGAGTCGATTTTTCGCTAGGGGCGCTAGTGGATGAGTCCTGCGGGAACATTTCAAACGTCACTTTGACAATTCTCTCATACTGACACAGGACCCACGCATGAGTGGCGCCGCCTGGTGAGCGACAATACGGTAGCTCCCATTGTATTTGTTATCTTGTTTCCAGGAAGCCATAGACTGCGCAACCCTGGGCAACGCCGGGTGCCAGGGCGGAGACATCTGCCTGCTGCTCGACTGGCTCATGATATCCAAGACTGCTGTTCAGACAGCCGCGGAGTACCCGCTGCGGCTCATGGACGGGGTGTGCAGACTCACCAAGAACACTACTGGGGTCAGAGTGCGGACTTTCACTTGTGACGAGTAAGTGAATATCGTCATACAGTCACGTTGTATACAGATGCATATATATAACGGCCTCCTAGCCTAGTTGGTAGTGCCCCTGCCTACGAAGCAGGAGGTCCCGGGTTCGAATCCTGGTCAGGGCATTTATTTGTGTGTTTATCACGAATATTTGTTCCTGAGTTATGGATGTTTCTATGTATTTAAGTATTTATATGTGTCTATCTATTATATATATCGTCACCTAGAACCCACAACACAAGCCTTATTGATCTTACCGTGGGACTAGGTCGATTTGTGTAAGATTGTCCCATAATATTTATTCTCTTTGTCTCGACCAACATCTCGAGAGGCTCTCGCTACAAAGTTGTGGTTGGATCAAGGATTTATTTATTATTATGATTTATTTATATATATTTATGAAGCCGACCGTACGTATTGAACAGTCGATTTCATGAATATATGAGCATTTCCAAGGCTTTCAGAAATATCTGTACATCCTTAGGACTTTGACAAGTTGTTTACATATTATGCATTCAGCTGCACATATATTTATGAACTCAACTGAACAAGCGCGAAGAGAGAGATCTCTTTAAGAGATCTCTTCCAGTTAACCTTTGAGTAGATGAGAGAAGAATTGAAAAGAGGTAGACAAATACACCTAATGTACAACAAGGTACCAGATAGATAATAATATAAACTATATAATTCCAAATCCATAATAACACGGCTAAACGATGCTCCTATAGATTTTCATGCCGTATATGAGAAGTGTTGATTATTTTTTTAATTTCTGTAGTTGGCATACGACATCTTCCTCATTCTGCCACCTTTCGAGATTTTGCTTTTTTGCTATTTTAGCTGTCGAAGAAAAACTAGCGTATGCAAGCTCATAATTTGGCGACGGAATAGAATAGAATAGAATACTCTTTATTGCACACCTCAGTACATGAGAAATAAAAAAAAACATTTACAAGGTACAAACATTAACGGAAGTGTAAAATCTGCTTTTTTTTCAGTTTCGTGAACGCGGAAGACAAGATATTGGAAGCCCTCGCTACGCACGGGCCGGTGGCTGTTGCGGTCAACGCCCTCACGTGGCAGAACTACCTCGGTGGGATCATTCAGTACCATTGCCCGTAAGCATGATGGCTTATATTATTATAAATTGAAAGATATGTCATATACTACAGAAAAAGTGAGCAAGGTCCCCGGTGAGCAGGGCTGGGATCGAACCACCGGCAGACGCCCTAACCACTAGGCTACCCGATCACGGCAACCAGAGTCCGAAATTTCCTAAGTACTCGTATATGCAGTCCTTTCTTATTTTAAACGTTTAAGGTGCGTTCCGCCCATCATACAGCTCAGACTTACGTCCAGTGCTGCCTTCTAGATAATCTTTACAGATTATTTTCAACTAGAAGCGAGAGATGGCGCCACCATACTGTGGAATTGTAAAACTAAAACATGAATTAAATCATTTATTATAAATAATTCATACATATGTAATTTTAATTCATATTTTACAATTGTGGCTTATATTATATTAATATATTCACAATTACAGTGTGTATCAAATAAATGTTTGAGATCAAAACCGTATTGTGACCAGGAAAAAGTTTTTTACTCATTTTTTTAAGGTTAGGTCTACAAATACAGACGCTATTGGCCCTAGCTTATTGTTCTACGTAGCGTTGAAAATTCCGAAAAAAATCAATTTTGGTGTTTCTTAAGAAAAAAAAGATGTCACTATCACTGTCACCCTTTTCATGTGTTTCAATTGTTTCTTTTTCAATGTCATCGATGTGGTCCTTTTGTAGGTGTGAATTAGACCCAATATTCATTGATTTAGAGTTGAAAATTAGTGCGGAAATTATCATCAATTTTCTCCAAAGAATCCGGAAAAAACGAGGTGGATGGGCAACAAAATGGTTTTTTTTTCTAAGGATTTTTGTTTTCTTATACCCGTCCTGTATAGGGCAAGGTGTCCGAATAAGTCTACCGTCCGTAAAAAAAAAACTGTCGTATTTTTGATGAATTAGGTACCATGCTCATATTTATGATCTAAACATTAATGCGTTTCTTTTTTGCGTTTCGTTCTGATACATACTATGTTATTTTTCAGAGGATCCCCAACGGACCTAAACCACGCCGTAGAGCTGGTCGGCTACGACCTGTCGAGCGACGTGCCGCACTACATCGCCAAGAACTCCTGGGGCGGCGACTTCGGCGTCGGCGGCTACGTCCGCCTCGCCGTCGGCGCCAACGCGTGCGGGCTCGCCAGCGAGGTCGCCAGCGTCGACGTTGTCTAGCGGCTAGTCCACTAGCACGTCTACCACTCACGTCGACAATAGCCCAGACGACAAAAAAAAATTAGTCCGTCTGTTAGATTATGATGACATATGACATATGACCATACGTCGTTATCGCGGGTACAATAACCAACTAGATAAAGAGCACATATAACAGAATGTCTATTTGGTAGAAGCGGGCATATTCTGCCTACAGCTACTAAGCATCTAAGAAGCTCTCTACACGTGGAGCTGGAGAGTTTTCGCTAGAAAAGAGCTATAATAATTGAAGACATGTTTACAAAAACAACATAACTAACGTTTTTGAGTTATACAAGTAGTCCAAAAACGGTCTTTAAAAAGGAAAAAATACTAAAGAGTTTGCATTGCGACTGCATAGTTAATCTATTTAAGTATGTATTGATATTCAAGTCAAGTAGGTATGGAGGTTGGGTATTAGAAATTCCTAATGTTGATAAGTTTTTAACTCGTACAGTCACCTGCAATAGTATGAAGGCCGCAAAATAATCTAACACAGTCTTGTTTGTACCGCCATAAGAACGTGTCACATATTTTTGCGGCCTTCATAGCGTCATATACTATTGCAGCTGACTGTACGAGTAGGCACAGATGTTCCTCAAAATGAGTTTCGAGTCTGTTAATGCTTGTTTTTCATAATCTTCCTGTACTGTCAAATCGTTTTTGCACCCGCGATAACGACGTATGCATATGACATGATATATGACATCTGTCATATCTGTCTGTATCTGTCTATCATCAATGTAGATCCTGAGATAGAGTGTGTCTAAGCTAAGTTTCCTAGATTTTGATGGCACAGAATGTGAAAGTGTTAATAATTTCATAGAAGTTTGACGTTTAAAATAACACCTTCAAGTTTGGCAGTTCATTTGCTGAGAAAAGATAACATGGTTTGACTCTAGACGTTTTTTGATGTTGGTTGAAATGCCAAAGCTATAGACGAAGAGTGGGTACTAGTGTAAAAGTAGGTAACAATAGCATTTGGAATTGTATTCAAATAAGCAGCTCTTATTATTAAAAAAAGACTTAGTTAATAATACAGAAATCTAACGAACTGAATACTGTAACATACTGGCACTGCCAGTCTGGCAGCTATAGGTACTCAATGGTACTTGGATTTTCCAATTTTTTTAGTACTGTCAAGTACTTTGTTTCAGATACAAGTTTTATGATAATATAGGAAGTTTTGGGTTTTTTATTACCAAAATCACGAGTTATAAAATTAAAGAAAAAGAGTGTGCCATATTTTTGGTCAGTTTTGTAACGATTTTTTTCATACATTTTGTATGGGGCGTTACGAAACTGACTCTTTTTTTGTATGGAAAATCGAAGACCTATTTGGAAACCTAAATGGTACACATTTCTGAAAATGCCCAAATATGGTATCACGCTCATATTACTTACACCGAAATGGGACGTATTTTTGAGTAAGATGTGTGCGCTCATATTTTTACACTTGACTGTACCTACTAATTTTACGTTTTCAAAAAGGTATTGATGTAGACATGCCTAGCAAATGGTCAACAAAATGGCAAAACATATGTTTTTTTTTATTTTATACTACGACGGTGACAAACAAGCATACGGCCCGCCTGATGGTGGATGATTGCCATTTTGTTGAATTTTAGGAGACTGGTTGTCATTATTTTTAATATAATTATACTCAGAACGAATTTTCTCGAATTACTAGCCTATTTTTAAGAGGGCGTCGACCGTCCGTAAACTAATATTTATCTTTACAGTACACATGGTGCTTTACCGCCCTAGGGCGGTAATGAGCACTTTACGTGCCTGCGTCGAATGTTTAAAGGGTCATATATACTGTAAAACGTCGTACAATACACGTGCGAAGAGGTAATTCGCCACTCGTTGCGAATTAACCATATCATCGTTGTAATCCTACTAATTCTCCAACTTTTAATCTATAATTATGATATAGTTTAGTTTCATCCGCATACTTTTTTAAAGGTGGTCACTATTTGCCATTATATTAAAGCAAAATAAAACTATGTAAAACTACTACTATGTAAACTATGTATGTATGTGTACAATAAAAATAATAGTATAATTACAATAAAAATCTGTCGGATAATAGAGAAATGAAATGGTTTATGAGAAAACACAATACCGCCAATGAGGACGCCACGGGACGCTCTACGCCCTCTTAAGGCACGCCATGAAAAAATAATACCATGTTTAATATTCCGCCCATATCGCTATGCTTTAAGGGTTATATTTTTTAATTACCTCATTAAGTTAATATATTTAGTTAAATAAGCTTTTCTTATGCGTAAGCATTTACTTTAAATTTTTCAATTTTATACCAAATTTTCCAAAATGTTGTGTTATTGCAGTTATTTGTATTATTTTTGAGTTTATGTTAAAAAATTTAATACTACTATTATAAGACTGATATAGACCATCAATACAGAGAATTAAGAAACATTCGTTCTTCTGTATGTTTCTTTGACCTCTATATTAAGGTAAACTTTGGTTACCTTTATCCACTCGAGGGTAACTTCGGCCCATATGCTAATCAAGTAATCACCTACTTATACATATTCATATTATTCAAATTCATTTATTCATAACGTATGTTACATGTCAGTTGAATTATATTTACATCTTAAGTCTATTTTAAGTATACAAAGAAAACATCACGTCATTTTAATGTCACATATCATTATTTTTTTCTATAAACTCTTCTAATGTGTAAAATGCCTTATTAACTAGATATTCCTTAAGTCTATTTATAAATATATTGTCCGATAATTCAGCTGTCCTCAAATTATTCGGAAAACGATTATATATTCTAGGACCTATGTACCACACACTTTGCTCAGACTTTTTTAGTCTGTGCCGGTTAGGTTAGGTTAGAGAGTTTATGTCCGTTTCGGCTGTTAGGATCATTCATTCTAAGTTAGGTGTGTTGAAATAATAATAATATATATTTTAATTTTAAATTGCTTTAACCTCGGCATATGTAGGTACTAAACAGATTGGCATACTTAGTTTTCCTTAATTCATATTTTTTATGTTTAAAAAATATTTCATACATAATATTAAAGAAAAAAAGAACCGACTTCAATTGGACTTTCCGGTATAAGTTAAAGTAAGCGAATTATTGCTAATTTATGTTTTTATTTTGTTAATTTTCCTTACATCGTATTTAAAACTTAGGTACATACATATTACTACCAGGGTTCAGCATCAGCTCCATCTTGTGAACTGCTCTCCTAATTGCTCGTTAACATGGGTCGATTAACGAAAACAGCACACAAGTATGTTTCACCAAACCTGAGTTCCACTAGGTACTGCCAGGGTTCAGCATCAGCTCCATCTTGAGAACCGCTCTCCTAATAGCTCGTTAAAACGAGTTGAATGACGAAAACGGAAATGAAACCAATCAATTTGATATACATTTAACGCAATTATGACCTCAGATTCGTTATATCGAACCTCTTAGATCCCCATGATATCGATATTTGTTAGGATCTGACCAAAAATGAAGAAATTCAAGATGGTGGCCATTTCTCGCCATTTTCACCTCATATTTGTTATAATGAACCTCTCGGACCCTCAGATATCAATTTTTATGAAGATAGGATGAAAACTGAAGAAATTCAATATGGCGGCCATTTTACGCAATTTTTACCTCAGATTTATTATAAAGAATCTCTTGGATCCCCAGATTTCGATTTTTGTTAGGATCTGATCAAAAATGAAGAAATTAAATATGGCGGCCATTTCTTGCAATTTTCACCTCATATTTGTTATAATGAACCTCTCGGACCCTCAGATATCAATTTTTATCATGATAGGATGAAAACTGAAGAAATTCAAGATGGCGGCCATTTTACACAATTATGACCTCAGATTCGTTATAAAGAACCCCTTGGGTCCCCAGATATCGATTTTTGTTAAGATCGGATCAAAAATGAAGAAATTCAAGATGGCGGCCATTTCTCGTAATTTTCATCTCATATTTGTTATATTGAACCTCTCGGACCCTCAGATATCAATTTTTATCAAGATAGGATGAAAACTGAAGAAATTCAAGATGGCGGCCATTTTACGCAATTATTACCTCAGATTCGTTATAAAGAACCTCTTGGATCCCCAGATATCGATTTTTGTTAGGATCTGATCAAAAATGAAGAAATTAAAGATGGCGGCCATTTCTTGCAATTTTCACCTCATATTTGTTATAATGAACGTCTCGGACCCTCAGATATCAATTTTTATCATGATAGGATGAAAACTGAAGAAATTCAAGATGGCGGCCATTTTACGCAATTATGACCTCGGATTCGTCCATCCCATATGCCCAGGTATCGATTTTTGTTAGGGTCGGATCAAAAATGAAGAAATTCAAGATGGCGGCCTTTTCTAACATAAACAGTAAATATACATAATTATGTTTAAATCAGTTCCCATGTTTCCTTTTGTGACCCCGTGTCAAATCACCAAATTATTAAAAAAGTAGTAAATATCTTCCGCATAGTTATCAGCTCCATCTTGAGAACTGTTCCTCTAATTGCTCGTTAACACGAGTTGAATGACGAAAACAGAACTCTCGTAAGTCATACCAAACCTGAGTTCCATAAGGTACTGCCAGGGTTCAGCATCAGCTCCATTAATTCCTCATGATATCCATCATCACAATTTAATTAAAATCAAATAGGACTACCTCGAAGGCATTTCGTAACAAACAAAAGATGAATGTCTCAAATCAGAAGATACAGCTGGGGCCCGCGAATTATAGAGCAGTTCCTCTTTGACATCCCTGGTCGTCATCATCAGGTCTGCTCCACCAAACTGGTGGGTTTTGTAAAGAAATGCTCGAGTTTCTCATGAAAATACCCAAATTACTATGCATGTGCCTTTCAAATTTGAGGAGTTCCCTCAGTTCCTCATGGATCCCATCATCAGAAATGGATTTTGAAAAAAACGGGACCAACCTGGAACCATCTACTTAAAGAAACCAAAAAAAAAATTCAAATCGGTTCAGCAATGACGGAGTTCTGAGGTAACATACATTAAAAAAAAAAAAAAAAAAAATTCAGACGAATTGAGAACCTCCTCCTTTAGAAATATTGAAGTCGGTTGAAAATAGTTACATGTTGCATCAACCGCTAATGCGAAACGCATATCATGAAATGTTATATTATAATGAACTCAAAATAAATGTAAACACGTTTTTAACCCTTCGTCTTTGTTTGATAAGGATCCTGACCACATTTTTTGGTCATCTTTTTTGCATTTTTCTTCTAAACAATTTCATTTGCCCTTTACGATACCACCGAGGTTTGAACTCACGACTTTTTGACCCACCCACAGACGAAGGGATATATATACCCAAATATCATTAGCCCTCTATAATGCCTTAAAAAACCGCATATAAAGACCTCCATAATAATAAACTTTTTTGTTACATCAAATGTCTTATCTGTGAAAATAAACTAATTTATATCATCGAATTCGATAATATGTATATTTTTAAAATTTCGAACATCTCTGACGAACAAGGAAATTTGATTTGACCTCTATTCTAATATCAGTCGAGATGACGTTTAGTTCGAAACGAAGTGTCGATTCCAAACAAATACGCACGCAAATCGCATGTTATTTGATATCGAACGATATAAAAATTGGGCTCAACTATAGTTTGTCTCTGAATTTGAAAATATGAATGTCAAAAATTGAATGTTAGAAAAGTTTTCATTCATAAAGGCCGTAATGTCCAGCACATGATATGTGTGTATATAAAGCTGTGTATGTAATTGTAAATAATTAGGCTTAAAACACTCAAAACAGTGTGATGATATTAGGAAACTCGGGTGCTGCCTCGTTTCATAAACCCGCACTCGAGTTTTACGAGTAATGCCTCACATTATATACAAGCACATAAACTACTATTAAGCGTACCTACATCATCATTTACATTATAATTTACTTAAAACGAGATATATGGTAAATATCTCGATTTAAATAGTAATTATCAAATAAAGTAATTATCTTCACATTGAGCTACATTTTTGAGTGAGCAAATTTCGGCCTCATGAGAGTTAATTTAAATAACAGTGTAACGGGAAAGTAACCTAATTTAAGCTCAGGAATGCGCCCTTAAAATTAAAGCAATTAAAAACACGGCGTAGAAGGGTTTAATAAATACAAGAACGTAGATGCTTAGCTATTTCCAACCATAAATCTGGATGGAACTAAGCCAAATGGCTAAATTAAAGTTACTATCCAGGATCAAAGTAAACCTTAGGTGTGTTGAAATATTGTGTGTTCAGTTCACTAGAATATATTATAACAAAAGGATATTACAGTTAAGGAAAAGGGAACAAATATTAATGTGGATTTCTTCCTTTACTTTGACTCGTGTGATAAATTGTATGCCTTATTTATTTCATTGAGATTAGGCCCAAAAATATAAGTCAAGTTTATTGAAATTAAACAATTCAGAACGGTTTAATCGCGTTTATTAACACCATGACCCCACGTCTCGAGCCCTTTACAGCACTCGTTTTCACAGGGTTAAGATGATGACATCATCATTATAATCATCATCGAATAATCCGTTCTAAAGTGTTTAATTTCAATGAATAACAATCGCGGAAGACAATATTATAAGTCAAGTTTACTAAAATGTTGAGTGCAGTAATCGATTTGACTAGTTAGCGAATTATAATAATGTGTTTTCTAACTAGTGCCTTTATTTATTAAGTTTTTTATTAATAAAATATTTTTTTATAAAATACGTTTTATTTTCGTCTGAACCGCGGGGGTGACAACCTCACTGTCCGACGATGACTGCCCGACGCACTCGAAACATTGTCGCCGATTGTCATAAAAATACTCTACTTTTAACAGTTTTTTTCAATATTAATATATCGCCGAAAATTGCATGGCAAATTATCACTTCCCAAACAAATTTTCCCATATTTTAATTTGGCCGAAAGATCAGTTGCCAATTGTAACGTTCCGCAGACATATTATTGGCATATTATCATATTTTGACGACCGGTTGGCGTAGTTGGTAGTGACCCTGCCTGCTAAGCCGATGGTCTTGGGTTCGAATCCCGGTAAGGTAAGGGCATTTATTTGTGTGATGAACACAGAATTTTGTTCCTAAGTCATGGATGTTATCTATGTAACACAAGCCTTCTTGAGCTTACTGCGGGAGTTAGTCAATTTGTGTAAGAATGTCCTATAATATTTATTTATATTCCAACCTAACCTACCTAACTATTATTTTAAGCAGAAAGTTCTGCGAACGATACCAAGTTTCCCGGAGAGAAAGGAAAAGGGGAAAAATTCACGACCTCGGGAGGGATTTGAACCCAATACTCTAGATACCAGGTCATTGCTCTTCCAACTGAGCTAACGAGACCACACGTGTGGTCAGCTAATGTCAGCTAACCTACCTAGTTGGCAAATAAAAATTCGGCCAAATGAAAGTTGGTAAATGTTGGTATGCCAAATGTTGGTTTGGGAAAAGTTGGTTGGCCAGTGTTATTCGGCGAAAAGGCAGGATACCGCCTATTCGACTTGATACAAAATGTACCGTCAAAAATTGTGACGAATAATAAAATTCAAAATATTGTAGAGCTTCTCGAAAATACATTGAAATACCTATGTCCCACGTCATGCGAAAAAGTGCTTTGTTCCAATTTCAACCCAAGCCAGCGAATTACAGGGGTCGGATGTTCTAATTTAAACCTTATCTCCTACGCCATAAGTATTATATGGGGAGGAAATTGCGAGCAGTTCCGCGAATTGCCGGGTTTGGGAGTTGAAGAATTTAAGGATGTGAAAAATGGGGATGAAAACTTTAGGTTACTTAATGTATGGGTGCTTAGATTTTATTGAAATTGTTAAAAAAGGGGTATACATAAAAAAATATTTTAGTAACATTTTGTAATTTATAATACCATTTTCCTTACACATTAATCAACAGGAAATTTAGGGATATAAATTCTTATTTTGCCTTATACAGAGTTACGGACACAGTGTTCCTAAGAACAATTATATTACAAAATGTCATCCAGGTTAATCGTGTTTTGTGCTTCTATTTTATTCTTTTTAATTCTTCTAGAACGTTTCCAGTACTGGCCAAATAATGCCGTGATCAATATTTATTTTAAAACTGAATTTAAAGGCCGAGAAGTTACAAAGAGGAAACTGTTTGTCGATTATTTGAAGAGATTTAATAAAACGTACGGTCCGGAAGAAATTTATAAGAGGTTTCGAAATTTTAAGGTAAGATAAACAACTTAGGTCAAAATACTTAATATTTAGTAGAAATCGCGAAAAGTCTGTTTGATGTAACTGGTGACCGAAGAGCTGATGGCGTCCTCACACAACGTATCAGCATTGCGATACAACGAGGACATTCCTAGGACCTATTTTAGTTTTAAGGTAAGTAGAGGTAGGCATGCAGGTAGGTAAGTTACACTTACTGTATATATTTTGTAAATAAATTATTTTCATAAGTACTAACATACTTAGAGTCACTCCAGGGTTAGCTTAATCCGGAGTTAAGCAGTCAAATTCGATACTTGAAAACGCTTAACTCCGGGCTAGCTGCCTACCCCCGGGCGGTGCATAGGGCTCCGTGGTCTATCTCTTGTGAAATTAATTTAAAAGCTGTTGAGAAATGTCAAACGCGCCACTCTGTTGAAAAAGAGGACTATCGAAACGAGACATCATTAAAAGGCAAGTGCTAAGACATGGAAACGGCATAGTCATATATTGTGACTAAGGTGTAGAATCTGTGAAGAGTAGGACTTTATAGAATATGGCTTCGTCTTGGCAACATTTTACATGAAAATGTTTTTGAGGTGATATTGTACATAGTCACGCCTATAAAGATCTATACACTACGAAACTTATTGCAGGGGAATAAGGTCCAAAATTGAATACAGGTGTATATAAATTTATGAAGCCGACCGTACTTGCCTATAGTAGAGGAGGCCAAGATGCTAATTAGAAGTAACTCGAGCATCCTGGGGACCAACTGGAATCGAACAATTAATTGACGGGAAGAAAGAACCGTTTAAATGATGTTTTCGTTTTTAGTGGTGGAGGAAGCGCCTACAGACATTTTTAAATGTAAAAAAAATCATAGCAAAATTCGAGTGTGTCAGTTATTGATGTACAAGTCACCCAAAGTTTCCTACAAAATAGAAATCAATCTACCGCGCTCCATTAAGTCAAGATAAAGTTTGTTTTGTTGCAACTTTGTGAACCTGCTACTCCTTTACGTTTCGATGATATCGTCAAATTTTGAAATGGAGACTATTTAACAAGTAAATTATCGACTATCCCTTACTCCGAGTATTTTTGACTATCCTTTTTTTGACAAGATGACACGCGTTCCTGTATTAAGGACTCATATGCGGTGGAGGTACAAGGTATCAAAATCCCCCCTTATACTAACCTGCCTACCTGCCGCGTCCGAGTTACTACACGAAATTTCTCTTGGCCTCCCCTACTACTACCTACTATAGTTGAGCTAACATCATTTAAACTTCTTTTAACTACCAGGCCAAGCCCAACATAATGTGATGTTTTTACACTTAATTGTTTCAGAAATCCCTAAAAGAAATAGAAAAATTGAATGACGGCAGGAATAATGCCGTGTTCGGCGTCACAAAGTTCTCTGATTGGACGAACGAAGAGAAACAGAAGATGCTTTCTCCGGAGCTCGGAAAGAGCTCCTGTGAATCCCGGGCTCTCTCCTGTAACCCACGTCGTCAGTTAGCCAAAAAGAGAGGAACCAAAAGGACCGAACAAGGAAAAATTCCGCGATTGGATTGGTACATGATTTTTATTTCAAAAGAAAAATATCGGAACCCTTTTAGGATCATTCATTATGTTTTCCACGCGTTTGTCTGTCAAGACCCTGTATCTCGGGGAACAACTCAGAGAGCATCCTTTTGTGCGGAAGCCTTAGGGCCTGCGCTAGCTGACGCGGGTGCACGGAGCGGGTGCACGCGGCGGGTGGATTTAGTATGGCGCACCCGCTCCGTGGGCCCGCTTCACTTAGCGCTATTCATACAATTTCTTCTTAGAAGGGCATCCGTTCCGGGTAATCCGCGTCAGCTACCCTAGCTGGCGCCCTTGGTGGGCGAGTCCGACCTTGTCCACACTTGGTCGGTTTTTTCAATAGGCCGGTATTTATGTTGAAACTTTTCTTTACAATCGGCCTCGTAGCTTAAAAAATAGTTTGTGTTACAAGAGATCAAAATGATTATATTTCCGTCGAGGGCGCATACATTAAATTCCGAATGAAGCGATGGATCCTACAATAGAATTCCGAACGTAGTGAGGGATTCTAAAGTAGAATACTGAGCGTCCAATCAAAACGCCGGTCTTTTTGCTTTCGGTTTTGTTCACATACCAAAATGGAAATCAGATATACTGAGTGTACTTACCATGAGTTGTACTTAACCGTTAGGCGTTAGTGACTGCGCGTTTCTAAAGTATGTCCGTCTCGGACCTGCCAGAGTGGTTGTTGGAGCGAGATGGACATACTTTAGAAACGAGCAGTGGTAAACACATAAGTACCTATCTATACGATGATGTCGTTTGAACTAACATTGCTTAAGAAATATACAGGACCAGGGACTTTCAGCTCGTTCACTTTCAGGAGCATGAGAGTTTATTATTTTATTTCACTTGATAAATGCTTGTTTTTTAGGCGAGAGAAGGGCGTAGTCGGACCAATTATATACCAAAGGCGTTGTAAGATATGCTGGGCCGCCAGCACAGCCGGGGTTATGGAGTCTATGGCTGCTATACGGGGCCATGGGTTTCACAGCTTGAGTATACAGGTGAAACAATTATGATTAGAATTTATTTCGACAAATCAAACTTCCGCTATGTATACAGACTACATAATAAAATCTGGACATGCATGATCCGGTCTATTTCCAAAACCACTGCTGATAGGAAAACAATACAACCGTAGTAAATTTCAGGGTGTGGGTAAGTTTTGTGGAGTGTGGATGCCGGAAAAATATAATTAGGATGCTTGCATACATTCGTGAAGAAATTCAAAGGTTAAGGGTCAGCGTGGAGACTATAGTCCAATCCCTCGTGATTGCGGCCTGTGTTCATCAGTGGGATGTATGGGCGTTTTAATTATTTGTTGTCTAAAATTTTTTATTTTGCTAAATCTGGAAAGTATTATCTGTTGTTAACCGTTAACCGGCCAAGTGCGGAGGTCAGACTCTCCCCCCATTTATGACCTTAGGTTTAAGTATACCTAAGGTCATAAATGGGGGAGAGTACTAAGTAATACTGGCGGCACGGAACTCTTAGTGTGCGGCAATTATACGGTTTTTAGATTTTCTCCTGTACTTGTGCTACAAGCTCTGGCTTTTTGCCAAATTTCGTGATTCTTTGTCAACGGAAAGTACCCTATACATTTTGATTCCCATTGCAAATGTATGAAAATGCGACATAAACGGCCGTATCTTTTGATTGCGTTGACGTAGAGGTTTGGTTGTTTTGCAGCTTTAAGGGACTGCAGACTTGTATATGTGGTATTAATTTTAACTTGCTACCTTTACGCGTTCCTGAGATAAAGGGTCTTGACAGACATACGGACGGAAGGACTACAAGGGTTCCATTTTTTCCTTTTGAGGTTACCGCTTAAATCTGTGAAAACATGTGGCGAAATGGAAAACAATTATTGGAATATTTTTTTTGGAATAGAAAACACATGAAAATTTCCAATTTAGCAATAAAAAATCTTGGACAACAAAGAATAAAAACGCCTGTTTTCAGGCTGGAGTATAGTGTGTTAATTAAACTTACTGTTCGTTCTCAGGAACTTATTGACTGCACGTTCTACCCAGACCAGGAAAGAACAGGCTGCAAAAGAGGCAGACCGCTAATCGATGTGTTCCAGTACCTCTGCAGTCATCACACCCTGCTGGCAAGGGAAGCTGACTACCCCTTCACCCTCGCTGATCAGAAGTGCAAACAGGCACCTGGGGTGGTTAGGCTGAAGAGTTTTGATAATAACTGGTAAAGTAGCTAATATGTATCAACCTTTTTTTATGGGAGGAAAATCCCTAGTCTGTCCCTTAGAAGTATCTATCCATAATCCATTCTTCATCTCAGTTATGTCGGACTCTCGCCGTTTAAGAGACCTCTCCTCTACTTTAATAACAACTCAAAATATTTAATTAAATAATTTGATTAGCTTCAACAAAAAATTGTATTGCTGACAGCGCCATCTCTTTTGCTATACTTACCGGAAACCCTAAGTGTGGATGGATGTACTAGATGTAGTTTGTACTTCGAGTACGCCCACAGGCGTCTTGCCTGTTGCAAAGATTACAATTCGCCATCTTTCGTTGAGACCAGGTGGCCTAGTGGTTATGGCGTTAGCCGCGTAAGCTGAAGACCCGGGTTCGATCCCCGGATTGGCCTCCGATGGTGTTGGTCTTTTTCTTAAATATATGACATCCATATCAATTTAAAATTTAAATCAATTACTTGCAGATTTGATTAACATGAGTATATCTATTATTATTATTATTTCTAGCGATATGTATAAAGATGAAAGCAAGCTAGTAGAGGCGTTGACCAGCGGGCCAGTGACCGCTATGGTGGCGGCAAACCTTTTCTTCAACTACGAAAGCGGCGTCGTCAGTTGGCACTGTCAGTAAGTAATATGCATATTTATGTTAAAACTACATAATTGTGCCCGTGGCTTTTAGTGACTGTTAGTTGTATGACGTGGGTCACACGGCTTCTTGCGACAAGATTTCAAGACGTGAGTATCCTAGTACACATGTTTAACCAACACAACTAAGTCCTTTCCAGGCCGTAGATTAAAGACTTTTCAAGAGTTGCAACCAAAATGGTCGCGCACTGTGCGGTTTCAGAGGAATTTCCTCCCGCGGACGCTCCGGCTGTAGAATGAGCTCCTGTCGAAGTTTTGCCGAAAGATTACAGTATAGGGTTCTTCAAAAAAGGAGTATACAAGTTTTTAATGGGTCGGCAACGCGCATGTGCATGTGCAGGGGGTGCCTAGAGTTGCAGGCTACGGTACTGCTTTCCATCATGCGGGCCGTATGCTTGTTTACCACCGTCGTGGAATTTAAAAAATAACTTGTTCCAGAGTTTCTGAAGATGTACTGGACCACGCCGTGCAGATCGTAGGCTACGACACCACCAGCGACCCGCCCTACTACATCATCAAGAACTCCTGGGGGGATGACTGGGGGGAGGGGGGGTATGCCAAGCTCGCCATCGGCGGTAACCAGTGTGGGGTCGCTTACAGTGTTGGGATTCTAGATGTATATTGACAACGAGATGATTAAAGGATGATCCACATTAGAACGGCCCGGCCCGATCTGTCAGTTTCTATATAAAACTTCACGCGACCTCCGAGGTTTCCGCGCTATCACGTGATTCTTTCAATAGAAATGTCGCCGTCGCGCTCTAGTGTGAGTCGAGGATTACCGCGAGTCGATTTTCCGCCAGGGGCGCTAGTGGGACGTGGGTCCCGCGGGAACATTTCAAACGTCACTTTGACAATTCTCTCATACTGACACAGGACCCACACATGAGTAGTGCCGCCTGGTGAGCGATAATACGGTAGCTCCCGTCATCCTTAAGTCGTAGCTTCACCTAGACCAGTAACTTGGGGAATTACATCATCTAGCTTAGAACAGGGGCCTTAACCATGGCGTCTTAATGCGATTCTGTTAGGTTCAGTTGTATGGAAGCGACTCAGTTTAGATCCTAAACTCAATCTCGTTAAGACGTCATGGTGTGGCCCCCTGTTTGTAAACGTAGATGTAACAGAAATAAGCGCGTATCATGAGCATATCAGCAGTGACCGCGAGTCTTATATGCTCTGTCTAGTGGTTGAGATGGTCTGTGACCTAACCATAGATACTTTATTGTATGTAAAAATGTCTACATATTTATTGTTGGTTGGTTTACTTTTTACCGGAAGTTTGTGGTATAATACAAGTATATTGGTATCATACGCCGCTGATAAAATTGCAGCGATTGAAACCACACATTCGAACAACGGGAACACATATACATACAGGCTGTAACAAAAATGCTGGTGATCCGTTTCTGAGCGTATACAGTATCGTGATCTTTTCAGGAAAAAAATATACAATGTTTTATATATGACACAAAATTGAATGGGGCAAGTTGTTCCAACAGACAAACCCTTCACGCAGAATAAAAATCGTGCTGCTCTAAAAACATTTCTTTCCTATTTTTTCCTGATCAGATTACGATACTGATTACGCCCTTAAACAGATCACCAGCATTTTTTTTGCACATCGGTTGAAACTTTCACGATTTTCACACAGTAAAGTAAACAAATCGGGTCCTGTGGTCCCGGAGATAACCGGGGATAGTGTCTTCGAAACGTCGGCAGTGAATACTTTTAAAAATATACGCGATTTGCCGCCCCGGGCCCCGTTTCGTTTACTTTTAATGTTTGTAACAACCTGTATGTTTATACAGGTTTTAACAAAAATTATAGTTAGGTACAAACACCATTTACCAATTATAGTTACTACAGCCAACCAATTGGAACCTTAGGCTACTCTGGAATGATATCAAAATGACAAGCAGTAAGATATTTCTTACAATGTGATTTATATCGTCACTATGACATAGTCCTATTTCAATTGGTTGACTATACCAAAAGTATACTTACTGTTTTTTAGTAAAAGGAAAATTACCTACGTACCTCTCAAAAATAATAAAAAGACACCACTCTGGTGGTTTGTCGGTTAGAAGTATCTTTAATTCCATCTATCCACTGCTATTTCCCGTGTTTTCTACTCAGAGGGGCCTATTTGACTCGAGACACTGATTGAAGGTAGTGTTGCTACGATCCACCATTAGCACTATTAATTGTAAGAACTGTGAGATGAAATTAATTGCTTTATTAACAACAATACACGGTAGAATTGGTACATAAATACATTTTAGAATAAATTCATTACTAACATTAGTCCCATTAGGAAATCGATTCTGATTTTAAAATATGAACAGTTCCTGTTTTTTTTTAGAATATGACATTTAACGATTTCCAGTGCATCTTGCCAGTTGCCAAATGAGATGACATGCTTGCTATACCATGACAAGCCAACTTTGTCAGGAGAAAACCGCGTGTAATTTAAAATTTATACCTATGGGATTGTCAACCATGGGGACCGATTTTTGAGATTCGAACGCTCGAATACAAAAACAAGTGATCGAAAATAATCGCACGTGGAAATATGTTACGATTATTTTCGCATGATACCATAGTTCGTATTTGTGAAAGCCACTGAAATTATCACTCGAAAGGCTAGTGGAACTTCTTTCTACTTCGTTTTTATTCACATTTGAATTAAATATTCGAGCGTTCGAATCTCAAAAATCGGCCCCCTGTCCCATACAAATTTTGAATTTCGCGCGGTTCTTCACTGACAGAGCGGGCATGTCAGGGTATAACTCGCCCGCACTATTGAACAATCTTGTCATAACCAGATCATATCCATAACAAATCAATATTATAAAATCAGAACACATCTACAAGCAATAGGCGAGTTCAATCAGTAAAATACCTAGTTATTGTTATCCCGACTAATGCCAACAGGTAAAGACCGACAGATAGAATAGGTTCTAACTACCCGGACCAAAATCAACGAACTTATTGTCTATTCTATGGTTTTAGAAATAGTATGACTACCGAAAATGTGTATTTAAACGAACTCAACACTTTATTTCATTCCGGACAAAATACCGAACGTATGGTAACACTACGCTCACTGGTCTCATAGCTATAATCGATGAAGTTCAGTGAACTTTTTTTAGGTTATGTTATGTTGCATAGGTTTTGCTTATTAGCTTTTTTGTTGTTCAGGGTATTGTGCACCAATAACATTATGTTCTAGTACTCCAAAGTCTGGAATCTATCTTATAACTCAATACTATCATTACATATAATAAAAATAACAATTTGTTCACATTTTACAGTACCTATTTGATAGAGTAACATTAACAGTTTTTAGCTAAGCACTTAAAACAGTTTTTAAGTTAAAATTGAATGTAACAGAAGTTAAAAAAGTCATTCTCCTTTTAAAAGATACGCATACGTATTATATCTATACTCGCCGCATAGTTATGTTATCATTATCATGTTATCAAGCGCGACCAACTTCACAGTAGTTTATATAAAACTCCGGCTGTTTTGACATAGCTCAGTCGTCGTGTCAATGTCATATATATAAGGCCGGTGAGTGTTTCTCATTTATTTTGGTAAACGTAATACTTCAATCAATTATAAGAATACTATAAATAATTACTCACAAATGCGTATAACTCATATAACTCTTTTTCATGATAAGAATATCGGGAATTTTTTTGATGATAAGAATATCGGGAAATGTTTATAAGACTCTTCAGATAACTATTATGCATTTGACTGTTCAGTTGCTAGGTATTCATACCTAATATAATGTCCTATTAATGATAAAACAGAGCCTTTATATATAATGACTACAGCCATTTATTGTTAAATATGAAGGCTATGTTTGTTTAAGTGTAAAATAAAATAAAAAATATGAAAAAGAGTAGTTTATGTGACTGTATGTACTACTTATACATATAATGAACTATATATATATATATCATGTACTTACCTCGTTTTTTTAGGATTAGAGTAATAACGGTCGAATTTGCTTACGTTTCTTCAACTATAATAATTATCAGTAATCTCTACAAAATAATAAAGTAAGATTACTTATTTATTATTGATCCGATTAAGAAAATAAGACGCGGATATGCTAGTTTTTAAGTCGATTTCCTAAAAATCACACGTCGACAATCGCACGATTTAGGTACTTTGATCCCAAAAAAAACGAACTATACAAAATGGCTACATTTAAACTCGAGTGTGGGTTTATGAAACTAGGTGGTAGCCCGCTGTCGAGACCCTGGGACCATGGTGCTCAGGCACCCGTAAATTGGTAGGTGATTTGTCAAAAAAATTGGTTGAAGTCAGCGTGAAGCTGGCTCGTTTCTCGCACAACGGAGAGGTATAGCCATTCAAAGGGGGGACGCAGCCAGCATCATGGGAACCCTTCCGCAAGTATGTGATCTCGGTAATCTCAACTAAGTACCTACTGTATATATTTTGAAAATAAATGAGTTTAAGCAGCAACTTAATAATAGTTGTAGATGCAAAAAACAAGGCGTAATCTATCAGGTCTATCAGGCCTTATCTCCGTGTAATAAAGTTTACAATGTTTCGTGTAGGTACCTACCTGTATTGACTGACAATTGTACCTAATGGTGTTTTAGTGTAGTGAAAATTATTGTTTCACACCTGTATGATGATGACCACTGTCGCTAGTCGATAAGGCGCTAATGTCATGAAACTTAATTTAGAAATAAACCTTATCAACAATCGATAAAATGGTACCTTTTTTTAAAAATAAGCACATACATAATAGCTGTCAATGGAACTTCCTAACAATGTAAACAACCCGCCAGATTGATATTAATAACCTAACTTTTCAGTTTTTAATGAAATCTCCAAGATTAACTTATTTATCTTATGTTTTGTATGTTACGATAATACGACCGTTTCAGTAGTGAATGGTTTCAGTGGTGTTTGATGAGGTAGTGTGAAAATACAAGGAGTAACAGTGACAAAACATGTGACGCCTTCGTTTACATTTTTAAGAAGTTTCATTGACAGTCATTTTAGAAGCACTCGCGAAGTACAATAAATATTATAGTAAAACACTTGAATATGATAATATTTATGTCATTCTGTTGATATCTCGATAAAATCCTTGCAGCCATTAGTACTCGAGGAGCAATTCAATCGAAAATAACAAAGCATATCAATATTATCTACCTACAGTCAAGTGTAAAAATATTATATATATAACTTACCCAAAAATATGCCCAATAGCACCTTATACCGGTGTAATAAGAGCGTAGTACCATATTTATGAGTCGATTATGTCGAACCATATTTTTGCACTTGACTGTAGTGTTAAGTGCTGGAGCTCTGCCTATCGTCATATGTATCTAAATTGTAGATATTGAACCAAGCAACACAGACGTTGCTTTACGTACTATAGCCATTGAATTCGGGTATCAAAATAAAAGGGCTCTTAATATCTTGTGTATTTGTAACCAGTTTATCATGTTTTGTTTAGGTGAAGTGTGTTTTCAAAGGCGTGGAGGTAAACTTTGGATTTAAGTTTTAAAACATTTCAAAGTTCCGTTTCTTTTTGGAGAGGAATATTTGGAACAATGAACGTATACTGATAGGGTTAACCCCGAGTTAAGGATGACTCATACTTTATAAACGCTTAAAGGATGATTCACACTACTACAACGGAACGGGACGGGACGGGCCGGGCCGATCAGTCAGTTTCTATAGAAAAAAAATATGTCATGTGACCTCCGAGGGTTCCGAGCTCGGACGTGATTATTTCTTATATCCTTTAAGCGATTATAAAGTATGGAATTTAAAATAAAATTAAATCATGCATTTAGGGGTTAATCTCTGACCATTTCTGATACCTATTCCAGATCGAACACGAAGCTACCAGCAGGCTGTTTGTTCAGAACTGAAAGTATCAGTAGCAACAGTTCTATTAATATACTTATATCGGATTACTCACGTCTATAAACTCGAAAATTGCTCGACATATTTCGGAACGGTCCGCGTCCCATAATCATGAGTGAGAAGCGCTTGCGGCGATTGCAACAGTTCTGTTTTCCAAATTTTTGTATTTTTTCGGTAAAATCTTTCTTCTTCCTAGTCGTTTCCTCATTGCTGAGGGTCGTGACTACCATTCACGGCATCTTGCCTGTATCCCACACCACGTTCACCCAGGCACTTCTATTGTGTGCCATTTGGAGGCAAGCCTGGGCGTTGGATCCTGAGGCCTTAATTAAATCGATCCACCGAGTAGGCGCTCTTCCCCTATTTCTCTTCCCTTCCACCTGGTAAAATCATTAGTCTATTAAATCCCACCGAGACTGACACTAATGGACTTTGAAAGTGTTTTACCAAGGATTACCTGATGTTTTCAGGTAAAAACTACGATAAACACACCATGGTGCGATTAGTGGAAGAGCAGTCAACCCCCTTTAAGAAGGAGACGGTGCGTCGGTTCACGTGGCATTCGGCGTCCGGTGTCTCGGTCACTGTCATCTCGTATGGAGCCATCATACAGTCCATCAAAGTAAGTATTGGATTGGTTTTATAATGAATGTGAGAAGGTATGTGACGTGTATCATCAAGGAGATGTTGGTTGTAGGTACGGAGCGTAGGTATCATAGTTTACTGAAGTTACCTAGAATTTTTCTACCTGTACTTAGTGCCTAGTAGATATTTATCTAATTCCACCGTATACCTACATTCGTGAAATCATTTCCCACCGGCTTCCTTAATTTCCAGGCAGGCAAGTACTTTTGAGGCGTCTGATAATTAAGAAAAGAAATGCTAATATAGCCCCAGTTATAATATTAAACATGGATTGAAAGGTTATATTTTTCATTAAACCTTTCAGATGCTTTTGAAATCGCTTTGCAAAATTGTGAACAGATTCGCAGCACAAGCATTCACAGACCATCAATGCGTTCCAATTTTTGAATGAAATGGGTACTTATCTCATATTAAATATGAAAGATAACTTCCAGGTACCAGACAAGAACGGCGAAATCGCCGACGTCGCCCTCGGCTTCGACGACGTGGACAGTTACGTTCACCGCAACGTCCCCTACTTTGGCGCTACCGTCGGCCGCTGCGCCAACCGTATAGCGCGCGCAGAGTTCAACATAGACGGCGTGGAATACGAGTTGGCGAAGAATATAGGAGAGAACCACTTGCATGGTGGGATCGTGGGTTTCGATAAGGTACATAATATACCACTTTCACACAATATCTTTTCTCTAAATGCGTGATATTGCGATGCATTTCGGAATCCATTTGTAATGCATTATACTTCGTCGCCAATGTCAGCCGCTGCGCCAACCGTATAGCACACGCAGAGTTCAACGAAGACGGCGTGGAATACACGCTGCCGAAGAATATAAGGGACAACCATTTGCATGGTGGGATCGTCGCATTGCATAACTCCTCATTCACAAAACCTCTTTTCTTTAAACGGTTCGACCATGATGCGTCCACCGCAACGCCCCCTAGCCCTACGGAGCTACTGTCGTCCACTGCGCCAACTTCCACATAGATGGCGTGGAATACAAGCTGGCACGGTATATAGGGGAGAACCATTTGTAAGGCGGTATCATGGGGTTTGATAAAACTTCTTTCTCTAAATGGTCCTATCGAAAGACCAAACCTTCTCAAAGATTACGGCGGCGTATTGTAATTGTTCGATAAATTTGAATTCACTTTAAGCCCACACTAACCACTTTCAACCATGGAATGGTGTTTCAATTCAACTCTAAAATCTGAATGTTAAATTATTATCAAATCATGACCCTATTCTTAATATTCGAATGTCACCATAAGCACATGCTGTAAATACGAAGACGCGAGGATTTTAAGCGAATGCTAACCTATGTCGTGCATATTTCAGGCAAACTGGCGCACAACCGTCGACGGCAACAGAGTGATCTTCAGCTACTTCTCCGCAGACGGCGAGGAGGGCTACCCCGGTGACCTGGTGACCAGCGTCACGTACGAGTTGACGGATGACGACCGTTTCCACGTAGACTTCCTGGCTACGACCACAAAGAAGACCTTGATTAATCTGACGAATCACTCGTACTTCAACTTGGCGGGGCATGATGGAGGCGCTCAGGAGCTGATGAAGCATGTGGTTGCTGTTTTTGCTGACAAGTAAGTTACAAGCATTGCGGTGACTCAATATACGAGCTACGAGCTGCCTAACACGCTAGAAAAAAGAAGAAGAAGACAATACACGAGCTGCCCTATGGCCGGTTCCATGAGGACCATCTGTCTAGTCGCAGAGAGGAAGAAAACGTGGTTAGAAGTGCCAGTACACTTTGATTGCGTCTCTCGATATCTGGAAGAGATACAATGGATACAGGAGGTAGGTACCTCTATTTACCTACTAGTAGTGTGATCGCTGAGTAGATAAGGGTAAGTGGTGTCACATATGAGCTGCTGATGAAGCATGTGATGACAAATTTCGCCGAACTGCTATACCACTTCAAGAAACTTTTGATATCTTCATATTTTCAGGATTACCGAGACTGATGAGAACTCCATCCCCACGGGCCGCCTGACCAACGTAGGGGGCACACCGTTCGACCTGCGCACCCCAAAACGACTTGGAGACATCATAGCCAAGAACCCCAAGCTGTTTGATGACAATTTCTGTATCACTACGTTTGGGAAGGAGGTAACCTGCGTTTTCCCATTAGACTCTGCAAATTGTAATCTTACTTTAAAACCCCCGTGCCGGAGAACGGCGTTGCTAAAGTTGCAATTACGTGTATTTATTTATTTATTACATAGCTGGTCAACAGCTTTCAGAAAAACATAGTAGTAATAGGATTAGATGACATAAACTCAATAACAGGGCCCTTGCCATAACGTCAAAAGATAACTCGTGTGAGTTATCTTTAAAGACGTTATGGTGGAGAAAGAGAAAAGATTCTTTCGCTGCGTGTATTGCAGCGGCGATTGTGTAAGAATAAGAACTAAAAACTACAAGAACAAGTCAGAAATGGAATTACTTTTCAGGATCTCCACTACATCTCCCGCGTCGTCCACCCGCCGTCCGGACGCTACCTCGAAGTTTACAGCGACCAGCCCGGCGTCCAACTCTACACCAGCTACTTCCTGCCGGCCCCAGCCGACGCCGCGCTGGTCGGCAAGGACGGCGTCGGCTACCGGCGACACGGCGCCTTCTGCCTGGAAACACAGAAGTTCCCAGACGCTGTGCATCATGAGAACTTCCCAAGCCCGATTTTGAAGCCTGGGGATGTTTATCGTCATAGAGTGGTTTATGCGTTCGGGTCGGAGCACTGTTCTGAACCTACAGTGGTGTCTAGTTAAGCTAGATTTAAGATATCCTGGATACCTATTCAAACGTGCTAAACTGACATTTGATATATTCACTTCATAAATGACGCCACTCTATGATGTATTAAATAATAAATAAATAAATATTACGGGACAATCTTACACAAATCGACCTAGTCCCACGGTAAGCTCAATAAGGCTTGTGTTGTGGGTACTAGGCGACGATATATATAATAGACAGATACATATAAATACTTAAATACATAGAAAACATCCATAACTCAGAAACAAATATTCGTGATAAACACACAAATAAATGCCCTGACCAGGATTCGAACCCGGGACCTCCTGCTTTGTAGGCAGGGTCACTAACAACTAGGCTAGGAGGTCGTAGGAGGACGTATTGACATGAGAATGACGAAATGTCATTCTCATGTCAGTACGTCATTATCATGTCATAGTGAACATTTCCACGAATATTTCACATCGAAATATTACTTAAACACGTTCGAATAGGTCTCCAGGATACGTAATGAGATTTGTATAGTTATATAAAATCAGTCATATTAATATTGTAACAGGTATTTTTATATTTTAACTGCCTACTCTTATTTACCTAATCCTTTACTTGTCAAAATGTGTTGTGGTCAAAACGATTACCTAATCAATGTCAATGTTTATACTTGGCAATACAGAAGAATTCTGGCGGTGTGTGTCAGCCCGATCTTTGAAAATAAATTAATAACTCTTAGGCTGGATTTGACCAAACTTTTTAACCAAGAGTACCTAACGCTTACTCTTGGAGTAAGCGTTATTCTCGGAATAAAAATTTGGTAAAACGCAGCCGAATTTTGGCATTAGTATCCAAGAGTACCTAAGCGTTACTCTTGGTTAAAAAGTTTGGTCAAATCTAGCCTTAATCAGTCAGACAAGTGCCAAGTCTCTTAAAAAGTTATTACAAGATTTTATTACTTACGTTATTCTTTGCTTATGATTCTGCCGTTTAAAAGATTAACTTTCTAATTTAAAAATACGAGTAGGTAGGCAGGTATTAAAAGTAATATATGAACTGTATATTTATCGAACATATTTTGTTTCATTATCTTATGTTACTATGCCAAATATGTATACCCTATTGAATCATGATTATCATGAAACATTTATTTTCGAAATATACAGCGTGGCCAAAAAGTAACGGAAAAGCCGGCGCCATGCAGCATTTGGGACCCATATAAACCCCCCTAGACGTTTTTGAGCCGATCACGTCCGAAGTTCTTACGAAATGTTTACATCTACAATGCCCACATCGTACAATTACCTATTTTTTTGAACTTTCTCAAAATTAAATCAATTTGATCGGCTCTAAAAATGTCTAGGGGGGTTTATATGGGTCCCAAATGCTGCCTGGCGCCGGCTTTTCCGTTACTTTTTGGCCACGCTGTATACAGTAAGTGTAACTTACCTACCTTACCTTACTTACCTACCTTAAATCTGAAATAGGTCCTTGAGGCATTTTACCTAGGATGCTGGCGGCATTTCCTCGTTGTATCGCAATGCTATTGTTGTGCGAGGAAGCCACCAGGTCTTCGGTCACCAGTAACATCAACCAGACATTTCGCGATATCTAAGTACGAAAAACTTGCGTGTGCTGGGACCCCATGGACCAAGAGTTTCGATCCCGAATGGTACAAAAAGGTGCTCTCTGCCCAGTCTCTTATATTTATTACGTTTTAAAAATTCGCCGCTTTCAGCCGCTCCGCCCGCTTTTACATTAGTTCGTTGGAGATAGAACGGTGCCAGCGTGTCTACGCAGGTAGCATCCCACACATTCGGCATTTAAAAACCTTTTTTTTCTATTTGGAATTTAATTCATGTTTTTGTGAGATTTGATGATCGGAGTATTGATAGGTCGCAGTGGTCGCAGTTTGGGCAATCCGGAGTAAGTTACACTTACTGTGTATATTTCGAAAATAAATGTTTCTTATCCGGAGCTGATCTGGCCTGATTTTTCTTTGAGTTGTTAAGGAAAATTTTGCATGATAGGCTGCCGCAAGGCAAGCCGGCAGGAATCGAGTTCTGTGAACGCTCCGCCACTAATCGGTCGTCATTTTCAAAATCGGCATAAACCTAGTTTTTCTGAATGATGTAATTGAAATGTAAAAATATTCTTTTTTACCTCCGACTTCCACTTCTTTCTTCCACGGTTGGATGATTCATGCCAGGTCGAGCCGGGCAGAGCCGCACGATGTTTCTATTTCTATAGAAAGCGTCGTGTGACATAGAGTCAAACGGAGTCAAACCACGCTATCTCTGCACGCCTACCACGAACATCGAAAAGTGGCATTGACGGGATAACCTCTTTGTCACTCCAATATGCAAGTTTAACAGAGATGGAGATACGAATCCGCAATCGTTCGATTTTCGTGGTAGGCATGCTGCCGAGCAAATGAACTGTCAAGCTTTATGTTATTTTAAACGTCAAACGTCTATGAAATTATGACGTTAACTTAACACTTTCACGGTCTGTGCATAATCTAGAAAACAGCAAAGACAAACTGTTTTTTGTTAAGAATTGGTTTGTTAATAAAATAATAAGAATAAGAAATGTTGTTTATTATACAAAAAAAAACTAATTTAAAGTAAACATTATTCAATACAATTTCATTGTGCTGAAAAACTTAAAATAATATAACACTGGAATTTTCTTAAATGCAATAAACTTGGTTTCTGACACAATATACACGGGCGTTTTTGTTTTATGACGCAGAAATATATTTTTTGCTAAATTGGAATGTTTTATCTCTTTCCTACTCAGAATCGCAAGCGCTTCCATTCCTAGTATGACAAAAAAAGTGACTTAAATTTTCCATACAATTTTCAAACTTTCCATTGCGTTGCCGCTATACCAAATCTATAAAAAATTGTGGCGAAATGAACAAAAAAATATTGGGATTAGATTCTGAATAGAAATAAAACTGAAAACAAATAAGCTTTCCAATTTAGCAAAAAATATATTTTCTACATTTTCTAAATAAAAACAACCTTAGACCCTAAAAACCATAAATATTAACAAAAAGAAAACATGCTCTATGACAACTTAGAAACGGTTCTTCCAAATTATTACCTACACATCGCAGAACCAATTTTTAGAACCCAAGTTGAAAAAACTTACACTATACCTACTGAGTAGACACTCAGCGATTCTGTCACATTTTTTATTTAATATTTAATGACCTCGATACGTTTTCTACAACAACTCTGCAAGGGATAGTCAAAGACTTTAATTTGTGACCCACTTAAGGTCGACAGTCCTGTCAAACTGTATTGGAATTAAAAAAAATATTAAGAAATGGGTACCAAATTAAAGACCGCGACCGTACCTACTATTAACTACTTACTACTACTACTAACTAATGCTCAAGTAGAGGCATAGATAAATCGAAGCTATATTAGGACAAGGTATAAACCCAACCCAAAGGATCTATTTACTATTTAAGGGGAAAACACTACACACTATGGCTTGTACTTCAATCAAATCCGTAAAGCTCGACAAAATACTGCCAATTTGTTAGCTGAGACATACAATATTTTGAGACACAAAATCACTTTCTTAGCGTTTTTTGAAGTGTTAGAAGAATCGCATCTCGTAAGAGACATGCTTGACATTCTCGTGCAATGATTGGTAATTAAGTATATACGCTTGTTTTTAGTGGAAGATATGATATTATTATATAACATATATACTTTTAATCTGTCTTGTATGCGAAGCTTCACTGTAAATGTTGATTTTAAGGAATAAACAAATAAAAAATAAATTTTGTCGCTTGTTGGTAAGGCTCATTTCTAACTAAATAGCGCGACAAATTGCTACATTTTACTAACAAGAGTCATAGATGATAATTATATTAAGTGAGCGGGGTCAGACTTCAGTTTTCAGTATTAAAGGCCAGACCATACACGCTAGGGATAACCCAAGCGTGTATGATCTGTAGAATATCTCGAGCTCGTATATTTAAGAGAACCTATATTTAATTCCTCGTATAAATAGAAACATTTATATGCGATTATATATATATATATCCAACAAAAATAGTACTTATCAGAAAAACGCCTTAAAACTTAACTTACTAACTTAGTTAGGATATCTAAGCACTTAACCTACAACTTACGCTGACCCTATAAACACTTTAACGACTCCTCTAGGCTATTGAGGTCGTTCCCGTTACGGTTCTCCCCTTTGCGGTTCTCCCCATCACTTTTGTCGCCCTTGCCCCAGGCAAGGTTAAGGCTGCGCTTCATGCCCTCGTCCAGCGGTGGGATAAGGGACCGTGGCAGCAGGAAGGTGGACAGGTTGAAGAGGTCCAGAAACACTTTGTAGCGGTCACTGGAAATATGAACACAGGCTGATAAAATCTATTCTATCCTTCGAGCAACACCGGCTTCCTACACATTAGAAGGAGACGGCATACCCGGCATTTTACCATACAAATTATTCTGTTACATTATTCGCAGGGAAACGTTCACATAGACGCACTACTCACACATTAAAAACAAAAAAAAATCTGTAATGACGATGCTAACGCAGAAAACGATACGACTACACTAACAAATCCTGCACACTTTGATCTATTTTTGTGTACGGACTAGTCACAAACAGACTTGCGTATGCCTATTTAGGCTTGTACTTCCTCCCTGTGTTGCTTGAGTGTTTCATCTCTTGTACTTGTATAAAGCGGCCAGTAAGTCCAAACACTCTAGATCGCTTTTAAATTTTTATATTGGCTAAAGCGACTTCTACAGTTCAAAATCCGGAAGATAACTTAGATTAATATACCAACAAAAAAATATTACTTTTCATACAGAAGTTTAATACAAGAGTTGAAATATTCATTATATGGAAATAAATTAGTAGAAAGCGTGAAGTGCGGGTAGGCCACCAATGTTGAATAGTAAAGACTATATCATGCGCTATACCTTAGTAATTACGTAAGGTATATACGATTGGTGGTTACCTAAGAGTGGAGCGGAGATATTGGTAGCCGGAAGAACCGCCCGTACCAAGTTGTTGCGAGCCTATCATGCGCTGTACCATTATCACATGGTTGTCTGTAATAAAAAAAATACATTTTATATAAGACGAAGGAAAAAAGCATAAGCGTTCAGCCTTACCGATACATTTGTACGATACTTACATCGCCACTTGGTGATAAGACTATCCATGTCCATGAGAAGCGTGAGCAGCTGATGCGGCTGTGAGAAGCGAGGCTCGTCGCGGTAGAACGTGATCATGATGGCGCCCTGTAGAGCTGTATGGGATAGTCTGAAATACACATAAAACTCATTATCATTTGTAATATTATAATTAAAATAATGAGGGAGAGACGTTTAATTAGACTTATAGGATAGTACCTACCTAATCGTCTTTTGCCCTGAGATTACAAAGCGACTTGTACAGCGGTAAATCGGTGGTTCTATGCGTCTGCAGGGACTGCAGATTCTAGATAATTGGGTAATCGGTTGGGTATAATATTGATCGTCACTCGCTCTAGAGGACTTCCATGTCCGCACACTTCACGTGCGCGACGAGATCAAAGACAGCGGCAAGTTTTGCGTTGGTCTTTTTTTGCGTTTGCGAGTTGGTGATCACCACGATTGTCTCCGGGTATAAATTAGTTATTTCATACCTACTGCCTTCATTTTGCACAGCGGGATCGAAGGTTTAGAGGTAGATTTCGCGGCGTGTTCCACATCCTACAGGCGATGGACACCAATTCGTCTGTTTCCTGAATATAATTGTTAGTGTCATACTGACCGTCGTTCGCCCCTGGATCGCAGAGCATCATGCACGGCTGGATCGAAGATGGATCGGTAAATCTCGCGGCGGTTCTCCGCATCCTGTAAACGATGAGAACGTACGACCTCGTTTGGTTCTTCCTGTAAACAAACATCACTCATGAGCTATGGATGGTCCTTATCTATTCAATTACCTGAATCTTTTACACAATAAATAAATGAAAAAATGAGGCTCGAAACTTGCAGACACAAAAGTACCATGAAGTTATAATGAAATCATTACGAAGATAAGAATGGCAGTTAAGGAACTGAGACTCACCATAGCAACCTTGATGTCCTCCTTGATCATAGAGTCAACAGTGGCTTGGAACTTGCCCCAGAAGTTGAACCCGTGTGCGTCAAGTCCAGGGGTTCGTTCCAGCCAGCGCTCGATCAGCGCCAGGAGTGCTGGCTCTTCTTCAGATCTGAATGAGACGTAAGAGGTTAGGGAAATATTATAAAGTGGGGTTAAGCTTTGTTTACATCTGATATAGTGACAGTATATGTAATGAGTACAGGAGACTTATTCGAACGTGCTAAACTCACATTTGACATATTCACTTTATATTCCCTACGCCATAACTGCCATAAGCATGTAACATTGATCATTTCCACATTTGATTTTTAAAAATCTTTACAATATTACCCCACATGATCCAGGAATTAAACTTTTAATTTTAATCTCCTGATTTACCGGAACTCCACTTTTAATTTTAATTGAAAATAAATTAAAATGTATGATATATCCACTCTAAATTTGTCTGAGTTAACGGTATCTTTAGTAGTTATCGAGATAATTAATGAGACAGACAGACTGACTCACACCATGAGGGTTCCTTTTTTGCCATTTTGTTACGGAACCCTAAAAAAATTGTATTAGTGGCTTACTTGCGTAACTGCTCCATGGCCTCAGGGTTGTCTCCAAAGACGGACTGGTAGTTCTGGTTGTACTTCACGCGCAGGGCTTGCTTCAAGCCGAGCTGGAATCAAGTAACCAATAGTTCCCCAATTAGTTATTAAAATTATTTCATATGGAATTTGATAAGTAACGCCGCGCCGGGTTATAGTCGGACCACGCTAAGTCTTCCTCCAAAGTTTTACGTAAAGCATGGCATTTTTAAACAATGCCACTGCCAAGTTCGCCAAATCAGTGCAAAGTTAGCGTGGTCGCACACTATCGGCATTGGCTAACCCTCATTGGCAGAAGAACCACATTAATATTTGCTTATTAATGTGGTTCTTCTACCGGGTGTGGCCTACAGTAGGAGCAATAAATTGAATCGTAGGTTCAATTAACTCCTTAAACTGAACAACTTTTATTCAACAACTTTCTAAAATTGTGTAATTTGTAGGTATTTACGTGTCAACTGCGCATGTCTATGGAGTACTATGGACTTGCTCTCATCAATTCTCATTGTTTTTGTAATCATTGATATTAGCCTTTAGCATAAAATCAAAACATTAATATCTTCATCCACAAACATGAGAAAATTAATAACAATATTATCACAATTCAAAACAATATGCCAGTAAAACATGTTAGAGTGTCATCATAATTATATTATCTAAGTACTTATCTTTAAAATTTAAGGGTCAGTAGCATATTCTATTTACACACACGGTTCCACCCAAACTTAGGAAGTCTAAGAACCTTGACAATCAAACTTTTCGATTTAAAAAAGCCGTAGTTGGCTCAAAACAAGACGATGTTCAGGGGCCTTACCATGACGTCTTAACGCGATTCAGTTTAGGTTCTGTTTTCGCTCAGTAAAGTTGCTTCGACGCGACTCAGTTTAGGTCGTCAACTGAAACGCTTTAAGAAGTCATGGTAAGGCCCCAGGTCTTTCCAGTAGGTCCGCCGGATGCACCTCAGGATCCGCCATTTCGCCACACAGGCGGGCACAGCAGTGATCTTAGACTTCAATAGGCGGACAGGCTTGTCAATAGCCGCCCATATACATTCGGGCAATCTATCAGATATTCATAGTGGGTATGTCCGCCGTACAATTTTCCCATACATATGCCAAATGCCAATCAATGTATGGACATTATGTGTGGCGGATGGCCAGCGGAAATACTCACTATGGAGATCCGGTGGATTGCCCGAACGTTAATGGTCGGCAATAGATTGGAAGATCTGGAGGATGGGCAATTTCGCGAGAAGAGATCCAAAAATTTATTTTAAGGTAAGTAGGTTAATTTAATAATTTTCCTACTCAAAATAACGAGCTCTTTCAATCTAGTATAAAAAAAACTACCAAAAAAAGGTCGCAATTTTTTTAAACATTTTACGTACTCTCCATCTTGTAACCGCTGTACAAAGTGTTTGATAAATGGTAACGAAATGGAAATAAAATTGGGATTCTTTTTTTCCTAGTAGGATCGAAAGAGCTCGTGTTTTTTTTAATACTACGACGGTGATAAACAAGCATACGGCCCGTCTCGTCTGTCACCGTAGCCTATGGACGCCTGCAACACCAAGGGTGTTACATGCGCGTTGCCGACCCTTTAAAAAAAAGGAGAATTCGCTGTGTTCATAGCTAA
Organism: Lathronympha strigana; assembly: GCA_949128165.1. Classification (NCBI taxonomy): domain Eukaryota; kingdom Metazoa; phylum Arthropoda; class Insecta; order Lepidoptera; family Tortricidae; genus Lathronympha; species Lathronympha strigana. Next base: position 2,270,389 of record OX421917.1, read on the forward strand.
AGGGGCAAGCTTTGCTGCGTGGCTCCCCAGCTGTCAACACAGTGAATGCTCTTGGAGCTCTGGCGACTTTTCGATTCCGAGTTGAAAAAACATTAAGTTTACCCGTTTTAGAAAAAAACACGTTTTGGATCTCTTCTCGCGAAAATGCCCGGATATTTCCGAACGTGTATGGCTGGCCATAATGCGGTAATTAGATACATCCGGATACACTGTCCGTTGATAAAGTCAGACAGTTAGGTTACCTTGTTCTCTAGGAGGCGGAACTGCAGACTCTGGAATCCTGAAGCTGGTCGCAGGTAGTGCCTGAAATCCATGAAGTCCAGCGGCGTCATCGTCTCCAAGATCATCACCTGGTCTACCAGGAGCTGGAACACATGATTAAGAGGTTTGGTTTTCAATTTTTCTAAGCTAGCGTTATGGGTCTAAAAAGAGCTCACTGGCGTAAGCATTAAGTGTCAAATTCATACACAGAGCCAACACTGTTAATAGTACATTACTGCAGAGGCCGTGAACTAAGAGATTGCAGGACGAGTTTGTGGTAGACGGCCGAGACCTAGACGAGGCCGGATTAAACAAGTCCTGCAATCTCTCTTCCGGCCGAGGCTTGTATAGTGCTTTTCTCAAACATTGTGAGGAAATATTAAAATTAAAATAACTACTAGTGAAATAGTTAATTAGGAAAAAAAAGGTTAATTTGCCACCTTTTTTATTTTTTAAAGATGCCATTTGGATGAGCTATTCGAGCACCATGTTTAACCGCACATAAATATACAAAGAACCATAGAATTTGTTTTTTTTAATGTCGCCAGTATCTAGTGGTCGTTGGCTGTATGTAATTTTTCCTTTGTCAGTTTAGTGTTAGTACGCAAATTAAAAAGTTAGAGCAGCGGACAATAATGTTTCGTTCATACTTACGCAATACATTACTTCACGGCCGCCGGCCAAGAAGTAAATGGGGGGAGCCGTAAACAAGAAACTTCATGTCTTCATTTCGTGACATAAATGCATACATTTACGATCATGTTTGAGAAAAAATATATAGGTCGTTGGCACTTACAGACACCACCTTCCAAACAAGGCTATAAGAAAAAGAGCCGCAACTGCTCCACTTTTATGGCGTCATTTTTTTCGGCCGCTTGGGTATCCAGTTCTTTTATCCTATCTATGATAACTTGGCTATTACCGCGAGTCTATTTTCCGCTAGGGAAAAGCTATTGTCCTGCGGGAACATTTCAAACGTCACTTTGACAATTCTCTCACACTGGCACAGGACCCACGCATGAGTGGCGCCGCCTGCTGAGCGATACGGTAGCCCCCAATGCAGTAATGGTGTTAGTCTCCACAGTAATATTAATAATGATATAACAATTTATCCTAATGCTTGCGAATTTGTGAAAAGTAAACAGATAACGAAGATAATTCGGGAACCGGCAGGCCTGACCCTTATTTGGTGGCGATGAACGATAAGAATATTAGCACAGATTACGTAATAGTTCGTAAGAACAGATATTTTGAATACTACGCAAACACAATTGACGCTCGGCCCCCATCACCGCACAACGCTATGGCTGCCTGCGATTAGAAATGTTATATAATACTGGCGGCGGCGTGCCCCGGCGGGGACAGGATGTGTGGGCACTGATGGGTAGCCCGTGTGTTGGTACCGACCCAAGACAAAAGATTCTTTTAAGATAGGTAAATTTAATGTTTTTCCTACTCAAAATAACGAGCTCTTTCAATGTAAAAGAAAAAAAATACGAGAAAAAAAGTTCGCAAAATTTACAAACGTTTTACGTAGGGTAGGGGAACCAATAAATGAACGATTAAGCGACTTACCTCACTTTGGTATTTTTTTTACGTATGTTGTAACCAATTTTCACTAAGATTTATTTTTTTATACTATACTACATATAGTCTAGTTTAGATTAAACTATTCCAAACCCTCTTTAAACTATCCAATATTTTTATAAAAATGATTATGTTCCGAAATGGCCCATTTTCCCCAGAACATGAACAAAGTGCCCTAACTCTGAACATTTTTACCCCGAAAGATGAACCAGTAAAAATGCAAAAGGGAGTACCCTAATTATGAACAGCTGGGCACCAATAGATGAACAGTAGTATAGAAAGACGAATAAATTTAGTTCGTTCAAGTTTTGGGCACGATGTTGATGAAATGAACTAAGAAAAGTAACACAATCGTTCATGTATTGGAATGCAGCCCAATAGATGAACTAGTAAATTCTCTTAGTTCATGTTTTAGGTATAGTTTAATCCAGTGAACAGTCCCGTTTCCATACTAAAATATGCCCCGTAATAATTGAGTTAAACAAGGAAAGTTCCGTTCATCTTTTAGTCAAAAAATCAAGGAACAGCAAACTAGAAATTTAAGATATAAATGGAGTATCTACCGTTACCGTTAGGATTTATATAAGTATTTCAAAAAACTAACATTTACCCAAAAGTTGAACGCTGTTCAGCTATTGGATAAATCACACAATATTGGAACCATAACTTGAACAGTTAATATTTAATAAAATAAGTTAAATTATGACTTTATTAATAACGTAAAGGGTAGCGGGATTAGTCTAGAATCGTTACCAAGCAAAAGCATGTCAGTAGAAACATTATTCAATTTTATACGAATTTATTTCCTTAAATTTTGAAGCGCCATTCTTAATAAGAATTCCATACAAACGGCGATTTCGGCGCGAGGCATATTTTCGGTGAGCTCTCACAACCACATACACTGATCTATTATTTAAAAGTTTAAAGTTATATGAAGGGAAAATGTTAAAGTTTTAGTAAAAAATATTCCTAAGGTTGTAAAGTACGTCAGGATTTAATTATTGGGATTTTTAGGAACAACGTTCATGTATTGGGGGTTGTTCATCTTTTGGATCCTCTACTCTCCATTTTGTAACCGCTGTACGAAGTGCTTGAAAAAATGATTACGGTATGGAATAAAAATTGGGACCCTTTTAGGTGTAGAAAAAATATTAAATTTACCTGTTTAAGAAAAAAAAGTTTTTATTTTTTTTCGCGCGAAAATGCCCAATAGTGTCCCATTTTGGTACCCTCTTCTTCTTCAATATTTAAGAGCTTTGCTCTTGTCGGTGGAGTAATCGCCACTCTTCTTTTTTCTGGGCCAGCCTTTTGACTTCCTCGTACGACACGGCAGATACTTTATCTTTAATTTGGCTGAAATATGTGAGTCGACTTTGACCTCTAGGATGTCTAGGAAAACATCCTGCATCCTCTATGTTTGCGTTATATGCGAGTGAGACGTGGACACTGACACAGCGAGACGGAGAACGACTGGAAGCCTTCGAGATGTGGTGCGGATTAGTTGGACGGAAAGGAAGACAAATGAGGAAGTCCTGAGCATGGCAGGAGAGAAGAGATGCCTATTAAGCATTAAGCACCATAGCCAACAGAAGGGGCAAGATGGTTGGTCACCTGTTACGGCACGACAGATTTTGGTAGGGTACGAAATCCTAAAAATGATTAATATTGGAATTCATAATTTGTGTATCATTGGCGCGACACGTCAAGAACAAGACAGTATAACAGTTTTGAGGCATTTCCATCTGTATAGCCATAATATTAATCAAATCAAAACATACGGTATCTTATTCTGGTATGAACCGGTTAAAGGTGATTAGAAAGTGTATCACCGTAATATGATAATATGTAGCGTAGTTAGTAGTTAGAAGTTGAATGGAATATAGTTCATTAAAATATAAATAATAGTTTTTTTTTTGCATTGTACACTTATGTAAATTGTAAAATGTTGGTACCTATCTGTCTTTTAATATAATATATTAATATATTTTAATATATTTTTAATATTGTGTCAAAGTTAATTTGTTATTTGAATATAAAAATAAAAAGGTTATCAAAGGTTGAAAATAGGCCGGTTGGGCCACCATTTCGTGATTTTCGAACGCTCTAAATTAAAAAAACTCGCACTCTGAAAAATTACATACTTATTTTCACAGAAATGGTTTAAGTTTACCTACAATTTCTATAATATCCCTTATATATCAATTACTTAATTTTTTAGTAAAAAAACATTTATTTTCGAAATATATAAGTACAGTAAGTGTAACTTACCTAACTACCTACCTCTACCTACCTTAAATCTAAAGTAGGTCCTTGAGGCATTGTACCTAGGATGCTGGCGGCATTTCCTCGTTGTATCGCAATGCTTTTTATAGGAAAGACATTTTTTTTATGATTTTGGGGTAGATCTTACCCGAAACACACACTCTGTATAGAACATTTTCTTACACCCGTTATTTATTTAAAAAAAACGACTGGCCGCAAAAAAAATTAACCTTGTTTTCGCCGGTTTGATAGTGATGTGACGTCGTACGAGTCGGGTGACGAGGGGTCACCCATATCTTGTAAACCGATACTGAGATTTCAAATACAGAATGTACACTAGAACGCACAAGGTCGGTTATTGGAACAGTTTCCGGAGGATGTACATCGAATTGTGATACATAATTATAAAATTCTTATTCTTTTAACTAGAGTACCTAAACCCGATTGACACAGAAAAGTACCGTAGTACGAGTAGGCTAAGTAGTAGGCGGGAAGAGTTGATTGTCCAGAAAAAAACTTGTAATATGGCAATGTTTCTGCTGACTAAACTGATTAGTATACGAACTGATTATACTTTGAAGTATACGATTTTATAACTTGTATTTCTGGAAATAAATTAAGTCAAATTTTTTTATACTATTGTAAATAAATACGGAACAGTGGTGACGCGTCAAAAATATTCCTTGCCAGGCCGTAGCCGTAGTAGTTTATATTACGCCAAACCGTTGCATATCGTTTAGTGTGGTAGGGCACAGCACAACGAATGTCGTCTCGCTTAAATCTGGAGCAGAGCCCATCTGGGGAAGTAGGTACCTCCGCCTTACAGAAAACCGCAGTTTAATAACACTAGACCCTACTCATAGTGTTGTGTGTCTGTTGGTGAGTAAGGTCGCCACTTCGCCAGAGCTCCAAGAGGATTCACTGTGTTGACAGCTGGGGACCCACGGAGCAAAGCAGTCCTCCATAGGCTACGGTGACCGCTTACCATCAGGGGGACCGTATGCTTGTTTGTCACGGTCGTAGTATAAAAACAAAAAGATCGGGACGGGATAGGGCGGGAAGGGCCGATCTGTCAATTTCTATAGAATCACAATCACGTAATAGCTTTCGAGCTATCACGTGACGTTTTCTATAGAAACTGATAGATCGGCCCGGGCCGCTCACTCGTGAGGCACCTCATGTGTACCAACCATTTTACTCGTTTGTCACAGTGAGGTGCTACACCGTGAAAATGTACCAGTTACAATTTTTGCCCCACACCTCAATTTGTCATGCACCCTAAAATTTGTCACACCCTTCAATATAGTACATTACCTAACTAGTGCGGTAAAACAAAGAAAGGCCGAGATCGCAGTTGTTTGCGACCCGAGCTGCAAGCGAGGGACGTAAATATGCGATCAAGGGCTTTATTTATTACCTCAAGTGTTAGGTACATAATTTTATGCCTACACTTGGGCAGAAATCGGCTTTTTGGCCGGCACTTTATGGCCAGGTGTGGCATAAACACCTTTTTTTGTCATAAACCTCAAAATATGTCACACGCGGCAAAACCGAGTCACAGCTCAAATTTGTCCCACAGCTCTTATTTGTCACGGCTGAGAATTTGAACAACTTAACTATTTTATTGCCGATATGTCGATGTTGTGATGCTGCAAATTTGTGAGTACCCTCAAATGAGGTTTGGCATTGTACCACTACATTTCAGAAAATGAGGTACTCACTCAAACTCATTTTAAAATGATGTCACCCAAAAATAACAGAGATTAATACACAGCTGAAGGAAGCGTGTGTGGAATTTGTCTGCCTGCAGATCTCCGTTGCGTTGCTTGTGAATATGTGGTTTAGTTTAGTTTAGCTGGGCCTTTTTCCGCAACTCGACATCCATTGTGCCTTTTTTGCGTGCTATAGTGCTCCTCAGCGAAACCAAGCATCGGTTTTAGGTTGCTAAATGCCTCCTTTACTGTGTTTGGGAGTCCCCAAATACCTACTCCTGTGTTCTACCTATGTGCAGTCAAGGAGAATATGTTTTGGTTTGTGAATGTGTGGTACAGTCAACCAATTGGAACCCTAGGCCGCTCTAGAACCATGTCAAAATAACAAGCAGTATGAGATTTCTTACAATCTGATTTATAGCGTCACTGTGACATAGTCCTACAGTGGCCTAGGGTTCCAATTGGTTGACTGTACATCTATGTGAATCATGTTAGTTACCTTAAGAATAAGCACAACTCTGTTGAGCCTCTTCAGTATCTCCATGGTGTGCCCCTCGTCCAAACCCTCCACGTTCAGCAACGCGCGCACTGAGTCCACTTCAAAGATGATCTGCTTGAACCAAAGCTCGTATGCTATAAGGAAAAGAGATTGAAGTTAGGATGACTAAGGGTCACTTGCGCCAACCAAGGTGACCGAACTGACCTGGAGTTAGCTAACTATTATTTTTAAGCAGAAATGTTAGCGAACGATACCTACCATAATTCTCAGATAGAAAGGGAAAATGGAAAAATTCAGGACCTCGGGCGGGACTCGAACCCGTGACTCTGAGATACCAGCTCTGAGATATCGCCCTTTCACACCCGTGGCCCCTAACTAAATAGAATAATACTTTTTTCGATACAGCCACTTTCAAAGCATAGCATAATTGGCTCATAGATAACATATAACACAATGAAACCTCACGTGGTCATTACACCGATGTGGTTTCCGATCCATTTTAGGAATTCGCCGTCGTGAAGACTGTCTTAAGAAGAAGTACAGTCAGCTGCAGAGTTAAGTACCCCCCTGCATACAAACTTTCAATGCAGGGAGGGGGGGTCACTTTACTCTGCACCTGCAGTTGACCGTACCTACACCAACTCATTCTACAGCCGCGATTACCTTGATGAGTAACAATGAACAAGTGCTCATCGTGAACAGTCTTCGAGCCCTCTGCACTGAGCATCCTCTGGGCTGCAAGCAGCTTATCCAGCATGAGATATTCGCCGTACAGCATGCCGGCTTCGTTACCGAGGCACGCGCCATCTTGTCCCGCTGATTCGTCGATAACTGATCTATAATTTAGAAAAAGGTGGGCATTTTAACATTTCTTAAGCTATTAAATTGCAACGGTTAACACTCACGTACAGAGTTGTTAACTATTTGAAATAAAAGCATTTCAAATGCAAATACAAAATACCTATTTTCTATTTTGTATTTTAAATACTTTTATCGGAAACCATTTTGTATTTTATTTCAAATACTAAAAAGTTCACGTATTTTGTATTTTTTCAAACTTTAAAATACAAAATGCTTTTTGCCATTTTTTAACATAAAACGGAATTCTACCGGATGTACATCCTAGAATAGGATGAAACGAAATTGATTAATCGATCGATCAAATGCGCTAGGGTTCGTATTACTGGTAATGAACACGTCAATGACGAAGATTAACAAAAAGTTAAACGGGTTTACAACAGCCAAATCAGGGCACACTGGTCTATGTCGGAGTAAAAACACGAAAACTATAAAATAATATAAAAATAAAATAAAACCGTGGACTATTTGTGAAGTGTGACACGTTAGCGGTTAGATAACACCCAAAAAAATTAAAGAGAGAATCATTTAAGTAATAATTAATTCAAGACTAATCTTTGCAACTACGAGTATCTTTTTTAGACGATTTCGGTAAATTTAAAATTGCTCCATCTTCGGTCTTTGAAATACATATAATGAAACCATATACATTTTTAGCAGTATTCAATTAAATAGTTTTTCTTAAAAAACTTCTTAACGAAGGTGTTGTCTACATCTTAAGTAACTATTGTCAAAAAAGTATTTTATTTGAATAAGAGTATTTTAAAAATACCTATTTTGCATTTTGTATTTCAAATACGTTTTTGTTAAGCTATTTTGTATTTTTATTTGAAATAGGTAAAATATCAAAGTATTTGCATTTTTTATTTAAATACATTTAACAACCTATTTTTAACATCTCTGCTCACGTATTTTTATCACAATAGGCGTGACATGTTTCGACTGTATCGGACAGTCATCGTCGGACAGACAGAGTGGTGTTGTCACATTCGCGGCTCGGGCATCACTGCCCGAGACCGGCGTAGCTAACGGGTCGCTACGGTCGGCGAGTTAATACGTGAGTGTTAACCGTTGCAATTTAATATCAGTAATATATCACGAAAGTTTAAATTACTTATATATCTTAAGCTAGGTTGTAAGCCTAGTTGATGGAATAAATCCATTAATAATAATTAAATCCATTCAGTAGTTTTTACGTGAAAGTGTAACAAACATCCATACAAACTTTCGCATTTATAATATTAGTAGGATAATCGGAATTCTAAATATTCGTGCTGTCATGAGTCATCGAAATTTTGATGATCGGAGTTTTGATAAGTCGGGATTATAAAATTCTTGATTTTGATATACTACAATTTATAAAAAAAAAAAAATGGGCCGCCGACTCAGGCAGAAGGGCGAAGACCCGCGCTCAGAGTCGTTCCTAGTGCAAAGGCTGTCCATAATTATACAACGCGGCAATGCCGCTAGCATTATGGGCACTTTTGCACTTGGAACGGCGGGGAGCGAGATGTAAATATATTTTTAAGTAGTTTATATTTATTTGGAAATAAATTTATTGTTATTTATAAAACCTAGGTAATTATAAAAGTCAGGATTATGAATCAGAATCCCTAATATTTCGGGATATACACGGGATATACAAATATCCCGGTCAACAAGTGTTATTGCATTATTATTTTTTAAACATGCTTTCCCATTAACTTTAACTCTTTTCACCTTATGATTCTCATATAATTAACTTCAACGTTAACACGTGAGTAACGTAGAAACCAATAAATATGATGACTGATAATAAATAGGAAGCCCTCCAAGAAATATCCATCCACTTACAACGGTTTGTCTAATTAGCAACTTGGGGAAACCGGATCCGTCGTCAGCAAAAAACTACGCGTCAATGAAATGCAGCCCGATATTTCATCATGCAACGCGAAGAACATGTATTTGACGTTATTAGCAATTTGAATGGGTCTTTAATGAAATTCGAATGTTTCAAGATACTAATACATTTTCGACTAGACTGCGACCTCGTTATCCTTGCACGTAGTGACTAGCAGAACCATAATGTGGTGATACCTACATTACCTACTAACAAAGAATGTTTATGAAATAATACATAATATGAGATAAGAAAGTGACCACGGTAGTTTGTCACTTTCTAGGCTAAGTTTAAACAACGAAGATATTCTATATTCGGATTAAATCTTATCACTATGACATAAAGTGCCCATGTTGATTAACTAGTGGAGCGTCGAACACTGGTAAGTAAGTGCCAAGTATGTAAACCTGTTTCTTTTTGTACAACGTCCCAGAGTAACATTTTTTTGTCTTGCTCATCACTAGTAATCAGTCAAATTCAAAATTCGAACGTGGCCGGATCGACTTGTGAAACAAATGCCGGTCGAGCCAAAAGTATTTTAGTCTGCTTTCGAAGCTTGATGACACTAATTACCTAGAGTGATTAGTAAATTAGATCGCTGTGTGGGGTTGGGTTATCAATAGATGTGTGTGGTCACAGTCTTTAACGTGAATCTGCACATGCACAAGTACCTACATTTTCATAAGTGCTAAAGTTGTAGCCTGATTTAAGGATATTTAAAAAAGTTTTTTTATAAATTTTAAACTTTCGTGAGTCATACTTATATTAAATTGCAACGGTTAACACACACGTATTTTTATCACAATAGGCGTGACATGTTTCGACTGCATCGGGCAGTCATCGTAGGACAGACAAAGTGCCCAAAGTGGTCTATTCAGAGTCGCCTATTGTGATAAAAATACGTGAGTGTTAACCGTTGCAATTTAATATAAGTTTTTAATATTATTATAACCAATTGTGCTCGTTAATTTGTGGGAATACAAAAATAGGTGCATTTTTTGTTAGGATTTAGAACACATTTTTTTTTGTTTGTTTTGTATGCAAATCAAAGAGACCCCTCTTAATACCCGACCCTCCAGTGGCGCTCTCACTGGAACGATTGTGTTTTCTAATAAACCATTCCATTTCTGTTTACCCCACCATACGTTCGTTGTAGTCCTACTAATTCCCCTAAAACGATTTCAATCACTCCTTTAGTCATCAAGCGGCAGTCCCGGGGATCTCGGCGCCCTGAAAAACTATATCTTAAGTCTTGGCTTATAGCATAGCGAGGTCAATTACCGAACAAAGTCGCCCAAGTGGCAATATACTATTATATTTATATAATATACTGAGATTTTTCTAATACTTGACATTGGCAAAATTGTCCAAGTCTCGGACAGAAGCCATTATTTAAAAGAAGAACTTCCTAACAATGTAAACAAAAGGCGTCACATGTTTTGTCACTGTTTCTCCTTGTATTTTCACACAACCTCATCAAACACCACTGAAACCATTCACTACTGAAACGGTCGTATTGTCGTAATATATAAAACATAAAATAAACAAGTTAATCTTGGAGATTTCATTAAAAACTTAAAAGTTAGGTTATCATGATCAATATGGCGGGTTGTTTACATTGTGAGGAAGTTCCATTAACAGCGATTTTATCGAGGCAATTCTAACCAATGTAACATGATGAGAATGGGTTATTTTATCAGTAACTACTCTTAACTAGTTAATTTGGCCACCTTTGCTCTCCAATATCAGATCAGCCCAATGTCATCATCGTAATGCAACTAATATCGGCAGTTAAGTACTTATCAAATTGACCCCAAAATGGCGTTACACACCCTGTTTCTTAGGGTTCCGTACCAAAGTAAAAAGAGAACCCTTATGGTGTGACTCAGTCTGTCTGTCTGTCACATCGTCAAATATCTCGAGAAATACTTAAGCCATCGATTTGAAATTTGGAATAGTTATGTATAACTATTCCAGTTGTGTATACACAAAGTTAACCCAGACACATTGAGAGAGAATATATCATATATTTTGATTTATTTTTAATGAAAATGTCCCGATTAAGTTTATTGACTGGGTCGTGTGGGACATCATTTGAAAGGGCTTGATTTGTTCATTCTAAAACATTTTTTTATATATTTTTTACAGTATTTTTTTTTTATATTTATAAACGAAAATGTAAAAAAAATACCATTCCCCTATTTATCATAAATAATGATGGAAAAATATAATATTAACCCATCTTCACATTTTTTTAAATAAAAAAAAACTTTTCTTAGACAAATTTGAAATTTGACCGCCATAGATTGTTTTTTCTTTAAATTTTTATGATACCATGGTGTAAGTAACGACTATAAATAAAGCTAATTAAAAACGGTTTACGTAATAAAAACATATCAAGCAACAACAAACTCGCATCGCAAACTAACTCTATGCCGTGCCGTGCAAACGAGTGCCCCAATCTCTCGATACATGGGACTGACGTGACGTCCAATATTTTACTTTGAGATGCAGTTGCAACTCAAAGTTTGTACGGAAACCTCGGTGCGCGAGTCAAACTCGCACTTGGCCGGTTTTTTCTATTTCCCTTAACTTTAGGGGGAAATTCTTCAGGTTAACTCCAGTTAATTTCTCTAAGAAACTAGTGTGTTAACTATGACAGGTTTTGATATAATCAATAAATTAATTAATTCGCTGAACCAGTGTAAAATGTTACTAAACTATTTACTACTAAGCTGTGTTTTGGCATGTGCTGTCATGTCTAAAGTTTCAGCTGTCATTCATGAGTCATGACACATACTTTCGTGTAACTCTAAAGGACCTTTTACAATGTAATATTAATTTACCCGGTATTAAAATTCAGGGTTCTAATTACAGGAAGTTGAGAATGGCCTGAACTGCTTCGAAAAAGGGATGGTACGGACGTCCCTTTGCTTTACTCGACTTGTTGGGGGCACTACCGTGCCCCTAGATTACATCATCCCGCGCCATATTTAAATTTTAGAGAAATAGATAAATGTGTTTGAAAATATTAGCATAGACTAGATTGGTAATTGTTATTTGGCAATGTATGTCAGGTTATACAAACCCTTCGACCCTCTTTTTGTTTTTTTTTTTTACGAGACAGAATCGTTAGTACTATTGAGCGCCGAGGAGGCTTGAACTCATGACCATCCATTTTTTTGCCAAATAAAGGGTAGGATGCGTTTTATTAGGTGAAATAAAATATTGTTAGAATTTATGTTAATTAATTTAATGTGCGGCTCCACATCGATGCCTGCACAACGTCACGCTTCTCCTGCCTGTCGTGCTCCAGAAGCGTCGGACGTCAAACACGACACGCAAGCCTGAACGATATTCATCGCCTGGCTTCCGTGACGGCCGGGAAACCGGCGGTTCTGGAGCCGTCTGGTTTAGCACGGGACGACGGCAAGGCTGGACGGTATGACCCTCGTCCCCTGGAAGCTTGGACGGCCTTAATCTGGGATGACACATGCGTGGATACCCATGATGTGCCGTCCCATCTCCCAGGGACTTCAAACAGGACTGGTGCTGCCGCTAACACAGCTGAACACCTCAAGCGGCGCAAATACGCAGTTAATGATTCTGGGTATGTTTGAGTCGTTTGGGGTGGAAGCTACGGGTGACAGGAGGGCTGGCTCGTACCTTGCGCAACGCATTGGACTTACCGTCCAGCGTTATTTGGGCTTGCCATCCAGCGCGGCAATGCCGCCAGCCTTTTTTTTTATTTAGGTATAGGTTTATTTTAATTTTTAGTGTTCATAGCTTTTTAATTTTTTATTTTATTGTAATGTTTATTTGAGTAGTGTTAAATAACAAATAATATGAACATTTCAGCGGCGCGACGCGGTGACCTGTGGCACCATATTTTTTCTATAATTATAATTTAAAAACCCTGACTGAATATTAACTGCTTAAATTATCTAATACAGAAAAAACTATTTTGCTGATGCAATGTCAACAGTGTGCGGGTAGGTAGGTACCTACTTACTTGTTTTACTTTTCATATGATCAAAAAGCGAAGAAAAAACCTTTTTTTACATTTGTAAGTACATTAGTATGGTATATTGCGGACCCTAATTTGTAATTTGACGACTTACAGTAATTAACTCGGAATGCGTGTTATTAAAAAACCGTTGAAAATTACCCACGTGTTTATAAATATATCAGCTTGTAACTGTTCTGGCAATTTCTACATAATAAGGTATTTTGCAATGTGAGGTACATTATATTACCTAAAATATTAAAAAAGTAAGTAAGTAAGATAAAATTGTTAAAATTCTCAGATAATAATTTACCTATCTACACTTATAAGTAAGAAAATTACGAACAAGAATATTTACCTCATAGGGCAAGCCATGTTTATAGTCACTAACCACAAACTAAAAAATAAAAAGTTTTTTTCGTAAAGCCGAACGCGCACTTACGCGCCGCGCGATCACTCGATACTGAATGAGTATGTCGCTGCTCACTCATGTCATGTATAATATTATTACTTATAGCAATATCTGAATAGCAAGCTCAACCAAACCAATCTAAGTAGAACTCCGTGAGTGCTAAATTGGTAGTTACTCGAGCGACGTGGGAACCTTTTTGAATCGAAAGATTAGTTTATAGGAAAAATAAAAGTTATAATTATGTTTTCTTTATTAGTGGTCCGACACGTCTAAGTACAGATTTTAAAAATGTAAAAATAATATTACTTACATGGAAATACTCGAGCGTGTTAGATTGAGTTAGATGTATTAGTCGCAAAATGTATCTCTGATAACAAGGGTATCTAATGTATGTTTGTATGGTGTGGCTGGCATTACGAAAGGGCTGAAAATTGTAAAAAAGAAATCGAACGCGTCACATTTTCATACATGATGTGAAAGTGAACCCTAAAGGGGTTCAATAAAAATACTGGCGATTGGAAATGACACCAGATTATTATTATTATTGTTGTTTTGGGCTAGTGAAGATGCCGCATCGACCAGTTGTGATCTATTGTGGCAGCCCTTTATAATTCATTACTGATTCCCGTTGAGTCCAGAAAGTTCCAAATTCTTTGGGCTGTAATGTTGTGTATCTCACAGGGTTGCAGTTCGTGCCTACCGAGGTGGATACTTCTTTTGTGCATTAGTGGTCCGCAGGAGCAGAGGATGTGCATTGCAGTTTCCTCTGTTTCCTGGCAGAACCTGCATGCTGCGTCTTGTTTCTTACCCATTAGAAACATGTGCTTGTTCAACTTGCAGTGCCCAGTCAGAATTCTGACCACCGCACAGGCTTTGTACCTCTTGAGCCCTAAGAGCTCTTTAGTGTTTTTGTTGTTGAACCCTAATATTAGAGCTTTCGAGTGTGTGTTTCCTTTTACGGATTTCCACTCTGCGATTGCCCTCATCTTTTCAAGATTGTTTAGCAGAGAGTATGCCTCTCGTTTTGTAACTCCGCAAAACGGTTCCGGGCCAACGAGGGGCGTGTCCGCGCCCTTTCTGGCAAGTTCGTCCGCTGCTTCGTTTCCAGCAATGTTGGAGTGTCCTGGTACCCATCTAAGTGTAACTTTGTTGGTGTTAGCCAGGGCGTTTAGATTATTTTTGCAGTTCTGGACTAGTCTAGAGTTAACCTCTAGGGACTCTAGTGCTAGCAGAGCAGCTTGACTGTCCGAGTTAATGTAGATGTGTTGGTTTCTTAGGTTTCTGTCCAGATTGATTTCCGCGCATATGTTAATGGCAAGGACTTCTGCCTGGAAGATTGAGGCCAGTTTGCCCATGCTGACGCTGGCTCTGTGCTTAGGCCTCTCACCATAGATACCACATCCTACTTTTCCAACTGTCTTGGAACCATCCGTGTACCAAATGTGGCTTCCCTTTTCGACAAACATTTGGTCGTTGGCCCATTTGTGTCTTTGGGGTATATCCACATTGTACAGTCTGGTAAACTGACATTCCGTATGCATGTCATCTGAAGGCATGCTGAGGGTTTTGTTCTCGAAAACCCAAGCCCTGAGTTTGGTTAGCGCTTGGGAGCGCCATTTGGGCTTGTTTAGCGTGCTTATTCTGTAGATACACTGCTTGGCCTCCTTTTGCACTTGCAGGTGGAGTGGTGTGATGTTGAGCAGTGCGTCTAGGGCTGCCCCAGGTGTTGAGGAAAAGGCCCCTGTTGCTGTCAAGCAAGCCGTGCGTTGCAGGCTGTTCAGGGTATTTATAGTTGTCTTTTGGTTGGCTTTACTACACCAGACTGCGGAGGCGTAAGTAATAATGGGCCGCACTACTGCTGTGTAAAGCCACATAGCAATATTGGGTCTTAATCCCCACCTTGCTCCTGCCATTCGACAACATGACCATAAGGCCATTTTAGCTTTTTGTGTGATGTTTTTTAAGTGAGGATTCCATGTAAGCTTTTGGTCAAAAATGACCCCTAGATACTTGACCTCACTCGAAAGTGTTATTTCATGTCCATTAAGTTGTAGTTTTCCGAGTTTTTCCAGATTTCTCTTCTTTGTGAACGGCACTACAACCGTTTTGCTCGGATTTATAGACAAGTCATTTTCTTTACACCATTTAAGTATGGTGTTAAGAGCTCCTTGCATCAAGTTTGAGATTGTATGGAGGCAGGGTCCTTTGATTATAACTACAAGGTCATCGGCATAACCCTGCGTATCATAATCTTTGTCCCACATGATTGCAAGTAGTTTATCCACTGCAAGTGTCCATAGTAGTGGGGATAGGACGCCTCCTTGTGGACAACCTTTCGTGGTGTAAAATTCGTGCTCTGTTGCATTGAGGGTTAGAGTAGCCACTCTGTTAGAGAGCATGCTCTGGACCCATCTGGTGGTGGTTTCATCAACACCCTTTGATTTCATTCCATTAAGGATTGTTTCTGTGGGTGTGTTATCGAAAGCACCTTCGACATCAAGGAAAGCACATAGAGCGGTCTGCTTATCCTCTAGGGTTTTTTGCACCTTGTCGACCAGGTCAAGTAGGGCAGTTTCTGTAGATTTCCCCTTTTGGTAAGCATGTTGATTTTGGCTTAGTGGTCTTGCCACCAAGTAGTGCGCTCTGATGTGCTGATCAATGATTCTTTCCATTGTTTTTAGAAGGAAAGAGGTTAGACTTATTGGTCTGAAGGATTTAGGCTGCGAGTAGTCCTTTTTTCCTGCCTTTGGTATGAAGCGTACCTTGACCCGAGTCCATTTTTCTGGTATATTACCTAGTGCAAAGCTCGCTCGAAATATTCTTACCAGGTGCGGGAGTAGGAGGTCCTGACCTTGCTGTAGGAGAGCAGGAAACACTCCATCTTCTCCGGCCGATTTAAAGGGTTTGAACTTACTCAAGGCCCATTTAATTTTGTTTGGTCTAAAGATGTTAGTTGCCAAATTCCAGTCGATGTTGTGTGCCCTGTGGGTTTGATTATTCCTTTGGGCGCACATTAGTTTATTACTGGTGGTGTACGAACCTGGGAAGTGGGTCACCCTAAGTAGGTCTAGGGTTTCCGCTTCTGTGTTAGTAAAAGTGCCATCTGGTCTCTTGAGGAGACCGAGGTAGTTGGTTGGTGTCTTAGAGAGTATTTTGTGGATTCTCGCCCCTTTGTGTGTGTGGGCGATTTCGTCACAGAATCTTCTCCAAGACCGCCTCTTGGCTTTCCTGATCTGCTTATTATATTCAGTCAGAGCTCTACCGTACCGTTCCCACTCATTCGGCGTGGTAGAGTGATTGAATATGCGGCGTGTGGTTTTGCGGAGTTTTTCCAGCTTTTTGTTCCACCACGTCGTCGTGTTAGTAAGCTTAGTTACCTTCAACGGGCAGCTTTGTTTATAGGCATTGACCATGCCTTCTGAGATAAGGTCGACTGCCAGGTTGAGAGAGTCTGGTGTTTTTACCTGTTTATGTATTACCTTTAGACGGGTTTCTAGGTCAGTCCTGTAGGCTTCCCATGACGTGTCTTTTGGATTATAGCGAATATTTGGAAATGCCAAAAAAAAAACACTCGGCAAGCGATGGCTATGTTAGTTGAGTAGCGTGGTATCAATTTCGCACTCCCAGCGTAATTTAAAACTTCTTTGGATATCGATTAGAATGAATGCCGCTTTCTATAGGAAAAGGTTAACGTTGTGTATGCGATAAGGTTTTTTTTTTATATCTGTTTAAGAATGACTAGAATGAGAGCTTGTTTCAAAGATTGAGCATTTTCGCGAGCAGAGATCCAAAAACTTATTTCTAAAATGGGTTAATGTTTTTCCTACTCAGAATCACGAGCTCTTTCGATCCTACTAGGAGAAAAATAAGTCCCGTTTTTTTCGCCTTCCGTTACCATTTTACAAACACTTAGTACAGCGATTATAAAATGGAAAGTAGGTACCTAAGTACGTAATTCGTTTAAAAATTTGGAGACCTTTTTTTCTCGTTATTTTTTTTCTTTTAAATTAAAGGAGCTCGTTATTCTGAACAGGAAAAAACATTAAATTTACCTACCTTAAAAAAAGTTTTTGGGTCTCTTCTCGCGAAAGTGCCCGATTATATACTAACCACCTTACCTTACCTTGATATAATAGTTCTTACGTTCGTGCGTTTACATTTTACATCAAAACCGTTTGGGAAATTCTTATAGAAATATGTACTTATTTATTTATATCGTGTACTACCAATGTGATGACTTACGTGCTTTACAAAAGGTCTTTTTCAGAGGCTCAATGTTGCGCAGCGAGCTATGCTTGGTATTTCTCTACGAGATCGAGTCAGAAATTAGCAGATCCGTAGAAGAACCAAAGTCGCTGACATAGCCCGTAGGATTAGCAAGCTGAAGTGGAAATGGGCCGGCCACATAGCGCGAAGATCGGATGGCCGATGGAGCAAAAACGGCCTTGAATGGAGAACACGTACCAGCAAGCGCAATGTGGGACGGCCACCTACTAGATGGACCGACGACCTGGTGAGGATCGCTGGGTCTAGTTGGATGCAGGTGGCTGTAGACCGGTCGCGCTAGAGTTCGTTTGGAGAGGCCTATGTTCAGCAGTAGACGCTTACAGGCTGAAATGATGCCGATGATGATTTATATCGGGGATCTCGGTAACGGCTGTAACGATTTAGATATAATTTTTCATATAGGGACTGGGGATGCTCCCAGTACCGAGTTTGTATGGTGAGAGCCGGGAATTCGCGGTTCCGGTACTATATTTGTATAGAAAATTAGTAGCGGGAGCACGCCCTAATAGCGGGCCTATGAAACCCTCCGCGCGAACTCAAATCGATTGTCTTGTGTCGGTGCCGACACACGGGCTGCTCACACATCCCGCACCCGCCGGTGCACGCCGCCGCCAGAATTGTATAATAGGTATTTCTAATCGTAGGCAACCGTAGGTTTTAAGAGAGGTATGGGCACAGCGGATGCATATCGTTTAGTGTGGTAGGGCACAGGCACAGCACAACGAATGTCGTCTCGCTCAAATCTGGAGCAGAGCCCACCTGGGGAAGTACCTCCACCTTACAGAAAACCGCAGTTTAATAACACTAGACCCTACTCATAGTAGTGTTGTGTGTCTGTTGGTGAGTAAGGTCGCCAGAGCTCCAAGAGGATTCACTGTGTTGACAGCTGGGGACCCACGGAGCAAAGCCCCCTTGCTCCTTTAGCTGTCAAAACAGCGAAGCCTCCTTTTTTCAAAGGGTTGGCAACGCGCATGTAACACCCCTGGAGTTGCAGGCGTCCATAGGCTATGGTGGCCGCTTACCATTAGGCGGGCCTTATGTAAATAAAAAATATGTATATAAAAACGTTTTTGTCGTACCTACTTTACGAATTATTAGTATAGCCTCAAATGTATGGCTATTCGTACGTAACGAACAACATTATTATGATGTTATCTGATGTCACATGTCATCAGCTAACCTTCATATTCACAATATTAGTCAATCGCGGTGTTTTGTTTCTATGAACTCGGCCTTGGTACTATTATGCCAAACTAGCAATAAACATGTTGACGATGACGCTCCATTTATCAATTGGTATCGGCATATTTGAATGTAAAAACATCAATTAAGCGAATTCTACACAATTGGCAGCAGGCGGTTAGATGCCAAATTATAATAGTTAAAGGTAGATAGGCATGTATGTTAACCTACCTTCAAAAAAAAAAACATAATCAGAAAAAATATTAAACTAAAAGTACTGTTACACATGCTCATTACTAGCATGCTTATTAGCACGCGGGGAAGTGGGACGGGCCCCGTTCCCAATCCCCCATGCTAATAAGCGTGCTTATAAGCATGCTAATAAGCACGAAGCCTGCTAGTAAGATCTAAATCCAAAACTAAAGATGGCTCCTGTGGCATAGTGCCGAGGACGCTGGCAGCGTTTTCTCGCTGAATCGCAATGCGTTGAGCGAGGTAGCTACCAGCTCTTTTGTCCCCGGTTGCGACGACCAGCCGTTTGCCCGTTTGCCGGTACAGGGTTTGTGCCGCTGGGGCCCACGGACCAAGAGTCTCAACGCCAAAAGGAGTAAAGTTGTAATTGGCGTCGAGGCCACTGTATTTTCGCCTTTTGAGGGTTTCTGCCGCCTCCGCCGCCGCACCACCTTTTGTGTAGTACCGACGGTGGTACGGTGCGGGAGTGTCTGGGACAGGTAGCGTCCCACACGAGCACTAGTCCCATCCTCCACGGAATTAGCGACATCCCATCGGTCTCTCACCATCGTCCCTGGTTGTACCGGGCGGCTCAAGTACTGCCGGCACATTGACGGAGGCAAGAGACCGACAGATTATGTCGTTTAGCGCGGCGTGACGTAGAATGTGGCCTGACAAGAAAGTCCGTGGTGCCCCAGTCGGTCGACATCACTGTCCCAGAGGCATTTATCTGGCGTGGCGTGGTAACTGAGACCCCTATATACGCAGCCCAACCGCCAATTTGAGAGTATGAGCGTCTAGATGGGTACCTATATTAGCCGAAGGGTAGGCGCTCAACCAGTGGCCTACCACTCTCTCTTTTAAGTATTTTTTTTCTTTGTAGTGTATCTTTAATTTAAATATTTTTAGTTAAGTTTTAGTTTATTAAGTCTTTGTATACCGAATGAATTTTTAGTACCGAATAAATATATACCTTCTCTAAGTACCTTTAACTAGATTTTTAATATAAAAAAGCCAAGTCTACAGTTGTTTTTTATTTTTTTCATACTGAAAAAAAAGGATGCACATAATTTAAAAATCTACCGCAGCCTTGGCTCGTCAGACTATAGGATATAATCGGGCAATCCAAGGCAGGGTAGTAAAAAAAAAGGCTATGGGGGGAGGCGAAGGGACCGAGTCTATTTTGCAAAATTTTGGAATGTAGTAGAAATTCTTTATTGAACAAGATTTACTAATTTATCCAATAATTATAATTATATAATTTATATTGGCGTTAATATAATACTATTTATTTCAAAATGAGTGGAATATGGAGAGTGAATAAAATAACATGTGAGGTTATGTGGGGGAGGGGGGCCTCGAACCTCACCAAAGGTCACCAATGGCCCAATGGGGAGGAGGCGTCAAAAAGTAGACGAAAAATCGTCACGTGATTTGTGGACTAGCCCTAAGAAAGAGGAAAACATAAATTGAAAGAGATGTCATAGGATAGGTATACTACAGAAAAAGTGACCAAGGCCCCCAGTGCTCAGGGTTAGTACACTACCACCAAAACGAACGATTGCGGATTTGTATGTCCATCTCTGTCACACTTGCATATTAGAGTGACAAAGAGATTATCCCGTAAATGTTCGTGGTAGGCATGCAGGGCACACAGGTCAGTGGAAAACAGGCGAATAATAGCCTGCCAAGCCAGCTCTGTCAGGGTATGAGTATATAGGTAGGTACTATTATTACATGGGGCGATCCGTCTGGGCCAATTATCGTCTGACCCTGTCCCTCACTGTCCTCCTTCGACTCCCTAGGTTCCCTTACTGCGATTACACAGGTTGAAGCTGCTGATAGGGCCCGTAAAATCGCGACGTGTAATACTAGCATTACGTTGGCAAGTTACATGGCTGTTCCACACAATGGGCCATGATGGGCGATGATAAGGGACGCAGTTATGAGTAAGAGGCGTTACGCGATACTGCCATCCCGTTCTGTTGTATAGCTACGTCCCGTACAACGGCCCATGATGGCCCATTGTATGGAGCGGCCAACAGAGTTACATGTTAAGGCACGCATAAGTAATAATATGGCGATAAGGGC
Organism: Lathronympha strigana; assembly: GCA_949128165.1. Lineage (NCBI taxonomy): Eukaryota > Metazoa > Arthropoda > Insecta > Lepidoptera > Tortricidae > Lathronympha > Lathronympha strigana. The sequence goes on from OX421917.1 coordinate 2,291,656, forward strand.
AATAATTATTCATCTCAAAATTATCTGTACGAGTATCTAAATTATATGTGGTAAAAAGTCCATGCCCTTGATTACCGGATAATTTATTGCCGGTAAAGTACAGAGCTTATTATATCTACTGATTCGTTTGTCACTATCTTATGAGAGCGAGAGGGAAATAATATATACCTACATCAATCAAAACATGTGAAAAAGATTATTCAAACTAGGTATGATTTTTTTTTAAATTTATCTCCTCTGCTTTAAAAAATGTGTATTCTAATTTCTAAGTCACGTCATAAAAACGATTCTATCGACAGTTTTCTCACCAAAATCGGCTGAGTAGTTTAGCGGTATACATCGCACATAAACTTTTTTTATTGTGGATGAATGCATTTGGCGTCCCGCCTAGCCGGGAAAATAGGACAGGTAAGTACGTGGAGCTCGCAGGCGAGGGCCCGCACTACAAGTCCGTGAATTTAGCATATCAAGTTGGCATATCACTTTTTTATCTGAGTTCTATTAGCATGCACAATAGTTCTATAGTTACTTACTAGCAACCCGCCCCGGCTTCACACGGGTTATTATTATACATATAAACCTTCCTCTTGAATCTCTCTATCCAATGAAACCGCATCAAAATCCGTTGCGTAGTTTTAAATATTTAAGCATACATACATACATACAGACAGCGGGTGTCGCGACGAACGCGAATGTAAAGCAACCTTAATGCCGCAATGCTATTCGCGTGCGGCAACACTGAGAAGCACTCTGGTGGAGTCGTGGTAAGTTACGACACATTGTAAACCATAGTGCACAAAAAGTAAGATGGCGCGAATCGCCATTATCCGAATAGTAGGCGCGAACGCGCGAGTTATAGAAAGTGTGTTAAATACGTATCGAGGCGAGCTCCGGGGACTTCTAGGAGATTCCGGAGTCGTCTAAAGCTAAGTATCTAAGTATATAAGTATTAGTTACTTGGTGAGGACTCAAAATATGGTGATATGACATTCTTGCAATCTATAATGTATTATCTATTTAACATCTATTATACAAGTAATGACAAGACAGTAAATTACTATAGGTTCAGGGTGCCACGGTCTCTGCCGTGGACGCTGAACTTATAAGAGCTATTTTATTAGAGACCATCTTAGGTAAGGCAGAAAAGGTTACTTGGCGACGTCTGGCGTGGCGTGGGGTGTCGGAGTTGCGGCAGTTTGTCCCGACGCAGGCGTCGTGTCTCTTGTATTGTCTCTTGTGTCGACTGACCTGCTTGCAGCGGGACGTATCGGTGTGTGACGGTAGGTGCCCGCGGCTCGCAGGGGTCAGGCCGGCGGCGACGGCTGCACGGTAATTGGAGTGCAGCGTAGTATGGCGCTGGGTACTCCGACAGGGCTCGGATTCGGACCTGTCAGCGGCGACGGCCGCTAGCCGGGCTACATATGGTAGTCCGGCCCGTGGCGACGGCCATGTTGATGGGGGTGCGACATGCACCAGGTAACCCATCAGGCTCGGCGTATTCGCCGGAGCCATAATCATGTGCTTGATCCTTCATCTGGCCGGGTAAGATGGGTCTCATGTGTAATAACTAATGTGTGTAATCGTGTACCGTATTAGGGTAACCGAGATTGTAGAGTGTCATTTTCATAGAGTCAATCTTCCCACAGATCGCACGTATAAGAAAACCACCATCAGATAAGCGAAGCAGATTATGTGTAACACCTCGGGCCCTCAACTGGAGGGTGCCGAGAGCGTGAGGTGAACTACACCTCGTTAGGAGTGAAATAAGGTATGTATGCCTTGCATCTCTTGCCTGACTTATATATTATCAAACACCCCCATCGCGAGTATCGCGACAGCGGGAAGCGACTTTGTTTTATACTATATAGTGCTACTTTTTAACCATAGTTCTAGCATCCCTTAAACCACTTTACCCCATAGTGTGGGGCGGCCATAACATTAACAGTGTTTGACCGTTTGACCTCAATGTTTGAAATGTGTAAATACAAAAACATACAGAAAACTCTTTGCACTTTTTTGATTTCAGTAATTACTGGCCAGTAATATAAATGTAATACTTCAAATTACACGTCATTCAAAATTCTGTGTAAGTTTTATTGCTTATTTTATTTGTTTTGCTGTGTTTTGTGTAGTATTTTATTCAAATTTTGTGTTTGTGTCTGTGATTAAAAGATAAATTACGTTGTTAAAATATTATCAGACAGATGATATGGCAATTTCGGCATCTAGAGTTATCAGGTTAGTTAGCCTCGGACAATTTCTCTTACCTATCTTTTGTATTAAAATAACCCAATGTCCTCGCCACTTTTAAACTTGGCGGGGTTTTTAGGTGCTCAAGTTGTCTGTGCCATAAAACGTTCATTGGCGAATAAATAGCTCAGAAAATCCCTCGGAGCGCGAATCAAAAACACACGTTTATTTTCTCTATGGTAGCTGTCAACTTGACGTTTTGTATATTTACGCATTTCGATCTCATAAGAGTCACTCGTATAAATAAAGCATTTATTTTGCAAATAAACATAGATATTTTGTAGTTCCTCGATCGTTTCAGTGTTTTCCTAACTGTGAGTAACATAATTGATATAACAAACTTGTGGTGGTAGTTATTAGGTACTAGATAAACATTGTCGTTGTTATCATGTTTTTTGTTTTAATTTCGATAATACGGCTAATCTCCTTTAAAAGGCACTTGTAGATCGCTAAACAAACAGTTTATCTTGCCGTTGTTCGGGTAAGTTTTCACCTAAGATACGTATAATGTGCGAATGACATCAGAACTTAGTCATAGTCAAGTACTAGAGTTTGGTAGGTGTTATATTTCACTGAAAGTAAGAACTGGTTGCCGAGCGAAACGCGTAAAGAAAATGAATGGAAACTTTTAGTATAGTATTATGTTCTTTGCTTTTAGTTTATAAGTTAATTTTGTTTGAAAATTGAACATGTTATTCATGTTATTTGACTCTACATTGTAGTTTACCTATTATAAACAAACTGAGGGCATTTGATAACCTTTCCGATGTGATTGTTTTGTTTTTGTGCAAGATCATTTTGAGCGCTATCAGTACAGTAGAAGCGACAGCCCAGTCTGGTTAGGTATTGGTTTGTACTAAGCATATTGAAATTTATCTACGGAATATAATCTAAGAATTATATTAGCATTAGAATGGAGGCAAACAATAAGACAACTGAAAAAAAAGTTGTGTGTGTTTGACACAATGTGCAATGTGCACAATGTCCATAACGTGCAACATCCATGATGTGTTTCTTTAATTTAATGCTTATTTTAGTATTTGTTGGTTGAAAGTTGAATAGAAGCGGTCAAGTATGCACATACATTACAAGTACTCTGCAATATCCATTATGTCACATTTTTTATCCTTCAGTCTGACTCACATTTGACCAATTTTTATTATTTGTTGTCTAGCAGCTATACAAATACTTATCCTGTATGCATTTTAGTTGCACCTACTTTTTTATATTTTTTATTTTGAGCTTTATTTATACCATATATTTAATCTATACATAAATTTATATTTGTAACTTTTAATTTTATATAGATCCCATTTGGGTAAAAGCCTCCTCCATCCCGTGCCATTTGTCTCTGTCTTTGGCTAGCATCATCCAGCTTGGCTCCACAGTTTGCACCAACTATGTTGCTAGAAATAGAGCACTGTGACTAATAAGTAGACAGACAAATGGATAGTATAAGCTTACTAGCTGGTGCCAGTGACTTCGTCTGCGCAATATCTTTTTAAATTGTAGCCTATGTGTTATTCTGATGTATATTATTGCTATATTATTGTGAAGTTTCATTAAAATTTCAGTAGTTTTCAAGTGAAAGAGTAACAAACATCCATAAAAACTTTCGCATTTATAATATTAGATGGATTATGTCCTCCACTTGCTAGAAGGAAACAGAGGAAATCTATTTGTCAAAAGGACACACTGATCAAATATAAATAATATAATAAAGAGTGTAATATGTTGTACTTGTATTGTATCAGCAAATAAAGGCTTTGAAATTGAAATTGAAATTGAATGTCCTCCACTACCAAAACCGTGTTTTCTACAATAAATTAGAAATAAAAAATAACAAGGACAACTCCCATTTTATTTTAATAAAATGGGAGTTGACGGGTTAACCCTTCACATACAGAACCCTAAAAACAGGTGTAATCAAAAATATCACATTAATTCAGTTTGGCAACCATGTTAATTAATAGTTTATTGAGAAAAATATGTTATCAAGAATATTGTAACAGCTGTTAAAGTTTTCCATTAATTACAATTGTGTAAAAAATCCATAATGTTTAATTAATTTTCCAACAAACTGTTTTGTAGTATGGTAAAGGTTCCTTAGTCGTCATGTATTTATTTACTTGATAATTTGCCTTGCTTTAGTGCATGCAGTCTGAAGCAGGTGGAACACTACAATTGTAAAGCACAAATCAAATCATAAATTGAAAGAGATGTCATATAGGTACTACAAAAAAAGTGACCGAGGTCCCCGGTGAGCAGGGCTGGGATCGAACCAGCGACCTCCTGCTTTTGCGGCAGATAATAAATTATTTAATTCATGCTTTACAATTGTACACGAATCAAATCATTTATAATAAACGTTTTTGATTAATGTTTTTTTGGTTTTTAAGTAGTCACACTTATATTATTTGCATTTATTTTGTTTCGTTCGATGTTAAAACAATTGAAATTGAATTAAATTTCCTAATCAATAGATTCAAAATTCACTGGCAATTTATAGTGCTCCAAACAAAACTTTGTTTTCGGAGCACTTATGGGACCAGTCCAGCACTGTTGTTGTATGGTGGGCAGGAATCTAACAAATTCTAATACAAAAAAAAAACACTTCATGCGTTTGGATAGACGCAAGTGCGGAAATCCGCGTTCCAATACAGTTCACTTTCACGAGTGCATTTTTCTGTTATTATCGCGATAATAATCATGATAATTATCCTTTCGAACCCTGGCTGTAATGAACTGGGCCTGGGAGAGGGACGTTTACACTGGCTGAACTGCTACGCGCGGCAATTTCCTCGCCGGCTCGCTTTATGTTGTTTTAGAGTTATGTTATGTTATGGAGGGTCGGCTGGAATCGAGCGGGCTGTCGTCCAATGCGCTCAAATCGACCCATTTCCCTGTTGGAGCTGCAGGTCATTGTCCCGGCGGCATTCCCCTATTAGTTCCTTGGTTATTTGTTGCAGAGTGATGGGTCAGACCCTCTCGGAGCCGGTGACAGAGAAGCAGTCGACGACATGTCAGGACTCGCGCTTCCTCATCGGCTCGTCATGTATGCAGGTGAGACTATAGAACGCCATTGACTGAAAGTAAATTGAAACAAAGCGGAATAAAAACAATTTTATAATTGAAAGAAAAAATGGATAAATTCCCCGCGTCGAGCAGGATTCGAACCCACGACCCCTCTGAACATCGGTCAGACCGCTCTAACTCTGAGCTATCGACGACTAATCGACCGCGGCGAATATTTCCAGTAATTCTTTCATTCCATTTTTCTTCTTAATTATAAAATTGTAAATTTCGTTAGAAGACGTCTCTGCTTAATACAAAATTAATTTAGAATAAAAACGTCAAAAAATGGGTCACTTTTTTCGGCTGATTGGCTATCCTAACGTTAGAAGCGTCGACTGCCATATTTGTGTTTAGGGATTTGTGCTCATTGTTTTGTATAAATCTTTTGGTGTAAAACAGGGCTGGCGCGTGTCTATGGACGACTCACACACGCACATACTCTCGCTCCCGGACGACCCCGCGGCGGCTTTCTTCGCGGTCTACGACGGACATGGAGGTATGTGGATTAATCACATTCACTTATTAACCTTTTAACCGCCATAGTCTGATATGTAACACATTGACTGCTAGCGAGTGCTACGCGCTACGCTCGTAGCCGATTCCGTCGTTTTTCCGCTTTGTAGCGGAAAGCGACCACCCACAGAGAACTCCCCTAGCGGGTTCCCAGCATTCAATGTGTTAAGACAAACGTTTTCCAGCTCATTTCGCCGAAGTCTGATAAATAAGACAAATCTTCGTGTAATTTCGGGTGACGCGGCGACACGAGCACGCTCAATGAAAAATTCTAAGCGGTTAAAAGGTTTAAATAAACAGACACACAGAGCAGAACAAAACCGTCAAAAAATGTGGGTCAGAATGGCATTAGCGAACAATTTGCATCGATGATTCAAAGGATAAAGTTTCGTACGTAGAGCTTACTGACGAAAGCATGAAGTGTCAAATTTATACACAGACTACCAATACCAACACTGTTAAAACTTTATAGTCTGTTGGCATTTAAACGTCACGTTCCAAACAAGATTATATGAAAAAGTGCTGCAACTTTACAGTCTGTTGGCATTTAACGAAACGTCACGTTCCAAACAAGATTATATGAAAAAGTGCTGCAACAGCAGCACTTTTTCATATAATCTTGGATAATAGCAGTTTTATGGCATTCAAATTCACAAAACATGATTTTTTTGGTAGTTATATTCCCTTTCTATGATGGGCCATCTACCAAGCATGTCAATACAACATATATTTTTATTATTTATTATTTATTTATTTGTCCCTTGGCTGACGGGAGAGAATAACAACAAGGAGAAGGAGGTCATGTTTTTTTTTTCCACTTTTCCTTTCTGAGAAATGTATGGCTATTCGTACGTAACGTCTAAATAGCTATGTCAGTTAAACGTCAGTACATATGAGTATGATTGTTTGTTATACGCAATTACGCATTCGCCAGAGGGGCAGGCTTGTCAATTGCTCTGGTTTCATACTCCAAGGATCCATATCGTATTGGCGAATAGCATCTAGGGCCATTGACGAAAAGTCGAGAAACAGTTAGTAGGTTATTAATATTATGAACATTACACCCCGTTATCTAACGCTCACTTTGGGGGCAAGCTAAAATAGTGATGTTGCATAGAGATGTTCTGTATCTATTTGATCGGATAGGAGGACGACAATTATTGAATAGTACAGAGACGACTTAAGTACTATGTAATTTAGTACGAGCAGTTTAACAGCGGGGGTAAATTTGAATTATTTTGTACACGATTTTGTTAATAATAACGAGCAGTTTGGCGTAGGGATGTGACGACCCCATCGCCCACTGGTTTCCACCGGTGCAATCAGTCAACGCAGGGCAGCTTGTGGCGAGCTGTTGGGGAGTAGCGACCCCACGTACCTGAGCGCTCCTGGGGGACTCCGTCGTCCGACCAAGTCCTCCGCCTCTGGCTTGCCTTAACCGGCCGTCCAGAGTGGGGTCGCGAGAGCTGTGTTCTCGAGGGTAGATGTGGAAACCTAAGTGGCGAGTTGGCTATATGTTTAAAGTCCAGTGACACCTCTCTACCCCCAGCCCTCATACCGGTGTTGCCCTCGAGCCATCTTAGATGTCGCTTTTTGTGGGGGCCCATCTTATGTGGGCGAGTCACCGTCTGCCGGAAATAAAATTGATTACCGTTTTGTTAGGCAGACGTCCGATTTTATTCTCCATAACCCAGTATTTAGTCCACCGCTTTCACCTAATAGTCCAGCATATTTTAGATTCCATTAAATCTCAATAGTCTATACACCCTGGCGGGTGCTGCCTCTGCGTGCGTCCCATGACTCGGGCAGGTGCAACATCCGCTCGGTGTACCCCTTACATTTCATTAAATTGTCGAAAGGGCCTCTGCGTGTTGGCTTCGGCTCCGCGCACGCCTCCCAAAGGTCCGGAACACCATTGTTCCGTGATGGGAAAGACGAGCAGTTCAAGTTTTTAATATCAACTTAATTATTTTATTGATTTGGATCATCGAAACTGCCCCATCACTTGTTACCAAAGTGAGCGTTAGATAACGGGGTGTAATGAACATAGAACGCCTATCGCGAATGTAGTTAATTTACCTTAAGAGCGTTTATACCACAAAAGCGCGAAATCAATGATTTACGCGGTTTTCGGGCTCGATGTACTATGTGATTGTTAGACTTTTAGATCAAAATATTTATATGTACATAATAAACAACTCATAAGCCAAATTTTGTATTGTCTACATTTACAAGTTTTAGATAATTATATGCAATTCTAGCCAATTCTTTCGCGGCCGTTGTTGAAATTTACCGAAACATGTTGTCTTATACGTCACTCTATTCCCACACTGTAATGATCTTATACAAAACAAAACTGGTTTACGAAAGAACATTACACTATCTAACTTTTGTATTGTGCAAAACTAGTAAATTTCAGATTCTGTTTAACTAAACTTACTGATGAAAACTACGCAATTTTTGCAAAATTCACGGCGTGTTTTAGTATTATACTTTCGCAGTAAATGGTTCAGATTGTCATTTTTATGAGACTATAACTCGTTGGTTACTCCATTTAATAAAAAAAAGTGTCAAAAGCAACGAAATAATATTTATTTAGATTTTTTATCAAAACCCCGTTTATAAGATTGCGCGCGGCGCGTGCTCGTCAGTCTGGCCCCATGCCTTCTAGAGAGTGGACGTATCGCTTTGCGCCGCGGGCCTTCTTTTTACGAGTGAACTTTGCGAGAAAGAGAAAGAGATGATTAAAAAGAGAAAGACATATCTAAAAAGATAAGATAGACGGTGATACCGCGACCAACCGATCAAGATACTTGATAAGTTCGATTTCTATTTGTGTTGATGATTTAATTGTTGTTTATATATTAGCTATAGTAATTTTTTTTAATAATCATCAGCTGGTGACCAGGACGTGATGTTTTCGTAGTAAGTTGTTGGTAAGACCTGGAAACCGCCGTTAAAAATAGCTAGTAATTGCTGATTAGGACTAGGTGATGTAATCAGAAGACAGTGCTGGTTCTGTAACTGTTCACATAAGACTTGTCGCGGCACTTGAAGACCAGGTGTCAAAGACCTGGATACGTAACCAGAAGGCTAGGTCAGGAACTATGTAACGGCTTACACAATACGCACCGTGTTTTAGCTGAAATGCATTGTCTTGCTGAGCACAAGTAGACCAGCTGGTAATTAAGACCTGGAAACGTAACCAGAATATTGGGTCAGGAACTATGTAACGGTTTACCTTAGATGCATCGTGTTTGAGCTTAAATGCATTGTCTTGGTGAGCACTCGTAGACCGGCTGGTGACAAAGATCTGGAGACGTAACCAGAAGTTTGGGCCAGGAACTATGTAACAGCTTACAATATACGTACCGTGTTTGAGCTTAAATGCATTGTCTTGCTGAGCACAAGTAGACCAGCTGGTAATTAAGACCTGGAAACGTAACCAGAATATTGAGTCAGGAACTATGTAACGGCTTACCTTAGATGCACCGTGTTTGAGCTCAAATGCATTGTCTTGGTAAGCACTCGTAGACCGGGTGGTGACAAAGACCTGGATACGTAACTAGATGGCTAGGCCAGGAACTATGTAACGGCCTACACTATACGTACCATGTTTGAAATTAAATGCATTGTCTGGTTGAACACAAGTAGACTAGCTGGTAATTAAAACCTGGAGACTAAGTACCGGTTTACACTATACTTACCGTGTTTGAGAACTTGGCAAAAGCTTGGGAAGCTTAAAAGTAATGTTACGCATTTATAATGTTGAAGTAAGTATTGCTATGAGTAGTGATGTACCATAGTAGGTTCGGAACCACTATGTTATTATTACGAAATCCCTCTATATGGGTAAAAAAAAAATCATGGCACGTTGATTTGCTGTATTTTTTGTAGGTTGAAGCCAGTTTGCTAATCATGGTTTGTCATTGTCTACGTGGGTGGTGACAACTATGGATTAACAACGACCATAAACATATTGTCATGTTATAAATTGAAATAGATGTCATAAAACTAAAGAAAAAAATCAACAACATCGGAAGCTTAAGCCGAGGATCGAACTCTGATCCACAGCTTACGCGGGAACAAGGCCGCCTGGCCCCATCGAATGCTGGCGAGTTTTTTTTCTGATTTCCATAACTCCGAATCTCCAAAATTACGAAGTTACCGAACCACCGTAATTCCGAAAGAATATTATGTTTTCGGAATTTTGAATTCGGATAAATTATTTTCGGAATATAAAAAATTTGATTTTTTTGTATTCGTTCAAGTCGCTATCGGATTTTTAATATTGAGAATGTGAAATACGGAAATTTGATGTATAGGATTTATAAAAATTCAGAATTATAAAAATTGGGATTATGAAAATCGGAAAAAAATATTTCGGAATATTTAAGTGTTTTGTTCTATATGCACTTATAATATAAAAATAAAAAGAAATAGAAATTAACTTGGAAATAACGATCATTAACAATTTCCTGACTAATGTGATGAGAAATGTTGTGTTTCACTTCGCAGTAAAGTTTGTCTAACTCTTATACCTTAAAACCAAGATTCTCAAGATTTAAATTTTTAAAGCTTTCGCTTGGTCGGGTCGGGTCTCAATTCTCAATATTAACACGAGAGCTTGACAACAACTTTGCGCATTTGTACAGTCAAATCTAATAACATCTATAAAAATGTACTACCAGAAATATATTATTATATACGTACACAATCTTATTTTCTTAATATTAAGGTAGTGTATACATATTTTTGGCGCTTCATTAGAATTGATACCATCGAACGTTAACGTGAAATGAAAACTATTATTAATAGAAACTCAGTACTAAAATAGCAACAAAATAAGTAGGTATTATTAAGGAAAGTTGATTATTATTATCAAAGGAAATAAGTACATAGGAAAATAATTTTAATTACATAGTTAGTACTAAATTCAGTTAGTACAAGACTACAAGTATCAAAGTTATAAACTGCAAACTCAATTTTACGCAAAATACCGTAAACAATGATTACTAATCAAAGTAACGTAAGTTTATCTGATTTAAGCATCAAGGTAAAATGCACGGCTTGAGCGCGCTATCGTATACCCATCGCACGCGCGGCGCTCGTCGATGTCTAGCATTGCGCGCGTCTGGTCACGTGGTCGATGCCGAGAAATACCTAAACTTGGGAAGCGCGCTAGGGCGAGAACGCTCTTAATATACCGACGTTTCGACACAGTAAAATGAACAAAAATGACATGTAAAATGTGGAACGACCTACCTCCTGAGGTGTTCCCTTTGCGATATGATATGGGGTTCCTCAAGAAACGAGTGTTCAGGGCTTTAAAAGGCTCAAAGGTCAACAACGCATGAGTGGCTCTTCTTATGTTGCTTATGTCCATGGGCGGCGATGACCGTTTCCCATTAGGCGGCTCGTCTGCTCGTTTGTTACCTTTCCCATAAAAAAAAATTTTCATGTGTCATGGTCTCGGCTTGACTGATGAATCAGCGAAGTGTCAACAGTTAGTAGACTTTTTCTTCTATTTATTCTCTTTGGTTACCATAGTCTATTTTTCAGGAGCCAACATAGCGGAGTACGCTGGTAAACATCTTCACAAGTACATCACAGCGCGGCCGGAGTACCATCTAGGGAACATTGAGGAGGCGATGAAACAGGTAACAGCTGTTCTTAATATCTTTCTCTTTTCCTCACGGTATACTTATTTCATAGGCCTCATCTGCACTGACAGGCGACTCGCTTAGCGCCTAGAGTGTTGCCTAGCGACCCGACTGCGGTCAGGCGTTATGTACAATTCAAAAGGACTTCGGGATATTTGCCAAAAGAATATGCAGATATCGTGGGGTAAAACCAGGTAAACACGAGTGTAAGCGACGGGCTCAAAACTCTTTGCACCGAGCGCACCTCGGAAAGCGTTACTCGCACGTCTTTTGTTTTTTATTGTATAAAATAGATTGTCAAAACGTATGCATGTCTTACTGTTTTCATTTCATATTCAACGATTGCTTTGGCTATTTCTTTGTAAATAATTGTGTAATTTTGTGTAATAAACTGTAAATAGTGTTCTTCGTGTGTATATTTTCAATCTTCGAGGCCCGATCTGCTACAACGAGATTATATTACTTGTTTTTATTTAACTTTCAATGTTTCTGGGTGTGTGTGTTTGGTTTAAATCATGCAAGCTAAATTTGATTTGACTGATGACCTGGTGAAGGTCGCAGGAGTCCGCTGGATTCGGGTGGCGCAGGACCGGTCATTGTGGAATTCTTTGGGGGAGGCCTATGTCCAGCAGTGGACGTGTTTCGGCTGAAATGATGCGGATGATGATGATGTTACTAGCCGGGGTTTGAACCCGCGGCCTTCGGATTGAAAGCCACACGCTATTATCGCTCACTCAATGCGCTAGCTTTCCAATAACCTAGTTAATCGCGTGACATGTTGATCTTACAACATATGTGTAAACTCCTTGGTTTTATTTCAGTGAATGACGTGAACAATTAGAAGGCTCGCGTGTGAACTCGGCCTTGTGGCGTTGCATGTGAATTATAAATATTTTAGATATCCTTGCTTGAACGCGAGGGTTAAGGACGTATGAGTACCTAAAAGAGCACTTAATAGGCTAGGCGATAAATAAAATCTAATTAGACCGTCTGTTATATTAAAAAAAAATATGTACGTACTGACTACGTACGTACTGTGAGTGCTGTAAAGGGCTCGAAACGTATGGTCATGGTGTTAATAAACGCGATTAATCCGTTCGAATGTGTTTAATTTTAATGAATAACAATCGCGGTAACAGAAGACAATATTAAGATATAGTTTAGTTTTATTAAGTATTAGTTTTATTTATAAAGCCATGAGCTTTTCCACTTCTTCCTTTCGTTCTCATCAATTTAAACACGTACAGTCACCTGCAATAGTATATGACGCTATGACGGCCGCAAAAATATGTGACACGCTCTTATGGCGGTACAAACAAGAATGTGTCAGATTATTTTGCAGCCTTCATACAGTCCTATATTATTGCAGGTGACTGTACTATTTTTAAAAGAATTTCAAGCCTTTTTAGAACAGTGTTTTATAAAGTTGTGCTAGGATTTCGGTTTAAAGATATTTTATTTCTCATTTAAAACATATTGTCACTTACATGAGAAACTTATTTTAAGAGTTTACAACGTGTGTCTTAACTGTTTAATACATGTACAAAACAAATGGGTTCTTATAGGAAGTTGCACTTATAAGGTATCTTAGAAAAATAACATATAAATAAGTAAAACAAAGTAAAAGTAAGTAAGTGTGAGGCAGCGATAATCAAGGACCAATGCAGAAGGTTTTTTTTTTTGCTTAATTCAAGTTTAGAATCCGCCAACTGTGGGTAGGTACCTAATCATTTAATGCATGTTTTTTTTTTTAGGATTTTAGGTCAAAATGCCGTTTTTTAAATTATAATATATTTCAGGGTTTCCTAGACATGGACCAGGCTATGCTGGAAGAAGACATGCTGCAGGAGAAGGTGGCCGGCAGCACGGCCGTGGTTGTCCTGATCAAAGACAACACCCTGTACTGCGCTAATGTGGGCGACTCCAGGGCCATAGCGAGCGTTGGGGGCGCGGTGAGTATACCACAGATTATGTAGGTCTTGAAAACATATCTTTTCTGAGCATAACTTGATAATAGGCGCAACTATTCATACATCAAGCGCGACTTGAAGTATGGACTCGCTAACTTACTTAAGAATGATGCCTACTGACACCTGTCTTGCTCTTCAAGCACTCTCTTCCATTCGGTCATCACTCTCGCTATCCCTGTCGCAAATACATCACAATTAGGTTCTGCTGCAAGTAGGGAGTTGAGAAGCGCAGTTGAGCGTGGAATGGGGGAGTGCGCCGTGGCCAGCAATGGCGGTTGCCTCCGTCTTCCACCGAACGCGTCCGGCGCTGACAGTTTGAGAAACCGTTCCATCGTAGGCCACGTCTTTGCCCTCGGCTAGTCTGTGGCCAAGAGTAAGCCCATTTGTTATAAAAAAAAAATACTGTCTAGTTTACCCCCTTAGGATTTTAAGACTGAAGCTGATTAGTCCCAGATTTCTACGCAGTTCTAGTGAATCGTAACCTAAGTGTCCCTGTTGAAATCTAATAATGTGATACGATCTCTATTCCAGGTGGAAATGCTGTCATACGACCACAAGCCCAACAACGAGGAGGAGCTCCGCCGCATCACGGCGGGCGGCGGCTGGGTGCAGCTCAACCGCGTCAACGGCAACCTGGCGCTCTCGCGCGCGCTGGGCGACTACGTGTTCAAGCGCAACTACCGCCTCTCGCCCATGGACCAGATCGTCACCGGTGAGACAAGTTGTCGAAAAATGTAATTCAACCCTCAATAGGCTGAAAGATGGGTTGAAAGTTTTGCGAACTCTCGGGTAGACGTGTTAAAGCGTAACTACCGCCTCTCCCCATTGACCAGATCATCACCGGTGATACAAGTCGTCGAAAAATGTAATTCAACCCTCAATAGGCTGAAAGATGGGTTGAAAGTTTTACGAGGTCTTGGGTAGACGTGTTCAAGGGCAACTACCGCCTCTCGCCCATGGACCAGATCGTCACCGGTGACTGCGCGAACATCCGCCATTTTGGAAACATGACTATCGAAGACTGCGTGACATACGAAAAAACTTGGCCTAATTGAAGTTAAAACAATTCGCTCGCGCTGCGCACTCGCTCGGGCAATAAAGAAACGTGCATTTTTAGCTCTCTTGGACCAGATCGTCAACGGTGAGACAAGTCGTCGAAAAATGTAATTCAACCCTCAAGGGGCTGAAAGATGGGTTGAAAGTTTTACGAGCTCTCGGGTAGACGTGTTCAAGCGCAACTACCGCCTCTCGCCCATGGACCAGATCGTCACCGGTGAGTGCGCGAACATCCGCCATTTTGCAAACATGACTATCGAAGACTGCGTGACATACGAAAAAACTTGGCCTAATTGAAGTTAAAACAATTCGCTCGCGCTGCGCACTCGATCGGGCAATAAAGAAACGTGCATTTTTAGCTCTCTTGGACCAGATCGTCAACGGTGAGACAAGTTGTCGAAAAATGTAATTCAACCCTCAATAGGCTGAAAGATGGGTTGAAAGTTTTACGAGCTCTCGAGTAGACGTGTTTAAGCGCAGCTACGGCCTCGCGCCCATGGACCAGATCGTCACTGGTGAGACAAGTCGACGAAAAATAGAATTCAACCCTCAAGGGGCTGAAAGATGGGTTGAAAGTTTTGCGAACTCTCGGGTAGACGTGTTCAAGCGCAGCTTCCGCCTCGCGCCCATGGACCAGATCGTCACTGGTGAGACAAGTCGTCGAAAAATGTAATTCAACCCTCAAGGGGCTGAAAGATGGGTTGAAAGTTTTACGAGCTCTGTGGTAGACGTGTTTAAGCGTAACTACCGCCTCTACTCATGGACCAGATCGTCACCGGTGATACAAGTCGTCGAAAAATGTAATTCAACCCTCATGGGGCAGAAAGATGGGTTGGGAAGCTCAGTGAGCGACCTTTAGTCTGGTACAGGCACGTGTATAAATATCTATACACTTTGGAACTTATTACAGGGGAACAAGGGTCAAAATTGAATACGTATGTATATATATTTATGAAGCCGTACCACAGTCGGCTGTGGTCGTCATTGGAAAGTCTTGCCAAAGACTCTAACGACGGCGACAACTCGCAACTTAAATGCATGAATCATCAATAGTGATCCTAAAACGTCCTAAGTGACAACCAAATTCATTTCAAATTAAGAACTTACGACGATATGACAAAGTCTACATTCCAAGAGAACTTGATTGTCACTTGTCTCTTTTCTGTGTCATAAATGCATCATCATGCGTTTAAGGGTTAAGTAATCGCGATCGCATGGCGTCCTGGTCACATGGCATTCTCCCTCGCCGTCTGGCTTTTCAAAAATCTTTTTTCTTTTTTTCACCACAGTGTATTGTTGCAGCATATCCGGACGTGCAAGTGAGACAGCTGAACGACGACTGGGAGTTCATCGTGATAGCCTGCGACGGCATTTGGGAGGTGTTGTCCAATGAGGTAATACGATTCTCTATTTATACGTCACAGAAGTCACTGTAAGCAGCCGCCGATGCCTTTAACTAAATGCGTGTTTTAATCTCTTACTTTGTACACATTTTATAAATTGAGAATAGATGAAAAATACTAAAGTAAAGTAGTAACACTACTACATGTATATAAATCATAAATTGAAAATGGATGTCATATACTCCTTTACCTTTTTCTACTTGGATTCCGATGGACTTGGTCTTTTTCTTTAGTCTATCTATTTTCAATTTATGATTTACTAGTTTTTGCCCGCGGCTTCGCTTGCGAAAAAGTTGCCCAAGTAGTAGACAAAAATTAGTCTAGTAGTAGACAAAAAGTATGAACTCTTCATCCCTTCAACTATCTCCACTTAAAAAATCACGTCAATTCGTCGCTCCGTTTTGCCGCGAAAGACGGACAAACAAACAGACACACACACTTTCCCATGTATAATATTAGTATTAGTATGGATATATAGTAATGAATGTTACTACTTTAACCTTTTGACCGCTTAGAATTTTTCATTGAGCGTGCTTCACCCGAAATTCCACGAATATTTGTCTTATATTTATCAGACTTCGGCGAAATGAGCTGGAAAACGTTTGTCTTATATATCGGACTATGGCGGTTAAAATGTTAATAACCAACCAAAAAGTATTTATAAATTGAAAGATGTCAAATACTACAGAAAAAGTGACCAAGGCCCCCAGTGTCCAGGGCTGGGATCGAACCAGCGACCTCCTGCTTTCGGGGCAGACGCCCTAACCACTCGGCCACTAGGGCACTAGGTTAAAAAGTATTTAATTAAATAATTTAATTTGTTTAATAAAAATGTTGTACACATTTTTTTTGTAAATTTTAACCTTGTATATTACACGAAATATATTCAAATTTTTATCTAAAATTAAGATCAGAGTATCGCATACATTTAAAAGTTTAATATTGTCTTTTGTTACCGCGATTGTTATTCATTGAAATTAAACACTAGAACGGATTAATCGCGTTTATTAACACCATGATTCTACGTTCCTAGCCCTTTACAGCACTCGTTTTCGTCTTAACCCTGTGAAAACGAGTGCTGTAAAGGGCTTGAAGCGTAGGATCATGGTGTTAATAAACGCGATTAATCCGTTCTAAAGTGTTTAATTTCAATTTTATCTTAATGATTATTCGAATAAACAATCATTTGTTAATAAATTATTTGCGAATAAATCATTCATTTTCAAATGAGGAATGATTTATTCGTTATTTTATTCGAATAAATACCACGATACATTACACAAATGTTCAGTTCATCTTTCCATCATTTTTAAAATTATTTCATCAATTTATTTAAGCTGAATGGATATGTTTTGTTGAATGTAGTGGTAATAACATACGAGTACATATAATATTTACAACTATTCACTTCGTTTCAAGATCGCATTTTTTTACCTCTCGTGTTTGTATTCTTAAAAAATAAAAATAAATATACTAAGTTTTAATAAGTGAAGTTTTCTAGATTTTTAGATATAAGTACAAAATAACATTTCGCGTTGTCGTATATTGTCATAATAATTCAAAAATCAAAGATATAAACCAAAAAACTTGCCATTAATTAGCAACTCAAGCGTATTTTAGGGTCAAGGGATGGTATCGCAGGTATCCGACCAGAAAGAGACGGATATATGAAAGAGCGAGAAAACCACGTAACTTATCTTTCTTATCACTTACTTACTGTCCCAAGTCCCAGCATTGTGTCAGTTTAGTCATGTTCATAATTGAACTTCGTCGCGGCGCGCGTCGTGTTGTCGTCGTTGTCCCAATCATTTCAAAACTGTCTTTATAGATCTATCTATAAAGACAGTTTTGAAATGATTGGGATATAAAAAAAAATACATTTAAAGAGGCACGAAGATAGTTATTTTATTAGCTAATTATTCGATAATATTATTCGCGAATACATTATTCGTGGAATATTTTATTCGCGAATTAATCATTTGTGGAATATTTAATTCGCGAATAATCTATTTGCCTAATTTCGAATAAGAATAATCATTCGATAAATGTATTCGTCAGTCGCAAATGATTCTGTTATTCTCAATCGTCATTCGACAAATATTGCCCATCTCTGCTTATAGGCAGTACAATCATTGGTCCTTTAAGGTGAACCTCGAGTTTCAACATTTTTTCTTCCCAAATAAGATGCTAAATAGTAAAACTTTTGATGACAAGTTATCCCTAGAAATGTTGAGAATTTGAATAAATCACAATCATAAATATATCTACAACCAATTGTGAAATATAAAGCAAAAACCAAAAATGAGACAAAAGAAATAAAAACAATTCTACATTCTACTCAAACGTATAATAAATCGATTTTAAGTTCAGGGGGGGCAATGATTGGGGGGGGGGGGGAGGGCAAGATTATTACCGCCGCTTACCCTACTATTGTTCAAAATGTTGTACGTTCCAGGAGGTGGTGTCGTTCTGCCGCGTGCGCCTGCTGAGCGGCTGGGAGCCGGCGGCGGTGTGCGAGGCGCTGATGGCGCGCTGCCTGGCGCCCAACTGCGCCACCGGCGGCCTCGGCTGCGACAACATGACCGCGCTGCTCGTCTGCATCAAGCCCTTCCCCGCCACGCACGCCTCCATCCCGGTAACTCGACGTTTCATATACTGATGGCGCGCTGCCTGGCGCCCAACTGCGCCACCGGCGGCCTCGGCTGCGACAACATGACCGCGCTGCTCGTCTGCATCAAGCCCTTCCCCGCCACGCACGCCTCCATCCCGGTAACTCGACGTTTCATATACTGATGGCGCGCTGCCTGGCGCCCAACTGCGCCACCGGCGGCCTCGGCTGCGACAACATGACCGCGCTGCTCGTCTGCATCAAGCCCTTCCCCGCCACGCACGCCTCCATCCCGGTAACTCGACGTTTCATATACTGATGGCGCGCTGCCTGGCGCCCAACTGCGCCACCGGCGGCCTCGGCTGCGACAACATGACCGCGCTGCTCGTCTGCATCAAGCCCTTCCCCGCCACGCACGCCTCCATCCCGGTAACTCGACGTTTCATATACTGATGGCGCGCTGCCTGGCGCCCAACTGCGCCACCGGCGGCCTCGGCTGCGACAACATGACCGCGCTGCTCGTCTGCATCAAGCCCTTCCCCGCCACGCACGCCTCCATCCCGGTAACTCGACGTTTCATATACTGATGGCGCGCTGCCTGGCGCCCAACTGCGCCACCGGCGGCCTCGGCTGCGACAACATGACCGCGCTGCTCGTCTGCATCAAGCCCTTCCCCGCCACGCACGCCTCCATCCCGGTAACTCGACGTTTCATATACTGATGGCGCGCTGCCTGGCGCCCAACTGCGCCACCGGCGGCCTCGGCTGCGACAACATGACCGCGCTGCTCGTCTGCATCAAGCCCTTCCCCGCCACGCACGCCTCCATCCCGGTAACTCGACGTTTCATATACTGATGGCGCGCTGCCTGGCGCCCAACTGCGCCACCGGCGGCCTCGGCTGCGACAACATGACCGCGCTGCTCGTCTGCATCAAGCCCTTCCCCGCCACGCACGCCTCCATCCCGGTAACTCGACGTTTCATATACTGATGGCGCGCTGCCTGGCGCCCAACTGCGCCACCGGCGGCCTCGGCTGCGACAACATGACCGCGCTGCTCGTCTGCATCAAGCCCTTCCCCGCCACGCACGCCTCCATCCCGGTAACTCGACGTTTCATATACTGATGGCGCGCTGCCTGGCGCCCAACTGCGCCACCGGCGGCCTCGGCTGCGACAACATGACCGCGCTGCTCGTCTGCATCAAGCCCTTCCCCGCCACGCACGCCTCCATCCCGGTAACTCGACGTTTCATATACTGATGGCGCGCTGCCTGGCGCCCAACTGCGCCACCGACGGCCTCGGCTGCGACAACATGACCGCGCTGCTCGTCTGCATCAAGCCCTTCCCCGCCACGCACGCCTCCATCCCGGTAACTCGACGTTTCATATACTGATGGCGCGCTGCCTGGCGCCCAACTGCGCCACCGGCGGCCTCGGCTGCGACAACATGACCGCGCTGCTCGTCTGCATCAAGCCCTTCCCCGCCACGCACGCCTCCATCCCGGTAACTCGACGTTTCATATACTGATGGCGCGCTGCCTGGCGCCCAACTGCGCCACCGGCGGCCTCGGCTGCGACAACATGACCGCGCTGCTCGTCTGCATCAAGCCCTTCCCCGCCACGCACGCCTCCATCCCGGTAACTCGACGTTTCATATACTGATGGCGCGCTGCCTGGCGCCCAACTGCGCCACCGGCGGCCTCGGCTGCGACAACATGACCGCGCTGCTCGTCTGCATCAAGCCCTTCCCCGCCACGCACGCCTCCATCCCGGTAACTCGACGTTTCATATACTGATGGCGCGCTGCCTGGCGCCCAACTGCGCCACCGGCGGCCTCGGCTGCGACAACATGACCGCGCTGCTCGTCTGCATCAAGCCCTTCCCCGCCACGCACGCCTCCATCCCGGTAACTCGACGTTTCATATATTGATGGCGCGCTGCCTGGCGCCCAACTGCGCCACCGGCGGCCTCGGCTGCGACAACATGACCGCGCTGCTCGTCTGCATCAAGCCCTTCCCCGCCACGCACGCCTCCATCCCGGTAACTCGACGTTTCATATACTGATGGCGCGCTGCCTGGCGCCCAACTGCGCCACCGGCGGCCTCGGCTGCGACAACATGACCGCGCTGCTCGTCTGCATCAAGCCCTTCCCCGCCACGCACGCCTCCATCCCGGTAACTCGACGTTTCATATACTGATGGCGCGCTGCCTGGCGCCCAACTGCGCCACCGGCGGCCTCGGCTGCGACAACATGACCGCGCTGCTCGTCTGCATCAAGCCCTTCCCCGCCACGCACGCCTCCATCCCGGTAACTCGACGTTTCATATACTGATGGCGCGCTGCCTGGCGCCCAACTGCGCCACCGGCGGCCTCGGCTGCGACAACATGACCGCGCTGCTCGTCTGCATCAAGCCCTTCCCCGCCACGCACGCCTCCATCCCGGTAACTCGACGTTTCATATACTGATGGCGCGCTGCCTGGCGCCCAACTGCGCCACCGGCGGCCTCGGCTGCGACAACATGACCGCGCTGCTCGTCTGCATCAAGCCCTTCCCCGCCACGCACGCCTCCATCCCGGTAACTCGACGTTTCATATACTGATGGCGCGCTGCCTGGCGCCCAACTGCGCCACCGGCGGCCTCGGCTGCGACAACATGACCGCGCTGCTCGTCTGCATCAAGCCCTTCCCCGCCACGCACGCCTCCATCCCGGTAACTCGACGTTTCATATACTGATGGCGCGCTGCCTGGCGCCCAACTGCGCCACCGGCGGCCTCGGCTGCGACAACATGACCGCGCTGCTCGTCTGCATCAAGCCCTTCCCGCCACGCACGCCTCCATCCCGGTAACTCGACGTTTCATATACTGATGGCGCGCTGCCTGGCGCCCAACTGCGCCACCGGCGGCCTCGGCTGCGACAACATGACCGCGCTGCTCGTCTGCATCAAGCCCTTCCCCGCCACGCACGCCTCCATCCCGGTAACTCGACGTTTCATATACTGATGGCGCGCTGCCTGGCGCCCAACTGCGCCACCGGCGGCCTCGGCTGCGACAACATGACCGCGCTGCTCGTCTGCATCAAGCCCTTCCCCGCCACGCACGCCTCCATCCCGGTAACTCGACGTTTCATATACTGATGGCGCGCTGCCTGGCGCCCAACTGCGCCACCGGCGGCCTCGGCTGCGACAACATGACCGCGCTGCTCGTCTGCATCAAGCCCTTCCCCGCCACGCACGCCTCCATCCCGGTAACTCGACGTTTCATATACTGATGGCGCGCTGCCTGGCGCCCAACTGCGCCACCGGCGGCCTCGGCTGCGACAACATGACCGCGCTGCTCGTCTGCATCAAGCCCTTCCCCGCCACGCACGCCTCCATCCCGGTAACTCGACGTTTCATATACTGATGGCGCGCTGCCTGGCGCCCAACTGCGCCACCGGCGGCCTCGGCTGCGACAACATGACCGCGCTGCTCGTCTGCATCAAGCCCTTCCCCGCCACGCACGCCTCCATCCCGGTAACTCGACGTTTCATATACTGATGGCGCGCTGCCTGGCGCCCAACTGCGCCACCGGCGGCCTCGGCTGCGACAACATGACCGCGCTGCTCGTCTGCATCAAGCCCTTCCCCGCCACGCACGCCTCCATCCCGGTAACTCGACGTTTCATATACTGATGGCGCGCTGCCTGGCGCCCAACTGCGCCACCGGCGGCCTCGGCTGCGACAACATGACCGCGCTGCTCGTCTGCATCAAGCCCTTCCCCGCCACGCACGCCTCCATCCCGGTAACTCGACGTTTCATATACTGATGGCGCGCTGCCTGGCGCCCAACTGCGCCACCGGCGGCCTCGGCTGCGACAACATGACCGCGCTGCTCGTCTGCATCAAGCCCTTCCCCGCCACGCACGCCTCCATCCCGGTAACTCGACGTTTCATATACTGATGGCGCGCTGCCTGGCGCCCAACTGCGCCACCGGCGGCCTCGGCTGCGACAACATGACCGCGCTGCTCGTCTGCATCAAGCCCTTCCCCGCCACGCACGCCTCCATCCCGGTAACTCGACGTTTCATATACTGATGGCGCGCTGCCTGGCGCCCAACTGCGCCACCGGCGGCCTCGGCTGCGACAACATGACCGCGCTGCTCGTCTGCATCAAGCCCTTCCCCGCCACGCACGCCTCCATCCCGGTAACTCGACGTTTCATATACTGATGGCGCGCTGCCTGGCGCCCAACTGCGCCACCGGCGGCCTCGGCTGCGACAACATGACCGCGCTGCTCGTCTGCATCAAGCCCTTCCCCGCCACGCACGCCTCCATCCCGGTAACTCGACGTTTCATATACTGATGGCGCGCTGCCTGGCGCCCAACTGCGCCACCGACGGCCTCGGCTGCGACAACATGACCGCGCTGCTCGTCTGCATCAAGCCCTTCCCCGCCACGCACGCCTCCATCCCGGTAACTCGACGTTTCATATACTGATGGCGCGCTGCCTGGCGCCCAACTGCGCCACCGGCGGCCTCGCTGCGACAACATGACCGCGCTGCTCGTCTGCATCAAGCCCTTCCCCGCCACGCACGCCTCCATCCCGGTAACTCGACGTTTCATATACTGATGGCGCGCTGCCTGGCGCCCAACTGCGCCACCGGCGGCCTCGCTGCGACAACATGACCGCGCTGCTCGTCTGCATCAAGCCCTTCCCCGCCACGCACGCCTCCATCCCGGTAACTCGACGTTTCATATACTGATGGCGCGCTGCCTGGCGCCCAACTGCGCCACCGGCGGCCTCGGCTGCGACAACATGACCGCGCTGCTCGTCTGCATCAAGCCCTTCCCCGCCACGCACGCCTCCATCCCGGTAACTCGACGTTTCATATACTGATGGCGCGCTGCCTGGCGCCCAACTGCGCCACCGGCGGCCTCGGCTGCGACAACATGACCGCGCTGCTCGTCTGCATCAAGCCCTTCCCCGCCACGCACGCCTCCATCCCGGTAACTCGACGTTTCATATATTGATGGCGCGCTGCCTGGCGCCCAACTGCGCCACCGGCGGCCTCGGCTGCGACAACATGACCGCGCTGCTCGTCTGCATCAAGCCCTTCCCCGCCACGCACGCCTCCATCCCGGTAACTCGACGTTTCATATACTGATGGCGCGCTGCCTGGCGCCCAACTGCGCCACCGGCGGCCTCGGCTGCGACAACATGACCGCGCTGCTCGTCTGCATCAAGCCCTTCCCCGCCACGCACGCCTCCATCCCGGTAACTCGACGTTTCATATACTGATGGCGCGCTGCCTGGCGCCCAACTGCGCCACCGGCGGCCTCGGCTGCGACAACATGACCGCGCTGCTCGTCTGCATCAAGCCCTTCCCCGCCACGCACGCCTCCATCCCGGTAACTCGACGTTTCATATACTGATGGCGCGCTGCCTGGCGCCCAACTGCGCCACCGACGGCCTCGGCTGCGACAACATGACCGCGCTGCTCGTCTGCATCAAGCCCTTCCCCGCCACGCACGCCTCCATCCCGGTAACTCGACGTTTCATATACTGATGGCGCGCTGCCTGGCGCCCAACTGCGCCACCGGCGGCCTCGGCTGCGACAACATGACCGCGCTGCTCGTCTGCATCAAGCCCTTCCCCGCCACGCACGCCTCCATCCCGGTAACTCGACGTTTCATATACTGATGGCGCGCTGCCTGGCGCCCAACTGCGCCACCGGCGGCCTCGGCTGCGACAACATGACCGCGCTGCTCGTCTGCATCAAGCCCTTCCCCGCCACGCACGCCTCCATCCCGGTAACTCGACGTTTCATATACTGATGGCGCGCTGCCTGGCGCCCAACTGCGCCACCGGCGGCCTCGGCTGCGACAACATGACCGCGCTGCTCGTCTGCATCAAGCCCTTCCCCGCCACGCACGCCTCCATCCCGGTAACTCGACGTTTCATATACTGATGGCGCGCTGCCTGGCGCCCAACTGCGCCACCGGCGGCCTCGGCTGCGACAACATGACCGCGCTGCTCGTCTGCATCAAGCCCTTCCCCGCCACGCACGCCTCCATCCCGGTAACTCGACGTTTCATATACTGATGGCGCGCTGCCTGGCGCCCAACTGCGCCACCGGCGGCCTCGGCTGCGACAACATGACCGCGCTGCTCGTCTGCATCAAGCCCTTCCCCGCCACGCACGCCTCCATCCCGGTAACTCGACGTTTCATATACTGATGGCGCGCTGCCTGGCGCCCAACTGCGCCACCGGCGGCCTCGGCTGCGACAACATGACCGCGCTGCTCGTCTGCATCAAGCCCTTCCCCGCCACGCACGCCTCCATCCCGGTAACTCGACGTTTCATATACTGATGGCGCGCTGCCTGGCGCCCAACTGCGCCACCGGCGGCCTCGGCTGCGACAACATGACCGCGCTGCTCGTCTGCATCAAGCCCTTCCCCGCCACGCACGCCTCCATCCCGGTAACTCGACGTTTCATATACTGATGGCGCGCTGCCTGGCGCCCAACTGCGCCACCGGCGGCCTCGGCTGCGACAACATGACCGCGCTGCTCGTCTGCATCAAGCCCTTCCCCGCCACGCACGCCTCCATCCCGGTAACTCGACGTTTCATATACTGATGGCGCGCTGCCTGGCGCCCAACTGCGCCACCGACGGCCTCGGCTGCGACAACATGACCGCGCTGCTCGTCTGCATCAAGCCCTTCCCCGCCACGCACGCCTCCATCCCGGTAACTCGACGTTTCATATATTGATGGCGCGCTGCCTGGCGCCCAACTGCGCCACCGGCGGCCTCGGCTGCGACAACATGACCGCGCTGCTCGTCTGCATCAAGCCCTTCCCCGCCACGCACGCCTCCATCCCGGTAACTCGACGTTTCATATACTGATGGCGCGCTGCCTGGCGCCCAACTGCGCCACCGGCGGCCTCGGCTGCGACAACATGACCGCGCTGCTCGTCTGCATCAAGCCCTTCCCCGCCACGCACGCCTCCATCCCGGTAACTCGACGTTTCATATACTGATGGCGCGCTGCCTGGCGCCCAACTGCGCCACCGGCGGCCTCGGCTGCGACAACATGACCGCGCTGCTCGTCTGCATCAAGCCCTTCCCCGCCACGCACGCCTCCATCCCGGTAACTCGACGTTTCATATACTGATGGCGCGCTGCCTGGCGCCAACTGCGCCACCGGCGG
This sequence comes from Lathronympha strigana, assembly GCA_949128165.1. Classification (NCBI taxonomy): domain Eukaryota; kingdom Metazoa; phylum Arthropoda; class Insecta; order Lepidoptera; family Tortricidae; genus Lathronympha; species Lathronympha strigana. Next base: position 2,317,380 of record OX421917.1, read on the forward strand.
CCTCGGCTGCGACAACATGACCGCGCTGCTCGTCTGCATCAAGCCCTTCCCCGCCACGCACGCCTCCATCCCGGTAACTCGACGTTTCATATACTGATGGCGCGCTGCCTGGCGCCCAACTGCGCCACCGGCGGCCTCGGCTGCGACAACATGACCGCGCTGCTCGTCTGCATCAAGCCCTTCCCCGCCACGCACGCCTCCATCCCGGTAACTCGACGTTTCATATACTGATGGCGCGCTGCCTGGCGCCCAACTGCGCCACCGACGGCCTCGGCTGCGACAACATGACCGCGCTGCTCGTCTGCATCAAGCCCTTCCCCGCCACGCACGCCTCCATCCCGGTAACTCGACGTTTCATATACTGATGGCGCGCTGCCTGGCGCCCAACTGCGCCACCGGCGGCCTCGGCTGCGACAACATGACCGCGCTGCTCGTCTGCATCAAGCCCTTCCCCGCCACGCACGCCTCCATCCCGGTAACTCGACGTTTCATATACTGATGGCGCGCTGCCTGGCGCCCAACTGCGCCACCGGCGGCCTCGGCTGCGACAACATGACCGCGCTGCTCGTCTGCATCAAGCCCTTCCCCGCCACGCACGCCTCCATCCCGGTAACTCGACGTTTCATATACTGATGGCGCGCTGCCTGGCGCCCAACTGCGCCACCGGCGGCCTCGGCTGCGACAACATGACCGCGCTGCTCGTCTGCATCAAGCCCTTCCCCGCCACGCACGCCTCCATCCCGGTAACTCGACGTTTCATATACTGATGGCGCGCTGCCTGGCGCCCAACTGCGCCACCGGCGGCCTCGGCTGCGACAACATGACCGCGCTGCTCGTCTGCATCAAGCCCTTCCCGCCACGCACGCCTCCATCCCGGTAACTCGACGTTTCATATACTGATGGCGCGCTGCCTGGCGCCCAACTGCGCCACCGGCGGCCTCGGCTGCGACAACATGACCGCGCTGCTCGTCTGCATCAAGCCCTTCCCCGCCACGCACGCCTCCATCCCGGTAACTCGACGTTTCATATACTGATGGCGCGCTGCCTGGCGCCCAACTGCGCCACCGGCGGCCTCGGCTGCGACAACATGACCGCGCTGCTCGTCTGCATCAAGCCCTTCCCCGCCACGCACGCCTCCATCCCGGTAACTCGACGTTTCATATACTGATGGCGCGCTGCCTGGCGCCCAACTGCGCCACCGGCGGCCTCGGCTGCGACAACATGACCGCGCTGCTCGTCTGCATCAAGCCCTTCCCCGCCACGCACGCCTCCATCCCGGTAACTCGACGTTTCATATACTGATGGCGCGCTGCCTGGCGCCCAACTGCGCCACCGACGGCCTCGGCTGCGACAACATGACCGCGCTGCTCGTCTGCATCAAGCCCTTCCCCGCCACGCACGCCTCCATCCCGGTAACTCGACGTTTCATATACTGATGGCGCGCTGCCTGGCGCCCAACTGCGCCACCGACGGCCTCGGCTGCGACAACATGACCGCGCTGCTCGTCTGCATCAAGCCCTTCCCCGCCACGCACGCCTCCATCCCGGTAACTCGACGTTTCATATACTGATGGCGCGCTGCCTGGCGCCCAACTGCGCCACCGACGGCCTCGGCTGCGACAACATGACCGCGCTGCTCGTCTGCATCAAGCCCTTCCCCGCCACGCACGCCTCCATCCCGGTAACTCGACGTTTCATATACTGATGGCGCGCTGCCTGGCGCCCAACTGCGCCACCGGCGGCCTCGGCTGCGACAACATGACCGCGCTGCTCGTCTGCATCAAGCCCTTCCCCGCCACGCACGCCTCCATCCCGGTAACTCGACGTTTCATATACTGATGGCGCGCTGCCTGGCGCCCAACTGCGCCACCGGCGGCCTCGGCTGCGACAACATGACCGCGCTGCTCGTCTGCATCAAGCCCTTCCCCGCCACGCACGCCTCCATCCCGGTAACTCGACGTTTCATATACTGATGGCGCGCTGCCTGGCGCCCAACTGCGCCACCGGCGGCCTCGGCTGCGACAACATGACCGCGCTGCTCGTCTGCATCAAGCCCTTCCCCGCCACGCACGCCTCCATCCCGGTAACTCGACGTTTCATATACTGATGGCGCGCTGCCTGGCGCCCAACTGCGCCACCGACGGCCTCGGCTGCGACAACATGACCGCGCTGCTCGTCTGCATCAAGCCCTTCCCCGCCACGCACGCCTCCATCCCGGTAACTCGACGTTTCATATACTGATGGCGCGCTGCCTGGCGCCCAACTGCGCCACCGACGGCCTCGGCTGCGACAACATGACCGCGCTGCTCGTCTGCATCAAGCCCTTCCCCGCCACGCACGCCTCCATCCCGGTAACTCGACGTTTCATATACTGATGGCGCGCTGCCTGGCGCCCAACTGCGCCACCGGCGGCCTCGGCTGCGACAACATGACCGCGCTGCTCGTCTGCATCAAGCCCTTCCCCGCCACGCACGCCTCCATCCCGGTAACTCGACGTTTCATATACTAAACTACCTCCATCGGGCCACTCACGTCAGTCAAGTCGAAAATAGCTCGATATGTGTGGCCCAGCGTGCGACTTTCAATCCGAAGGTCGCGGGTTCAAATCCTGGCGGTTAGTACCAATGAGTTTTTCGGAACTTACGTACCAAATATCGAGTACGAAATATTGTTCGTTAATACGAACAATAATATACAGTAATACGATACAATAGTATACATTATACAGTAATCTGTAACATACAAAACGTAAGATAAATAACTTAATTTTGGAGATTTCATTAAACACATAAAAGTTAGGTTATTACGATAAATATGGCAGTAGTTAGGAAGTTGGATGGACGGTGATTTTGTGACGTCATTTCTGTCTTGTTGTTTTGCATGTTCTTTGTTTGTCTCTTAATATGTATATTTGTATATATGCATGGTATAATACGAATGCCTTTATTACTTACAGTTTTTACAATTTGATTATTTTAAATAAAATAGCTTATTGATCGGTCCGTTTTATTGGTGTAATCTATGGTTGTAGCTAAAACTTAAGTATAAAACGTGTTAAATCACGCATATTAACTATATCCCAACGTTTCGAGACATAACAATTTTCATTTTGCCATGTGACAACGAGTGCTGTAAAGGACTCGAAATGTTGGAACATATTCAACACTCTCGGCGCCACGTGGGCCGCCGGCGGCCCACAATATTTCGAGTAGGGCAGGCCACCGCGAATATTTAGGAACTTTAGTAGCAGGCCATCTGGGTTGCCTGCGGCCCACAAAAGGTGCATCTCAGCGGGTCACTATAAATTTTCATAAATTTTCAGTACCTTTACCAGCAAGCCACATGGGCAACAGGCGAGCCCAACCGTAAACTTTACCAGCAGGCCACGTGGTACGCAATGATCCCACAAAAATGAAAATAGCATATTTTTAACAATCAACTCTTATTGTTATAATAAATTGCGGATAACACTCACGTATTTTTAGTCACTACGCGCGACATATTTTGGACAACTCAGCATCTCCATCCTCCATTATCAAGTAGCAGGCGGGCCTACTGCCAAAGCGATCTGCTTCGCCGCGCGCACTGCTCTCGATTACAAAACCGATTGAGGATAATTCTGTCTGGGAATCCCGGGATCATTCGACTGCAGATTAGGTTCATCCGATGTAAACGGCGGCAAGCACACCGAACTCACTGTATCCACTACACTGTCACTAAAAATTCAGTACTTTTGACTATGAACTATAGGTTCTCATCAGACACAGACAGGTTCTCATCTCACCTGTATACAGATCGGAAATTATAATAGACCCTGGTCAAAGTGCCTTAAAACCTTAAGTTAGCTCGTTTTACTTTAAGGGAACATAAAAAACTGCTTTCAAGAATTTTTTAATTTTCGCTTGTTTCGCCCAGGAGTCGCATCCAATACAAATTTAAAGAAAAACGTTATTTTATTACACTTGTCGATACAATTAATGTCAATGTTACCGGGAATCTGATAATACAAATATTTAAAGATAAACGATAAAATTGTCTTCTGTTACCGCGATTGTTATTCATTGAGATTTAACACTTTAGAATAGATTAATTGCGTGCACCATGATTCTAACTTTTCGAGCCCTTTACAGCACTTGTAAATAAGATTATAAGGAAACAAGAATACTTTTGAACCGGTAAGTGAAACAAACATGTATAATGACCGAAAACGACAACCGCGAGACTACAACTGTCACACAGACGAATTGAATTTAGAACCAACATTTTAAACTAAAGTATTTACTGTCTATGACAGTTGCAATCAGCCAGTATCAAATTTATATTCCAATACTCCCACTAAATTTGATATGTCTGATACAAAACAGTAGCTATTCACATATACCCATAATACATAACAAAAACAGAACTACTTCTTGTCTCTAAAACAAACTAATTAGTAACAGAACAACTTCTTGTCTGTACAGCAAACAATTACAACATTGAAAGTACCTGGTCTCTAATGTTCATAAATTGAACCGCAGGTAAAGCCTTTGTAAAAATGTCAGCAAGTTGTTCTGAACTAGGCACATACTTAATAACAATCAACTTTTGATGGACCTTTTCACGAATGAAATTAAACTTTACATCTATGTGCTTACTTTTCTTATGAAAAACAGGATTGTTTATCAATTTTATAGCACTCTGATTATCCATACATAAAGTAGTGCAATTGACATCAAAATCTATATCTTTAAAAAATTGCTTAAGCCATAAAAGATTCTTGGCTGCTTCACAACCAGCCAAAAATTCAGCCTCACATGTTGACAAGGCAACACAAGGCTGCTTCTGACTAGCCCATGAAATAGGACCCCCATTCAACATGAATAAGTAGCCTGTTGTTGACTTTCTAGTATCTAAGTCCCCAGCAAAATCTGAATCAGAATAACCAACCAAATCTGACTGCTTTTGATATTTGATACAGATATCTTTTGTTTTCATTAGATACTTGATTATTCGTTTTACTTGAGCAACATGCTCCAAACTAGGATTAGTAATGTATCTACTTAAAACATTTACTCCAAAACAAATGTCTGGCCTAGTAGCATTTGCCAAGAACAATAGTGAGCCAATAGCTTCACGGTAAGGAAAGTCAATCCTATCGTTTTCATTTTCATTCTTATGAATGGGAACGTTGACATCTACTGGTGTGTTACAAGGCTTAGCAGTGCTCATATTAAATTTACTTATTATCTGCTCAATGTATCTTTTCTGGTGAACACATATGCAACCATTACTTTTAACTATTTCTAACCCTACATATTTATTCAAATCAATTTCTTTAATTTGAAACCCTGTCTTCAAATGTTTGACAATTAAGTCCAAGACTCTATTAGATTCAGACATAACCAGAGCATCATCAACATATAAAATCAACAGTGCTTTTGTTTCCTCAAAATTACCTACAAAAACACAACTGTCAGCTTGAGATTGCTTGAAACCAAATTTCACTAAAAACTCTGTGAATTTCTTATTCCAACATCTGGATGCCTGTTTGAGCCCATAGAGGGACTTTTCTAACTTGCATATCTTATTAGGTGCTGGTGCTTGAACACCTTCTGGCACTTCCATGAATAAATTTTCTTCTAGGACACCATATAAGAAAGCTGTTTTTACGTCCAATTGTCGTATATTCCAATTCATTTGAGCAGCAATGCTTAGCAATATTCGAATTGACTCATATCTAGTGGTCGGTGAAAAAGTTTCCAAATAGTCCAGTCCTTGAATCTGAGTAAATCCACGAGCACAAAGACGAGCTTTGTATCTTTCTATTTCACCATCTTTGTTTCTTTTAATACTGAACACCCATTTCGAAGTTATGGTTCTATGTTTTTCACGCTCTACAAATCGCCAGGTGTTATTCTCACGATGAGAATCCAGCTCTTCAGAAATAGCTTTCATCCATTCTTTACACTCTGGGCTATTTACAGCATCATTGTAAGTCATTGGAGCATCCAACTCCATCAAGTTCACTTCACATATATTCATATGTTTTCTCGGTCTTAAGTTGTATGGCATATCAAGTAAACCTTCTTGGTCAATTCCACGAGGTGGCATATAACTCTCGTCATGTTCATTTGCATCGTCATAAGAACTATTAACAAGGCCATCACTCTCTTCTTGTTCCTCTCTTTCTATCAGTTGAGGTTCCTGTACCACTCCCTCTGCCATTCCAGGATCCAACCTTTCAATCTCTATTTGCTCTGATAAATTTTCATTTTCAGCACCAAAAGTAAATGAAATTTCAGCTTCATTTCTTTCAAAATCGAGAGTCTTTTGTTCGTCAAAAATGACATTTCTTGACACTGTCACTCTTTTTGTTTCTGGGTCATACATCCTGTAATTTGTATGCTCATATCCAACTAGCATCAATTTCCTGCTCTTACTCTCTAGTTTTGTTCTTAGTTGATCTGGTACATGCACATACCCCACACATCCAAACACTCTTACATGATCCAAACTAGGTTTCATATCATTCCACAATTCATAAGGTGTAACATTTGGGGTCTGACTTGATGATGTACGATTCAACAGATATACAGCACAGCTAACTGCTTCTGCCCAAAGATCATGCGATATGTCACGAGTATACAGCATAGAGCGTGCACTCTGCATAATGGTTCTCATCTCGCGCTCCGCGCGGCCGTTCATTTCGGGACTATATGGAGCAGTTAACTCATGAGAGATACCTTCACTATCAAGATATTCTTTAAATTCTTTATTTTTATATTCACCACCGCAATCAGTATGCAACACACGCACACTATGCAAGAATTTATTCTTAACTATTGCATTGTATTTCTTGAAATATTCAAGTGCGTCACTTTTGTTCCTAAGAAAGTACACATGTCTATAAGCAGTGGCAGCATCTTTGAATAAAATGAAATATTTCATACCTTGTACTGAGGGCACGCTAATGGGCCCACAGAGATCACTATAAACCATGTCACCTGGTTGCAGCGGGCCTCTGTTGGACTTCAGGAACGGTCTCCGGGCTTGTTTTCCATAGGCACAACCCTCACACACAAAATTGTCACAATTAGTTAAGTCCACTCCGGTGATCACATTATTATTGCACATTTTCTGTATTTCCTTCACATTCAGATGAGCAAGTCTCAGGTGCCAGGTTTGCAGATCAGCTTTTTGCACTAAATTACACTGGTTTAACACTGTTTTCACCTTCAGTTTATATAAGTTATTTCTTTGTAAAGTACCACACATAACAATAACACCGTCTTTGTAAATAAACGCATCACTGTTCTTTTTCACTACCACTCGCGTGGGCAAAGGGCCCATAACCAAATAAGATTATAAGGAAACAAGAATACTTTTGAACCGGTAAGTAAAACAAACATGTATAATGACCGAAAACGACAACCGCGAGACTACAACTGTCACACAGACGAATTGAATTTAGAACCAACATTTTAAACTAAAGTATTTACTGTCTATGACAGTTGCAATCAGCCAGTATCAAATTTATATTCCAATAGTTTTCACACGGTTAAGATGATAACTCACCCCTGACATCTAAAAAGTGTTTAATTTCAATGATAAACAATAAAAAAACATTTAAAGATATTTCTTATAAATTAATATTAGAAGTGTAACTTTCTTCCTTAAGGTTGGGACAAAATAAATTGATTAAAATCAGGGTAAATTATGAGTACAGCTCAAGGTCCTGGGCAGTTTTCTTCGCAATCTACAAATCCATGATGTCCTTCTCACAATTCATTGAACGCCCCTCGTATTTACAGGGGCATCCTGAGTGTGTATGTAACTGCGGCGGTGTTGATTCACGCGTTTAGCTGCGTTATCAATTTATGAAGCCCTGGCTCCAAAAATAGGTCGTCCGAAATTTTGGCCTGCTGGGTGTAGACTTTGATTTGTCAAGACCGAAAAAAATCAGGTGAATTTGATTTTCTAATTGTGGTACACCGGCGGCCCACGTGGCCTGCTAGTAGTTTATAAAAATCTGAGCAGCCTGCGGGAATTCACTTGTTGTGGACGGCCGGCAACCCACATGGCCTGCCAAAACAGAAATTTCGTTTGTTCTGTGGCGCTGAGAGTGGCAATACATGCGATTTAATCAATCTTCAAGTGTATATGAATAATTACTAATCGGGGTAACCGAAAAATATATGTAGTACACAGAGCCCGGAATTTTCCGTGCGGTATTTGAAAAGTCATAGCGAGAGGACGCCAATTTTTATCGATATATCGATAAAACAAGAGAATTTTTATTAGTGTCTTTAAAAATTATACCTCAAACTTTTTGATGATACTATACCCTTTTCAACGATCAATGATAAAAAAATGTATGAATGAAATACCAACTGATTAAGTTTTGAATACCCCTATGATAGTGTCTATACATATTATGGTGCTCCCACACTGGCTGTTATAAATGTTATATAACACGATGTGACAAGGATAGTGTTACATGACATTATCATGTTAGAGAAAGAGATGTAATGTTATATAACATTTGTAACAGCCAGTGTGGGATATCGTTTATAGATATCAATAAAGAGTTGATACGAGAAGGTATTTGCTTGCAAGAATGCACGTGTTATTTAACTAAGGATTAATTAATCATTAAATTGCAACGGTTGACACTCACGTATTTTTATCACAATAGGCGTGATATGTTTCGACTGCATCGGGCAGAGTGATGCCCGAGCCGCAACGGTGACAACACCACTCTGTCTGACGATGACTGCCCGATGCAGTCGGAACATGTCACGCCTATTGTGATAAAAATACGTGAGTGTTAACCGTTGCAATTTAATGTCAGTATGACTCACGAAAGTTTAAATTACCTATACGATAAATTAATCTCAATAATATGTCGATAAACATTGGTGATCTCTCCCTAAGACTTTTCAAAAACCGCACGCAAAATTCTGGTCCCTGGATTACATATCATACACCCTGTTTATTTATTTCCGTTAAATTTAAGGGGAGATCCTTACGGTTAACTCGAGTTCATTTCTCTAAAAAACTAGTGTCTTGACTATAATAATTTTTGAAATATTAAATAAACCAATTTAAAGCTGAACTAGTGTAGAAGTTTACTAAACCATCTACTACTAACTGTGTTTTGGCATGTGCTGACATGACTACACCCCGTTATCTAGCGCTCACTTTGGGGGCAAGCTAAAATAGTGATGTTGCTTAGTCGATTCATATTTATTAATTAGTCAAAATAAAATTCTTCTTTTATGAATAATCTTGAGATAATTCATTTATTGTAGATGCAATGAATGAGTTCTATTTGATGTCATTAGATGTTCTGTATCTATTTGATCGGATAGGAGGGCGACAATTATTGAACAGTACAGAGACGGCTTACTAGGTTATTTAGTACGATCAGTATAACGTTGGGGGTAAATTTGAATTATTTAGCACACGATTTTGTTAATATTAACGAGCAGTTCAAGTTTTTATAATCAACTTCATTATTTTATTGATTCAGATTATCGACACTGCCCCATCACTTGTCCCCAAAGTGAGCGTTAGATAATAGGGTGTAGTCATGACTGAAGTTAAGCTTTGTCATACTTGACACTTACTTTCGTGTAACTGTAAAGTACCTTTTACAATGTAATATTCATCTATTTTGTAAGAAAAACGAAAAAAACATTTTTTTTTTCAATTTCATCTAAAAGCGGTATACCACTTAGCTCCTATTAACGTATAAAAAAACGTGTCGAATTTAACGGAAATCAATAAAAACACGGTGTATAAATAACACAATTAATGCATACAATAAAGACCGATGAAAAGTGGTAATTTTGTTCAGAAATATCAATAAAAGTGTCCCAATTTTATTGGATTGGCCCTGACCAATACAAGTTATTTTCTGCGCTCCATGAAACCTTATTACCTAACATATAAGGTTGAATATCGCCCTCACAGTCTGCATGTTTCAGTCGTTCAAGCGCCTGGACGCGTCGCGCGCCAGCAAGCAATGGCTGCTGCCTTCACGGCGTTTCTCTTAACTCTATTCAACTTGTAGATTGGTCAAACTCATACAAATTGCACTTTCATTAAGAAACATATTTGAACCTTTTCATAGACACTCGTGAACCTTAATGGAACGCTTAAGGTTCGTTTTAAAATATAACCGTTGGCGGTTAAAGACATAGAAATACTAATGGCGTTATTCATAAACGCACTTCAACAACTGTTTAGCTTAACGATTGTTTGTCCTTATCTGTCACTTTGAAAATCGCGTTTGTCAGAATGGGAGAAAACATAATGTAACTTAAACTTCTGTTAACTTTTTTTATGATTAAAGCGGTAAGAGATCATCTTTTTCGAAATCGATTACGCAAGTTCCAAATTTAAACTAAACCACAATAAACTAAAGCAAAAGATTATGCACCCTAATTTATTGTGGCTTAGGTTAAATTTGGAATTCGCGTAATCGATTTGGAAAAAGAACATGATTTCTTAGTATTACTACATGTGGTCTTTAACCGTAAAATTCTTAAGCATTATCATATTTTTATTAAAATGAAAAGGTGCTGAATATTTGTTTTAGTTTGACCGGTCTGATACTAGCCGTGAAACCGGAAAAGTTGACAGTCGCTAAAAACAGCAAAATGTTTCTCAAACTAGACAATAAACCGTTGCACTTGAAATGCAAATGTCAAAAAAAAATCTTAGTTACAAGTTTTCATTTCACACCGAAGTACGCCAAGTTTCCTCGCCAAGTTGTTGCGAACTTGGCTTAAACGGACTTAATAAATCATCGTCGCTATACTTACTCAACCTCGTATCTGCAAATCCCATTTGATAGTGAAAACCGTATTCCTAGTGACAGAAAGGTGACATTTCCATCAAATGATTGCTGTACATATGAGGTTGAGTAAGTATAGCGACGATATCTAGTCTGTAAACCTTCCCGGTTAAACACGGCCCAAATCTTCCAGTGTGTTAAAAACTGTGATTGAGTAAATAAGTAAAAAGTATATATGATGGCTTTAAGTTCCGTGTTTTCGTCCTGCTTTCTGAACCTGCGTACAATGTGCCATATTTGACACTTTGAAAGGCCAAAAACGCCTTCATGTCCATGGATTGTTCGTCATATATCAAAGACATGGTCAAATTTTTAAGTCTGCAAACATGTTTCGGTAATAGTTTTTGTCCTTTAAGCCGATTGCAAATCGAATATAACCATCAAGTTCTTAAAATTTAACTTTTATTTCTGGCTTGGATATGCCGCCGGGGGCTCCTTTTTGGGGCTTGGTTGTCAAAGGGTGACTTATCATTAATAAACGCGTTTTTCGCAGAATATGCTCAGTACAGACTCATTAAAAAAAAAGATGTCAAGGTACTTTTGCATACGCCTGTTCTATACAGTATCCGACATATTTGAGGTTTTAAATTGATGTGCCAGCTTTTTTATATGTATTTGTTCAGAATCTTAAGCCATAATATATTTTAGACTGTAAATGAAATTACTAAAATGCTTGTCGCCAAAGTTAGTCTTAATTGCTCAATGTTTTTAATATTATTTTGAATAATATTAGTTTTGCGGTCTACTAACTGTATCTCTTTAGTCTATGGTGGGTTTTAAAGGCTAGTGTGAAGTAACTTCACTATGTTGCACATATGGACCATAAAATAATGCACAAAAAAATCTGGCAATTATAACTTCCATAGATACAATAACTATGGCGGTAACCGAGTAACATATTTGATTTATTTAAAAGCATAGAGAATGGAGTATAGGAGGCGTAAAGTCTAAGATATAAACTTACTCCGAATTTGATTGCCAGCTAGTTTATTATGGTCGGATTTTATCGACTATCACCGTGATAACCACGTTCTAACAAGTATATAAGTGTGAAAGTGACGTATGGCGTTATAGTCGATAAAATGACAACCATGCTAGGAGGCGCGCTTACTCGCAATATGTTTTGTGGTGACTGAATTGTCAAACGTTAACTTTTGACAGGCAGAGTTCTGTTCTGTTCTGTGTCATTAATGTAAGGGGTCTCACTGCCCTCCTTAATCTAGCTGACAATTTCGAAGCAGGTTTATTTCTTAGTCTTCTTTTTTTTGGTTCAAAGGTAAGACTGATATGTGCCATGATTTTTTTTCACGAAAAATACTCTGTTTTCTACATGTTATACTGACAGTGAAATTTCATATCATATACTTTTGTTTGAAAAATTATGCGAAGAACAATATTTTTAATGATTTTAGTTCTTACTGATTTTATGTGAATTGATGTTTAATTGAGTGAAAAGGGACAATTTAAACGTTTATAATTGTAGCTTTTTTGATCTTCAGTGATAAGCAATGTGCTATTCCAATCATGGTACTGGTTCCAATGCTATTAACTATGTCAATATCTTTAGCATGAACGAAGACGCTAAGGACTGACAATGTGTATAGTTTTGATTATAGCGATAGCCTCAGCAATCGATCCATTTCGGGATATTTGTATGGACATTGTTGGTCCCATAGAGATTTTTAAATAATCTTTAGTTATTTAGTAGGTTGAGACAGTAATTTAATCGTGACAATAATAATCAATAAACCGAACTAATTCAAAATTAACGGATTAGAAGGAATTTGCAATTTGCAAACATTGGAAGTTTATGTTCCTAAACTTCCTAATCGTTTATACAAAAAAAGCCATATTGAAGCAACTAAAGAATTCACGTAAGATAAAAATCGTTACGCGATTCTCGCCGAGAAGTTTTCTCGCGATTTTATTATTGGTGCATTCACGAGAATCAGCTGCCATATAATGACAAAGCATTACGTATAGGACCGTAATGCTTTGTCATTATATGGCAGCTGATTTGATTTGATATGTAAAGAACGAGAATTCACATATTTATAAGACATACAATCGCATTCCGTAAGGGATACTCGTGGCATGCCCCTATTTCGCTCCTGTCCCCTGATTTTCTTAGTATATAGAGGAGTTGTTCTTGATGATTACTGTCCCAAACCTAGATTCATTGTCTTTATTGTCTTTCGTGATATTACTGTTACTTTGTTATATGCATGTGTTAAAGCTAATCGTGACCTGTTTTGTTTGATACTAACGAATATTTAAGTATATTTAACGAACATGTTGGCTGCATAAAAGCGAAAACCCACAGTGAAACGCACCAATATAAGTTATGAAAATAATAACACGTAAAACCATTTTTAAGATTTAAATCTTAAACCGTTTTTCTTATATGTCGTGAATGGGAATTTCGAATAATGTGCAAAACTAAGGGTTTTCGCGACAATTATAACCTTTTTATACGAAAATTATCAATGTCGCTTCTATTGCATGTCTTAACGTAAGTGGCATGAATTTTGCATGGATTTGTTTGTCAACGCTTATGTTTGTGAATGGAATGTTTACTTTTTAATTTGATTTAAGATTGTCTATGGTCGCACTAATCACGATTTGCTTTGGTTTTGTATTCACTGTTTTCTCAATAAAATGATGATAAAAAGTTTAGTTATTTATTATTTGTCCCGTTGTTTAAATTTTTTTATCAAACAAAATACAGACAGTATAGCAATAAGCACTTTCGAATTGTTGGTTATAAGTTATAAACATCACCTATTATTGTTGAAGCTCAACTATTATTTACAAGAAGTAATACATACCAGAAACTATATAGAATAAAATAATTGAATACTCAGTCAGCCGTAAAATTATGCCATTTGCAGTTGCGGTACTTTTTCATGTAGTCTTGTTTGGAACGTCACGTTTCGTTATACTGTGCTAATGTCAGTCTGTAAAGTTTTAACAGTGTTGGTAGTTCTGTGTATGAATTTGTTTCTTAATCGTCAAATTTGACGCTGGTTATAAAAATAACAAACTGGAACCGACTTAAAAAAAATTTTTTTTTTAAAACCCAGAAACATAATTTATAATTATAATGATTTAAAAAATACACAGATATGGATTTTTAGCTCTCACCGCCAAATGCGTCCGACGGAAAGGATTATTGTGGGTTCTGTTATGTGGATTGTTTTTTTTTTAATATATTGTTTGTCTCATCTGTGCATGCTTAATGGGTGAGTAGAGTGTACTTATTTATATATATTTAAAATAAACAATATGGGCATTTTCAGAAAAAATGCACCATTTTAATGAAAATGGATCCGTGAGTTTCCATACAAAAAAAAATTGTCAGTTTTGTTACGGCTCATACGAAATTTATGAAAAAATGCGTTACAAAACTGACAAAAAAAAGGTGACACTCTTTTTCTTTTTTTAAATCAATAGTACTCGTGATTCTGGTTATAAAAAACCCAAAACTTCCAATATGACGCCCTATTTTTGAAAATGCCGATATGCGCCAAAGCCTATCCATAAAAAAAGATTGACTAAAAAGTAAAATATCGTACTTGGAGTAGATTATCCAAGAGGCCTACAAACCAATATGAAAACGTTTCCCACCTCTTTCTTCCGGCACTTTTCTTTTGAAATATTAATACCCACTTTATCATCAAGTTAATCAGAGTTCATGACATGACAGGTGAACAAACTTTACGTGCAACCTCCAGGGTTTTTAAAATTTTAAAATTCCTTGGCTAGGCCAAGCAACCAATTAGTGACTGCAAAAGGTTAAACGTTTTTGTACCGAAAAACCGAGTTTTTCCCAAACAAAAAGTAACCGATTGATTTCTCTACATATGAATTTACCACTTCCTCAAACTTGGTTATTTTTTTTATAGGAGTCGCTACCAGCCCCGGAGCAGCTAAGTAGTAAGTTTATGACGAAAATGGAAGACCTGCTTTACGTGGAAGACGACGAAGAGGATTTAAAATGAACAGTCAACGATTTAGTGTAAATGTGTAAATATATATTTAAACCTTTAGTAATTGTAGGTCTTCATATGAGAATACGAACAAAAATGTAGGTACTTATTTATTTAAATTTAACCGTACTCCAGTAAAATTCGGTGGATGATTAATTTATTGTCCGTAATTTTCATGCCGATGACAGACAAATGACGTCAAGCTTCATACATGTTTTATGTTTTACGTTTGAAAGAATAATGCTGTCATTGAATAGTGTCAAAACTATTACGTTCGACGTTAGAATCGAACGTTGATAGACTTTATCTGTCATTAACTCATTTCGTATTAAAACATCTTGTGTTATATACGTCATTATGACGAAACCTGCATGAAAATTACGGCCCTGATGATAATAAATTAAAAATAGATGTCATATACTACAGACAAAGACCAAGTCCATCGAAGGCCAGGGATCGAACCCAAGTCTTCAGCTTACGCGGCTAACACCATAACTACTAGGCAAATATTTAATTAAACAATTTGATTTTCCTCAACAAAAATAAAATTACCCTTTAGTAAAATTCCCTATAAAAATATTTGGGACTTCAAATCTTATCGGAATGTGTTCGATTGTACAAAAAATAAATATACAAAAAAATAACTATTGAAAAGTTCGTAGGAGAAATCTTGCATTTAGAATTAAGGAGTCATACGAGATTAGGGAGGCTTTTAAATTTATGTGAACGATGGTAATCGTTATTTTACTTTTAATTTTTTTGGTAATTTTGACCTGTTGTGACCCTCTGGTGATATTTTGTGAATCAAGAATGAAAGATCAATGAAAGCCGCAGATACACAAACTACATTTTAATTTTACATGTTTATTACGCAAAAAAGGTGATATTTGCTGAGGTCTTCCCCTTGAGGTTTGATGAGATATCTACCCCCTCCGTCCCCTAAACGCGTCAAGTAATAACTGATGGATGTCCACTATTGACTTTGATACCATACCATAATCGCGCATGTCGGTAAAAAAGGATAAAAGGATAATCTTATGGTACAGTCAACTACGAAGACATGAATACAGCCAAAGTGCCAATATGTATACACAACCTCAATTTTCAGGCAATAAAGTCCTGTATACATATTGATGGCGCTTTAGCTGTATTCATATCTTCGTAGTTGACTGTACGTTCATGCCCGGCACGATACGGCAACAACCATCCTAGATAAGAGTGTAAATAAATTATATGTTTTATTTAGGCTGCGTTTTACCAAATTTTTATTCCGAGAATAAACTCTCAGATAGTAACGTCAAATTACTATGGGATTTTGACATTAGTATCCAAGAGTAAGCGTTACTCTTGGTTAAAATGTTTGGTCAAAGCCTTAGTAGTGTTATTGTTACACGGTTTGGAAGTGTTAATGTAAGTATAGATGTGTAGAGCATGTCAATTAATGTATTGTATAACCGTTTATTCATTCAATACTAACAGTTTAAGCACACATTGGCATTTACACAACTATGTACATTAAATATCTAATAATTGCACACATTTGTAATATAAATATGTATGTTAAAAAACTAGCTGTTCTAATTTCCATCACATTCATATGCGTCATTCTAAAAACAACACTTATGGAAGTATTTATGTGTATAACTATGTATATCGTCGCTTAGTACGTATGGGCATTTTCAAAAATAGGGTACCATTTCCTTTTTTTTAAACATAGTAAGTTTTGGGTTTTGAACCAGAATCACGAGTAATATTAATTTAAAAAAAGAAAAAGAGTGTCCCGTTTTTTTGGTCACTTTTGTAACGACATTTTTCATACATTTTGTATAGGCCGTTACAAAACTGTCAATTTTTTCTGTATGGAAAATCGAGGACCCATTTTCAGTGATCAGTCAAGCACGTTACCATATCCAAAAATGACGAATCTCGTAGTGCTGTGCAAAACGATTCTAAATACATTTTATTCATGATCGAAGTACGAGTACACCTTAACTTTAGGCGTTGCTGGCGTCGTGGGTACGACAGCACACGACGCCTTTAGGCGTTCTTGACGGTCAAAGGGTTAAAATAGTGTACTTTTTTCTGAAAATGCCTAAAGGTACCTATACATATATATTGGGAATAGAATAAAATTGAGCTCCGTAATATTACTACATGTACCTACTAGACCATTGAATTCTGACGTATGTACAAAAATATTGTTATTGCGTTGTTCGTACGTTTAGCGGAGGCGGTATTGGTAGTGAAACAACCTTAGTTACACAATTATTACTTTTTTACTTAATACATAAATTACATAATAGTACAGTCAAGTGTAAAAATATGGTGGTGCACATCTTACTCAAAAATATGTCCCATAGCACCTTATGCCGGTGTAATAAGAGCGTAGTACCATATTTATGAGTCGATTATGTCGAACCATATTTTTGCACTTGACTGTACTCAGCGTCATGTCGTCAAACCTTCAACGCGTCGGCAGTTTAGCATTATCATTTCCTACTTACCGCCTCAGATAAACAGTAGGTACCTATGTATAACTATAGTTTGTTTCATATCTTTAATTTTACGGTTAATTTCGTTTCTGTTTTTATTTTCGAGTGAGAAATCTTTATGAACGAATATTTACACCTGTTTATATTTACAACTGTTTACAATATTATTTCGTTTTTTACTGCTTTGTTACTTTTACATATCTGTTAAGCATTTTAAAATGTAGTTTTTAGTGTTTTAAGCTTTTGTTTATCTGTATTTAGGTCCAAATATTATGTCCAGGTCCAAATTATTTGCCAAAATATACCAAATATAAAAGTCATCAACGAAAAGGAGTTTTCCATCGACCAATTGGTTAATAGATACCATTTAGACACCTAAAAATAAAAATATTAAAAATACTTACTTTGCCAAGTACAGTATGTAAAACCGTGATATCCATTAAGATTGTATTGGATAAGCCCGGAGTCAATCAGACGATCAGTGGATAATACCAGTCACTCATGCTAGTTACTAACACGATCCATAGAATACTCATAAAAACATTGTTTAACCTCAGATTTGTAACAGATGTCCATACAATAGAAAAAATCAACTGCGAAAGACTGGTAATCATGGGATTCGAACCCACTGCCTCTGGATTGCCGGTCCAACGTGCTTCCAATTACACCAGACTACAAAATCTGATGAGACTGCATCTGTTACGAATCTGTGGTATATTCCGCATTAGAAAACTAATTTAATATCAACATGTTTAAAAAATAACAAAATAAAAACATGATGATATATAAGTAATCATGAAATTGTTTAACCTTTTGAACGCCAAACGTGAAACGTGAGTATTTTAGTACAGCGGAAGTCCATACTGTACTGTCGAAGCTGTCGACTGCAGCCGTCATTGGCTTACGTCAAGACTTTCCGATGACAGACAACCTACTGCCGCGGTCAAAAGGTTAAACAATGTCGAAAAGCTTGCAGCTATATTTAGAAGCTTTATTACTCGATTGTTTCTAAAGAATAAAAAAATGATTACATGAGTTTTTATAGGTATTTAACACACGATGTAACTAATGGAATTGATTGTAACCATATTAGCAAATTTGAGTAGCATTTAACTAATAAAGGATATTAAATTAGTACTCAAATTTTTCCTGAGAAATAAACTACGATCTCATTTTAGCATCGATAAATTGTTCTATTTTAGACTTTTCTAGCATAGACAACTGATAAAATGAGGAAAAACAAGCAAAATTAGCACAGATACAATACAATACAATAGCTTAAAAACAACCTGTCATTTGTGCCGGTAAAATCAAGGAACCATAAAGTACGCCTAGACCTTGGTTTCAAAACAAAAATCTATTGTAACTAATATTTGAAACGGGATAATTACCATGTATGTTTGTTTTATTGAGCACCCGATATTTCGACACTGTTGCAAGCGTCATGTTCACGGAGTAAACTGATGAGCTGCGAGTTTTTAGTTGAAATCGTATAAAAATCTATTGGAACCTATAATATTTAATCTGTATGTTTTATTCTCTTTGGTTTGCCATACTATACTAACCTCGCTCTGCTCGTCATACTCAGATTAAGCCATTGAAATTGAAACCAAATTAGTTGAACAATAGAGTTGATTTTCCTTTGTTTATCGTTTTAAGGAAAAATAAAGAAGTTTCAATGGAACCTCAATCTATCCAGTTTATTCATAAATTGCTAAACATTGAATGTCTTTTAGGAATCACATTCGGCAGGACGAGGCTAAATGAATCATGGCTTAAAATATTTGTATCCAGGCCACGACTATTAAAAAAGTCGGGTGTTAGGTTCTTGAAGATATTAGGTATGTATTATGGAAGAATGTCTTCGTCACATAGCTCGTTCAAAAATCATATTATATTTGGTCAATTTTTAACCCTCCTCTCCCCCATGGTAATTTTTTGGTACTTATTTGGCCTGATTTTGTTCGTATGTGATACTTTCTCGAACCCCCATGATGTATTACATGATTTTTTAACGAGCCCCAAAGTAATGATTATTGTAAAATTGGATCAAGTTATACCAAATAATAGTAATTCTTACATTTACGCGTAGAAACATTTTTTTAAATCCTTTTTTTCATAATTTTTTTTTTTTATATTTGTCTACTTGCAAAGATTTTCGAAATGATATTTGGGCAAATTACGAACGATACTGACATCTTACAAATATGCAAATCACACAAAACTTAAATGCACTCACTCAAATGACAAACTAAATATATAGGAATTGCTTACTCAAATACATGTTTAACCAAGCTCAGTCACTTGTTTTGTATAACACGGTCCAATTGTAAGATACAAAGTTATTTAGTAATTACTTCTTAATGCACTAGTCATATAAGTACCTATGTAAAGAGTAGTAAGGTGTGTACAGTTCCTTATGCCCGCTCCACACAATGGGCCATGATGGGCGATGATAAGGGACGCAGTTATGAGTAAAAGGGGTTGCGCAATATTGCCATCCCGTTCTACTGTGTAGCTACGTCCCGTATACGCCCATGATGGGCCATTTTGTGGAGCGGCCATTACATTAAGAGATACGTTTCAAATATTTTAAATTGCAGAAAAAAATTATGGAGGTGTGAAGTCTAAAGCTTGCACAATGGGCTATTATTATACGAGACGTAGCCACCTATATGCATTCAGCTTCAAAGATATTTATGAACTTGACTGTACAGTGGCTGATGCTGCCAAATTCAGGGTACGGTTTTGCATTCATGTAATGCCCAGGCATTTTAGTAAAATTGTGTTTTATCCCTTTCTAACCAACGCAAATGTCAAACTGACAGATACAGACGAAGAATCATTTAGCTAAACTGTGTTTGATCTGCGTTTATGAAGACCACCATTAGACTTTACACCTTGTTTTTTAAAATCAGTAGGTACATCTTAGATTGCAGTTTGTTTTGGTTTTGCTTGATAAATGATAACAATGTCTTTAATAGATTTCTTTATACAACATCTGTTTGTTTACTTTGTTATTTAGATTGAATAACTTTAATATTGAAAATTGAAATCGCATATTTTTATAAAAATTAGGAATTAGTTTTATGTTAAAATATTTTAAGGGTGTTAAAAGCTTTTGTTAAAAAAATCTAGTCTTAATATTGTGTTGCATATTTTGAAACGCGCCTTTTTGTGGAATAAAGTTTTCCATTTTTTATAAAGCGTTTTAATATTTTTCTACGCAGAATTCGCGTAAGGAGCCTTGATGGCCCAGTGGTAAGAGCGTGCGACTTTCTCCGAAGGTCGCGGTTTCAATTCCCGGCTAGTACAAATAAGTTATTCCGAACTTATGTAAGAAACATCATTCTATATTTACGAATCGGTTTTCAGTGAATAAAAACGTCGTGAGGAAACCGGACTAATCCAAATAAGGCCTAGTTTACCCTCTGGGTTGGAAAGTCAGACAGCAGTCGCTTAAAAACTAGCGCGCGCCGAATCTTGGGATTAGTTGCCAAAGTGGACCCCAGGCTCGCTGGTATAAGCCGGGAAAACGCTAGGAAGAAGACAAGTGGTGTCTGAAGGCAATCCGTTGGACATGTCAAAGCATCATATAATTTAAACAATCGTGAGTCATACTGACCTTAAACTGCAACGGTTCAAACTCGAGTATTTTTATCACAATAGGCGACTTGTTTCGACTGCATCGGGCAGTCATCGTCGGACAGGCAGAGTTGTGTTGTCACCGTGGTGGTGGGTCATGCCCGAGCCGCGAAGGTGACAACACCACCACTATTCGTGAGTTAGAACGGTTGCAATTTTATGTTAAAGCATGGTAGCATAAACTGAAACGGATATGTTCGCGATCGCTCGCGCGGGCATTTTTAGAAAAAAGTGAACCATTTTAATGAAAATGGGTCCTCGATTTTCCATACCAAAAAAATTATCAGTTTTGTAACGGCCCATACAAAATGTATGAAAAAATGCGTTACGAAACTGACCAAAAAATACGAGACACTCTTTTTCTTCTTTTAAATCAATCGTACCTACTCGTGATTCTGGTTATAAAAAACCCAAAGCTTCCTATGTTTCCTATTTTTGAAAATGCCCATATATATACACACATATATATATAGTATTATATTTATATTAGTACATGGAAATATACGACCACATTAAATAAGAGCGTAAAATGAATTAAGAGGGCACAGGACAGGATCATTTCTCACTACAAATGTTGTAAACGTACTTACTCGACAGTTTCCTTCTTGGTATTTGAAGCTAGAGCAATGATTTTTTTCAAACCATTCAAAATATTTATATTTTTGATTAAAAAAAATATATGAACAAAACAAAAATATCAAAAAAAGCAAAACTAGTTTGAAAAACCAATAATGGCTCTAGTTTGAAAAACCAAGGAAAAAAACTATCGAGTACGTGTGTATGGAGAACAGGGGCCTTACGATGACGTCTTAACGCGATTCAGTTGACGACCCAAACTGTGTCGCTACCATACAACAGAAGGCCTAGTATAAAAATTGTACGACATTAACTCCTCGACCGCGTTAGCGTATCGGGAGTTCAAATTATGTTTGCCGTTTATTTAAATCATCCGGCAACTTTCATATTTTGACCCCTCGATACGCTAACGCGGTCGAGGAGTTAATGTCGTACAACTTTTATACTAGGCCTTCTGAGCTTAAACTGAATCGCGTTAAGACGTCTATGGTAAGGCCCCTGACCTGTCCTGTGCCCTCTTAAATGTTAACATGAATATGACCACGTTAGAATTGCGATTAAAAAATGCGAGTCGCTCTAATATCTAGCTCGCGCTGGCTCATGCTAATAGGTTTATTCTACACCCCCTACCCCCCCTTATATAAGGGCGGGTGGGTGGCGAGGCGCAGGAGTGGCGGTGCGCCAGCCTCAGCGTTCACACTGTAAGTATTTTGTGTTTATTCTATTTAAAAGTGTAAAAGGTATCCTAGACATTTACACATTATCCGGAACACGCCTGGCGGGCGCTCGTAACCTTTGCTCAGATGCCGCTACCCGCTGAGCGGGTTGTCGCTGTACGGCGGGCGCTTTAAAACAAAAGTTGGACTTGCCGCACAAATAATTGTCTACCCACACCTCTACAATGGGGTGTAGGTACTTAAAAATACCGGAGACCTAGTGACATTTCGATGCGAACTTCCGTGGAAATGATCAGATATGCTAATGACGTAGGGAATATAAAGTGGATATGTCAAATGTCAGTTTAGCACGTCCGAATAGGTCTCCTGTTTTTTTTATATATACTACGATGGTGACACACAAGCATACCCGCCTGATGGTAAGCGGTCACCGTAGCCTATGGACGCCTGCAACACCAGGGGTGTTACATGCGCCTGATGGCACGGAACTCTCAAAGCGGCAATTATAATTGCGGCGGTTTTTGGATTTTTCCTGTACTTGTGCTACAAAAGCGCCCTATACATTTTGATTCCCATTGCAAATGTATGGGAAATGAGACATAAACGGCCGATCTTTTGATTGCGTTGACGTAGAAGTTTGATTTTTACACAGCTTAAAGGGACCGTTGACCTGTGTACCTACTCGTATGTGGTATTAATTTACATGCTACCTCTAAGCGTTCCCGAGATAATGGGTTTTGTTTTTGCGGAATCTGTTTCTGGAGTAGTGAGCAGTTTTTTGTCTTGTCGTGACGAATGATGATCCCAACTACTCGTTTTTTTAATTAGAAAAATTACGGTCTATTTTGCTTACGGTTCTTCAATTGTTTCTGGCATCTCTGAAAAATATTAGAATAAGATTAGGTATTTATTTCCATCGAAGAAAATAAATTGGTAAATACGTATGCCAATCCCAAAAAAAACGTGCTATACTTACTCGTAGCTATGATAATTCATTTACACTGATGGATGGCCATACCTATGCAGGGGATAAATAGGGTCATCTGCTAGGTCTAGTAAAAAAATGGAAAAAAACCTGGTAGGAGAAAAGTGTCCCAAACTTTCCATATACTTTTCAAACCTTCGATATCGTCTATACATCTATGAAAAAATGCAGCGGCAGATTTTTTCTCTAAGCATCGAACGATCTCGCGGTTATGAACGAGTAGATCACATAAAGATTTCCAAAGAAAAAATTAAATATATTTATTTTAAAAATATATACAGTAAGTGTAACTTACCTAAAATCGCCGTCAATAGAACTTCCTAACAATGTAAAAAAAGGCGTCACGTGTTTTGTCACTGTTTCTCCTTGTATGTTCACACTACCTCATCAAACACCACTGAAACCATTCACTACTGAAACGGTCGTATTATCTTAACATACTAAACATAAGATAAATACCTAAGTTAATCTTGGAGATTTCAAATTTCAATACAAACTTAAAAGTTAGGTTATTACGATCTACCTACCTCTACCTACCTTAAATCTAAAATAGGTCCTTATGGCATTGTACACACGCGTTCAAAAGTGAACGCGATAGTACCTAGGATGATAGCGGTATTTCCTCGTTGTATCGATACGTTGTGCGAGGAAGCTACCAGCTCTTCGGTCACCAGTTACATCAACCAGACGTTTCGCGAAAAAAAGGTTGGGGGGAACAAGTTCTACGCCTACTACGCCTAGTGACATAATTCATCGTCATTATTTAAGCCTAAAGACTGTCTGGACAAAGTTCTACCCCAAGAATTTCCGTAAACCGCGATCGTGCGCCGCACTTGTGATTTGATAGTTGGCCCGCTTTGTTGGACGCCCTTATACGCTGAGTCTTCCGGTACGCGGGCGCCACTCGAGAACTTTTTGGCCCCCAAGGCATCTGCCTGGGCCTAAATCACGAAAATCGAACGATGGCGGATTTGTATCTCCATCTCTGCCACACTTGCATATTGGAGTGACAAAGAGGTTTTCCCGTCAATGCCAATTTTCGATGTTCGTGGTAGCTAGGAGTGCTGACAAACAGCCACCTGAGTACTGATGTGCCGACGGAAACTTTCCAATATTGCGAAATATTTCGCATACGAAAGTTTCAGAAACTTCTGTCATTTTTGTATGGGGATTAAAACTTTCCGCTACGTAAAATGGAAATTTCTTAAATTCCCGTGTAATTTTCAAGAAATTTCCTAGAATTTTTCCAAATTTTTGGAAACTTTCCGCAACTTGCACATCTGTACACCTGAGTCTTTCAACTCTCTGAAATATGAGTATTTCGACTTTTTTGTTTACCTAACGGATCTCCAAATTTCTAATTTGATCTCACAGCCTATTTTGCGCTTTGTTACAAGGCCCATTGTGAGCCTCACGTTTCGGTGCCGTAAGTCGCCAATATAGTTACATAAACAAACAATAGTATGTTATTACAATTGGATACATACAATGCTATAATTGATTTTGAAATTTCCGGGAACATAATTGATAGAGCGAGCGAAGTGTCTCCGTTTGAGCTTGGGTAAAAATACTTTCGTGTGTCCGGCTAACTGTCCCTTCGTTCTCCTCCCTACTGTTTTGGAAATTTTTAGTATGGGGGGAATTAGCACGAAGGGTTAAGGACCTTTGGTGTTTATGACGCTTAGGACCATTGAGAGTTCGTTGTGATAATGAAGCAATAAAGGAAGTATTTCTTATTTTTACATATTTGATTAGGTACAAAGAAAAAGGTGAATAGTTATTCAATTTTAAACTGCAAAGACAGACTCGCGAGATCTTCAGTTAATTTCCGCAAATATGCTACTCTTGGGAGCGGCTACATATTTGAGGTGTTTGGGGTTGAAACGATGGGGCTGTGGGGATCTGGTGCACACAAAATCTATAAAGATTTAGCGTACCGCCTCATTGAAGAGACTGGTGACCAGAGGACTGGACAGTATTGAACGTATAAGCATTGCCATACAACGTAGCAATGCGGCAGCCTTCTGGGCACGCTGCCCACTGGCATTGAGCTCGGGCATTTTTTATTTATAGATATTTATTTTATGTTTGTGTTTTAATGTTTTGTAAGATTATCTTTTTTTAATTCTTTGAATAAATTTAGTTTTCTATATTCTACAACGAAACTTCGGCGAAAATTTCACACGGCTTCTAAATATGCCCCACACCCGGTTATCTATTTCTAGCGGTCAGAAATAGCTAATGTATAGCCACTGTAGGACTATATCATAGTGAAGCTATAAATCAGATAGTAAGAAATCTGCCGCGAAAGCAGGAGGTCGCTGGTTCAATCCCAGCCCTGCTCACCGGGGACCTTGGTCACTTTTTCTGTAGTATATGACATCTCTAATTTATGATTTATATATAGTAGTGTGCCTAATTAAAGACATGAATCAAAACATTTATTATAAATAATGAATTATTTAATTCATGCTTTACAATTGTGTAAGAAATATCCTGTACTGTTTTGTCACTTTGACATGGTGCTAGGCTGGCTTGAGTTGAAATTGGTTGAGTGTACAGTCAATCCAATTAGAACCCTAGGCCACTCTAGAACCATGTTAAAATGACAAGCAGTAAAATATTTAAATTAATTTTTTATTAAGCAGAGACGTCTGAAAACGAAATTTTCAATTTTATAATTGAAAGAAATATTTAAAAATTTCCCGCGTCGAGCGGGATTCGAACCCACGACCTCTGAACACCGGTCAGATCGCTCTGCCAATTGAGCTATCGACGCAGGGAATTTTCCCATTTTTCTTTCAATTATGAAACAGTAAGAGATATCTTACCAGCTGATTCATAGATAATAGTGTCACTGTGACATAGTCCTACAGTGGCCTAGGGTTCCAATTGGTTGATTGTACGCCAACACTACCTACTAACTGTTTATTTGTAACCCTTACCGCATAAAGTTTATCTATGGTCAGTTGAGGACCAATAAAGGGGCCCCCGAGTGCGTGTAATGCTGACTTGCACGATCTGTTCTTGACCCTAATACCCAAATAGATACAATATGTAACAAATGAGTCCTTACCGTGTCCAAAATAGTTCAGTCAATAGAGAGGTTAGTTTGTGATCCCACTTTGAAACTGAGTTGTCATACTCTTGTCATACATTGGGCTCTTTTGCGCCGGGAATGTTGCGAGGTGGACTTTTTTAATTACTTTTGGTCTGTAGAAAAAAAAAACAGTAGTAGTATTTTAAAATGGTAGCTTTCCCAACTATATTTAAAGTTTTCATCTTATTTATTTCTCTATTTTATTATGATTTTATTATACTTATTGTGAACACATCTCCCTTTCTTAAAATTTTATTATGGCAGCTATGTAATTGGTTCTGATCAAGTGCAGTTCGCAGGCAATATCTAAGAGCCAGGAGTACGCTCCTACGTACGGTCAATAAGTGTCATAGAGTACGCTCTATGACACTTATTATCTCTCAGACACTCACTTATTATCTGACAGTCTATTAAACTGCGGTTTTCTGTAAGGGGGTACTTCCCCCAGATGGGCTCTGGTCCAGATTTGAGCGAGACGACATTCGTTGTGCTGTTCCCTACCACACGAAACGATATCCATCCGCTGTGCCCATACCTCTCTTATTTCATACAAATCGCGTGTAGTTACCTACTAAAATATGTACAGGAGTATTATTTATTTATTTATTTATTATTTTTTTATGCTATAGGGGGCAAACGAGCAAACGAATCGCCTGATGGTAAGCGATTAACGTCGTCCATGGACACCCGCAACACCAGAGGTGTCGCAAGTGCGTTGCCGGCCTTTAAGGTGGGAGTACGCTCTTTATTTATTGTAATATTAATATGTCGCACAATATCAAAATTCGATAAAAAAGGACATTTTTCATTCAGTGATAAACACAACGTATTATTGTTACGCCATAACATTGCCGCTACAAAGCGGGAATCTCGTCATGGGCATGGGCAAACGGTCAGTAATTATAAAAAGACTTAATTATTTGAAGGCGTTTTCACGAGAATAGGGGATAGCCTTTGACTGGACTAATTCATCCGCCGTCATTAGACCTTAGTCTCCCTGTATAATTCATACACATGAATTATACAGGGAGACTAAGGTCACGCACACGCGTGCAGACTTGAAATTCGACTTCATCAGCGACCTCCTGGCCTATGTAGTACCTAGTGACCATGTTTACGAAACTGGTGGCCTTGGGTTTATAAAAAAAATCATCCTAGTTAATAGAACTGAGAATTTGATCCGTCTAACTGTTAATAATTGTTAATATCTATTATATATTGAAAGTGACCAAGGTCCCCGGTGACCAGGGCTGGGATCGAACCAGCGACCTCCTGCTTTCGCGGCAGACGCCCTAACCACTGGGCTACCCGATCACGGCAACCAGAGTCCGAAATTTCCTAAGTATATGCAAGCCTTTCTTGTTTTGAATTAGGTGTTAACAATTGTGTTAACTTAACACCTAATTTGTTACTCTTTTTTGTTAATATTAAGTAAGTAAGTACCTACTTAATGTATTAACTAGTGGTTCGTCCCGAAATTGAACTCCCGACCCCTATAGGAGATATGAAAAGCAGTGTCTGTTAGACGGTGTCAAAATTATTTTCGTCTTGGGCCTTAACGCTTACGCTAACGCTCAGGATTCTACTCTAGAATCAATCACTATGTTCGGGATTAAAAATTATATTTATCTCATCTAGCCACCTGCCAAATTTCAAGACGGTCCGATCAACGATACTCGAGCCGAACAAAGATACATACAAACATACATACATACAAATAATAAACATATACAAACGGCGGACTGTCCAAGTAGACTGGTAGAACTTACTCGCTTCGCTCGCTCGTTCGACAATTTTGTTAACTTAATTTTTGTTAATTTTGTGTCATTTGTCTAAGTCACATGATCGTCATCAAATAATTATTAATACGTTAAAAATAAGATGTAGTTTTCAAAATTACACTTAAAATCTACAAAGGCGTGAGTATTGTCGCTCACCAGGCGGCGCCACTCATGCGTGGGTCCCGTGTCAATATGAGCAAGAATTGTTAAAGTGACGTTTGAAATGTTCCCGCAGGACCCACGCTCAA
Organism: Lathronympha strigana; assembly: GCA_949128165.1. Classification (NCBI taxonomy): domain Eukaryota; kingdom Metazoa; phylum Arthropoda; class Insecta; order Lepidoptera; family Tortricidae; genus Lathronympha; species Lathronympha strigana. The sequence continues at coordinate 2,345,715 of OX421917.1, forward strand.
CTAGCGCCCCTAGCGGAAAATCTACTCGCGGTAATCCTCATTGAGATTGACCCCAAAAACATCCACTTGGAGAGGATGAGATAGCAAAATGTTATGTTATCTTGAATTATCCTTCAAAGTTTGCCACGTCATTGTTGTTCGTAAAATGACCTCGGTTCTCGGCCTAAATATATGCCGTCTTTTGTTTTACTAACAACTTGCGCTTAGCTCCTTACCTACTCTCCAACTTACTATGGACATTGATCTACATAATACATTTATGCACCTAACGTAACCATCATTTGTTGCCCGCGTAAATTATTATTTTTTTATTATCGTATGGCATTTATTTCTAGATTATTACAATTCTTTATCTAAATTCAGTAGCGACTTTCTTGCCTGGTGAAAGTGTAAGTCATTCATCCCGCCTCCCTGGGCCCTCCTCCACAATGTGGCGGGTGTTTGATCTGGTGCTCCGCAGTGGCAAGCAGCTGTCCATGAGATACCCCATTTGGGCAGGTTGTGGTTGCATCGGCCAACGTCCGCGCGGATGCGAATTAAGTGACCCAGATATTGCGGTTTTTCTTGTAACCAGATGGAATTTTGGTAGGTTCGACATCTGGAGCGCCACTTGCTCATGCCAGTCTTTTACACTCCTTGTGGGAAGGTCCGGTCCTGTTTAGGTTCTAAACTGAGTCAAGTTAAACCCTCCTGTGGAATGACCAATTATTCCGACGTATTTGGACAGTATAGGTTATTCTATAGACTAGTTCTATCAAATCAAATCAAATCAAATTATTTATTTTTCAAGTAGGCATGTTACAGTGCACTTTTGAACGTCGAATTAAAAATAAATAAAGCAACACACTCTCTAACATGGCTCTAACATGCATTAATTTGAAAAAAAAAATACAGTTCAGTTCAATTTTAAATAGAATCTTTAACAAATTATAAATGATTACTTAGAGCAATTTATTGATGCTGTACACACAGATATCAAAATTAAAAATAATAATTTCACAATAGGATCGTCATCTTAAAACTAAAAGTTGTATAAAAAAAAAACTTGTCTAGAAGTTTATTAGTTTATTATTATTAAAACAGTGACTATCCCTTTTCTTCTATACGTTTCCCTATATTTGATAGCATATACTATGAAAGTGTTAAGAGGGGGCCAACCCCTCTAGTGGCGCCCTCATTGGACCGACTGTGTTTTCTAATAAACCATTCCATTTCTCTAAAACACAATCGGTCCAATGAGGGCGCCACTGGAGGGTCGGACGCCCTCTTAAGTAAAAGTCATAATTTCATTGAAGGTTGACGTTTGACAGTTAATTTGCTTAGAAGAGTTTATCTGATTTGACCCTTTGACATAATTTGCATTACGACCCGAGCCTATGTATCATCTCTCATCTCCAACACTGACTGACCATTCGTAATCTCTATTACAACGACATAAGGCCTATCAATAGTCAGTTTATAGTGTTGTTTATACGTCGTAATCCTAGTGTTACCTGTAGAATGAACAAAAGCCTACATGTGCAATTGAATTACCCGTAAAAGGTTATGTCATATGTGGGTGACGGCCGGTGGCATCAGCTGATTTGTAGGGCTTCTTAAGTCTTGTTGTCGATACGGCAACAGTTGATGAAATTCTATAAATAATTTAACATATTCGTTGTGCATGTTAATTATAATAAAATCATTACGGTTCATGTTGGTTTCGCCGTGGTCCGGGTAAATACGTGTTGTGCTAACCGAAGCTGTTTAATCGGGTGAAAGATTTCAAAACATCATAATGATATATTTAGAATACGCATTCCTTATTTAAAAACATTTTAGATGGCGCTATATATCTGTACTTTTAGGTATTCAAAAAAAATGTAATCAAACGAAACCACGTGACTTGACAATTTGGCCAATGAGGTTACCACATTTCGTATCCGTCATCTCAATGTCATCATATGGAATTATGTCATTGGCCCAATACCCGAGTCACGTGGTTTTGTTATTTTACAATTTTTTAGTAGGTATACCTAAAAGTACAGACTATAGAACCTACCTACCTACTTGCCACAAGTACATCCATTACATACAAAATACTGAAAATTATACCCTTACTTCCGTCTCCCACCCCTGGCTACGAGTATTCGTCTACCCTGGGGGACTTTTATTATATCCATCTAAACACCATAAAAAACAAAATTATAATAATCTTTGGGGTCGAAACTCTACGTCCATGGGGTCCTAGTGTGCTTACCATGAGTTGCATTCGATTGCGACTGCGGCATTCGACAGTATGTCCGTCTCGCTTCTGCCAGGTAGTATTAGGAGCGAGATGGACATACTTTCGCGTACGCACACAGTGCAAGCAAGTTTTTTGTAGAAATCGCGAAACGTCTAGTTTATGTAACTGGTGACCGAAGAGCTGGTGACTTCCTCGCATAACGTATCAGCATTGAAAAATTATGCCAAATGTTGATATAATTATACAGTAATGCCGTTATTCATAAACGCTCGTCAAACCTCCGTTAACTAATATGTCGTTTGTCCTTATCTGTCAGTTTCACATATGCGTTTGTTAAAAAGGGACAAAACATATTTGAACTAATATGGGTCTGTTAAATTTTTATGAATAAGGCGGTTAAAATTTATTCATAGTTTTTTATCGTCCAGGCGTTAAAGTCGTGTTTCGTGTTCAGATATTTTTGAGAGCCTTGGCCGCTCTGATATAACTGATAGTGACTGTACATGGCCCGACTCCCACTTAATCAACCAAGTTTAAGAAAAAAGGTTTGGCTACAAACCCAATCTCAAAACACATCTATTTTTCTTACATCACCCTTTCACTTCAAACCGTCTTCACTTTCGGTGTCCCTTAAAAATATACTTAAATATTATGATCCTGTGAAAACACTCTCAAAATAGCGGCTAATGTTACAAAATGGTGGATATTGTTTCAGGGACCGCTGAAGGGGCGTTCTGCGCTCTACTCACTATGGGGGACAAAAAGGATTTGGAAAGCGTAAGTTATAGTTTGTATAGCCTCCTGTGGTCCACCGTACAAAAATATTCTATTTGGATTTGAAATAAATATTGTAGCGAATTAGGTTGAGCTTCTTTTGTTTTAAAATTGAATGAAAAAAATGCGACTCTATTCTAATAGTTGCAAGTTTAAATTTCATTGAACTAATTAGTCCTATAGGTAGGACCGTGGTCCTAGGAGAAAGGTATTTGTTATACCCAACTACAGAAAAACTATGAACATACTATTTTAAGCCAGCATGGTCATTTGTATTATAACTCATATTTAAACCGGGATAATTACCATGTATGTTTGTTTTATTGAGCACCCCATATTTCGACACTGTTGCAAGCGCCATGTTCACGGAGTAAACTGACGAGCTGCGAGTCGGGTGCTCAATAAAACAAATAGGGTACCCACAGACTGTACTCTAAAAACATACATGGTAAATTATCCCGTTTTAAATATTTGTTGTAATATTACATTAATTTTGTAAGTACTAATTTCTTAATTAAGTACCTACAACGAAAGATGGGAATGTCTATTTATTATATACCTTTATATTTCACAAGTCAAATAAATTATAACTATTAGAGGTATACTAATATTAAATACTTATTTACTGGAAAATTATGAATAGGCAACGAAAGTTTGATTTATCTTATCGGATACGAAATAAAGGGTTGTCTCGTTACTTAATGTTTATTTTCAATGACGATTCTAATTAGATTTAGTCTAGATAAGGGTTAAGAATGAGTTAATACAAATTTATTTAATAAAGATGTATATCACTTCTACTAAAGTCTGTGAACTAATGATAATCAGAATGAAAGACACATAAAATGTAAAAGAATATAATTTATTTTTCAACATAGTCTCCGTGCAAGTCTACACACTTAGACCATCGTTTCTCTAGACTATGAATTCCTTTAAAAAAAAAATCTTTTTCTTGACTTGTCAAAAATGCCTCCACAGCGGCCATCACTTCACTGTCATCCGAAAATTTGTTGCCTCTAAGATCTTCCTTCAGCCGTGGAAAGAGATGGAAGTCGCTGGGGGCTAGATCTGGCGAATATGGGGGGTGTTCAAGCACTTCGAAGCCTGCATCATGAATAGCAGCCATCGCAACACCGGCCTTGTGGGGGGGTGCATTGTCCTGGTGAAACAGGACACCGGCACGAAGTTTGCCCCACCGCTTTTCTTTGATTGCTTCTCTCAATCTTCGTATCTGGTCAGCGTAGTAAGAGCCCGTAATAGTGGTTCCTTTTTCGAGGTATTCTATCATTATAATTCCTTCGGCATCCCAGAACACGGAAGACATGACCTTCCCAGCTGAGCTTGCAACCTTGAATTTCTTCAGTGTAGGGGAACTTGGTCGCTTCCACGTCATTGATTGTTGTTTTGTCGCAGGATCAAAATGATGGATCCAAGACTCATCCATGGTAACAAATCGACGCAAAAATGTTTCGGGATCAGCTCGAAATTTTTCAATATTACACTTTGAAATCTTATATCGTATTTCCTTTTGTTCGGGCGTTAACGTTCTAGGTACCCAACGGGCGGAGACTTTTTTCATGTGTAGTACATCAGTTAATATTCTTTGAACACTGCCATACGAGATCCCCGTGAGCTCAACTAGATGCCTGATAGTCATTCTTCTAACTGTTAACACGAGTTTATTGATATTTTTTACATTATCTTCCGTAAGGGCCGTAGAAGGGCGGCCTTCGCGATGTTCGTCTTGAGTGGATGTTCTTCCTAAGTTAAACTCCTTCGACCAGCGTGCCACTGTGGAATACGGCGGAGCAGAGTTCGCTAGTGTCCCCAGTAATTCAGCGTATATGTCTTTAGTACACATTTTTTTTAAACAGAAGTATTTAATAACCGCTCTCAACTCAATTTTCTCCATTTTTGCGGTATTGTTCCGACCGCTCGTGAAAAAACAGTTGCAACTCAATGACAAATACATTTTTTTAATTTTTTTTTTCTTCTTTTTACTGAGGAGTCTCTCCTGCCAGTAACGCTATATGCAATTATTGTAAACCGAGACAAAAAGTATTTAGTTATCATTACTTTTGGATCACCCCTAGTACTTCAAGGGATGCACGTGGTTGGAAGGGTAATAGTCAGAATTACCTTTGAAACCAACATGTCAGGACAAGGATACGTATTCTCCGCCGTATAGCCTTTCATTTTGCGTGTCTAGTACACATTTTGACGGAACGCCCTGAGGTAGAGATTAAGGCGTAGTTATCTGGAATAATATTGCTGAGTCGACCAAAAGTCCAAAACATTGAGAAGCCTAGAATACCTAGTCGAATATTTATTATTATTGACTTTGTTGTTAAGACTGTAGAAATTTTGATCAGGTACTTGTTAACGCCAACCTGGGTTAGCGAAGTAACCCGAAGTTTGTGGTTAAATTCCTAAAAAACCGGCAAAGAGCAAGTCGGGCCATGCTCAGTGTAAAGTTCCGTAGTTTACCGTCCGTCACAATAGGCGCACTTAAAAGGGGTTTTTCTACTCCAGCACTTCTATCTGTCAATTAGACGGCTGACAGCGATATTAAAAAATCGATAACGACATCGACATAGCCTTCCGGATTAGCAAGCTAAAGTGGCAATGGGCAGGCCACATTGCACGCAGAGCATGGGCGATGGGGTCGAAAAGTGCTCGGGTGGAGACCACGGCTTGGCAAACGCAGCGTAAGGATCGATACCAGATATGACATCGCAAATGTGCAATGACCACATGTATAAATTTAATTACATGGACATGTTGTCATCGATATCAAATCACTAGAACTTGCCCCGAGTTATCCCAGGTATGATGATGATGCATTTATGCCACAGACGCGAGACAAGTGACAATAAAGTTCTTACTTTAAGACTTTGTCATATCGTCGTTAGTTCTTAATTTGAAATAATTTTGGTTGTCACTTAGGATATTTAGGGTCAATAGTGATAATTCATGCATTTAAAGGTTAATGTAGTAGAGTTAAATTTTAACGCATATATACCTACATAAATCAGGGCGTTTAAAAAGTTTTTAAAGTTGATATTTGGACGCATTTTTTTGACAAGACCTTTTTTTGTATGGAGCAGGTCGTCCGAACTGACCAACCCTCAATACATAATTTTTTATCGCGTCGAAAATTTTCTTTCCTTATTTTATCGTAATAGTACACTACACAACATTGATTAGGCCCTTCGGATCACCAGGTTCTTTGTTACAGCCTGTATGAAGGCACCGCTTTTCTAGGAAAACCAAGCTTAAGATATTTATCAATCCATGCAACAGAAGTCCACTCAGCCAGTATTAACATTTTGCTCCATGGAGCTACATTTGTTTTGACTCAGGGGGACCCCGCGATGGAATGCTCGGGGGTCCGGCCGATGATGGAGCTGCCGACGCTGCCCAAGGCCCTCACCTATGAGGAGAAGAAGTATCTCCTGGCGGTGGAGCGGGGAGACATGGCTAACGTCCGAAGGTAATTCTGCCGGAGGAACCGTGGTCTTATTAAACGCCCCCCACAAATAATGATTTACTTAATCCTGTATTTTCTATTCGCGGTTGTCGATTTGGCTTTTAAGAGATACTTACACCCCCCAGGATTAGCCGCTAACCTGAAGTTAAGCTGTCAAATTCCATACAAAAAAATGCTTAACCCCGGGATAGTTGGCTAACCCCGGTTGGTGCATGGGGCGCTAAGAAACCGTATTCGATTTGCAGAGATTGGTTGTTTTTGAAAGTGTATGAGCACATGGCTCTTCGGAATCGAGGAGTTCTCTGTTGCTTACGGAATCCGTCAAAAGCCTAAAACAAAACTAAAATCCCTAAGAGCTACCTTGGGTATCTCTGAATAGACGAAGATTTATCAAAATTGACTCATAAATTAATAAATTTACGACAAAATATATTCGAAGTGAAACTACTTCTCCGTTTTATAAATCAGTTGTAACACGACATAGCCTTGAAATTATATCAAAACACAAAGAACTCAAAACACGAATTGTCAATTTTCTTAGAGCCTCACCATTTTTTCATCTCCAGGATCCTACAAAAAGCCCACCGCCAGAAGCATGTCGACGTCAACTGCGTGGACTCCCTCGGTCGAGGAGCCTTGACCTTGGCTATAGACGGGGAAAACATGGAGATGGTGGAACTACTGGTGGTCATGGGTGTGGAGACCAAGGACGCGCTGCTGCAGGCCATCAATGCTGAGTTTGTGGAGGCGGTCGAGCTGCTGTTGGAGCATGAGGAGCTTATTTATAAGCCTGGTGAACCATACGTAAGTTGTAGATTTGAAACTTCCGCCTTTCGTACTCCCATGATCCTCTGGCAGTGGGTTCATGTTGCACTTGTTAATAAGTCTCGCAGGTAACGGAGAGAAACCTTACCATATTCTAAAATGTACTAAAACGGGTTTTAATCACGTAAAACATTAAAAACCAACCTCCGACGTTTCAAGGGTGACGTTGCCCCTATGGTCCCGGAGAAAGACTGGCTGGGGTTGACATCGACATCTTCTTACGAACTACCCGCACTTGGTCTTGATTGTTAACTTGAACATTTGCGCATTAGGGATGTGACTCTGTCGACACACTACACTCACGATGTCCGATTTTGAGCTGGCGATATTCGCTTACGCTTACATTTATTAACTATCGGATTCCATGTAGAAGCGATTCTAAAACCGTCCTCCCGATTGAAATTGGGGTATTTCTTGATTTCAATGGCTTCCCGTACTTTTCTACTATAGAAACGACGATCCGTTAAAAGGATTTTCGAAATATGCAGCTCAAGCTAGTGGTTTGGTCCAGACTCCAATAAATGTTCAGCAACCACTGACTTGTTTACCTGGCGATATTTGGCAGCTGCGATATGTTCCTTCACTCTCTCCGCCATGGTGCGCTACGTTTGTCCGATGTAGGAACTCCCACAACTGCAATCAATTTTGTAAACGCCAGGTGACTGACTGGTAACCGTAACGTTGGGAAAAAAAGTCGCGAGGTGCTTAAATTGCTTCTAGAATATGTGGAACATCAAACATACCTGTAGTGTTTATCTATCTGTAAATATCCTAAACCCCTAATCCTTATCCTAATCCTTGATGTTCGTATTCTCTACTTTTCGTTCGAGGTTGTCTTCATACGTTAAAATCATCTATATAATCAATTAACCCTCGATTTTTGTGTCTTACGAAGATATTTCTAACAACAAATCTTTTCACAACAGAGTTGGCAGAAAGTAGACTCGAACACGGCCATGTTCACTCCGGACGTCACACCGCTGATGCTGGCAGCTCACAAAAACAATTACGAAATCATCAAGATCCTGCTGGACCGCGGAGCCACGTTACCTGATCCTCACGATGTCAGGTAATTTATGGAGTCTGTATTCCTTTACAAACATTCATAGGTTATGCCGGCTTTCATTTATACAAGAAAGTATTTTTCATTTATACAAGAAATTCCATGATTCAACGAAAAAGCTTAAGCATAATTTTCATAATTTTTGCTGAACATTCGTTGCGCTACCGTATTATACTTGATTAGACAAAAAAAGATTTTACTGATTAAAACTAGCGGACTAATTTATATTAATTAATGATTTCATCATATCATCGGAAATTCTTCTGTCACTTATATAAGCCTTTTTTGGTGGTTTTTTTACTGCGACATCTACTTCTACACAGAACAGCTACAGAAGCTTAATTCAGTATTAATATGTAGGTGTGGTTGCGACGCCTGCATCCGTGAGTCTTCTGAGGACTCCCTCCGGCATTCCCTGGCGCGGTTGAACGCGTACCGCGCCCTCGCCTCTCCTTCCCTCATCGCGCTTTCTTCCACCGACCCTATCCTGACTGCCTTCCAACTTTCGTGGGAGCTCAGGAACTTGGCGTTTGCTGAACAGGTTAGTACGGTGATTAGCCATGTGCAACGGCATTCGTAAGTTCTTTGAAGACTATCCGATAATCTCAGGGCCTACCGCGGACCACGAACGATGTTTGTCCTCTCTATTGCACTTGTATGCGAAATCATAAGTGCAACAGGTAAGCAATACTTCGTTTGTGGCTTGCGGTAGGACCCCCTGGTGCGGTTAAAATTGTACCACGTTATCGCCCCTTCTAGTCTTAGTTTTTGGTTTGATATTCGTTGGTGTTTGCTGCTTTGTTGGACAAAATCTTCTAATAACTTTTTGTTGAAACTGTTGAAATATTTATAATAGTTTGATTTGTTTCAACAAAAACTTGTATTGATGACAGCGCCATCTCTCTCGCCATACCGGCCACCCTATGTTTGGTTTGGATGGAAGTACTAAGCAAAGTATGTTTGAGAATGGCCACGGGCGCCTTGCCTGTTACAAGATTGCATAGGTATACTCGAGAAATTTGCCGGCAATAGTTGAGACCAGTTGGTCTAGTGGTTATGGCGTCACGCGAACGGGAAGCCCAGGCCGAGGCAGACCCGATGCGCCGCCGCCGCACAGGACGCAGGCGTGCCGCTCACGAGCGGAACCTGCCACCCTAACGACAGCTGGCGGGCGAGGGACACGAGAGCGCCCTCGCCCATGACGCCGGCTCTCGAGTAGGAGAGCGCGACTCTGTGTCCGGGAAGCGCTCCCACGGCGAGGATCGGTCGGCCCAAAGCCCGACCTTGCGACGGATCCCGCTCCGGGATGGCCGCTGCGGGGCTGCGGACGGATCGCGCGAGCTTCCCCGGGACCCCGCATTTGCAGCGGTGAGAGGACACCATGGGGTTTAGTGGGTAGGGGGGCCTCTTTACAGTCTCGAGTCCCACATAACCGACCAGGTTGCACACCACCTTAAACCCGGCGGTATGCGTAAATGCATTCCCCATGTAAAAAAAAAAAGTGGTTATGGCGTCAGCCGTGTAAGCTGAAGATCCGAGTTCCATCCTCTTTTGCTTTATTTAGTATATGACATCTATTTCAATTTATTAAATTCGGCTACAACTTTGATAAGATTTATATTACAACAGGAAAGTAAGGCAGAATACCTAGAGCTCCGCCGGCAAGCGCAGCAGTTCGGCGTGGATCTCCTGGACCAGTCTCGGAGTTCGCAAGAGCTGGCCATCATCCTGAACCATGACCCTGACGAGCCACCGTTTGCTGATGGCGCGCATATGAAGCTGGCAAGGCTAGAACTAGCCATCGACTTTAAGCAGAAAAAGGTATTGATGCTAGTCTTTAAAGAGTAGGAAAGTATTGTACTCGTACTGGAAGTTAAAGGAATTATAAATTGAAAGATTCTAACGCGATTCAGTTGACGACCCAAACAACTGAGCCTAAACTGTATAGAAATAAAGAGCTAGATCTAAAAGATCAGTCACGTTACGTTCCTTTTGTACTAATTGCTTAAAATAACCGCTACTTTAAGCTACTTTTCCAAGAAAATTTTTAATTTAATTTTTTAATTTATTGTTTCAAAAGAAAACTTACGTGGCTAAGTATACATATTCCTTCGCCAAACTGAGGACAGTTTGTTGGCGAATAGTGCGCTCTTAATAAAATAACAATTTTTTTTGTTATACCTACTCATACATTGTACAGTATTATTTATGTTGGTAAGTACTAAATTAAATTAAATTATACACTTACAATGCTCACTTGTAGGTATCCAAACTTGTTGCCAATGCTTAGTTGCTTTCGTGAGATGGAGCTTACATTAACATCTAACCATATGTAGTCATAAATATAAGTAAGTACTATGTATCCAAGATACCATCTAAGAGTAATGTTTTTAATTTTTTTTTTAAAAACCTGTTTACTACTGGACTTCTCTATTGTTAGGCTTAGTTTGTTAAAAATCTTAGGTATGATGTGTTTACGAGTTCTTTGGCCAAAGTAGTTATTAGTATTATATTCTACATATCTTCTTTGTGTGCCGACCCTAAAGTTGCGTAACAATTTGTGACGTGTCTTAAAATTGTCAAGATTGTAGTTTTCTATAGATATTAGATATTTAACTTTTTCATGTACTGGTAATATTTTTAACTTTTGATACAATAATTTATAATTTTGGTTACATTTTATTTTGGTATTTTTATCCACTAGTATATTTTTAATAATTCTTATCTGAATGTTACATATTTTATCCAGGTAAGTTTTAAACGTGAGCCCGTATGCATTTAGGCCGTAACTAATTACTGACTCCGCCAAAGAATGGTATAAACTGTGCAGTATTTTCCTGTTTACTTTAGTATTTGGTCAAAATTGCGTTACTCTTATGTATATTTCCAGTTCGGGTACTAAGATCCCTTAAAGTCCCAAACACAACGATAAAACAAAAACAATGAACTCACGAAGTAACCTCTCTCAGTTCGTAGCCCACCCCAACATCCAACAACTTCTAGCTTCTCTCTGGTACGAGGGCGTGCCAGGGTTCCGCCGCAAGACCGCGATGGAGAAGATTAACATCATCTGCCGCGTGGCCATGCTCTTCCCGTTCTACTGCTCGCTGTACATGGTGGCGCCGAACTGTGCTACGGGGAAACTGATGAGGAAACCGTTTATGAAGTTCTTGATCCATGCGTCTAGTTATTTGTTCTTTCTGCGTAAGTATTATTGCAAAATTAGCATTTTTTCTATCAATTTTAGTTTGAGAAAAAAGATCAGAATGTGCCATAAAAAAACCAAAATTGGCTATGGATTTAGACCGTCTCAGTTATGACTTGGAAATAGTGACAAAGTATGTATTCAGTATTGAAGAGACCAAAAAAGAAGACCTATTCGAACGTGTTTAAAGTGAAATTTCGATGCGAACTTCCTAAATGATCAATATGACATGCTAATAACGTAAGGAATATGAAATTCGAATAGGTCTCCTATAATGTTGTCTTCTGTTACCGCGATTGTTATTCATTGAAATTAACACGTTCGCGGACGCTTGGTCACACCTCTGGGACACCTTAATTTTGTATGGGAATTTTACGACTGCTATTGCATACCTGTCACAATAAAGCTAAAATCAGGATTCTTATGTGACGCGAAATTCTATACAAGTCGAATGCAATGCAAGTCCCGTCATTATGAAACCATTTCTTTTACACTATGTGACACCAAATGCTATACAATTCGGATGCTTGATATAATACCTAGTCAAAATATGATCTTATATGACACCGCATGTTATAGCATTCGACTATGTTGGCATGTCTGTCATACCGTTCACTCGGGTGAGCTGCTACGTCAACAACTATGATAAATTCTTTGCCATAAAGTAAAGTAGAAGTAATATTTCATCTAATACTTATAGGATTTAACGGCTAGGGCCTTCTTCACCAACCAGCACATAGCAAGTATCCGAACTTTGAATTTAATCATGTAAACTGCGGCCCTACACAAACAAAATACATGCCACATGCTTACCATAATGTTAGCGCTCAGCATCGACTACGAATAGGCACAATATTCACGATTATATGACCAAAATAATTACTATAGAGTAGTAGAATAGTAAGTATAAACATGCCTCACTTTTCTTTATTTACAGTAGTCAGAATCAAGTTGCACTACAAAAAACAATCAGTAAAGAGATTTGTTTATAAAACCACAACCAAAAACATACATAAACTGTAAAAAAAACATTACTAACGATGTTACAAAAAATCCGTAAAATAGCGTGTGCATGCGAAATTTGGCCACATTTTACGCGCCCACTCCCAGACGCACGCGAAGGGCTACTGAGGAGTCTTCCATACAAAGACGAATGCTATAGCATACGCGTCACAGAAAGGGGGGCACAATTTGAGATGTCACAGGATAATTTCTAACCGTCATAAACTATGAAATATAACAGTATGCATTCTGTGATTTTAGTGAATGGTAGAGGAAATGTTGGTTAATAATATTATACTGTGGCCAAGCGGATTGGTAAGCATACTGACGCAGAAATCTAAACCAAATAACGGATTCAATAGCAGGCGCGTCACCAGATGAAGTACAAAAACGGATGCTATGCAATCCGCGTCCGCGAACGTGTTAAACACTTTAGAACGGATTAATCGCGTTTATTAACACCATGACCCTACGTTTCGAGCCCTTTACAGCACTCGTTTTCACAGGGTTAAGATGGTGACTACGTAGGATCATGGTGTTAATAAACGCGATTAATCCGTTCTAAAGTGTTTAATTTCAATGAGGTCTCCTATAATTATTTATTGCTCTCGTAGGTCCACACGCGTTCAAAAGTGCATGATATATGAGTGAATTCATTCATAAACTGCCCATGCAGTTATGACCGTGATAGTACATAAGGCGGGCGTTCCTTCATCAGATTGTTAAACAAATTTTGATGTTCAATGCAATGTTGTCACACTTTATTACTATCACTACAAAATCTCTGTAGAAATGCCTTAGCAGACCGATTTTTGATTGACAAGGCGGACCAGCGTGCGTAGTCAAGATGCCAATCGCTCATGCTCAGAAGCGTATCGTAGTTATCTCGCTATCACGCTACTTTTGTTACAATGCCAGTTGCGTTTCGTTCACGACTCAGCATTAGCGATTAGCATCTTGGCTAGGCAGACAGGGCGGTTACGCTTTTCTGTTTATCATCATAGCTGTCTTGTTTTCACGCGTATGTAGGTAGGTACGTAAATGCGAGAATGGAAGAACGCTTTTTTAAATACTATGACGGTGACAAACAAGCATACGGCCCGCCTGATGGTAAGCCGTCACCGCAGCCTATGGACGCCTGCAACTCCAGGGGTGTTACATGCGCGTTGCCGACCCTTTTAAAAAAGGAGGACTCGCTGTGCTCAGCTAAAGGGGCAAGCTTTGCTTCGTGGGTCTCCAGCTGTCAACAAAGTGAATCCTCTTGGAGCTCTGGCGACCTTACTCACCAACAGAAACTTGGCACAATACATAGACCATAAAATGTTCACTAAGTAGAGGAGCTTGACACTTATCGATCCTTACAAAATAAACATGTTCAATATTCGATCTTCGTAGCAATGAACCTAGCTTTGTTCCAGTAATTCTGATCCTGGTATCACAAAGAGCGGAGGTGCAAGTGATACAGCTGTTCGGTCCAGAGTGGATGGTCAAAGAGCTGGAGAAAGAACTGCTGAAACAGAGAGGAAACGGACCGACGTTCTTGGAGCTTGTTGTTGTGGTCTATGTTCTTGGTAAGCATGTACCAGGGTTACATGAAGAAGCCCTAGGAAGAAGTAAAGTATATAGTTGAATCCGGAAAGTTTACAATGTAAATAGCTGAGGTATATTTGTGATCAGTATATGGGATGACTCACACTACAACGGGACGGGACGGGGCACGATCTGTCTGTTTCTATAGAAAACGTCAAGTGACATGTGATTTTTTCTGTAGACATTGACAGATCGTCCCATCTCGCCCCGTCCCATCCCATCCCACTCCGCCCGCCTCGCCTCGTCCCGTCCCGTCCCGTCCCGTTCCATCCCGTCCCGTCTTAGTGTTAGTCTTCCTTAATTCATCAGGATTTTTAAAGGTCTACCAATATTGATCAGGTTGGTTAAAATACTCTGCTGCTCTGCTCTTTAAAAGCGTCCCGTTCTGTAATTAAACAACACGAGTCAAATTTCACTGCTAAGAGGCAGACAAAATACCTACTAATAAAAACAAAAAAAAATGTCTAGAAAGAATTGTAGTAGCTCGCGAGCTGCGGTTTCCCAAGCCGATTGCTAAGAGATCCCGTGACGCTTTCCATATCATACTATTATCATACATAGATACATAATTCCGTCCTATATTATTCTAACTTCAGTTAAACATTATATTAAATTTAACTCCGATTCCAGGATTCATCTGGGAAGAAACTCACGAGATCTTCACAGACGGCATTCGCGCGTATCTCAGAGACATGTGGAACTTCATCGATTTCACTCGTAACTTCCTTTACGCAACCGTGGTTTTGCTTAGGATAGCGGCCTATCTACAACAGGTTTGTATATTTCAATATATATCATAAGGTAGAACAAATCAGGTGTCTTATCAAATGATGTCGAAAGCTAAGGCCGCATGTCATGAGCGGCTTAGTGTAGTGTACTGTTGATTTTCTTTTTAATTTCTATATTGGGCATACGACATCTTCCACATTCTGCCACCTTTCGAGATTTAGATTTTTTCGCTATTTTAGCTGTCGTAGGAAAACTAGCGTATCAACAGCTCGTCATTGGTTCTTAAAACTCTAGAGTCTATTATTACAAAACCCGATTTTGTCTCGGTTTGTAACGGCGACCCTCAAGTTTTAAGAACCTTTATTATATCACTGTTGCATAAACTACTATAGTACCGATACTATAAAGTTATATTCACTTTATTTTTCTCGAGTCTAATTCGCCTGCTTTGCTGTTTATTCTACCATGCAGTATATCGCAGCTGAATTCGCGAATAGTTTCGAACGAACTTTACATATGGCCAGTATGTTTTTCTTAAAAAAATTAACACAAGTAGGTAGATAGTGGATATTGACAGGTCCAATGTTAAATTCAATGAGGTGAGTCTAGTTTCTAAATTAATTTTATTATGCAACAGATCTCGGAGATCAAAAGGGACCCACAGACGAAGTTTATACCCAGGGAACACTGGGACGCCTTCGATCCTCAGTTGATTGCTGAGGGGCTGTTCGCTGCTGCTAATATTTTCAGGTATTTAATGCACCCTTCTCCGTTCTGTAGTGTCAAGTGGCTACCTACTGGTTTGAAATAAACATAGGAAAAAATTCGGAATAAATAAGGTAAAAAAAAACAAAATACGTCCAAATGTAGGCTCAGAAAATTAGACACGGTATGCTACCAATGTTCTAAGCCTACTAAATATCAAAACTTGAGACGCTTTCTTTTGTTGACAACGTTGTTTTTTGAGAAATACTGTAACTGTACTGGTGAAGTCCAAACGGTGACAGCGAACGACTTGGGAACAATTTGTACATATAAATTGAAATAGATATGCTAAAAATACATCATAGCCGCGTAAGCTGAAGACCCGAGTTCGATCCTCGGCTTGGCCGCTGGTGTCTGTTCTTTAGTATATGGCATCTATTGCAATTTATAATTTATATATAGATAGTAGTGTTACTTTAATAACAAGTCAAAATATTATAATTAATTAATTTGACTTGTTTCAATAAAAAAATTGTACTCAAATCTTATTTTTACGAAAAGTGGAAAAATTCATGAACCCTAAAGCGAATACGAGGGATATGGTGGAGAAATTCGGGGCCACGGGCGTGATCTCGGTAGCTCAGTTGGCAGTGCGATGGTTCCAGAGCCACGGGTTAATGTCATGCCCAAGGTCATGTCCTTTTAAGTGTATTTGTAGTAACCCACATAAATGTAAGAAAATTATGAAAACTGCATTCTTAAGTACCTAAAAGTAATTCCTGTATAATTAGCATAAATAGTGTTTTTATTAATTTTTTTCTGTTAAGGAACGTTATCATACTAACTAACGAGCGTAACAGCGACAGTTAAGCCTGTATTGGCTTTGCTCGCTGTCCAATTAATGTATTTTATTGTATTTCTTTTTTAGTAGTAAATAAATGAAAAAACAAAAAAAATGATTTTTAGAATTCCGTACCTCAAAAGGAAAAAAGGGAACCCTTATAGGATCACTTTGTTGTCCGTCTGTTCGTCTGTCCGTCAAGACCCTTTATATCGGGAGTGCGTGGAGGAGGTATCGAGTTGAAATTTAAACTATATACTAAGAAACCGTATTCCGCGTTTTCCGAAATCCATCCCCCTAAGGGATAAAAAAGGGGGTTAAAAGTCCGTCAAGTATTTTTAATCATTTTTATGATGTACGGAACCCTCGGTGGGCGAGTCTGACTCGCATTTGGTCGGTTTTTTTCACTTTTACTTTCTAAGTGTACTCAACTCACAGGGCACATTTTCATACTAGGTATTAAAATGAAATGTCAGCGTGTGTAGCCAAGATGCCAATCGCTCACGCTTAATAGCGTATCGTAGCTACCTCTCTCTATCACTCTTCCTTATTAGTGTGACAATGACAGTTGCGTTTCGTTAGCGACTGAGCGTGAGCGATTGGCATCTTGGCTACGCACCCAGGTCTCTTTGTATTTGACATATCCAGATGCTAAACCTGATGACATCTCACAGTGCCCTGAAGCTGGTGCACCTTTTCTCCATCAACCCTCACCTGGGGCCGCTGCAGATCTCCCTCGGCCGCATGGTCATAGACATCGTCAAGTTTTTCTTCATCTATAGTCTTGTGCTTTTCGCTTTTGCTTGTGGTAAGTTTCTAAAAATAAATATTAGTACAGGCAGGCCTATGGAATAGGCTAGACGACAAATAAAATCTAATTAGTCCGTCTGTTAGATTATTGAAAAATATTCGACACGTATTTTTTCTTTTGTTCGTCAAATGAAAAACGACGTATATTAATGTTTCGCGTGACGTCACAATTAGGTACGATTCTTACCAATGGACTTTATACCCCGGAACTTTGATGCTCTGTATCGTCGTCAATTTTAGTTAACATGAACAGGAAAAAACACGTGTCTAATTAATTTGGATAATCTAACTGACGGACTAAATTGAATAATACTTTTTCAGTGTCAGCTAAAAATAATTTTATCAGTATTCTCAGTAGAAATATTTACTATATTCTACTCAGTTTTATCTCACGTAATACTTAGGTGAAGAACGTGATCCAGGGCTCAATTTTCTTTAGTTGAAAATTCAATAATGGCGACGATGTCCTCTGACTTCTGCACGTACATTTTTCATTCGTCGGAATTTGTCCAAACATTCGTAGTGCATCTTGTCCCAAAGGACGCCAATAACGCCATGATGTAGCAAAGGACAGTGGCGTAAATGAATTGCAGCAATAATAGTAGATTACATACCAAGGCCGTTTAAGTGGGAAATGCCTCGGATCCCATGTAATTGTCGGCCGAGGCGAAGCCGAGGTCGACTAACATGTGATCCGAGGCTTTCCCATTTACCGGCCGAGGTTTGTATACTATTTTTCTGTCCGACGGAGCCGGCAGGCGGCAATTTAGTTTTGCGTAAAGTGGCGCTTACCGGCCGGAGGACTGAAATAATACATTACGTAGTGAGGTCTAAAGTAAGAAATGCCTCAGATCTCGTGTGATTGTCAACAAAACATGTGATCTGAGGCTTTCTTATTTACTGGTCAAGGTCTGTACACTATCTTTCTGCATTACGTAGTCGGCAAGCGGCGTATTGGTTTAGCGTACTGGCCTGCAATTAGCTGCTTGCCGGCCGGAGGGCAGAAAAGGTACTTACACCTGAATTTCTTCTTCTTTTTTCTAACCTTTTCCCGGCTGCTGCTATGGCTCAGGAAGTATGGGGACGCTTTGGCAACTAATCCCAAAATCTGGCGTAGGCGCTACTTTTACGAAAGCGACTACCATCTGACCATCCAACCAAGGGAAAACTAGGCCTTACTGGGATTAGTCCGGTTTCTTCACAATGTTTTCCTGCACCTAACAGTACGGTAAATATTAAATGATATTTCGTACGTAAGTTCATAAAACTTATTGGGGTTTTGACCCGTGACCAGGATTGCGAGTCGCTCTTACCGCTGGGCCACCGTATTGACCATAGTTCCCTTAACCGTCTGTAATTTTTATGTTACACAGGTCTCAACCAGCTCCTCTGGTACTTCGCCGACCTGGAGAAGAAGAAGTGCTACGTGCTCCCCGGAGGTCTGCCAGACTGGGACAACGCTGGCGACTCTTGCATGAAATGGAGAAGCTTCGGAAAGTAAGGCGGGCTGGTATTCTGTACCATATAATACGTTACACAGGTCTTAAACAGCTACGGGCAAGGGCTGAGTGGTAGGGATGCGGAGCGCGAGTTCTAGGACTGGAGCGAATGGCGACGTCTCACGAAGGCCCTCTGTTCTATTTTGATACCATGGGTGTAACACACAGGGCTTAAACAGGTCCTCTGGTACAGACCCGGAGAAGAAGTGGTACGTGCTCCCCGGAGGTCTGCCGAACTGGGACAACGCTGGCGACTCTTGCATGAAATGGAGAAGCTTCGGAAAGGGTTTGCCCATGGGTTTAAGACACAGGGATTTAAAAGGTCCTCTAGTACACATCCGGAGAATTACTACGTGCGCCCCGGAGGGCGGAGGTTTGCCGGACTGGAACAACGCTGGCGACTTCGGAAAGTAAGGCGGGCTGGCATTCTGTACCTTTTCATTGTACCTTTTTATTGTCCACGTACTTAATTCCTATTGAACTCTACCTTACGATGGTTATATGGGTTATGTTAAGCTTGTTTTTAGTGAAAGGTGCCATTTGGTCGCTTGTTGTTAAGGTTCATTTAAAAAGGAATCTTTATAGCATTATCGCCTAATCGGCAACCGACCAAATGATACCTTTCTACGTGCTTTTACTAAAAATAATTACACTTTAGTGCAAATATTTAGTAACAATTTCACGTTACAGGAGAAAAGGTATTAAATGTAGGATTACAAGGAAAAAACACTATATTATTTTACTATAAGTATTCATCATTTAAAAATACTTACTTAAATATATCTGGTAATACTAAAATACCCTTAGTCAACCTTAATATTCTAAGCTATTTCAAAACTAAGCATTATTATGATTAAGCAAGTTAATTAAGACATCTGAGCAGTTATTATTATTTGCTAAAGTTACGTAAACAAAAAAGTAGCCAACTATTCTTTGCAGTCTATTCAAATATAACTTAATGAGCATTTCCAGGACTTCGCTGTTAAACATTTCTCTCATAGTTTAAAAAAGGAAAGGAAGAGTAAAGGTTTATTCTTTATATTCCATATTGCAACGACCCACGGTCTGTTGATTATTAATTGAAGGTGCTGTTTGTGCTCGCAATAGGTATCTAAGTTTATAGTTTTCGAGTCTGCATAGCGGGTATGTTCGCCGGGGATCCACCGGACAAATCTACCATACATTGATTGGCAGAAAATGTAACTCCCTCCCTTTATCTCCGATGAAGGAAATAATATGATTTTTTACGCACGATACCATACTTAGAAATAAAGTAAAAGTGGAAGATTCACACCTCGGGCGAGACTCAAAATCTATAACTTACATATCCTAAACGCGGTCCACATTCACATATTGCATTCAGTAGTAATGATAGTCCATCGTAGCTCTCAGTGTCATACAGTCCACCTCGTCGATCTTCAAAGTATTCATCTTGATGTTTATATCTTCTTCCAACTGGATCTGCGTTTGCGATAGATACCGCAGAGCGGCCGTGGCGTCCTGCAACATCTTCTGTAACTGCTCAGTGCTGTGGCGTAGCATCTCACATTCATAGCGCAAAGCTTGTCCCGGAGAATCAATCACCAACTCAGCGCCAACTCTCTGAGTTCTTCTCTCAAGCCTTGTATGCGCTAAGCCGATATATCCTTCTTTATCGGATATGGCCTTCCGCAGCAGCTCAATGTTGTTTTGCATGTCATGCGCCTTTTCACTGACTTCACGATGCATATCCTCCAGGTTTCCTTTAGCGTTCTTAGTCGCTTGTATGCGCTCGTTAAACGCTTGGTTGCATTTGCTGTAAGCAGCCCTCAAGTCATCAGTCACCTGGGTCAGTAAATTGTCAATAAGAACGCGTATAGGGCGAGCGGCCGCGACCGCTTTCGCTGCCTGCTGTATGTTTTTAGCGGAATACAATTTGTATTCTTCAGTCGATATGTCAGCTGGGTCCTGATTTGTATAACCTTTGTAAATAAGACTTAAGTCGGTAGGTTTTAGTGTAAGTGATACTTTATCGTAATCGATAGCAGCTTGTTTGTATTGCAAATCACGATCAAGCATGTAGCGCATTGAACGCAGCTGTCTCATTTCTTCATTAAGTTGTTTAAGAGCCTTTTCCAATAAGGATTTGGCGCCAAGAATTACTGTTATCTCTTCTTGTAAAGCAGCTTCAACATTGTCTGCCACTAAATCGATTCCCAGCCGGCCGTCTCTCAGCATAAGACATTTTCGACATATGTTTAAAGCATTTTGTTCTAAAGACGCTAAGAAATCATGCATCCTATTTTTATAAACACTCATAGCTTCCAGCTCGATGCATATTTCTTTCCTCTGAATACATAGTTCCTTTTTATTAAATTCGACATCGTGAATGCGTTCTTCAAGGCGCCTCTCGGAAGTTTCTTTTAGTATTTTGCTTCTGTCTTCGGTTTCTTCTCTCACTCTTTGGCATTCTCCGAGGACTTTATCGGCTAGTTGCTGGTTGTCTGTCGTGATTCTGCTTTTAACTTGGTTATTCAATTGCCAATCGTCAAGGGTGAACTTGGTAGACCGAGGAGGTCGGCACACCACTTCTTGGTCAGATAGCATGGTTGTTGTTACTGGAGCGCCGATGACATGACGAATTCCAAATTTAGCGTCGCCCATAATTATTTATTATAATTTTCGCCAAAAACAAAGCTTAACTAACGAGTTATATTTATTGAGCTTTAATCACACAGGAATTACTTGTGCACGAATGTGTGGTTCGTAAAAGGTAACGCGAACTAAGTTTAGTAATTGACTTAACTGTTTGTTGCCATGGGAACAATCAATCTGTTTCTGTGCGTGCAGCTAAGAAACCCACTTTGCCTTCCCCTCCCTATAGTCTAAGAGCTAGCTACGGAAATAGGTATGCAATTTATGGAGCCACAAAACCCTCTAGTTAGTGCGTCATATTATCATTATTCAGTGGCGCATTTACCAGTAGGCTGAGTAGGCTGAAGCCTAGGGCGGCAGATTTTAGGGGGCGGCAAATTGGGAGAAAAAAAATTTGTTACGTCAATAAAAGCGTTCAAGCCGCTCGAGGCGCTATATAGCGACGGCAGGGTAGAGTTATGTCAGAAACAGCTATGGCTCGCATAAGTCGCATAAACAATTCATGTATTTGCGAAATGGTGCCGCTGCCCCGTTTCCAGCTGTTTACAGCACTATAGCATCGTGCGTTTCGGTTTTGCCGCTCTAGGCCGAGCTGAATTTGGTTTCGCAATTTTTATTTTGACTTTAAATACACCATATGCCGATTTTGCCACCCCCTGTCTTAGCTGAATAACCAGAGTGCCTAGGCTTAGCACTAAAATCTATCTCCCTCTATATAGAACTCAAGAGAAAAAGGCATAGATACACTGTTTCGACTTCGTAGTAGTATATAGGCGCACTGATTTTTGCACTTTCAAAAATCCTTTGACATAACTCATAACTACTGGGCAACCAAGTGAAGCCCGGTAAACACAATCATGGAATCTTGAAAGGCGGCATTTCCCTAAGGATATTGTATAATTTATTGATTTGTTGCCTGTGACTGAGCATAAAAATATAGAAGATTGTATATCAAGGTGGTCCGAATGCAACGAGGACCAATATAGTAGTCAAGGATAAAATGGGTATTTATGCCTGAGGTAAATAGGTACCTACTCTGATTTTTATGATTCCGTACCAAAATATAAAAAAAATCGCAATAAATTATTAAAAAAAAATGGTACATAATCCTTATGGTGTGACTCAGTCTATCGGTCTGCTCTGCCTGTCATATCGTTAAATATTTTGAGAACTACTAAAGTAACCGATTTGAAATTTGGAACAGTTATATACAAGGTTAACCCAAACACATTGAGAGTGGATTTGTCGTTTGTTTTAATTTATTTCCAAGGAAAAATACCCGATAAAAGAGGAGGTAAAAATTAAAAGTTTTGGTACTGAGCTTGATTTGCAAACTCCTTTTTTTTTATTAACGAAAATGTAAGAAAAAATACCATTTCCCCTTTATCTCCGAAGTTGACGAAGAAAAAAATCTGAATTTTTTACACAACATTGTCATAAATATTACAGAAAAAATCCCTGGGCGCTGGTACTGGTAAGCGCCCCGCGCTCCCGGCCACCTGCGGTTTAAATTTATGCTCTAGAGCATAAAAACGATTTTATGTCGCCTAGCCCCGATTTCAAGTAGATATTTTCGCGTAAAAAATTTTGAGAACGAGTGCGCCCAAGCATGGCAAGCATGTGTCATTTTTAACGATTCAAAGTGAAATAAAACCTAATATTATTTTCCTTAGAATCGAAGTGAAAATCAGGAATATATCTCAGGCATAAATTAATCAAAAAAATACCCATTAATCAAAAAACGCTTAAATCTATTTTGTATCGCGCGGTATGCGGGATAAGAAGGATTTCCTCCCACGAACGCTCCAGCTATAAAATGCTATGCGGCTACTGGATGAAGATTTTCAAAAGTGGAGTGTATAGGTTCTTAAGGAATCAGCAATGCGCATGTGAATCTCTGAAGTAACAGACGAGGTAGTGCGTTTGCAGCCGTAGTGGAATAAAATAGATGAGGAAAAATTATTACGCTTCGACTTTCCTCGTAATCTTCCTAGCTACTCGAGATACACTAGCTAGTACAGTTAGTGGATAGGGGCGGCAAAATCTAAGCAGCCTACAGGCGGCAAATTTCTAAATGCGCCACTGTCATTATTGATTAACCCGGGCGCCTGGCAGCTGTTCATGATTAAATTATACGTTTTCCCATCACGGCGTAGGGATGTGACGGGAGCAATGGTCTTCCGGATCTTTGGGAGGCATACGCGGAGCCAAAGCCAACACGCAGAGCCCCTTTCGACAATTTGATTAAATGTAAGGGGTATACCGAGCGGATGTTGCACCTGCCCAAGTCATGAGATGCACGCAGAGGCAGCACCCGCCAATATGGACTATTAAGATTTAATGGAATCTAAAATATATTAGGAAATATATAGGAGGACTATTAGGTGAAAGTGGTGGACTAAATACTGGGTTATGGAGAATAAAATCGGACGTCTGCCTAACAAAATGGTTAGCAATTTTATTTCCGGCAGACGGTGACTCGCCAACATAAGATGGGCCCCCACAAAAAGCGACATCTAAGATGGCAAGGGCAACACCGGTATGAGGGCAGGGGTAGAGAGGTGTCACTGCACTTTATACATATAGCCAAGCCGTTGGACGGCTGGTTAAGGCAAGCCAGAAGCGGAGGACTTGGTCGGACGACGGAATCCGCCAGGAGCGCTCCGGTGTAAGTGGGGTCGCTACTCCCCAACAGCACGCCACAAGCTGCCCTGCGTTGACTGATTGCAACAGTTTAAACATCCCTACGCCTATACACAGGGCCACAATTATATTATTATTATATGACACCAAACTCAGAGCTCTATAAATTGCACACTTTCAATTCATTTTACAACCCTTTGTTACCCGTCTACTCTCAAACCCACCGCTGAACACCTACCAGGCGCCCGGATTATTTAATAATGGAGAGTAATAAAACGTTCGAAAAAATGCTAACCTAACCTACGAAATACTAAACGTGTTGACTGAAATACTAACTTTGCGAATGCTCATTTACTTACAACCAGTATTTGTCACAGAAAAAAAAAACTAGAAGAGTTTCGTGGTGATAAATTGCGTACATATTTCCGTAGCTAGCTCTCCGTCTACTACATAAAACTGGCTTAGTGTACGGTGAAAGGTTCTGTACATAGACCGTAGACGTTGCGATAGAGGTGACAAATGGTCGGTTCACAGAGTTGGCGATGGCAATTTTATAGGATATAAATAAACAAAACACCAAGCTTACAAAAACAACGCTTCTCCATAGGAAGGTCACGTAACAACCTAATTAATTCCTGTATTTCATTTATTAAATTAGGAAACATGCTAACAATAAGACGTTGGTGATATTCGCGTACACTTTCCTATTAAAAATATTTTTTTGTAAAAATAATTTTCAAAAATTATTCTAATGATGTTCACTTAAGCGGTTAATTTACGATTTTAAGCTAATATTGTCATTCACATTATAATTTAAAACGAGGTATTTACCATGTACAGTCAACCAATTGGAACCCTAGGCCACTCTAGAACCATGTCAAAATGACAAGCAGTAAGAGACTTCTTATAATCTGATTTAAAGCGTCACTATGACATAGTCCTACAGTGGCCTAGGGTTCCAATTGGTTGACTGTATATTTGTTTTGTGAGCTCCCGATATTTCGGCATTGTTACAAGCGCCATGTTCATGGTGTAAGTGAAGAAGTTACACCGTGACCATGTGGTATATGTGTTAATTCGCTAGAAACAAAAGGTAAGGTAAGTAAAACCTTGTTCTAGGGAATTTTGAATATTTTTATTTATTTGATTTGTATCATATAAATATAAAACAATAGAAAAGGAATACTTTCCATGTGGATAAGGGTTAATTCAGAAAACTATTCCTTTATAGCCCTTAACTTTTTGGTAGCCCACACAGGTAATGCTGGCTATACCTCTATACATTATGTTCGGGCAATCTGTCTGATGTTCATAGTGGGTATTCCGCCGGACATCCGCCAGATAAATTACCCATACATTGGCAGATCTGCTAGTCTAAGATGGTCGGGTTTTTATCGTTTATCGCCGTGGCTGTCACGTTCTAACAAGTATGTAAGTGCGAAAGTGACGCATAGCGTGATAGGCGATAAAATGGCAACCATGCTAACCCTCCTGGAAGATATAAATAAATAAATAAATTTTCTTTATTGTCTTCTGTTACCGCGATTGTTATTCATTGATATTAAACACTTTAGAACGGATTAATCGCGTTTATTAACACCATGATCCTACGTTTCGAGCCCTTTGCAGCACTCGTTTTCACAGGGTTAAGATGATGACTGAGAGAATGCGAATTCTCCCCGTCAATCCCCGAAAACGAGTGCTGTAAAGGGCTCGAAACGTAGAATCATGGTGTTAGTAAACGCGATTAATCCGTTCTAAAGTGTTTAATTTTAATTTTCTTTATTCAGATAACAAGATCCACAATTTGTTAATAATTATGATCTACTAAAATAAACTATGTTAATATTCGTAACTAGCTAGACAACGTATTCTTAATTAAATGTTGCATTATTGAGCACTGTTTGCTTCTTATTGCAATAGCTTTCAGAAGGCTGTTCGGGCTGTCACGTATTCTGGGTGCGTAGCCAAGATGCCAATCGCTCACGCTCAGTCGCTAACGAAACGCAACTGTCATTGTCACACTAATAAGGAAGAGTGACAGAGAGAGGTAGCTACGATACGTTAGTAGGTAAGCGTGAGTGATTGGCATCTTGGCTACGCACGCTGTTCAGAATCGATGCCATCTTATTCCGTAGCACAGCATATCTGCATCACTGATGCAGATATTCCCGAACGTATATTGCCAGCTTAAGACTGTAACATCGTTTTCTGTGTGTCTCAGGCAATTGTTTTTTTTTCAACCAGTGTTTTCGAGGCCTCCCAGTCCCTCTTCTGGGCGTCCTTCGGCATGGTGGGCCTGGAGAACTTCGAGCTGGCGGGCATAAAGAGCTACACACGTTTCTGGGGCCTGCTGATGTTCGGATCGTACTCGGTCATCAATGTTATCGTGCTGCTAAATCTGCTCATCGCTATGATGTCCAACTCATATGCTATGATTGACGTAAGTTGTTTATTTCAATCTTAAACACTCCAAACAGTAGCTCGAATCAGGTCTATGGAACTCTGCGTGCACTCAAATCGATCGTCTTTTATTTGTATCGGCACCAACACAAGGTTGCCCATACATCCCGTGCCCGCCGATGCGCGCCGTATTATATATATTTCTAACATTAGGCAACCTCAGCTTTGTGTTCGTCGATTGTTTTTACGTAGAGTATTCCAAACGATTTGTACCTATTCGCTTTCTATGCGAAATAAATATCTGAGTTAATCAAATATTTCTTGTCACTTGTTGTCATGGTTACGGCTTCCTGGGTCAATTTTAAAATCATGGTTTATGACATAAAAAATCACATTTTTTTTGTACATAGTTATATCCTTTCCATTTCCCTTTCCATGACGGGCCATCTACCAAGCATGTCAGTAGAACATCATACTACATCGTTTCATCGAACAAACTGTGCTGCTTTTATCTTTTGGCTGACGGGACAAATGACAATATTATAGTCGATTTACCCATCTCAATATTGAATTATCAATATTGATCCTAAAGCGTCCCAAGTGAGAACCAAATTCATTTTAACTTGATTGTCATTTGTCTCGTTTTTGTATCATAAATGCATCATCATGCATTTACCTAAGGTTTAAGACCAAGACTATGGGAGATGAAGGGAAAGTACCTTAAATATCGTAGATAGGATATTTTGCTGAAAGAAGACTTTATGTTATTCTAAAAGGTTAGCCATACTAATACTTTTAAAATACTATACTTCTAATAGGTATACTGATTTTCGGGCGAGAATAAAAAAAAAATCGAAGTCGGGTAGAGAAAGATCATCCATACAGCCTCTATTCACTTGACATTCAAGATGGCCACTATTAGGGCAGTGTCGATCACCTTATTCCTTATCCTTATCTAGACACAGACACGACCTCCGTCAGACCTCAAAGGCCATTTATCAATCTGTGTCAAACAATTAGTTCGCTAGCGGAACTACCCTCTTAAATGTTTCATGAAGGCGCAAACCTGACAACTAAGTTCAAGAATTACTGAATATGAATGGCAACGGACTTCTATAGATATGTCAGTCGCATTATGAAGAATTTTACAAAGAGAATATGGGACTTCCAATTGATATTCAAAATGGCGTCTCTGGAATAGTTTTTTGTTTTTTCCCTGCTAAACGTTCTTCAATGTGTAATATTGATAGGTTATTGTGCAGTGAACTAGCGAAGAAGCGTGCAGCTAATGAAGAATTAATCTTGAAACGCGTCAAATCATTTTTAGTCACTACTTTGCAGTCCCGGGACCTCGGGCGCTAGTGTAATATTTTTAGCTGTATATAACTCAGCGAGGCGAGCCACCGAACAACGTCGCCCAAGTGGCAATACACTTTAAAATACGATACTGATATTTTTATATACTTGACATTTGTAAAACTGTCCAACCCTCGGACAGAAGCCATTACTTAAAAGAAAGAGAAAGAGAATAATAATATGGTCACTTGGATAATAGTGTACACAGCCCCGCTTGTAAATTTCTACAATTCTATGCGCATAACCGACTGCCACCCTACACTATAGTTATACTTCTACTAGCTTTTGCCCGCGGCTTCGCTAGCGTTAGAAAGAGACAAAAAGTAGCCCATGTCACTCACCATCCATTCAACTACCTCCACGCTCGCTCGTCGCTCCGTTTTGCCGTGAAAGACGGACAAAGAGACGCACACACTTTCCCATTTATAATATTAAGTAAATATGGATATTCCAGGTTCATCCCTAAAACACAATAAAGGATGACTCACACCAATCCGATCCGATTCGATCCGATCCAGTTTCTATAGTAAACGTCACGTGACCTCCGAGGGCTCCGAGCTATCACGTGATTCCCGGATTGGATTGGATCGGATTACTTCTAAAATTCTATTTATCTCATCTAACCACCTGCCAAAATTCACGACGATCCGATCAACGCCGCTCTAGTTATATTAGAACTACTTAATAAAAAGAATGCATAAATATACTTAGGAAAAAAAAACATGTCGCATTCTTTAAGAAACTTTCCGTAACGGTTTATGTGAAAAGTTGTACCTAAATGTTACAAGAACCACTGACTTTGTACGAAAATTATAACTCAAGAGAATTAATTGTTTACTTAAACAATAGCTTGGCTTGTCATCACGAGATTTAGTTGGTTGGTAACAAATTAATATTGTCATCAGGGGTGGGCGGTTAAGATTTATTAACAACGGGTTCTTTAGAAAATAACTGGAAAGTTCACGAAAAGTCTATATTTTATGCTGTAAAGAAGTTTAAAATTAAGATACAAGAGGCGAAAATTAAATAACGATTAACTCGCACAAAACTAAGCCAACCGCTGTCTCGTTCTAGAGCTGGGTCCACACTTGTATACTTTTTCCGTATCGTATCGACTCTTCGACATTCGTACGTAATTCGTATAGCTATGTCAACTTCGACATTCGTACAGTTCGTACGGCTGTCAAAAATAAAATGTACCATCTTCGATAAATCTATTTTATTTAAGGCAAAAAACAAAGATTAAGAAAGAAAAGGAAAAACAATAATTTTGTATCAGAAATTAAAAAAATAAAATTAACGAATTTAATAAAACTATGCCATTATGTTTCCTTAATTATACCAAGCCCATGACGAACTTACAGTAAATGCTCAAGAACACCCTGTAGATGGGTGGATTTTTAAAATGTGATTTTTGCATCATTTTCCTGGGCTATTTTTTTTTTTAGATTTTGAGCAAAATGACATTGGATTATGAAACTCTATTAAAAATGAAGTAAAATGGTACATTAGGCACCTCTTTGATCTTAATAGTTTTGAAGTAATGAGCGATTGAAATAACTTGATCCAGGAAATGACGCCCATGCCAGGAAATGACGTATACTGTATAAGAAACAGTGGCATTCTGATGAAATAAAATTCTGGTTGCTTCACAAATATGTGACTGAGTTTAGTAAAAAGTCCCACTTTGTCGATTCTACATATTTACGGAGTTACTGGCAGTTTAGTGAAATATGGCAAAACCTACCGAAAATCGGCCTTCAATAAAAACTGACGAAACATACTGTAATTAACCTTTTTAAGCCCCCAAGTTTAATGCCCAGCAACTCACTTTGTCGAATACCTAAAAAAAAAGTCGATATCATATTTGTGACTGTTTTTAAAAAAAATATCTACCTTATCGATGTGGAGTTATGAGTAGTGAGGTGTGATGTCTCTAGGTGCTATAGTTTTTTTTTTATTTCAAATTTACAAAAGCGAAAAAGCGATAGGTAACTGAGAAAACGATGGCTGGATCTGAAAAATGCCTACTTTTGGAAAATAACTGATAATATTTTAGTTTTGCATAAATTTGATTCAGCGCTCATATAATTATCAGCATGCAGGGCACGAGTCACCCAATGAAACTTATTTCAATTTGATACGACATAGTCCACGATCTCTTCCCAAATCTCCCTAGCCATGGTTTAAGTCTCATTTATGAAGTACGATATTGAACGAATGTTTAACACTCTTTTCACCCCCTTTGCACACCGTTTTCGAAAACGATAAAAACACTTATTTTTGTATTTTGACTAAAAACCTTTTCGCATAAATTAATGTCTCTAGCTAAAAAAAACATTCTTCCGCCATAAAAACTTTCAACACCCTGTTCACTTTTTAGGGGTGAAACTTTCCAAAACACTTACAACACTTATTATTGTCTTTTGAAAAGAGACCTTTCAACCAAAATTAAAGTCTCTAGCAAAAACAGAAAACCTTACTTAAACAAAAATACAAAAAATCAACATCCTTTTCACCACTTTAGGGGTGGAATTTTCTAAATCGTTGAAATCACTTTAATTAAATTCGGATTTATTAGTGTAAGGATTTTTTTCATAAAGTTTGAAGTCCATAACATAAACGGAAAACCTTCCGCATTACAAACTTTTAAGACATATTTCACCCCTTTTGGGGTTGATTTTTCCAAAACGCAAAAATTACTTTTTTTGTATATTAATAACAAACCTTTGTTCTAAGTTTTAAGTTTTTATCTAAAAAAAAACTTTCTCCCATACAAACTTTCAACCCCATTTTTACCCCCTTAGGAGATGAAATTTTCAAAATCCCTTCTTATTCCTTATCTTCGCTAAACACTTAACGTACTGTGAAAAATTCAGGGTCTTACGTTTAGTAGTTAATCAGTCAATCAGGAGTTTTCCGTTTACATGTATAGAAGATTTTGATATCATCAGACGAAAGACGTCATTTTCTGGTAGATTCGTCATTTTCCTGGGTCGGATACCAGGAAATGACGCCAGGAAATGACGTACAATTAATATATTTTACGATAACTACAAAATTGTAAACAAAATGAATACGTGATCTAAACATATATAAATACAACCAAACAAGCTATTCGACATTAAAAAATAATAAGATTTTAATTAATTTTAAATGCTTAATTAACTTTCCAAACATATGACGTTATGGGAGGACGAAAACGGATCGTGTAAAAGACTTACCTCGCAAGTCGCTTAACATTCGCCAATTACACGTCCAATCGCTATGATACCTACGAGCAACTATCTTACTTTATCCTAGTATCGCAAACATGGCCTCAGTACCTTCGATTAATCACTTATTAGCAGGTGTTTGCGTGAAGTCGTTTTCTGGCTAAACGTGTGACACATATATCATGGCCGCCTGGCTTTCAAATAATATGTTTTTGACAGCATATTGTATATAATATAATGCGCAATTAATCTAGCTTTCTAATGATGTCAAAAGTTTGAATGTAGGGTGTACAGATGTGAGGCAAAGCTACATTGTTCGAAGAAATCCGCAAGTGTGACACACCTCACAGACTTAGTGCGCCTAGTAATGAGAATTTTTGATATTTTTTATTAAGGTTCTGTTTATAATAACAATAAAGATTATATTGTGCCTCGTTATGTTTTCTTGTGTTAAACACATAGAAAATAAATTTGAAGTAATTTTGTAATAAATTTAGCGGTAACAGGCGTGTGACACCTAAAAATCGCTCTTTGAAAATCCACCCAGATAGAGGTATACTGGTACCGGCGGGTGCGGAATGTATGGGTAGCCCGTGGGTCAGAACCCAAGACAAAAGACGATCAATTCGATTTCGCGCGGAGTTCTATAGGCCTGGCGAAACTTTGATAGCGCGAAGTAGAAACACCACGAACAGACAGCGCCATCTCTCGCATACTCCAGACACTAAAAAACCAATTGTTCACAGGAACACTCTGACACGGAGTGGAAGTTTGCCCGAACTCGCCTCTGGATGAGTTACTTCGAGCAAAGTGCGACATTGCCTCCCCCATTCAATATCTTTCCGACTCCGAAGCTGCTGCTTAAGATGTTGGGTCTGAGGAAGAAGGATCAAGTGGCGCAGGAGAAGGAAACGGTGGGTATAGGTAGATATTTAAGCTAGGGCTGCGATCCGACGGAGTTTCCTTGGATTTGTCTTAGTTTCGAGCCCGTCTGGTGACCTTCCGGGCCGAATTGTTAGAACCATCCGGGATAAGCCCGGTCATTTTTGGATTTAAGTCAATCCTTAGCATAATAAATTATACCTATTTCTAAATTTAAGATTATTTTCTTTAGTGTCGGGATTTTTAATTTTGCCTGGTTTTGGCAATGTCCTAGATGGCAGCCCTAATTTAAGCTAACACAGCGGAATAGTGATGATGGAATAGTGCTCACTGTTGTTGGTACGAGTAGATTATCGTTCTAAAAGGTAGGTTAAGAGTCCGGTATATTTTTTTACGATTTTGCTCAACTTTTTGATACTATACATATACTATGTTGGAGCAACTAACAATAATCCTGTTAGTTATTTAACATGTTACAGAAGATGATTTCAATTTGAATGGAATGTATGACGTACTTTTTTGTTTTGTTTGAATTCAAATAAACGTGGGTGTAATGAACACAGGCTTAACGATTTTTTAAAAGGTAATAAATCGATAAAGTTTCCCAGGGTGCTGAAACGGCTGAAAACCTTTATAAGTATGTATATTAATTACCAGAGGCCTGATAACTTCTACAATTTGCAGGATTCTGTCACTACAGTGTGTTAATCTAAAAGGGGACATGGAAGTCATTAGTGTTATCATTAATTATTTGAGAGGTGTTTTTAAGTTACACTTAGTTATAACCACATAAGTATAAAGTTACTAAACCGCCAATCGTGTAAAATTTTGAAAACAAACCTCCGACGTTTCATGGGCGACATTGGCCCTGTGGTCCCGGAGAAAGACTGGTTTTTTCATACAATATACATATTAGCACTGTTGCTTTTTTTTAATTTCTATAGTGGGCATACGACCTGTTCCACATTTTGCCACCTTTCTTTTTTCGCTATTTTAGCTGTCGTAGAAAAACTAGCGTATGCAACAGCTCATAATAGGTTCTTAAAACTCTCGGGTTTATATTACTAAACTCGACTTCGTCTAGTTTTGTAACGGCGACCCTCAACTTTTTAGAACCCTTATTAATTATTTTATTATTAAAATAAATAATAGAATAAATAATAACCCTTATTATATTATTATGACTGTTGCATAAACTACTATTAAATGTCTCTGGCTGATCCTTTATATCCTTTATATTTAATAAATAAACTTAACACTAAATTAATGATGTGACTATATCTTAATTTAGACTCGTCAAGTCGTCACACTTACATATCTCCGATTTTCATAAGTCACAAAGGTAAGCTGGTGGGCAATTTTTATTTGCAACTGTTCAAATTCACGTATTTTTATCACAAAGTGTCACATGTGATGCCCGAGCCGCGAAGGTGACAACAACACTCTGTCTGTCCGATGATGACTGCCTGATTCATTCGAAACATGTCACGCCTATTGTGGTTAAAATACGTGAAATTGAACCGTTGCAATTGAATGTCGTTAGTTTAAATTATATATTTTGTTTGTATGATTTAATTGAAGTTTTATTATACCTTAGTTTTATAAAGTATTATTTTTATTTTAGATGTCTTTGTCTGTTCCTATGGCCCTCACATTCATAAATTGCCCATGCACTTTTGAACGCTATTGCGTCTACTTGGTTTTCTTATTTTACGAGATAAATCAATTATATACGAGAAAATCAAGTGTATATTATATTTACTAGATAAATTACTAAATTGTTGAAGTGGAATTAATCAAAGTTGTTAGGAAGTGTGTTCTAAAAATACAATATTGCCGTACCTAATCAAGTAAAAAACATGAACTTTGAAGGCGAAGGCTTACGTCACGTGTTATTTCATCCTTGTAATTACATCAGAGAGTAATTTACGCTCGAAGCTGAAAGGAGGTTAACCGTTTATGACAACTAAGCCTGTTCTACGGAAAACAATTGAATTATTAAATGTTCTGTCTATTTAGTAGTCTGTCCTCGTATTCTACATTTTGACCTGCAACAATAGTCTAAGGGGAAATAAGTTTGCCGTTTATAGAGTCACGAAACCGCTCTAGTGTACCATACTATCATTATTAATTAATCCAGGTGCCTGGCAGCTGTTAAGAGGTGGGTGGGATAGTTGCTCTTTGTCGTGGCCTGGCCGTGATTGGCACACACGATATCTAAGTTCTACTCTAATGAAAACGTGGGTATAGGCCTGGGCCTAGGGCTTATTCAAATAACGGGGAGGTCTTCAAATTCAACATGCAAGATTTGACCCAACTATAGTAGATTATGTACCGAGGCCTGTAAAGTAAGAAATGTCTCAGATCTCGTGTAAGTGTCGTCCGAAGCGAAGCTGAGGTCGACAAACATGTGATCTGAGGTCTTCTTATTTACTGGCTAAGGTCTGTACACAATTTTTCTGCTCGACGCAATCGGCAAGCGGCGAATTTGCTTAGTGTAGCGGCCTGCAATTTGCTGCTTGCCGGCCGGAGGGCAGAAAACAAATATACTTATTGCAAGATAAATAAAACTTGTAAATTGGTCAAATTCTGTAGCTATCAATTCTGCCATATTGTGTATTCGGTATCCTGGGGATAGTTAAGTGTCTTAGTTATTATTACTTTGAATTTACCCACAACCTTTTGGTTAAATTTTGTCATTTATTAAACCAGGCTGTCTCCAAGATTAAAATTAAGAACTTCACGCAGCACGAGCTTTTTAATATGCCGACAATCTACAATGAACAGCGAGAGATGTACCTACTGTACGAAGTGTAGGTACAAGGGGATTCATTATTTTTTAATTATAACGTGATTTAGTGTTTGGGAAAATGAAACGTACAAATGAAGCGAACAGAGTGTTTGGCAGAATAATTGTTAAATTATAAAAAAGCCGGTCAAACCGCACAAAGCATGCTCCTCCCCGTTTATGACCTTAGGTACTTAAAATACTGGTGGCACGGAACTCTCAGTGTGCGGCAATTATACGGTTTTCGGATTTTTCCTGCACTTTTACTACAAGCTCTTGCTTTTTGCCAAATTTCAGATTCTATGTCAACGGGAATTATAAATTTTGATTCCCATTGCAAATGTACGGGAAATGCGACGTAAACCGAAACGAATTTTTTTTTGGTTTCACAGCTTCAAGGGACCGCAGATTTGTATATGTTGTATTAATTTCAACTAGCTATCTCAACCCGTTCCGGAGATAAAGGGACAGACAGACGGACGGACGGACAACAAAGTGAATATAAGGGTACCGTTTTTCCTTT
This sequence comes from Lathronympha strigana, assembly GCA_949128165.1. Classification (NCBI taxonomy): domain Eukaryota; kingdom Metazoa; phylum Arthropoda; class Insecta; order Lepidoptera; family Tortricidae; genus Lathronympha; species Lathronympha strigana. The sequence continues at coordinate 2,380,919 of OX421917.1, forward strand.
TGAGGTATGGATCCCTAAAAAATACTTATATCGGGTTACTCACGTCATTAAACCCGAAAATAGCTCGACATGTTTCGGAACAGTCCGTGACCCTTATTCATGAGTCCGGCCGCGGCGGCTGCTGTACGCACACCCCAATACTGATTGGAAAAAATATCTTACAAAGGTATTGGTTCTCCGCCTACTTAGAAACAGTGCGAAACGTATGAATTGAATTGAACCTCATATGGTTGACTATTATTGTGTCAAATTTAAGATTAATAGATATTTTCATATGATACTTTATATCAATTTATTTTAAAAATATTACAAATGAATGTCAGGATATAACTTAACTAATATACTAATTACAAATGAATACTAACTAAGCTTAAAAATAAAACTAAAAATAACACACAAGCTAACAACTATCACTATATTTTCATATTGTATTTAGGACAAAGAGGAGAAGGAGCACGACGTCCGCTACACCGCCGTGATGCGGGCTCTTGTATGGCGCTACGTGTCCGCCATGCATCGCAAGATGGACGACGAGCCCGTCACAGAAGACGACGTCAATGAGCTGAAGGTTTGAATACTTAGTAGCACAAACTATAGAGATAGCCATCAACACCGCATTAATGTGAATTGTATTTCCACTACTCTTACTCGGAAAGTTGTGGTTAGGCAAGATAAAATCGCTTTTGATGCTCTAGGGCATAAAGTAACATCGCAGGCCGCCGGAGCTCGCCTCGTCGCTGCGGCCTCCTGCGAGTGGCGAGCGGCGGGGAAAACCCAAGTGCGCGAGCATGGATTTATAAATTTTCAATGATTTAAAGTGAAATAAAACCCCAAATATTTTCCTTACAATCGAAGTGAAAAGCAGAGTGTATACCTCAGGCATAAATACCCATTTTATCCTTGACTACTATATTGGTCCTCGTTGCACTCAGACGAATAAATAGCCTCGTCTTAAATCGGTTAGTTTATGCCCTTGATATAATCTACTATTAATTTCCTTTTAAGGGTGATGTGTCAGCCCTGCGGTATGAACTGCTCGAGGTGTTTGAGAAGAACGGCATGGATGTGTCCTTCACCGACAGGAAAGAGAAAGGTGAGTAACAACACCCTTGACCCTTAAACTTTCGCGGTTTGTACACATTATTATAAACAGAACGGGTCTACGAGTATCACGAATAATATAGTTAATTTACCATAATAAACTTCTAATATATAAAATTCTGGATTAGTTCTATTGTGAGGTCAGGGACACCGACACAGCGTCCGCGTGGATACCGGTTAAGGCATACGAAGGTTAGCGTTGAAGATGAAATAAACTCCAAATAATGTTGGGCACAAGTATCGACGTTTATTATCATAATAAATACGACATTTGCACTTAAGATGAGTTAATAACACTTAGATATAGAAATGGAGTTTATGGAGTACACAGAACCACGTCTTGACACGGGAGATGACATTTGAGAAGAGAGAGTGCAAAAATGCATAGATAATTTATATCATGCATGGTTGACATCTGTCACTGTCACAGTATAGCGTTTTGTTATATACTTAAATATTCAATACTTCCCCTTAAGTATATAACACAACAGTTCTAGATAGAGTTACATAGAAACAAACTTAAAACTATACATGCTCTACCTTCTGACATGGAGTTCGTACATGAATTCAGTATGTTTACATTTACTCAGTGGCTTAGTTAGTACATCTGCAAACATACTTTCAGTATTTAAATATTTTATAGTAATAATATTTGACTCTACAAGGTTTTTAATAAAATGATACCTAATATCTATGTGTTTAGTGCGTTTATGACAATATTCCTTACTTGATAATAATCTATGCGCACTTTGATTGTCATTGTACACCAAAATAGAATGTAGCTTTAGATCCGCAAATATTTCAGATAAAAAGTTCCTTATAAAACACAGATCTTTAGATACATCACATATAGCCAGATATTCACTTTCACAACTCGATAAAGCTATACTCTTTTGTTTCCTAGATTCCCAATTAACAATGTTACTGCCTAACTTGATAGCAAAGCCAGTGTATGACCTGCGGTCATTATGATCATTGGCAAAATCGGCATCGGCATAAGCACTTAAATCCAATTGGCTACTTTTTACGAATAGTAAACAATAATCAATTGTCCCCGCTAGATACCTTAAAATTCTCTTAGCAGCTAACCAATGACTGGAACCAAAACAGTTGTTATATTGGCTTAACTGACTACATGCATAGGCAATATCAGGTCTAGTGCAGACAGAAAGGTACATTAGACATCCTAATAATTGTCTATAATTATAAGTTTCATCATTCAAGGGTTCAGCAGAATTACATAACTTTAACCCAGTTTGCATAGGAGTTGCAACCGGTTTGCAATCTGACATACCAAACCTTTGAAGTACCTTTTTAATATAAGTAGACTGATCCAACTTAAGTATGCCTTTCTGTCTGTCTCGAGTTACTCTAATACCTAAATAGTTATGTATAGGGCCCAAATTTTTAATGCTGAATTCATGCTCTAATAAATTTAATACAGATTCAATTTTTGAGCTATCCTTTCTATACATAATGTAAAAGTCATCTACATAAAGAGAAATGACTAAGAACTCCTTGCCAGACTTAAAATAATAAACACACGGCTCACATTTGCTTTGTTTAAATTCATTTTTGGTTAATAAATCGTGAACTTTACAATACCACATTCTACTAGCTTGTTTAAGCCCGTAGATGCTCCTTTGTAATAGGCAAACTTTATCTTTATTTTGTTCATCATGAAATCCTTCCGGTTGCTCCATATATATAATTTGGTCAAGTTCACCATTTAAGAAAGCCGTGTTTACATCTATATGATCTATGTTGAGATCATACTCGTTAGCTAATGAAAACAAGAGACGCATAGTCGAGTGACGTACAACTGGGGAGAAAGTATCAGTGTAGTCAACACCATACTTTTGTGTGAACCCTCTTGCTACTAAGCGAGCTTTATATTTTTGAAAATTGCCTGAAGAGTCACATTTAACCCTGTATACCCACTTACATTTGATGACGTTTGTGTTCTTTGGTCGTTGAACAAGTTTCCATACATTGTTATCAATTAAAGACTTATACTCACTTTTCATTGAGTTTAACCACTCCTCACTATGACGGCTGGCCATCGCCTCATCGTAAGACTGTGGTTCATCAATGAGTTCATTTTGAGTGAGCATAGACAAATCGTAGTCGTCATACCGTTTTGGAGGAATTGCCCTAGTACTACGTACGGGCCTAGATACCGAAGCTAACCCGTCGCCTCGAGATGACGCCGCGCGAGGTGACGTCACAGGCTCAGCGCCCGCTGCACCCGCCGACGAGTCATCGGAGTACTCCTGGTCACTGCCGGTGTTCCCTCCATCTGTCAAAACAGAACTGTTAATTGTATCGCTCAAAATATGACTATTGCGATCTTCCCTATTGTTTTCATCATCATCATTATCACAGTTATTTAATTCAAGATTAAATTCGTTAATCTCAGTGATTTCATTTGAAGAATTATTCTTACTAAAATTATCTATTCCATCATTCATATTATTATTATTCAATTCATTATTGTTAAAATAAATAATATCATTACTATCACAGTTATCAGGTACATTGTGATTTGAATGAGGAGTGAAAAACTTATTCTCCATAAATTTGACATCACGAGATAAAATTACTTTCTTAGGATCTGAGGGGTCTGCCAGTCTATAACCTTTAGTGGTCTCTGAGTATCCCACAAAAATGTATTCCTTACACCTAGGATCGAGCTTTTTACGCTTTACACTAGGAACCAGAGCATAAGCCTTGCAACCAAAAACCCTGAGGTGACTAAGGTCCAGTTTGGACCCGGTCCAAACCTCCTCCGGTATTTTACCATTCAATGCACTAGTAGGGGATCTATTTTTTAAATAATTTGCTACCATTAGCGCTTCTCCCCAAAAACATTGATCAAGACCTGCCTGTCGCAACATACACCTAACTTTGTCAAAGAGTGTCCTGTTGAGACGTTCCGAGACGGCGTTTTGCGGACTACAGTAAGGAACAGTTAACTGGTGAGCAATACCCTCCTTTTTTAAAAAGCTAGAAAGTCTATTATTTACATACTCTTTCCCATTGTCAGAACGGATACAAAGAATTTTAAAACCAGTCTGCCTTTCAACAAAATTTTTAAATTCAATAAAGCGGTCACATACCTCTGATTTATGCTTCATCAGATAGCAGAAGGATCTTCGTGAGTAGTCATCTGTGAAGGTGACAACAAAGTTTGCACCACCCAAGCTGCTCACAGGCAAGGTCGGAGTGTACAAGCTCCAGGGGCCTGGTTGCACGTGTTCCACCGCCTTTGGGATATGGAATGGAAGCCATCTTCCCCTCAAGGCATGGTACGCACTCTTTTAGAGTTTCGCCATCCTGAAACATACAACCACCACATGCTATTCTATCCCTAAGGGTGTACATACCTCCTGAGCCAAGGTGACCCAAGCGTTGATGCCAAAGCTGTATAGCTGGCACCTGAGCAACGACTGCGGCACTCGATGACTCCTGCCTATCATGTAGGAACAAAGAGTGCTCCTGTTTGTGCATTCCTTTAAAACAAAGCCCTTCTATCTTATACATTCCATTGACCTCTTTGGCAGAACAAACTATTTTATTATCTTTATCAATGATAAAACAACCTCCCGAATCGAACATCACTCTCATATTATACTCTTTAACTAGTTTACTAACCGATATAAGGTTACAAGACATAAAGGGCACATAAAGTACATTATTCAAAGTAAGTACCTGATCTAAAGTCTCTATGTTGACATCACCAATCCCCTCACATTTCACTTGATTACTATTTGCAACAGTCACTGAGGAGTTCGCCTTTTTAATTGAACTGAAGCTATTATTGTTGTTGAAGATGTGGGATGTCGAGCCCGAGTCTATATAAATATCTTGATGAGACACCAGGAACGCGGCTGACATGCACTGGTTGACACCATCTTCTTTTGTCTTCTTGTCTCGTTTAAGTTTAAAGCACTTAGATTTCACATGACCTTCCTTGTTACAGTAGCTACATGTGAACCGCTTCTTTGCTTTTGAGAACTGGCCTTTCGAGACAAAAGCAGTGTCAGGTTGGCACATCGCTAGCTTCCGGGACTCCTCCTGCATGAGCCTTGCTCTAACAAATTCACTAGTCACAGTAGATGTTAGGCAAGCAGTCGACATGTTTGAGACAAGTGAGTCAAACTCCTGTGGTAATCCGCTTAACAGTAATTCAGCGATCTCACTATCCTCAATTGTTTTTCCTATGTCGGCCAACTGCTGTACCAGCCTCATAACATGGTCTATGTCTATGTAGGTACTCATGCTGTTGTGATCCGTATAACTTGCCTTGTGCAGCTCACGCAGTAAAATTATCCTTCTATATAAACCTTTGTCTTCAAATACGTCCTGCAGCCTCTCCCAGGCGGTCCGTGCGCTTGTGCACGTAATCACATATTGGTATAGAGATGGGCGCAGACTAAGTGCAATTCGCGCCAGCGCACGCTGATCGCGCGCAGCGTCCGAACACGCACCGGTCACGCATTCCCAAAGTCCTTCTAGAACCAGTATCATCCTTATACTGAATTTCCAACTATAGAAGTTGGATGCGCCTTCTAATTTTTCTATATTGTTGTTGGAGAGATACGATGCAGACGTGCCGCCACTGATAGCAGGAATAGCGGGCGGCGCCATGTTGGCCGCGCCGGCTTCATTTCCTGATTGAGATGCGTTTCCACCATCGACGGGATTGTTTTGAGCCATTTGAAGATTTGAAGAGTGATGTACGTACGTCGTGAGTCTCCTCTTCGATGCAACCCGTAATCCTGGGCCAATTAACCTATTGTGAGGTCAGGGACACCGACACAGCGTCCGCGTGGATACCGGTTAAGGCATACGAAGGTTAGCGTTGAAGATGAAATAAACTCCAAATAATGTTGGGCACAAGTATCGACGTTTATTATCATAATAAATACGACATTTGCACTTAAGATGAGTTAATAACACTTAGATATAGAAATGGAGTTTATGGAGTACACAGAACCACGTCTTGACACGGGAGATGACATTTGAGAAGAGAGAGTGCAAAAATGCATAGATAATTTATATCATGCATGGTTGACATCTGTCACTGTCACAGTATAGCGTTTTGTTATATACTTAAATATTCAATAAGTTCCAGAAGACACAATGAAACTGTTTCTTTCATTTAGTTACACGCCTTAGGGAGACGCGTAGCGACATTTACCGAAAGTGTTAAACACTTGTACGGCCTCGAGGTTCTAAGACATTGTAGAAATCATCGATAACAATGCACCCCAACAATAAGTACTTCTTAGATCTTGCCACGACAACCCCTGATTTCGATTATCCGAACTGGCCTCCGTCCTAATTGGTTCGGACAATCGAGGTTCTACTGTAAAGTGAGTGTACATACATGACAAAGTAATGAAAGGGGTGGTTAATATGGAACAAAAAAGGTGTGGCACAGAGGAAGTTATCATCGTTTCTCATAATGGATGACTCACACTAGGAAGGGGCGGGATAGCGTTCTATCCCGCTCGGGACGCTCTGTCAATTTCTATAGAAAGAAACACGTGATAGCTCGGAGCCCCCCCCCCTCAGATGTCACGTGACGTTTTGAATAGAAACTGACAGATCGTCCCATCCCGTCTCGTCCCAGCTTAAGCTTAGACAGATTAAGGAAATCCCAATCTAAATTTGTCATTTTCTTAATTACCTGAAGTAAGTTCTTACTTAATTTTATTTAGTTTTTTAGTCATCAGATCTGTCATCTTCTTTTTCTTATCCAGCGGTACTCGGTAAACGCATGAAGGTCTGGGAGCGTCGTCTGATGAAGGACTTCCAAGTGGCGCCCGTAAATCTAGAAGAAGAAGGAGAGAAACCACCAGAAGATGGCCTGTCCAGGTTTAGGAGACTGGCCAAGCTCGCCGTGGCGTCAACCAGCACTTCCAAGTGGGACCAGACGTTGATCCAGACTGGCATATCGTAAGTAATTTGTTTTTCAGTCCTCCGGCCGGTAAGCGCCACTTTACGCAAAACTAAATTGCCGCCTGCCGGCTCCGTCGGGCTGAAAAATAGTATACAAACCTCGGCCGGTAAACACATGGAATCACATGGACAATTACATGGAATCCGAGCCATTTCCCACTTAAACGGCCTTGGTATGTAATGTACTATTATAAATCTATTTGTATATTTTTAGAGCTCTTGTACAGACGCAGATCTTTCAACCGCTTTTAGAAGAGGAGGTTCTCAATCCGACTGTATACTGTGTATTTATTATGCGATTAATCCGTCATTTTAAAGATTCTTTGTTCGAATTTTGCCTACCTTTTTTACAGTTAAAACTACAGTTATTTTTAAGCTATTGCATAGCTTCTATCGCGGGCCTTGAGCGCGGGGACCGAATCCAGAAATTCCGTAACGAAAAAAAACCTGACGCTCCCCACTCCGACGGACCGAAACCGACTTTATTCACTTTGTTACAAAGTTCTTTATCGGGGAAAGGATATATCTCCATACGAATGTCGCTAAGTGTCATATTCTATACAAAATATTGAGGACAGTAGCCCTTATTACCAGAGATACGGCGATGTCAAATGTCAAAATAAACACTATTATTTTTTCCCGCCAGAATCAAATATGTTAAATCGATTTTGTAATCGATGCATAATATACTGGCTGGATCGAATTAAAGGCAAAAGGCGCCTAATTTTTTATTTAGACTGCGAATCGTTTTGTTTTTTTAATCGATACCTTAGTGCAAATGCAAAGTCGTACTAAGTGCCATTTTAAATTTGTGAATTTAGCACGTTAGTGCACAACGGAATAAAGTGGAAATTTCATTGGCATAAGAAATATTAGTACCTACAAAGAAGTAGAGTATCGAAATATGCCTTTGTCTTGTTTATCAAATATTTTCTATTGGTATATTAGATTTGTTCCTTATTGTGATAATCACAAAGGTGATATTGCTGCGTGCTGTAAATATTTTGTTTGTGGTGTTCGAAGACGATGAATACCGTATGTTTTTCGCCTATAAAAAAGCTCTCTTTCACTGCAGACGAAAATGTACCCAAATTTATTTTAAGTTTTTTTTGTTCAGTAGTGTCATAAACAAACAGAAATTAAACTTAAGTAGGTACATATTTGTCACTACTGACGAAAGTGCACAAAAAATACAAAACTGTGTTTTTAGGAAATGAGTTGAAAAGTGACCAATGTGCCGGGATCCATTAAATCTATGTAAATATGATATGTTTAATGCTGTGATAAATTTGATAATAAATAAAATCACTAATAATGGTAACTTTGTAGCAGCCCGCTGTCTCCACAACCAAAGGCATGAACATGTATTGTATCCATGTCCTATAGACCTAAGTTGCTTATCCACGAATGTCATCTGATAATGATAATGCTATAAGTTCATGAAAAGACAAGTTGCATGGATAGTGCGACGGTGATTGCTGTCAAATGTGAGTAACTGTATAGAATTATCAGAAATTGTCATACAAATGTGACAAACTGTTGTCTTATTACGTTACGCTATCCGTTTGGGATCTTATCCCAGAAGGGAGCGCACACTTTTGCCGCTTCGCCACCGCTAGAGTTTCGGCAGAGGGCTCCTGCTACGTGGGAAGTGCGAGTAATATGGGTGGTCGAAATTGTGCTAACGCATGTAACATCCCACACTGAACACCGCCCCGTTTTCCACAGCACCAGGGTCACGCCATCTTGCTATCAGTGCGGCTAAACCCAGTGGCTCCAGAACGGAATGAACACCCGCTGACTGAAGAGACCTCAGGACAATATCATTGAGGTCTTAGTGACGCGGAATCCAACCACTACAAATACGGCAACTCAATGTATATATGGCTGTCAACACCCACCATGCATTGTACAAGCGGATGACATACATACCTCATAGCGGGCCCAGGGGAGTACAATGGCCAAACGCAACGATTTTGCCTTTGCGCAAAGAACAATGTCACAAAGCCAGTACGGTTTTTATATTAAATATTGGACAAGGATAGTTTATAAATAAACTCAGATTTTTTTGTACGATTACTTTTCTAAAACGGCTTATTACTGAATATGCACAACTTGATGGATTAGGATGGCACTTATTACAGTTCTATCTATATGGCACTAATGGAACTAGGTATCGCCTATATCCCCGTTAAATTGATTTGATTAAAATTATTTTAACTTTGCGCAAAAACATTCTTAGATCATGGCATGCCATTAGTCTCATTAGATACATTTTACTTAATAATGGCATCTATTTTATTTTTGTTGTCTAGCAAACTGATCTTGCGTAGCGATGTTGTCACAAAACCAGCACGGTTTCTTCAATTACATTTTGGACAAATTTCCATGCGATGCTAATATTGTAAATTTGATGAACTATTATCTGTTACCAATTCACACTAAATTAAAAACGCTGAACGGATTAAGGTGAAATTTGGCATGGGGATGTTTTGACTCCTAGGAAAGGACAGAATAGTTTTTGTTATGAAAATCATCCTATATAGAGGTGCAAAGGGGAAGGAAGCAAGTGAAATAGTCAAATCTATAATTGCATGGGCAGTTTATGAATGAATTCATTCATAAATTGCCCATGCACTTTTGAACGCCTGTGTAAATGCGAATAAAGGCCTCTGCCGATCCTATCATAAGATCGTCCTTGGTTGAGATGAGACATAATATTACCTACCTAATGAAAGTTTATAATTATTATATGCGTGACGTAATTATTTTGGTATCCTCGCAATGTTTTTCTTCACTGGGAAGTTAGTTGTAATCAGGTACCGACTGACATTCTGTGGGTTAAATTCAGTGAGCTTAAGGCAGTGTTGTAAACCGTGATCAAAAACACTCGGCCTTGATTACTTATTTCATTGAAAGATAATTTATGTCAACTTGGACGTACTTTTTAGCATATCTACAGCGTATCCAGCCACTGAAAGATTAATATGTGGTCAAAGATACATACAGCTGTCACAAAAATGCTGGTGATTCGATTAAATGTGTAATCACTAATCAGTATCGAATTGTGGTTAGGAGAATAAATAAACAAAAAATGTTTGACAAAAAAAACATTTAGTCCTATTTTTTCCAAATCAGATTACAATATTGATCACCAGCATTTTTGGTATATCCTGAATTATTAACGAGAACAAAGAATAACAGGTTACTGTAGTTGCAAGCTAGTTGTTTGTTTTATACGGCCCCGGAATCTATGGTAATATACTTATGGTAATAAAAATACACTACCAAACATTATAATACTGCGCAGACGAAGTCGCGCTAGTAATTGCATAAGTTGATACAAAATGATATGCAATAGCTTTACCGCGGCAGTCCCCGAGTGCCACACGTATTTTTTTTTTCTTCATAAAATTACATTTCAAAGCTGCCAGTGGTCGCTAAGGCGGTCTTTAAATTAAACGGTGACCACGTATCGAAAAATTACATATGTGGCGTTTTCAGGCTAAAGGATGACTCACACTAGAACGGGACGGGACGGGGCGGGACGGGAAAATCTGTCAATTTCTATAGAAAGCGTCACATGATATCCAAGGGCTCCGAGCTATCACGTGATTCTTTCTATAGAAATTGACAAATTCTCCCGTCCCGCCCGGTTCCGTCCCGTACTAGTGTGAGTCATCCTTAAAGGTACCACATTCTCGGTTGTTCATAAGGTTTATTTCTAAATGATTATTTATTATGACAGTAGAGCCTTTTCGATAACCCGACAATGTAGGTACCTTTAGCCTGAAAATACATTGCAGTTAACACATTGAGTGCCAATGACCCGCTAGGGGAGTTGTCTGTAGGTGTTTGCATTCCGCTACTAAGCGGGAAAACTACGGAATCGGCTATGACTGGCTACGAGCCTAGCGCGTAACACTGGCTGGCACTCAATGTCTTCAGCGTTTATATTTGATTTCATCGGCTCACCATCAGGTGAGATTGTAGTCTAATGCTTACCTTTTTCTCAATAATATATATGTATATAGGTAGGTACCGGGTGTTGTCTGTAACAGGAGGAATAAATTAAATGGTATATTATATAGACCAGGTCAGTGCACTATCGGACATTGTACCTACCGTTGTTTCTCAAAATTAACTAAGTATTATCTAGAGAATAACAAACCTCATACATTTTTGTTTCATTACAGTAAATTGTTATATCCAGTGCATACCGATTATCTTGGTAACTAAGGTGACCCCAGTCAATACATTAGGGAAAGAAGGATTTTTCATAGGTGCTTTATATTTATTATTCATTTTATGGAAAATATTTCGAGATTTCCGAAACCTGTATTTTACCTATCGTTCGTTCTTGTCACTGACCTACTTCGGTGCAGTTACGCCATTGACTTATAAAAAAAATAGACACACAAAGAAAAACAAAAATGTCAAAAAAAGTGGGTCAGAATGCTATTAGCGAACAATTTCGCATTGCTGATGATACAAAAGATACTAGTTTCGTAAGAAAAAGAGCTTACTGACATAAGCACTAAGTGTCAAATTCGTACACAGAACCACCAATACTGTTAAAACTTTATGGGCTGTTGGTACTTAACGAAACGTCACGTTCCAAACTGGACTATATGAAAAAGTGTTGCAACTGCAGCACTTTTATGGCGTATTTTTTTTGGCTGATTGAGTATCTAGTTATTTTATTATCCGGCCAAGATGTTCGGAAATATGTGGATAAGCTGTTTACCGCCTGAAAATGTAGCTGTATTAAGATAATTGTCCGATATATCACATTGCTACTATGCCTACTATACATTTCTTAAATTTCGTACAGTGCAAATCAGTACCCGTTTCATCAGTACATTTAAGTAAAAAAATATAATAGAATAGAATTAAGTAGGTACTTTATTTGCAAACTGTGTAAACAGCTTACATATAACTAAAAATTGCATAGATATTATAAATATTGTGGGACAATCTTACATAAATCGACCTAGTCCCTCGGTAAGCTCAATCCCATATTTAACGGCCTCCTAGCTTAGTTGGTAGTGACCCTTCCTACAAAGGAGGTCACGGGTTCGAATCGTAGCCAGGGCATTTATTTGTGTTTATGACGAATATTTGTTCCTGAGTTATCGATGTTTTCTATGTATTTAAGTATTTATATATATCTATCTATTATATACATCGTCGTCTAGTACCCTCAACACAAGCCTTATTGAGCTTACCGTGGGACTAGGTCGATTTGTGTAAGATTGTCCCTCAACATTTATTATTAATTATATAAGTACGTAATAGTATGTTATTGAAGTTAGGTATTGATATAAAAAGGCACCTTAAAAACATGCCAACTTACTCTGTTAAACTATAACACGTGTGGGTGCACTGCAGTGCATTATATTACTTGTATTAGTAAGCCGTGTTTTCTGATAAACGTTAACAAAGATTTATAGGTATATCAACTTTCTGCATACCGTGATTTCTTCCACGTCCAAGAGACTCAGAGACACCACAGGAGACAAAAGAGCACGCAGCTTCCTCGGTCAACGCATCAGTTTAGCAATCCAGCGAGGAAATGCTGCCAACGTCCTCGGTACCATGCCACACTGGGCCTCTTTGAATTTAGTTAAATTTCCTTAAGATACATACGGAGACACAGTTTCACGTGTCATGGTCGCGGCTTGGTTAATGGATCAGCGAAGTGTCAACGGCGATATTGGCGAACTATTAGTAAAAGCGTAGCTCAACATTTCTATCTACCCATCGTTTAAAGTGACTCTGCTGACTGGTGGTCGTGTATTCAACGCTGTGATCTCAAGTTTTACCTACTTATACGAACTAAATATTGACTCACAATATATAAATCACGACTAATGAGTCAAAGTGTGCGCTGCCAAGCGTGAGCGTCGGCAGGAAGTCAGCAGGAAAAGGTCGAGTTATTTATGCCAAAGCATCCATCATTAGAGCCAGGATAACTAGAGAGTGGATTATCTAGAGGGTGGATTAAGAAATAGGGGATGATTAGAATTTCATACAATATTGCAGTTAGTTAAACCAGACTTAAATCATGTATCTTAATGTATAATCTTCGAAGAATGTAGCTCTCTCGAAATAATCTTAGATAACACTAATTTCGACTTGTAATACCAATATTTATTTACTTCTGTTTAACAAACTAAACTAAAACATATAATTTACATTAAAATCTAAAAGTATAACTAAACTAAAACTAATATAAAACTTTTAATATAAAAAATTGAGTAGATAAATGTCATGTTGTAATTGCTTTTTTGTATAATTTGTTTTATTTTATTGTGCCAGGGATTTTTTTTTAATTAGTAGATGTTTTAGGTTAATTTATGATTGAATGTATTTTTATGATTGTAATTATTAATATTTAATGGAATATAACAAATAATTCAGCATAAATGTTATTAGAATTAAGTGAAAAACTGTAAATAGTGATAAGAGAATGTGTACATAAAACAAGATAATAACTAAGATATAACCAAATAAAATCTAAAACAGGCCCTGCGACATGCGCCGAGGACGCTGGCAGCATTTCCTTGCTGGATTGCTAAACTGATACTTTGAGCGATTTATTTATTTCTATTTCTTTTTTAAAATGAGTTTCTACCAAATCGCTTTTGTTTATTGTTAGCAAACCGCAAGTGCTACTGCCTGTATAAAAAAAATCGATCACGTTAAGCGTTTCTTGAATTATGACTCTATGACTATGACAGTAAGATTCAATATGAACTAATAGAGAACAACATGTTTAGCGCGGTGGTCCCTAGAATTTACCTGAGAGAAATATGGCACGTAAGGAATAGAGTTGATATTGGCAAAACAGTTCCATTATTTTGAATATTTGGCGACGGCGCCTCATAGACAGATAATGCCGTTGTTGAATACATTGCTTTGTTGTACGCTAATTCGTAAGGGCTCAGCTAAAAAGAGACTAACTATACCTACCTATCTATTATACATATGTATCGTCATCATACAACACACGCCTTATTGAGCTTACGTGGGACTTGATGGGTTTTAAGATTGTCCCTTAATTATTATTTTTACTGGTGCAGGTCCCAGATCGGCCGCTGCCGCAGCCGGGAGTCCTTCAAGAACCAGCAGAATCTCCAGCGAGCGATGGACGAGGCCAGAAAGCTGGTTATGAGGTCGCCAGTACCAGGTACCCTCCCTTAGTTTAGAGAGGTTTAAAGGGTTAGGTACCCTTTAAAGCTAGCACTACGATATCTTTGAGGCCTTATTGGAGATTATCACATATTTTTTATTATCTATTTATTTATTAAATGGCAACAGTTAACACTCACGTATTTTTATCACAATAGGCGTGACATGTTTCTTCTGCGTCGGGCAGTCATCGTCGGACAGACAGAGTGGTGTTAGTGGTGTCACGCCTATTGTGATAAAAATACGTGAGTGTTAACCGTTGCAATTTAATATCAGTATGACTCACGAAAGTTTGAATTATATGATCTATTTATTTATTTAAGTAACAAACAGTATTTTATAGTTATATATATAACACTGGAGCCATTACTTAAAACTAGACTTACAGTTTCCTTAAGAAAACTTAAGAAATGGCTTCTGTAGCAGGCGTTTTATGACCACAAGGTGATATTTAGATTTAATTGCAACCTAATTATTGTTATTTTTTTTATACCTCGACGGTGGCAAACAGTCATACTGCCTGCCTAATGGAAAGTGGTCACCGTAGCCTATGGACACCTGTAACTCCAGGGGTGTCACATGCGCGTTGCTGACCAATTAGTCTTGTACACTTCTTTTTTGAAGAACCCTATACACTGTAATCTTTCGGGAAAACCTCGGCAAGGCGCTCATTCCACAGTCGGAGCGTCCGCGGGAGATTATTAATTATTAGAAAAAATATTATATTAGAAATTGACAGATTTTCCCGTCCCGTCCCGTCCTGTCCCTTTCTAGTGTGAGTAATCCTTTAGTGTATACCTACCTATTATAATTAGGTAAAAATGTGTAATAGTTTTGACATGTAATTTAAATAGATTACCAATAAATGTGTTTAATCATATAATAATGATTATTATAATTACAAATTTATTTAATCAATACAAAATATTCATTTTTAACACTAAACACTTACAGAAAAAAAAAACATAAAAGAAAAAATAAGACTAAATCCGGAACGCAGGCTTCGTCATATGCACACAAGTAACCACGTCTCATACAACACAATGACGAGCTCAAAGTCGTACATTGGTACATTATTATAATTAAAACAAGCACATATGATGATAGTTATAGTTAAAGTATACATAGGTTATTAAAATACACACTTAACACTCACTATGGTTACTTATAATAATATCTAAATAGCTATCTATTTAAAATTACGTGTATTTAATATGCCTTTCCATACCTAAGTAAAAATAAGTATTTAAGAAGATCCCCTTAATGACAATTGGAATAAATCTGCGACTTCCTTAAGTACCTAAATATTAATTCAAATAAGATAAAGTGACCTAACCGCCCTTTGTTGTTTTAATTAACATTCAAATCAGTCTTTCTTAATTACGTTTACTTCCAAATCCCTAGTAAAAAAATACATGTATTTTTTTAACTTCAAGTGATTTGACGAACGTTTTCGACGCCATATTTTGGCGGATCTTTATTTTGTTGTCGTTTAGTTTCACGTTAGATTTTTATGAATTAAATTGTGGACAGAGTTCCCGATATCCACAGATTTAGTAGGTATGGCGGTAGCGCCATGGAAAGTTTGAAAAATATATATAAATTTTAGGACATTTTTTTGTCCTACTAAGATTGAAAGAGCTAAGATTTGTAGAGTTACTACAAATTTAGCATCTTGGCCTCCCCTACTATATCCTATGTCCTTTCCTAAGAGTCAAACTATGCCCATACCAAGTTTTATCTTGATCCGTTCATCGGGTTTTAGCGTGAAGAGGTAACAGACAGACAGAATACATTACATTTAATTTACATTCTCATTTATAATACTAGTATGGCTATAGCGCGGTATTCCTTACCACATAGACAGCGCACATAACTTTCCTGTCTTAGGCTCTCAGACCAAACATCGCCATGTTCTGATGTTATGACTTTTGAACTAGCTAATCACTAAAATGTAAATCAACCCCACGCTCTTGAGTTTACAATGTAAATAACAGAGAAAATACGTATATTTACTTTGCACCAAAGATAGGAGATACAATGTGTCTCACATGGTCTTGATCTCATCTTAACTCAATTTAACACTTTAGAACGGATTAATCGGGATTATACACCATGACCCTATACTTTGACCCCTCGTTTTCACAGGATTAAGATCATGACTGAGAGAATGCGAATTCTCCCCGACAATCAAAAAAGTTTACTTGTGCAAACTATCCACATAATAAAATACAAAAAGAATTAAAAACAAAAACAAAGGTTGGTCTACAATACCCAGACGGGCTTATACAGCTAGTAATACATTGTCTGAAGGACATTCTATAATTAAAATTATAAATTATAAAAACCCTGTAATGATTAACCATACATACAACTGGCTTCTTTTATCCATTTTCAATCTTTTCAAAGAAATTTTACACTAATATCACTCAGTCATATATCATCTTAACCCTGTCGAAACGAGTGCTGTAAATGGCTCGAAACGTAGGATCATGGTGTTAATAAACGCGACTAAAAGTGTTTAATTTCAATGAAAAACAATCGCGGTAACAGAAGACAATATTATAAATAAATAAATAAAATAAATATTATGGGACAATATTACACAAATCGACCTAGTCCCACGGTAAGGTCAATAAGGCTAGTGTTGTGGGTACGAGGCGACGATATATATAATAGACAGATACACATAAATATTCCTGATAAACACACAAATAAATGCCCTGACCAGGATTCGAACCGGGGACCTCCTGCTTCGTAGGCAGGGTACCAACTAGGCTAGGTCCGTTAAATTATGCTCATCTTTGTTACAAAAGGCTCCCGCAGCGCTACACCCATCGAGATGCCGGTGACCCCTGGCCAAACCCTTCTGGAGCTGATCAAGGATATCTCAGAAGAAGTCGGACCCACGCCTGACGGAGGCTCCACACCCGTACCTAGGTCACCATGGAAACCACCTGGTAACACATAAGCCTACAAACAGGGTCCTTACCATGACGTCTTAACGCGATTCAGTTGAAGACCTAAACTGAGTCGCTTCACTCAACTGAGCTTAAACTGAACCTAAATGTAATCGCGTTAAGACGTCATAGCAAGGCCCCAGGCCCTTTATCTTAGTCCTCGTCTCAGAAGGCTTCTGCGGTGCCTCGCCATTGAGGCCATACCCTTAACGGTAGTGAACTTGCCTACAAATAGTGTTGGGTTACTAAATCGTGAGGCACCTCATTTGTACCAATCATTTTGTTCGTTTGTCACATCGCGAAAATGTACTTTTTTTTATTCCACACCTCAATTTCTCATGCACCTCAAAATTTAACACACGTATCAATCTCATAACATAAAATAAAAATTAACTTTTTTTATTACCGAAAAGTCGATATTACTCGATATTGTCATCCTGCAAATTTGTGAGTCCTTGCCCACAAATTTGTACAAGGTACTTGCCTCACCTTATTATAATGAGGTACTCACTCAAACTCATTTTAAATTGATGTGACACTCAACACTAGCTACGAAGCTGTACGTGTTTTCAGGTGCTGCTGCTCTGCTGGGTGCTGCGATGAAGAGTCCTTGCCGAGGAAGCTCGCCCAAGCCTCGGACCACATCTTTTGGGCCCTCGAACATGGTACGTTTGAACTTAGCGAAAGATCAAGGAATATATTGTGGGTTTGGTTAGGACCTTAGTTAATTAAACCCGCTGAAATATGCTTAAAATACTTTTTACTGTCCGAATGTCTTAGTGAATATCGTTACACGAACACTAATTAATATAGCACGTGCGAAGAGTTTATTAATTCTGCGGGAGTGGTGAATCCGAAGCCGAGTGACGTTCACCGCGCGCTGTGATCGTTTCGGTCATACAGGGTGCGTAGCCAAGATGCCAATTGCTCACGCTCAGTCGCTAACGAAACGCAACTGTCATTGTCACACTAATAACGAAGAGTGATAGAGAGAGGTAGCTACAATATGTTATTAAGCGTGAGCGATTGCAAAGAGTAAAGTAAGTATATAGCGATTGGCATCTTGGGTACGCACGGGCCGGCGCTTGCGCCGCGCGTCGGCCGATTCTCGGAAACTAGTGATGTGGCGAAGGCGATGTTTAGAGATGTGAAAAGCCGCGTTAGATATTGAGTCCGCCTCAATATTTAATGTTTCTTATAACAATCAAAAGCCTCACGTGTAAGGATGGGTACACTACATAATTCCGAAAAACTATAGGTACGCAGTATTTTTAAATCTCGATTTTGAAACAGAGAAAACAGTTGCGTCGCGTTAGCTACTAAGCGTTAACGATATACGTCTTGTCTAACCAGGTCGGTTTATGTAAATTTATTTATGTAAAAAAGAAATTATTATCATTTTCATTTTTTTTCACCCCCCAGGGTATAGTATTAACACCGAAGCCCTCACCGGTGCCTACCCCGGCCCCCTCCCCAGCGTCCACCCCGCGGGGCCCCAGCCCGGCGCCCAGCATTTCTGGGAGACCTATCAGTCCGGTCCAAGAACAAGCTGGTACGTAGGTATCTTTTGTTTCCATTCCAAGGGTATAAAAGTAACTCCAAAGTCCTCACCGCTTATACAGTTGGTAACAAAATTCCTGAAGGATACTTCGACAGCTGATAAGGTCAATGACCCTGAGAACGATGCACGCGGATTTTCTTGCATCGTGGGGTCATTGACCTTATCAGCTGTTGAAGTATCGTTCGGGACGTTTGTTACACTTCGTATCTTCACGGAAATGCCCGAACGTGTGCTATTTCAGTCAGTGTACTAAAAGTACCGACGTCGATTGAAGTAGCATGACATCTACGAACGTTTCA